>CM068835.1:36332005-37028171 GCA_028554795.2 Sinohyriopsis cumingii | reverse complement strand
AGGCCCTCCGTCTTGGCACCAGTGGTGAAACAAGTGGGTACGAAATCGCAAATCCTCGGGGGTCGTAGGTTTCAAATCGACGAGTAAATAGGCGTGTGGAGTTTGAGTGGCATCGTCGTACGCCTGAGTCAGCCAAGGCGTTCCTAACTGTTTGGCTAAGACTTGCACTTGCGATTTATCTCTAGGGCTTTTAAACAAGACCACGTAATGCGCATTGAGACTGATGGTGCGATGGGCTTTACTTTGTTGAAACAAATTTTGAGTGATGTAAACGAAACTGGCATTACGATGATGCCCTTTGCGCGTGAACCACAGTTTAATTTCTTCTTCGTCTTCTCCTAACATGTCGTCGAAAATGACCAAATGGGTTTGACGGGAGTCAGAGACGATGCCGTCGTCTTCTTTAGGAATGCCTTCCACAAACACGATGGAATCGCCTTGACTTTCTCGCAAGAGGCTGTACGCCGATTGCCACTCTTTGTAACACCACACGATCCGTTGAGGTGGCCGATCGATCAAATGATGTTTATGTTCGATCAAACGTTTGACGAATTCGGTTTTGCCTGAACCGCTAGGTCCAGCAATGAGCATGTTAAAGGGATGGCGAAGATACAAAGCCTCCCAACTGGCACGATCTAAGTGTTCGTCGATGACTTTGACAGTAGAGGAAGAGGGAGCAGAGACAGCAGAGGTAGCCATAGTGTGAGAAATGTCACTTGTGACACGAAAACAAACAAGACAAGAGTTTATATACTTTTTTCAGAACACGTTTATTGAATGTTTTTTTTCAAACATGAATACGAAGGACAAAAATACATAAAAGCCAAAGGCTTAAGTACAAGAATAAAAGGCACATGATAACCATTAACGTGGAATAAACACAAGTGTCTCTACAACAACATGTTTTGGGTAATGTTCTAACCAGTTCTATAGTAGGGGGTAAGGTCACACAAGTGTCCTCCCGAAAGGGTCTTTCAGGCCTGTCCTGGGTGACGGGTTCTTCTGGCACCGTCACTAACACGGGTTGAAAAGTAACTTTTTTCCTTGAACAACTCTCGTGCATACTGGGCCACTTCTTGGGTCCAAGCCTCAAAACCCCATTCTTTCCAGGCACGGACATCTGTCCAATGAGGATGTAAGTCGCAAGCTACACACACATCGTCATACACGTCTTGGGTAGCTAAAAGTTGACGAATCTTTTTTTCCTGTTGAGGTCGAGAAGTATCCAGATGAAAACGCAAGGCTTTGAGCAAAAGGAGTTTTTCGTGACCATTTAAGGCCATTGAGGTGGTAAGTACTGATCGTAAAGAGTCCACAAAGAATCGGCTGGTAAACGAAATCCCAGAAAACAAGTCACTAAGACACACACCACTTGTCGTCCCAAATTGAATGGATACAGTTCTTGTAATAATCGATGGTAATGATCCACGGTTTGAATATGGTCATTGAGTTCCTTCCACGGAATCTGTTCAATGACATGTGACATAAGTCGTGGCATGGCAGCCTGTTTTTATATTCTCTTTTTTTCGGATGCAATACACGTACTTTCTAGCTTGAGATCTTCGTTCTCCAGTAGGGAATTTAAATGTTACATACTGTAACCGAAACGTCAGAGTTCGTTTAGAAGTTTCGTCTTCCGCTAAGCAGATTCCACGTAACAAATGTTGGTAATCCTTTAACTTGTCTTCCTCAATACGTTGCAGTAAGTGAATGTCGAAGTAACCAAAATTATGAACATGTACATCATTGGCGACCTCAAAGTTTTGAACAATGTCTGACCACTGAAACAATTTCTGATTTATCAGTTTTCTTATACCATTCAGGTACCAGTGGTTAAAGATCTGGTGACGTAACGGATGCAATTGTTCTTTACGTTTGACTTGTATTTTCACCAGCTCTCGGTAAATCCTTTCTCTCAACTCCTCAGGCAAGCCCAAAATGTTCTCTTGTAAAGTATCCATAAGTATATACACTGTTTTTGGAATCGTTGGGTGGTGGCCAATAGCCTCGTTTAACTTTGTGCCTGATGTAATATCCACTCATAATCAGTCTTCTTGTACTTTGGAACAGAGCATAATTTAAAAACGGATGAATAACTTTGAGTTTGCGTTTCACTTGTATTTTGATCAGTTCTCGGTAAATGCGTTCTCTCAACTCCACAGGCAAAGCACGAATGTTCTCTAGCAAAGTATCCATGAATAGGTCATACTAAATCCTCTTTGGTCTGACACAAGACATGTACTGTTTGCACAGACATAGTTTTAATTCATTGTCGAATCTAAATCGTTTAGTCACTAATTTACACGTTACAATTCGTTCAGAAGTTTCCTCTTTCACCAAGTTAACATTGCATACAAGATGTTGGTAATTCGTTAACTCTTCCTCTGGAATTCGATGCAGTACGTTTACAATGTAGTAGATAGAATCGTCAATACCAAACCATTCCTTTTTAAAACCAGGGGGTCGTTGATCAATGTCTGTCCAATGGAACACTTTCAACTCAATCAGTCCTTGTATAGCATTCAGGTACCAGTGGTTCAAACACCGGTGACGTAACGGATGCAATTGTTCTTTACGTTTCACTTGTATTTTGACCAGCTCTCGGTAAATGCGTTCTCTCAACTCCACAGGCAAAGCACAATTGTTCTCTTGTAAAGTATCCATGAACAGATTATGGTAAGTTACTTCAATGTCTCGGTCCCACTAAGGGTAAGTAATGACAATTCGGTGACCATCGAGCATGTTCTACGTAGGCCGAATCTTGCGGTTCCCAGTGGTGAAGTGACACACCGCAACTGAAGCACTTGACTTTATCTCCTACGCCCAAGTAGAACAATCCGGCTCTGGCTAATTCTTCGGGGGTCGGTCCTCCCAGATACTTAGGCCATTTTCCTTTGAACGATTGAAGACGATTTTCAAAGTCGCAGTATTCCGACAAACGCACAGGAAACGAATATTCGTCTTTCACAGGTTCGTTTCGATGAGGGTTGAGTGACATGGGCAGGAGTTTGCTCAGGGCTGAATGACATCCGTAGGGAGGTAGACGTGAAGGTGAACATTCCCCTTTGAAACGAAACCCAGTAAAATGTCCAAGAGGACGAGCGGCATCACTTTCGCATCCCTCAGGTTTGACACGCACAGCATCCCTTTCCATGATAGGAGTAGTGACACTAAAGTTCCCATGATGCTTTACGGCATCGCTAAGGTCACAACGTACAGCATCGTACCCATCGCAAGGCTCACAATCACATTCCACTTCAGAAGTCCCACACTTGAATTGTGCCTTTCTAAACAACATGTTCTGTGTTTCTCTGAAAGTATTCATCTTGTTCGCTCGGTCTTGGTAGTCCCAATGAACTATCGATCTTGCCTAGAGTTCCTTTTTATATACAGACCAATACCGACGTGTCCATACAGTAAGGTGAAATGATTGGGAAGTCGAACTCGCTTCTGGTACACGATTTGATAGACTTTTTCCAAGGGCCGACTGACGATGTGGTGAGTGGGTAAACGTACAATCTTGTTCGGTTGGTAAGTGGTCACTTTAAAGTTTCCATCCTCTCCCGATTGCAAGGCTTCTTTCAATACCCCAAAGTTGACCACTCGACTGGTACGATGATTCAGAGTCAGTCCTTTCACTTTGCACGTCGTGTGCACTTCTCCTTGTTTGTCACGGTATTCGTAGCAGTAATTTTTGGGACCGCCACTGACGAAACTTAGAATCTTGTCGTCGGGATGCTCGTCTGTCCAGGCTCCTAAACGGTCTCCTTCGATGTCAGGGTGATGTTGAATCGGGTGATGGATGTAAATGCAACTGTCCGTGTCAAAGTACAGGACGCGTTCTTCTAACAGTTCTAAAGCTTCGTACAATTTTAAGCGAGCATGGGCTGTCACGTAAGCCGCAATGATGACATTTCCAAAAGGGTCGTCTTGTACAAAGTCCAGTTCTTCTTCGTAATTGACCAAGATCAAATCCTCTCGAACGACGTCCACGTGTTTCATGTATTTGGTTTTGTCGTGAATCATCTGGAAGTAGCGGGAAGGTTCTGTCAAATATTCCGTCTTGGGTAAACACGGGCGTTGTGCCATTTTACCCCACAAGCAATTTAACATCACTTTGGCAAACGATCGCCTGCCTTTGTTTTTCTCGATGTGGTCTAAAGTGATGCCTTCTTGTTCATACTATTTCTCTTCGAATTGTATTTGGTCTTCGGGAGTGTGACACCAGGAAGGATAGCCGCTGGCGTCTTGCTTCAGTTTCAAAAAGGCATCCACGTAGTCAGCGAAAATGCCTTTCTGACTGGGATCACCCTTGTGGTACTGTTGTGTCTTGAGAAAGTGGCAAATTTCGTACACTTCTAACAGTTGGTATCCCATGTCCAGAGCTTTGAACAATTCTACGCTGACCCAGGTTCCCGTCAAGGCACGTTCTTCCTGGGTGTGCTGACAAGGCTGATCTTGGTTGCACGTTTCGGCACAAGTACGGCACAAGGGAAACATCAGTTTGCCTTGACAATGGTGAGGTAAGACGGGATGGTATAGGTTCGTGGGAGGCAAAACTTTACACTTGATCAAACCTTCGTATTGTCGAATGTTTTTCAGGTCGATGTGTTCCGTCAGCAATTGCGGGTGCCCTACAGGAAAGCGACAATATTTGCACACGTAGGGATACAGCGAACACACGTCCAAGTATTTGATTTCTTCTCCTTTCTCTTTGTCGGCTTGGTACAGCAAACAGGTGGCATTGGTCCTTCCTCCGTACAAACTATCCCTCTGGTTCAACGGGTCCATGAACTGGTAACTTTCCACGAGGCGTTTAAACTCGGGATCGGTTTTCATACGGTGATCGTACTCGTGTTCCCACATTTCCACCACTTGGTATCCTTCCAGTTCTAACTTTAGGCGCCGCTGACAAGTGTCCTGGTACAAGTCTTCCATGGTTCGTTGCAAAAACTGATTTTTAGTGCTACGATCAGGGTAACAGACGGGACATCCGTGAAATAAGCAACCGTTAAACTCGTACACGATCTTGGGGTTTTCTAAGTCCCAGCCATCGACCCAATACGTTCCGATGGTCTTTTCACCCCCTCCGTTGCGGGCATGCTGAATCCACTTGTCTTCCTTGTCGCACAAGTAATGTAACCAACGTAGGGCTTTGACTGAGTATTGACGTTTGACAAAGTTGGTCGTTTGAGGACTGATGACAGCTACGGTGTTTTCAGGCATGAATCGTTGTCGGTACACTAAGGAACACGCTTTGGCAATGGTGCAAGCTTCTTTCAAAGGATCGACCCCTCCGTGTTCCATGAACAGTTCTCGAAATTTTCCACAGCAACGCCGTAAAATGTCCACGTCGGAACGACAATACTTTAGCATTTCTTCCTGAAAGTCGAAAGGGTCCGAGGCGTGAGCCTGGTACCAAGCGTAGAAAGCTTCTCGTTGTTCGGTACGCATGTTGTCGGGGTCGTAATAGTGAGCCTCAGGTAAATGGGGTAGAACGGCGTGTTGATTGGCTTCCGTATTGAAAAAGTGTGGAAAGTAGCCTTTAGCCATTTCTGTCATTTCAAACGTTTTAGGCATTCGACTCAAAGGCATGGCCAAGTAACTCATCGAAACTTTAAACTGTACTTGTCCCACTTGCATGAAAATGATTTTGGCTCCGTTCAAAGTCACTTTAGGACGCTCGGTGCCTTGTTCCGTATAGCATCTGAGAAGAAACTGTCCATCGTATCCGGAGAAATTGTGAGCCATCACCGTGGCATGACGATGACAATCTCCGTAACGTTCGATGTCCTCTTGGCTCCACGTCTTGTCGATGGGGTCTAAAACCCATTGGGCAAAATCGGCTAACGTGTTCGGTCCCCGAAAGATTTGTTCACGCCCTCCAGGAATCTTGCTGCAGTGAGGGCAATGACTGAAGATAGGTTCTTGAATGCACTTCTCGCACGCTCGATGAGCCACGCAGAAATTAGTAATGTGAATGCCGGTCTCTTGCATGCATTCGAAATCGAAAAAGATAAAATTGTCTTTCTTCTTGTGACCGTCCTCTTTCTCTGGTGGGGGTTGGTATTTTTGCACGTAACATTGGTGTTCCAAGTCCACGATGTGGTGACAAATGTGACATTTTTTCTTTCCTCGACATACGTGTGCCTTGGCAGTATTGGTACATTTGCCTTGTCCACAGGTAGGGCACAATTTCAGGAGTTGACAAGCACATTTCTTCTGTGAACCTTGTGTTTTCAAATGTTGTTGGTAACAGGTAGGGCTGACAAACGTGCGCAGACAAGTTGAACAAGGCACTGGTTCTTCGCTCAGACAGGGTGGAGAGGCCAAACATCCTGGGCATTTCATTCCACAATGCTTGTGTTGCTCTCGATTATTATAACCACGGTCACATTTCTCACAGTAATATCTGTATCCCAGGAATCCGGTGATACTGGTAATGGTATCGAAATGGTCATCGTGATAATAAACATGAATGTATTTTCCGTCCTTAAAATCTTGGCCTCGAAACAACAGAGGCCCACGCACTTCTTGAGGGTGAACTTTCAAGGTGTAGCGTGCAGCTAGGGCATCTTGCAATTTTTGCATCTCAGGAATGCCACAGGGTGTTATCTTTGGACAGGCCAGCTTGTTGCAACAGGAGTTCTGCTTCGTTTCGTTGTTTGGTTCGGTTCGATTTTCGAATGTTCTCCCAGGTTCTTTTCCATTCTACCGTGTCGTTCTTGTTGGCATAGGTTCGTCCCACCACGATGGCACGGACTAAACACATTTGGTCTTGAGGGTTGCTAATTTGGACGAGACTCTTTTTGGTGCTGCGAAGATCGTCCACCAATAACATCTTTTTGCGTCCAGTCCCTTGAGGAGGAGAGACGTGGGCCATTTTCAGTGTGGCTTTACCATCGGTGATGTCAAACTGATCATTAGATTGTTATACGTGTTGAATCTTGTCCATGACTTTGGAAGGGGTTAGTTCTGCGGGTCTGCTAAACTCGATCCAAACAGGGGATTTCAAGCCGTCGTGATCTATGGATAGTGTCAAGCGATCGTCTTCTTTGGGTTGACATTGTCGCTTGAGTGCGGTGAGCAAAGAATCCCACATCTCGGTGATGAACCCTTCTGCTTTCTCCAATGGTACGTCAGCCTTGAAATCTTTAAACTTCACTGTGTAGGTGTAAGCCGTGGTTCTAAATTTTCTAGAGGAGCGCTTTTCCGTCTCTCGAATCGAATAGTATTTTTCAGGGTTGACTAAGGGTGGTGAACTTGGTTTAGAGGTTTCAAATTCTGGTTCACTCATGTCCTCTTCAAAATCACTGGCATGAATTTGTACCAAGATTTCAGCCCTGGTACGAGGCGATAGATCACGTTTCTGCCTCTTACTTTCTTCTTCTTCTTTCTTCTCGAATGAATAGGATCGTTTCATCTTGAGTGAAAAACGTCAAATGACTCAAGTTTAAACACCATAGACTAATTTATAGTCATGGCAGACCAGCGTATATAAAAGGGTGTGTGTCTTGTCCTTTCACTATTCATTTCACTCTCAAGCTGAGCACAACGATGGAAGAGACTAACCAAATCGAACGTTTCATCAGAGCTTTGCGAGGGGTCATTAGAAAATTCTCTTCAGACCACCCCACGGACTACTCTCCTTCCTTTCGAGATAAAAGTCAAGATACTTGCTATATCTGTCAGAAGAAAGGGCATTGGTCTTCAGAGTGTCCAGACCGTCAAAAAAGAAAAAAAACAGGGACTAAAAAAGACAAAAGTCAAGATACCTGTTATTATTGTAAAGAAAAAGGACATTGGTCTCCAGATTGCCCAAAAAAGAAACAAGAGGAGTCAGAAGAAAAGGATTCTTCAGAAGAAGAGAGGGATTCTTCGGAAGAAGAGAGGGATTCTTCAGAAGAAGAAGAGGAAGAAAGAAGACAATTATATTTACAAGAGGCAAAGAAACAGGAGAAGAAAAGAAGAAGGGAAGAAAATGAGGAAAAGACGGTGAAGAAATTTGAAAAACAGAGAGACTAAAGAAGAAGGAAGAAGTCAATGAACTTTTTATTAAAGTTATGTGTTGTGAATTGTGAATTGGATTGTAAAAATGGATAAAATAATAAATTAATGATATAAGGTAAGTGTCTTTGAGTTTTGATTTTAAAATAAGAACGTACACTCACGCACTCATACAAAGACACGTACTATAAGGGTAAAATGGGCTGTTTACTATTTTTTTTTTTTTTTTTTTTTTGAGTTATTGGCAAATTGAAATTGTATTTCTTTTCGAGAAACGTGGGTGGCCCTGAAAAGGGCCTTTATTCTTTATGGTGTAGGGGTGAGTTTAAGCAATCAACTTTAACTGCCTTAAGCCTTTGCCACGGCCAAGGCCTACTTCTGGACTGCGTAATGTTGATGATGATTGGGTTGAAATCACTAAGGGTGGTACGGTAGGCTTAGTCACAGGGTTGACGTGTTTAGCTCGGGAAGGTCGTATTCTCTTCGGTCGTAATAAAGAAGTCTGATACATTTGTTTCAGACTTCTTAACTCCGCTAAAATATCCAACAATACCGTGACCGTTTGATTTTCACCCTCTTGTTTCTTTGCTGCTACTTCTTCTTGCTGTTGTTGCTGTTGTTTTTTTCTTACCTCTTCTTCTTGCTGTTGCTGTAGGAGATAAGCTTGTTCCGCTTCCTTTTGTCGTTGTATAAATTTCTCCAATTCTTCTTTCTGTCTCTGCCTAAAATTCTCCACTTGCGGTAATGAAGAAGGTAACGAAGGTTCCGGAACAAATGCTTGCGAGGAGAGAAAATCCACAAAATCCCAATTCACCTCTTCTGAAAGTAAGTCCGGGTTCCCTTGGGCAGTCTCCCCTACTGGTGCACCCCAATGGATCGTTTTCTGAGTTTCCGTCATGTTGAATCACTGTCGCATAGATTGACTGCACATAAGCGCTAGCGAATCTATATAGAATACATGACGTCACAGACTGCTCTCTTCGGATTGGATGCGGACTGACTGAATTTTGTAACGCGTGTTCGGATTGGTGAATGAACTCAATCCGTTTCAATCCTTCCTCTACCTATAAATAAGCGCAGTTCAGTGCATTGATTCACCTGTTCTCGTCGCTTCAAGATGTGGACCGATGTGCAATCTTCTACGCTTGTGTCTTCCATGATGTTCCGGACGGACATACCCATGTATGTCCGATCCAAGTGGACCGTTGTCCACAGGACAGACACCAGTCTGTGGATACGTAGGATCTACGTAGAAAGACAAGGATGTCTCAAAAGAGTCCTGATTTACGGGCCAACAGTGAGACGCAGCCTAAGGACAAGAAGAAGACCAATGCGGTGCCCTTTATGTTAATGGCTACATTAACATAAACCCAAAGGCCCTTTTCAGGGCCAGCCATATTTCTCGAAAAGAGAATGACTTTTCAATTGCCTACCCCTTTTTTTAAAAATTTTTTTAAAAAAAAATAAAAAAAATCCCATGTTCAATTCCCCTTGTCCCTAAACAAGCCCAAACTCTATTCCTCATGTTCAATTCCCATTGTCCCTAGACAAGCCCAAACTCTATTCCCCATGTTAAATTCCCATTGTCCCTAGAGTTGCCCAGCGTTTTTCTCCATGTTAAATTTCCATTGTCCCTATAGTGGCCCAGGGGCGGTCTGTAATGCTAATTCCCATTGTCCCTATGGTGGCCCTATTTACTACTGGTATCCAGGGATAGCCATTTCCGTTCTGTCTGGTTTATATTTATAATTCTCTGGGTTTGTTTCTTCTATGTACCTTGATTTCTTTCATAGGAATCCAGAATGACTGTGTAGATACATGAGAATTAATTACTAGGTCGTCATGCGAGTGTGTCTGCTACACACGAATGCATATAACACCGATTGAGTAACATCATTTAATGGTGATGTGTGCTTAGTCGTGAGGGAATATGGGCTCGTGTGTGCAGGTAAGGCGATGGGTGCCGTTTACCCGCGGATCTGGGTTCGGTACTCCGTAGAGTACAAAATAAAAATTCTCGAACCTGTATGATATTATTATTGGTATTAACGTTGTCGTTTCTTCACGTATTAAATTTTTTTCTTATTTTACTTGATACAGTGATCATGTAAACTTATGTAACTTGTCCAGTGTTTATGTGTTTATTATCAGGTGTCGATTGATTGTAATAAATCACATTTGTTCATATTTTTTTAATGTGTGTGTGCATATGTTTAAAAATTCTAATGATAGCAGGTAATACCATTTGTAAATCTAATGTATTAAAACAAATTGTTCAAGCATATGGAGTCAAAGTATATTTATAAGGGGCATAACTTTAATCAAATATGTAAATGTGCTTCCTTTGGTTATATCCCCTACAATGATATTCGTCAGACTCGTGCTCTCGTATGTCTAGTTTACATTGCTCTTTCTGCAAATATTTTATTATCCTTGTTACCCTTAGTTATCCGTGTAGATTTTTAGTGGCAACAATACAATTCCATCTGGGAGCTGTGTTCAGAATCTTGATAATATGAAAGATCAATGCTTACTGAACATACATTATATGCATGCAAAAAAAGCGTATTATGAATCACAGCTTTCTGGTCATTCAGGTTAAATTTATGTAAATGTGTGATGATTTGCAAGTATTGTTACAAACCAAGGGTATTTGCTTAAATCGAGCGGTGTCAAACCCTGGCACAATTCCGCTAGGAGTCATAATTTGTCCCCTAAACCCAAAGACTTCCATACAAAATCTGTTGTAAATTAGAAAGCCCAACGTGTCCATTCTATAAATAATTTACTCTAATCAATACAAGATCACAGATCTCAAAATTTTCCAATTATCTATCAACCGCACATCTGCATGGTTTCTCAACCTTTCGTACCGTCAGCATTTCACGCCTAAAAACTATTCAACTTTTCCCTACACAGGGATCTATTTTTATTACGCCATCTTAGGCAAATCAGATCATAGTTTTGAGCCGCATTTCGCCTGTAAAATTGCATCACATATGCCACCATGGCGACATAAACGGTATCTGCCAACGACAGAACAGTCCCTTATTGCTTATTTCATTGTGTAATTTACCAGTGTCCAATCATAAATACTGCACCTGGAGTCGTACAACCAATGTACACAACTAGATATTAATAGGGACTATGGAACGACAGGGACACTCGTGCAGCTCTGACCTGAATTCACCAAAAGCAAACCATAGCATCATGGAAACTCACTAACGCTTCACTCCGTAACGTTTGCTCCTGCTAACTGGCCGAGTAATCGGCTAGGACTCCGGTCTCTTGCTAAACAAAGTATAAATAACATTCAATCTCTAAAAACATTAATAAATAAAAAACTTAAAGAGGCAATATCTAAAAACTTATAAATAACATAACGTAGGAAGCACACCCTAAACACCTCGACTAGTAATACCATAATAACCTTGAAAATCTCTCTTCATACATGATTTCTACTAAGAACCTATATAAACAGCATAGAACACCCCCACCCCCCGTTTTTAGAGCATTTTGAAGAAGAAGAAAAAAAATCGAAAAAAATAAATAAATCGCAAGAAACACCAGGCAAATGCAACAAGAAACCAGCGATGTAAAGCAGCAACACCGTTCCCGAGCTCTCCTTCCCACTAATGACAGCCAACCATTCAACTGTAAGGGACCTTTATGGACCCATAGATTGAGGCCAAACTATCAGGGTTCCTTGAATCCATAAAAGCCTGGGGGAGGTGGCACCATTCCCTTCTCCAGGAACAACTAGCAGGCTGCGGTGCAGTCAGGAAAAAGTGGCACATGCACAATTGTGCGCACGCCACTAAAATTAAACTCAACAACAACAACAACTAGCCGAGTTCCAATAATCAAATAAGTAATCACAAAAAATCTAAGAATTCCTGAAAACGGGCACTATAACCAAATGCACATACTCCAAATTTATTACAGTATAATAGCTATCATTCTTCCAACCAAGATCATTTATAATCCGTAAATATGTATTGTATGCAATATCCAGCCATGATGTTAGGTTTCAATGCAATATATGAAAGATATTCAAACAGAACGAAATGTTCAAGTACGTGTAAAAAATTATATTGATTTTAGGGATCAATTGTTTTGTTTTCAACGTTGTTCTAAATTATATGTTACAAATATTTGCCTTAGATAGCGGAACTGTTGCAATATATTCTGTTGCACTAACATGGGACACTCTGGCAGAGGAATGACTGTTTTTGGTGTTTGTTTAGTCATTTGATTAATTGGCAAAGCAACTGTTACCTACAATATAAATTGTATGGCCTTTGGTTTCCAGAATATGACCTACATTTTCAATGTGAACTGCAAGTAAAATTTAATATACAGGAACTAAATCTGTATTTCTATTCAGAATAGCAGCACATTTGGCTGTGGAAAAACATAATTTGTCCTCGGGAAACAAATCCACGGGATGGTAATGTTAAATAAAACTGATTATTCTTTGTTCGATGGTTCTTTTCTCTGAGGAGTCTCTCGATGTCAGAAGATGATTTCCCCAGGATTCCAAAGGATTGACATGATCTTAAGCACTGCGCTTAGCGTTGGTGTGGATACCGTTGTTGTTACTAGTTCCAGAACATTTCAACGAGGGATGTGAAGATGATAGCCAATTATATGCTGAGTAAAATAGTCCGCAGTTCTATATCTCCTTATTGCAAATTCAAATTTGGAATGGCTGCTCAGGTGAAACCATACCCCACAAACAATTATTAGAAAAAAGACGAACTGATTGTTTGCTACACATTTTCTGTACCACGTCCACAGAGAAGGTGTTGCAGTGTTTATCGGCATGTATGTAACTTTTACTTTTTTTATATTGTCGATGGTTTGTGAAACTGTAATCTAAGAATCAAAATACGGAGGATATCCTGTCTAACGGCATTTAACTTCCTGGATTTGATGTTTTGTCACTTTAATTGTTCATTGATCAATAATGCTTTCGATATCATCTCGTCATCTTTCTTGGTCACTCGTCGTAACTCGGACAAGTAAAATTTCCCTTTAATATTTATCCGTTCATTAATCATAGTTTATAGAAAAGATAGATCACGTTTACGCACTGTTCCTGTCATACAAAACAATTCAGTTATCCATTTCGTAAATTGCATTGGTCAAAAGTGAGTTTTGTTCGTTCAAAGCGAATCCAATTTCCCGAGTTTAAATTTTCTTTCTTTTTCTGGTCTCCGACTGTCAAAATAATAAAGCATATATAGTCACTTCGATTTTGAAGCGTCATTTCTTCTCAAACAGTTTCGATGCTACGATGACACGATATATAATACATTAGTAGTGAAAGGGGATACTATAGCCTCACGATATATAATACATTTTGACCAGACGTGGTAAAGCGTCAGTATTTTGACAAGAATGTTTATGTGTAAAATATTTCTAAACAAGTTTTTTCAAGATTTTTAAAAAGGTCTCTTGTTCCTGGCTTTGGTTTCAGGATTTTCAGTGTTGAAAGCATGAATGTGTTCACTGTCTTATTTTTCTACTTTTCTGTTCCTGACATCGACGATTGTAAATTGTTGCAAGTGTTACGTCTGGGTTGAAATCAGGAGCAGGAGGTAAGTGCAACATTTATTGTTGGTAATAACAATGGTGTTCCATTAAATGTTTTTAAGCAACTAAATTTAACTGTCGCCCTTCCATAAGACCCAGCGGAATAGGTATAGTAATAATAATGAGGACTTTGTGTAGCGCCTAATCTTTAGAAGCTCTAAGCGCTTTACAACATTAGATAACATTTATAAGATAAAAAACACATAATAATATTATTACAAAAACAAACACCATGAAATTAGCAAAACATTAAAAAATAAAAAACATACTGAGAATATTTCAGGTAGGAAACTTTATTAAGTCTTTAACTTTGTTCTTGCAGTCGAAATAAGTGAGCTTTGAGAGCCCTCTTGAATGTGATCAATGTGTCTTTGTGTCTAAGTTCAGCGGGCAATTCATTCCACGTTGCTGGGAACTGGTATGCAAAAGAACGCTGTCCATATGACTTTGTTTTCATAGTGGGAATAATGAGTATACGATTGTCAGAAGAGGAGCGTAAGTATCTTGCTGGTGTGTACACATGGGTGAGATTGGATAGGTATGTTGGACAAGAGTCCGACAGTGAAACGTAGCACACAGAACAAATTTTGTGTTTGATTCTGGATCGAACGGATAGCCAGTGTAGGGTACAGAGCAGCGGGGAGGTGTGCTTTGATCGTGGTACTCTAAGTGTTACCGCACTTGCCTTCTACTCATTGGTGAGACGATACAAGTCCAGTATTTTGTTCAGTATTGGATTTATTGTGCATTATTGGGTTGATAGGTGGAGATTGAGAATTTCTCCTTGCTTTGTTAAATACACCCTTATCATATGGGATAAAGGCCAATTTACATTTTCTTGCAAGCACAAGAATCATAGCACTTTAATGCAATGCCATGACCAGCACCCTTCAGAAACTCTAATGGACTGACCACTAATATGCTGTTCATACTATGTTGTTTATACAGACAAGTAGCAAACTAACCAATCAGAAAGTTGTTTACCACTTGTCATACAATAGAACAACCCAGCATGACCAGCAATCAGGGTAGTTGCATTGCTCAGTGAACAAAACTCTAACAGATAATCCTGGTTCAAGGTTACCTAAATGGCTAAATACGTGTAAAATGAGAATAACACAAAAATTGCAACTGATGACTGTATTTCACTCAATAATAAACATTAACTACATAAAATAATAAAATACCTACTTCTGCCTAATTAAAACATGGATATAAAATTATAAAACATATGCTTCTGCTACATAAGTATGATCCAAGCAGCTGTGTTTTGAACTTTTTGAAGTTTCTGGAGTAGATATTGAGATGAACCAGACAGAATTGAGTTACAATAGTCCAGTCTTGAAAGTACTAATGAACACACAAGTGTTTTAGTGTCATCAACTGAAAGATATTTGCGAATTGAGCTGATGCGTCTCAGCTCAAGATATGCAGCCTTGCATATAGGTTCATGACATGTTGGTGCAATGTGAGAGAACTGTCCAGAGTAACACCTAGGTTTCCTAATGATTGTGTGAATTTAATGTTGGAGTTGCTGATATTTATTAGTTGAGGTAAAGGGTGTGAATGAGAAAGTCTTCGTGTTGTGATCAGAATGGCCTCAGTTTTATCATCATTCATCTGCAGCTTGTTACATGTCATCCATGATTTCACATCAGAAATGCACCTCTCTACACCTTGGATGGTAGCATCAGCTTCAGTTGGGTGGCTAGATTTGTATATTTGGGTGTCATCAGCGTACAATTGGTGAGACACTGGATGATGATATATGACACTTGAGAGCGACTGAGTGTACAGAATGAAGAGAACAGGTCCAAAAACAGACCCCTGTGGAACACCACAACCTAGATCAACTGGGCTGGAGTGTATTCCATTTGCAGATACAATTTGTGTCCTGTTAACCAAGTAGGACTTGAACCACAGGTATGATGTACATTTAGAGAAGTCGACGTTTTCTAATCACCTCTACCTGCCTCCTGAAAGAACTCCAGCAATCAAACCTAATAGGGGAGCAGCAACTTGTAACAACGATCCTATCAGCGTGGGAATAAATCATCCTCGTTGAAAGAACACCTTTTCTTTTTGAATAATTGGAATTTTGTTTTTCACCATTTTTCAGAGAAGGTGATGATATCATCTTAATTGCTGTTTCTGTATCATGGTCAAAGGAATCGTTTCTTTAAAAATGTTCACAGACCGTATCTAAGATGTTTTTAGGTATTTTTTAAATCAGCTGTTTTCTTATTGACTTTGATAAAAAGTACTGCCAATACATCCCAATGTTTTCACCATTTTTATCTGTGTAAAAAATGTGTAGCAAACGATCAGTGTGTAACAGTCAACATAAAGAGGTTAGTGTTAGGACTGGTCGGCCTGCTAAAACTAACCAATTTTGAAAGAGAAGGGACATCATGATTTCCCTCTTGTGCAAGAGATTTTTGGAAGATTGCAAAGACTTTGAGAGGAAGTTATCGTGGTCAGAGGAAATGAAGAAGTCTTGTATAATACTTCTTTTAAAATATCAATATTCTTGTTCAAGAGGAATTTTTATGTTTGATTTTTATGAGAGATCTGGGAGGTCATAACAAAGATATGCTGAGTTTTGAAATAAATATTATCTTGACAGCAAGAATTATAATTGCTTTAACCCTTTCTACCTCCATGCTGTACTCCTCTGCAGCTGCTGCTACTGGAACTGTAATAGTAAGTGTCTGGCATCTCGCTGGTGTGTAGTCACGCAATATCTAGAATTTTTGGACTGTGTAAGTCTCCTTTGTCTTGAGTTTCGCCAAAAGAAGTTTGATACTGTTTTAACTCCGTCCAAGTATTCTGTAACAAATCTGACAGTTTGTTGCCACTACCTTCCTTCTCATCGCTGTTCAGAACATTCCTCTTGTTGAATCATACTTTCCTTTCCTCGACCGGTGGCCTAAGTGGTTAGAGCATCATTCTCGGATGTGTGTGGTCGAGAGTTCGAACCCCGGCCGAGTCATACCAAAGACTTATAAAAATGGTTTTGCAGCTGCTTCACTTGGCACTCAACATTAAGAGGTTAGTGTTAGGACTGGTCGGCCTGCTGTTAGGATAATGTGAATGGGTGGGACATGATGCTATATTTCTGCGGCATTATGCCCCAGTGCTAGACACCACTTTAAACTGCCACACTGCAGACATCGTAATGATATGACTAAATTTGTTAAGCTACGTTAAAAATCCAAAAGAACACACACTTATTTACCTCTTTTAGCTGTTTGACATTGGTAAAACGTCTCTAATTATATATTATATTCCTTTTTAATACCATCATAAAATTACAGTGATGGAGAAGGAGGTGACGGCGGTACCGGCAAATATTTTTTCGCGTATAAGAATTAGGGAATAGCTAAATTCGAATCAAAATCACTAGCTGAGAATAATTATTGCTACAACAGCAGTAGTTGTACTATCTTTCAGGTATAAAAAGAATCCATTGCAGACGCATCCCAACAAAATGTCTTCATTTGCAGCATTGTACTGCACTGAAGATAGTCTGCAATTGTAGATTGCTGCATTCTGATTGGAAGATATAGAAAAACACTGACTGAATTATACGAATTAAGTCAAAAGCGTTATGATTGGATGATCCCAAAAAATAGTTTTGCTCCACTCGTTCTCACGTTTGCCTGCCCGCGATTACGTAAGCCAGGAGCAAATGAATGGGTTAGCAGCCATATGTATATGTAGACCCTCCGGCTACCGTAGCGATTCGTGTTTGTACAAGAGCCCCGCTTCGTTGGGTGTCAAAACTCACATGTAGACGTTGGAAACTTTGTTCTAGTACAAAGGACCCTTGTTGCTGTGGTAAATCTCCCCGCGTTGACAGATGGCCTGAGGCTCGTTTGTTAAACTCTACTGACTGGGGTAGAATTGATATCCAATTAGAACTGAGGAAGGGTGGGGCCATCGATTCGAACCAGAATTTAACAGTCATTTGGGCTGGGAACAAATTAGTGATTGTAAGCCATCGTACTGGTCAAGCAGCAATATACTCCGATGAAGCCACTCGTGAACTGGCGGGAAAACCCTTAGTACATTCTAAGGACAGAAAGTTTCGTAAAGTGAGTTATTTGCTTGATTGTTGCAGAATATTACGGCATTGTAATTGTAATTATGTGTAGTATGTATATGTACTTACTAGAATCGTTAGTACGTAGAATTACCTTTGTATTGTTTAATTTACTTGCGTACTTGAGAAATGAGCTATGATTATGTAGATTGCTACCTCGTAGTCAGAATTAATATTGTAATTCGCTATTTGGTTACTTCTTAGTAAACTAGTGTAATTATTCATGTGATATTCTAGATTTTGCAACTGTTGAATTGAATTGTAACTTTGGAAATGGTTGCAGTGTGGAAAATTAAATAATATGGATATTTGAATATTTGTGTACACTTGTGGGAGTGTAATGTACAGAAATGCGTCTGATTGTTGTGACATTGTTCAGAATAATGATATTAAGAATATATATACTGATGTGACGCAATTTGTGATTTCTGTATGATAAGTAGGATACCGCTATTTATTACCACGTTGTTTTCTATAAGAACGTGTGGGGCTTTTCGATGTGCACGAATGCGTGACGGAAGATGTAGATAGCCTTTATCTGACGATTGATTGTTGATTTAGTGCTAGGCGAGATGGCTAACGAAACATGCTAACGTCCTTGTGTTTTTCGCAGGAAGCTTTTGGGGACAGAACTACCGGGTGGTTAAGTTGCGAGTCTCAGAGAGGGGAGACAGGATAGAACAAGGCAGTGGGCAGAGAACAAGCCTAATCGTGAGAGAGAGAGAGAGAGAGAGAGAGAGAGAGAGAGAGAGAGAGAGAGAGAGAGAGAAGGAGGAGGAGACAAGAAGGGGAAGAGTATAGGAAGAATCGTAGTACGGAGAACGCCGGAAGGAGGAAAGGAATTGACAGAGTAGAACACATATCAGTAGAAACCAAGTACATGGGAAAGCCATCTCACACTATAATCACGTGATGAGATAGGTTGTTACATGAAGAGGAAGAAGATTGGTTGAGAAGTTAATATCGTTTAAATTGTTATTCATTTGAATTGCACATGTGTGCTCTTAATAATTTAATTGTCTGCATTGCTGACTGGGTGCTCGGGGCTTTACCTCCCTCCATCACTAATTTCACTTCCTACAAACGAGCCAGGGTGGGAGTTCCATAGTGATTTAAATAAAATATTGGGAGCACCCCACCCCAGCTCATAGCAGAACGTCATAGAACGCCACACTCGTAGACTACTATTGAGGCGCCTTTAACCTTTTTGTCAGCCGTTCTCATAACAAGTCAAAATGTTGATGATGAATGTAGAGAGTTCGACCGACATCTGAAATATGTTTTTGATCGGAGTCTACGCCATAGTCAAGTGGACGATCAGGGAAAGGACTGAAGCAGTTGCCTCTATCTTAGGAATATATTTAAAGAGAAACGGTTGTCTTAAAAGAGTGTTAGAATATGGACCAATGAACAAGAGAAAACTGAGACGCAGAAAAGTGAAGAGATATGGTGTGTGCTAACCATTCTTGTTACCAACCTCAAAGGCCCATCTCAGAGCCACCAGTTCTTTCAGAAACAGAGAGAGAGAGAGAGAGAGAGAGAGAGAGAGAGAGAGAGAGAATGTTAAAACTTATTCTGAGGTCGTTTATATCTTTCACAATTAAAACTTAATCCCTTCTCTCCTATCTGGGGGTGGGGTGGGTGATATGATTGTGCATGAGTACTCCTACCCTTGTGTTCGAAGTATATAAGTACATTTTTGTGTATAATTTTTAAGGACTCAGACTCTTTTCTCTACTCACAATCTATGGATGATAGTATTCTCCTGTATGTGTACGCACGACTACTCATTCCGTTAGCTAGAAAGAGCATGTTTTTCTTAGTCAAAATGGCTTATTAGTTAGTATAAGACAGAGGCGTAGCTATGATATTTTGCGCCCGGGGACGAACTATAAAATTGGCGCCCCAGCCCCCTCTCCGTTTAATCACATTTTTGAATATTACCCTTGTTTACTTATTATAATGTAACGTTGTAAGCCTTATTTTGGCGCCACTGTACCTTGGCGCCCGGGGACATATGTACCCCCCTGCCCCCCCTCCCCCAGCTACGCCTCTGGTATAAGAGTTAGTGCTGGTTAGTCAAACGGAGTTTTGATTAGTAGATGTGAATGACGGTCTGTTAAACAACGTATTGTTACAAGCCGAGGGTCCTTACTTGACCGAGCGGTTGTCAAACCCTGGCGCGATTCTCGCTAGAAGTCATATGTTTACCCCAACTTTCCAAACACTTCCAAAGACTTCCATACAACTTCAACTGTAAATTAGAAAGCCCAACGTGTCCATTCTATACCTAAAGTTTACTCTATTTAATGCAAGGCCAGAGATAAAACAACCTGCCAAATGTATATCAACCGCACATCTGCATGGTTTATCTTCATCAGGTTTTCTTACAGCCAGCCGTTCACGCCTTAGAAAATATACGAGTATCCATTAACACTGGATACTACTTTAACTCTGCCACCTTAGTCCAGTTAATATATGCTTTCCACGCACATTTCGCCAATATAACTCCACCATATTTGCCCCTATGGCGACATAAAATCTGCCGAGTCCTTTATTTATTCCTTTGTGTAATTTACCGGTTTCCTACCGTACATACTGCCACTGCAGTCACACCACCAATGTACACCACTAGATTTTAATATGGACTATCTTACTCATTCGGTTTTGGCCTGAATTCACTACTAGTGAACCATGGCATCATGTAAACTCATTAACACTTCACTCCCTGACGTTTGATCCTAGTAATTGGCTAATTATTTCGAGCTAGGGATATTTTCATTGCGCCGAATTCCAATAATCACACAAGTAATAACACAAATCTAAGAATTCCTTAAAACGGGGGGCTATAACCAAATGCGCATACTCTAAATTTATTACAGCATTGGTAAGTAAATATAGGTCTGTCTGTGGATGACTGGGTAATGGTCAGTCAAACGGCGCATGGTTAGTAAATGCAGGTGTTGGTCAGTAGATCAGTGGGTGACAGTCAGTCAAGCGGCGTATTGATTAGGTTGTGCGAGTATTAGTTATTCATTTAGTCATTAGGTAGTACGGTGCTGGTTGGTCATATGGCGTGTTAGTGAATGTATGTGTATGTTAGACCTATGGAAATTTTTAACAGCTTTTTCTTTCACCAGAGGGTGTCGTTTTAATATCTAAAACAAAATTATTTTACGGCATCAAAATGAAATGTAATGTTAATTCCTTTATATTAAATAACCCTTGATCCAGACTCTCACTAACAGTCTAAACCTATGGATATTTTAGCATTAATTCCCATTAATTGCAAACTGCCATACTTTTAAGATGGCATCCCTAATGTTAATTTCCTTTAACCCCATACCTGTCATACATATGACTCCTGGAAAGACCCCTATACTCCTCCTATATCGCAATAGTTTTTTTTTTTTCTTCAACTGCTGCGGTAGTCAGATGCTCTCAACACTCAAACCTCTCAAATGATAATTAATTTCAAAAATTTATTGGCGGTCCAGAGAAATCTTTTAGACCAAATGCGTTCGCAAGATTCTATCATACAATGCATTCATGTACCAGTGAAAAAGACAATAAATTCTTATACAAATTGTGGGAACAGTGATTTATCCATATGCGGGTTTCGTTCTAAGTCTGACGGACGCTAATTAAATTTCGTGAAGGATGGACGGAAAGGGGAAATGCTGTTAGAGGCGTATAGTTAACAGAAAACACACAGTGACAGTACTGCAGCTTAAATAGAAATTATATTAAAATCACGAATCATATTAAACTTTAATAATGTCAGCTGGTATATTTTAAAACAATTCATACAACTACATTTAGTGGTACAAATAATATGATTTGAAATAGAAGAGGGAGATTCCATTGTTCTGAATGCAGCAATTTAAACTCATTAAATGTCTAAATGAATTTGAGTTCAAAACAAACATACACGCTCATGTCAAAGTTCAAAGGTCCAATGCATCGTCCAGTCTGTAATTTACCTGTGAAAATGCTTGCTACAGCCTACGAAGTATGATCGTTAACATGGAATTTTGTTGACCCACATAAAAAAGTATAACAGATTCTTTTTGTCTCACCGCTTTTAGTAAACGGTGAAAGTATTTTGTTATTATTTTCGGCAGAGGCTGCGGTGATTGCGTCGTGAATGTTAAGATTTGACATTAAACTATTTGACCAAACGTTTTGTAAGTCAGGTGTAATCTGTGGAGATGGAGGTGTGGGTAAAGAGTTTACATAAATGCGTGTTTTTTATACGAAGACACCATATTTTACGAAACTCTTGTTGTGTTCATTGATGACAGGTAAGGATAATCATTGACCTTTTCATCAGTTTGACAAATAAGCCGTAACTTGACTGTTCAATTTCTGCTGATAGCTTTCATTCACAAAGGAAAAGTTAACCATGAAACGAACTACTTATTATGCACAATTTGAACTGTACCCTGGTTATGAAGAGCTCGTAAATACTACAAATAATTTTTTCTTATCACCTAATGACCACAAATCACGAAACTCTAATTTGACACTTCCATGTGCATCAGTTTCACATTTGTATGGCCGATCATCATAACCTTTCCAAAATAAAGAATGGTACTTTACTTTACACCATGCACCACAAAACACGACCCAAACACCTAATACAAAAAAGTATTCCTATCTCACAGTTTTAAACACTTTTACCTTAAAATATCCCGAGAATATTTTGCATTATGAAGTCTGCTCCTAGAAACTGGCTAATTACTTGATTTGAGAAATATCTTCCCAACACCAACTCCCATAATATACAAATGATAACTAAAACATGACAAGGCTATGAAATAAACGGACATGTAAGCACACATAGCTTTATAAATAGATGTACTACAAAAGAAATATTGAATAAATTTGTCGAGCAAGCTGGTTTTGTTCAGTAATTTAAAAACACAGAGAGAGAGAGAGAGATTTTATCAGCACCACTTGTAGCACAGTTCTCTTCTGCAACCTGACCTCGTTAATCGTCGTGTTCTGTTTGAGTCCAAAGTTTAATGTTGCGAGCGCATTGAAACAACTTCCTGACTTGTATTGTTTGTTTGACTAAAAAGGATACTGAAACCGATGGAATCCTATGCTGATTTTTCTTCGTTTCTCATTGAAATGGGAATAAAACAATAATAGGTTATCACCAACACATTGTTACATTCTCCTTCACATCAACCGCTTTCTCGATCGAGAAGTAACGGTCTTTGGAAGAGAAACTTGGAGTGATCCATTCAAACAACGAGATAGGTCATGCGGGTCACAATACAGAGAAAAATTCACTCTCGTTTTGCAGTGGTTGGTTAATCCCAATTTATGAATATTCATGAGACAAGAGGAAACTTCTAAACCAGTGACCGACCGATCCGGTGGCCTAAGTGGTTAGAGCGTCCGTCTCGGATGCGGGAAGTCGCGGGTTCGAACCCCAGCCGAGTCATACCAAAGACTTACAAAACTGGTACTAGCAGCTGCATCGTTTGGCGCTTAGCATTAAGATATTAGTGCAGGACTGGTCGGGCTGGTGTCAGGATAATGTGACTGGGTGGGACAACATGCTACATGTCTGAGGCATGATGCCCCAGTGTTAGACATCACTATAAACTGTCACACTGCAGACATCGTAGCGACATGACTGAAAAGTTGTTAAAGCTAGGTTAAAAATCCAAATCACACACACACACACACACACACACACACACACACACACACACACACACACACAGAGGCAACCAAGAGTGATAAATGAACGTGATGGATTATCACCACTGGCTTGCAACGATGGGGTATACCTAAGCATCCTATTTTATATTCTCTCCGTACATAATTACATTTTAGCAAGCAACTTGAACACTTTTTAAAATCAAAAGTAAGTAACTGCAGTAAAATGCAGATACCTGAGACATTGGGCCCAAAGAAAAAAGAACTTCAGTATTTAGCTATCTTGGGTCGTTTGTTTCTATATTAATTTTCATGCTTAGAAAAGCAAAGTCAGATATGCTTACATCCATCGACCTGTCTGTCATCATGTATGTCCTTATCGTACTCATCACAAGCATGTTTGGAATGTAGGGGAGCACCAAACTTGATTGCGAGATTACAAAATGCGCAAGAATGGTACATTTTCCGCCCCTATAGGGCTCTGGAATTTTGAAGAAAGGAGCGTGATAACATTAGCTAAATATCGAGTATATACACATTATGTATTTACTATGAAAAAGTTGTCTATCAGATAAAAACACCAAAATGAAATGTGTCAGACTCTGATAACTTCTTTAAATTCATGGCCGAGACACGTGCACAATCACTATTTCATCCATAGCGCGATATTATGTCGGTTACAACGGACCTTTATCTTTCATGTATCAAGTATAAAATCTAAGAATGTGATTCAATCTGTTCATTATGAAATTTTGTATTTTCTGAAATGGATTTAAAAAGTAATCTTTTTTTTCAGCGCCTTGTACAGTTAAAAACAAAACGTCGAATCATAAATATTGTCCTACATTTTAGGTGTTGTATATTCTCAAATTTGTTAAAGGGGATAAAGCACGTTTTTTTTGTAAATCAAGGAAATAACTCCTACCTTCATAAATCTTGATCAGTGACGTAGCAACCGCCCACGCGGGGTCTGGGGGTAATCCGGTAAAGTGGGGGGGGGGGGGGGGGGGAGATACTCATCAAACAACTTATTTTATTGAAAAACGCCCCAGAATTATGTTTTGCAGGCAAGGTGTATAATGTATTGCTACGCCGCTGATCTTGAATACAGTCTTCGTGCTAAAATATGTTAACAATTTAAAAAATGTAGCTCACAACGTCAACAATATTATCGACCGCTCCGGGTGCTTAAGTGGTTAGAGCGTCCGTAGGACAGTGGAAACCTGATTTTAATTTGTTTCTTTCCTAACTATAACTGTATATCTAGATTGAGTATTTTTTAAAAATAAATCCTGAATTTCATAATCAACCAGAATTTGTTTCAAATCTTTAACGTTATTATTAGTAGTTTGAATAATAACTTAGTGTAATACTGAAATCACCACTCATTATAACATGTGAACAATATTTTGGATAAAATTAACTGTTCTAAAATAAATGAGTGTAAAATGTTTAATTATATTCTGTTTGCAGACTAATATGATATTTCTTTATCTTTCTTACAGTTATGGCTTTCTTTTCTATGGTAAGAAAACACTATTTGGGTTTATTCAAGAACAAAATGACTTTAAAGAATGCATCTCAGTCACTTTCTAAACCCCGTTGGTTTTAAAGACAAAGCCAAGCATCCGGGGGTGGGGGAACAAAGAAGGAAAAAGGTGAATAAGATTGTTTGAAATAATCCGATATTTTGCTGGTACTTTTACAGTATAATACTATTAAGGATATTCCCCCTCCCCGAAAAAAAAAACAAACCTAAACAGAAACACAAAACAAAAAAGAACAAAACAAAACGCGACGATTCATTATAGGTAGTGGTTCTCCCTCGTGGAGCTTGATTTAACGCAACAGCAATAAAAAGTGAATGCTACGCAGAAAGTATTTTAAATATGCCATGTTCTTCACGATGGTATTCTGAACATGCGTTTGTTCCTTATAGATACGCAGACTGCTGAACGTCTTCGTGGAGCAAGCATGCATTGCTATCTACTTGTGAAGTAAAGTTTCTGGAATGAGCAAATATTCTGCAGTTTCCAGTATACCAGTCCATGTTAGATGGTCGGTCGGTCTGTCTGTCTGTGTGTATGTATGTGTGTGTGTGTGTGTGTGTGTGTGTGTGTGTGTGTGTGTGTAGCAAAACGATAAAAAGGGTGCAGAAAACGGTCATTATTCAATGTATTCATTTCATACGTAAAATGATAATTGGCTATCCGAACTGGACACACAGTTTATCGTCTGCATTCGTGATCTTTCTCGTGCATTGTATGTTCCTCTCGCGACTTTATCCGTGCAGCATCGTTAGTATGGATGAGAAATATTAGTAACTGCTGTATGCGGGGTGGGGTGGGTGCGGTGATGGTCACTGTTTGTGCATGTATGTATGTATGTATGTATGTATGTATGTATGTATGTATGTGTACGTATGTATATGTATGTGTGTATGAATGAATGTATGTATGTATGTATGTAGATAAAGCTCTCTTGGAAGAAGTCGAGAAAGCCTACATTGGTGGTAAATTATTTATTTAATGACTATTATCAAAGAAAAATATCAAACACTTAGTGCAAAGAACACGTGAACATTACTACAAAGTGAACTGACATAAATATTAACGATTCAGTGAGTATTTTCAACGTTAAGACGAATCCATTTTATGGCACATTCTCAATACCAGTGTCACATTTCGACAGCAAAATTAAGTTTCTTCATACACGAACTCGATGCGAACAATATTTACACATTCCTTAATTTATTTCTTTTAAATCATGAGATATCACGAACAAAGGTGTTCATACTATACGAAACAACTCTAAGGAATGGAAGTAAAGTTAAACCTGTTTTTAGCGGACTGCACCTCCATCCTCCCCAAACAAAATAAATAACTAAAAACAAGACTAAAATGGGTTTATTGGAGGTTATAAAAAACGAACTTTACTTTGAAATCTTCACGTTATCGGCTATTGTTGATCAACTCGAATTATTGTTCATCAAGTCAGGAGTATGTTACAAGTTTAACTATATTTACAATTTTAACTTTTAAAGTAAAATCGCCCGTCACAAAGTGAATATTGTCCCTTAGACAACTGTACCCGAGTAAGACGATACATTCTATCCGAAAAACTGTAGGATAGCCGAACGTATATCGATTACCTTGTCCTCTCGAATTATTTGTACACCAGCCTAATCCGACATTATCGAGGGAAAACATTGCACGAAATTACATTCGACTTCAATCAATAACATGCGGATACTTGTCGAAGCGAAACTGTAAGACGGACAAATTATCAATTTTTTTATTCTAACGTAAAGAATTTGATATATCTTTCCGATAATTACTTTTGGTTTGCACTACTAAAACCTAAAAGTCAATTTGTCATTATATCACTAGTTCGGTTTCTTTGGCATTGTTACAACTTTGATTGAATCATTATGATTTCAGTTTTATACACGACATCTAAAGTAAACAGAGGTCCTTCGTGGGTTCTATTGCATGCCTAGTCAAAGTCTAAGAAAAAAAATGGTACTCTGAGACTAAAGAAAAAGACAGGATATTTTGATTTAAAGAAAGGGAACCATTACTTCATGGTCACCGTAAGCACATAAAATTCGCTATCCAGATGGCGTGCATCTGAAACCCACAACAACAGTTCTGGATTGGTTGGGCTGAGCCGTTCTTTTCAGTTCTTTTGCTTAGTGGCTTTAGCTAGTTTATTTTGGTCATTGAGATTTAAAGTAATTTACCTAAGAACACAATACGGTAGTCAATCCAGCATGATATCGGAATCAAACCTAGTCCTCCTGTATACGAATCTAGGATACTAACCACTAAGTTCACGCGCTCGTACATAAGTTACCAGATAAACACATGATGACCATTTTATACAAGTGACCAGATTACAGAAGTTTTATTGACGCTCAAATAAGCTGTCTTTACGTGGGGGGGGGGGGGGCATTTAGAAACGTTTGCCGTGTAATTAATGGACTATATCTTGCATATGAACCTTGTTGATATTGCAAAAGTTGCATTAATACGAGCATTACTATTATTTGACCATGTACATAATGAAGTATAAAACAAATCATTCACTAGATTACATTCGAGTTCAAACTGGCAAAATTCAGAATGTGATAACTGACCGTGTGAAAATAAATATAAAATTTCAGCACTTATGTTGTACGTGAAAAGTTTCCTTCATTTGGGTGTTTGATTGATGGATGTAATTTTGGTTGGGGATTATACGGTTATCCCTTCCTTCAGAAACGCATGTCTCAAAACGGTACTAGCTCAGTGTGGACATTGGCTTCTTAAACTTCTGAGACAAACTGAAGAAGAAAACAATAAAAGCTGAAAAGCTAGCCAATAATGGTTTTAAAAAGAAATTACATGTAATTTGTTTCTTGCAATTGATAATACATATAAAGAAATTTCAGTCACAGTCTGTATCAGAAAGGTATCCCAATAGTATCGCTATTATGCGAGCTCCACGTGCACGCAAATTTCTTTACTCATGCCCGTCTTGTATAAGAGTTTAATAACAGTGGAGCCGAACCATAAGGACCAAAAAAAAAAAAAAAAAAAAAAAAACGAAAGTTGTATAGCTGAAACATTCAAATCGTAAGTATCTAAGCAATCCTTCGCAAAAATTATCATGCATTTATTTCACAGAACAGTACTGACACTTCCTAAAGTCTCCCTCAAGCTAATATCCCTTCTGCTCCACAAGAAAGTTGCCATAATTATTCCCGAGATATCACTGATAAATTGTACAATTCAGATAGTTATAAAAAACGGATCAGGTTCATGGGGTTAAAAATCAAGGGTTAAAAGTTTGTAATGACACCAGTATATGAAGTATGCAAATCTGATGTGTCACTATTGATGTATCAATTCTTGTACAAATGAAATAAAATAAAAACTGTTGCTGTATTTGTCATCGTTTAATCTAGCAGTTTTAAAAACCTGATTTTAGTTCTATGCTCTAATTACCAAACATAAAATGTTTCAAACACATTATTGCCACAGGGTATGTTGTATAAGCAAAATAAGCATCATTGCATATTTTCACATCCAGCATCAATATGTACCGTTTAATTAAAAAAAAGGATACATGATGATCTTAAAAGGAGAAAACAATTGCACAGATGTTTATCTTTTTCTTAAGAGTCCACTCACCATTTCTTGCTTTGCACATTGTGTGATTCTTAAAAAAGAACAATATGCCAGATTTTTCTCGATGGAAATTATGGCAACTTATAAAATGCCTTGTACATCTTAGGTATCAAAAATTAATTAATTCCTTTGATATTTCGTATGATTGTAGAGTGTAATTTGGGTTGCAGAGTACTCGGGTTGGCCTTACCTTAGACGGGCATCTCTAAAGGCTGCATGCTCATTTTCGTCACTTTCACTTCATGGACTTCAGAGGTAAATTCGAAAGAAAACTAACCAATAACTTTTCCATACATTTTATAACTTATGATTCATTTATTGCACTTCCAGAATCTAGTATGCAACCAAAACAAATTAAGTTGCCCTATTGTAAATAACAGCTAACGCGGGTATATATTAGACTCCTTTTTTATTTAAAAAAATATAGCATAAGAGAAGCCATTTTTAACAAATGAACTTTTTATTCGACGCTATGTTTCCCTTACTCAACATAGAAGGAAATTTCAGTCACAGTACATGAACATAGCACAGAGGTAGGCTAACTTTCTTGCACTGTGGTTCTTGTAAATGCAGACAGTTTCACCGTATGTTTGTCCCTATTTCGTTAGTACTTAATTAACGTGGAGCAGAACCTTAAGTGTCCACATGAATCGTTTGTATTATCAAGACTAGTTGTAAACATAGTCAAACATTGAACCTTCTGCGTTGCTGAACAATATCAAAGCAAATTTGAGTATGTATGATATGGATGGTATATACACCAAGTTGATGTCAAATAATTGTTTTTCTCTTTAACTGAAAGAATGAAGATATTATCTAGAAATCTTCAAGAAGTCAGAAGGATCAGAGACATGATTTTCCCACCTATTCAATCTCTTATAACCTCCCCAACCCACCCTCACCCACGCAAATCTCTTTCCGACCCGTAGAGTATGCACAAATACATAAACATTTCTAAAAATTTACAAACCATCTCAGTCATAATTCAATGTTTGATAAATTGTTTTTAGTGTTTAAGGATGCGCTATGCGAGATCACGCATGCTCGCACACGCTAACAAACGCCTCCAGCTGATGGAAAAGAATACAAGGTTACTGCACTTCCTTCAGAAAGTATGGAAACAAAAACGACAAGATTAAAATTTAGTTCTATTAGGCAAGTTTTGAACACACCTTGTAAAAATTACAGAAAACTCGAGACAATGTCTTTTGAACAAGATGCAGGAAATCTGTGAAGGCAATGGCGTTGTGAATCACGTATTTACTACCATTCTATGTGATTATAGAATGATTCAAGAGTTACAGGATAAGTAGTTTTACATACAAGATACGGTGTAAGCAATGTCAACTACCAACTTGGCACAACCAGCTAACACTCGGTGTAATTCGGATGCTTTTGAAGCTCAGAAAGGAATACAATTACGTACACCGTGAACTAAATAACCACCTTGAATGAGCGGTACAAGTAACAACAGGTCCGTCGACATAAACATGTATCGAATTACAAGTGACATCATTTACATGTATTACATACAACGATGTTGAAACAGATGAGTATCACGATTAACAATTAAGTTTCGTCTTAACTATTGAATTAGCTTATAATGCATGGGTAACATAGTCTGCTTTAGTCTCAAGTGTATCCTGACCAGACGAGTCGGGTTTGACCTTAAAATCCGCAATTTCCTCATACACATTGGAGCTGTCTGAGCAACTTTTGTAGTCCGATTCCAAACTATATGCCAACGAAGTTCCAGCGTATTCGATTACAGACGGTAAAGGTTGAGAGGTTACGGAAAGTGGTTCCTCATAGGCTTCGTTGTCCATCATGACATAATTCATGGCAGACAGATCCGAAGCTGCGTACGGTTGAGTCTCTGTCAGGGTACCTTTTCTCTTTGAGGAACTACTGTGTGGTTCTGGCATGCAATAGTTTAGCTTTTCCCAGAACCATGAGTCCTCCTGATGAATACATTGTCTTGACCTGAGCAGTGATTTCAGTGGCTGAGCTAATTCAGCCTCATTTATTTCTCCAAGAACAACTATGATTATTCTGTCTGGGGAGTCTTCCATTGCATATTTTGAAACGTACCGAAACCAAGGTTCGCTCTCGAAACAATCACTTGATACGATCATAATTGTCCTTTTGCTTGATTTTATATTATGTTGTATAAAACCCTGCATAGATGCATTCTTTTGAATGTCCCTATGTTGTACAACGAGCTTATAACTTGGTCGACCTCGTTCGAGTCTAAGAGCAAGCTCCCGAATGACAAAGATTTCATCCTTGGGGCTATAGGCCACAAATGCATCAAAATATCTGTTATTGTCTTCGACAACGTCATTTTTACTTACTTTGCACTTGAATCTTGCGTAGAGCCAGACTTTAACGAAATTCCTCCTGCAGATGACAAAAATAATCAATAAGATTATAATAGCCGCTAAAAGGGCAGGAAAGAAAAGGCTTATATTAAGATCTCCGAAGATATTTGCTGTATCTCGAATGGTTGTTTCCACCAGTTGTGGCACATCTGAGTCGGTAAGGTTTGTTGTAACAACCGAATTGTATTCTTCTGTTTGCACGGTTTGTTTAGGTGAAGTAAGATTGTAAGATATTCCTTTAATTACATCAATAACTTTCTTTGGGCAGCTGGAACCGAAAGATACGAGACTTGTTTGCACTGTAGATTCATTTTGAAGAAGAGTGCATGAAATATCACTCTCAAGAGTTTTATCAGAAGTGATGTTCACGAATGCGGCTGGCACGCATTTTAATGAATGGTATAATAAACAGTCACATATCCAAGAATTGTCATGAAGAAACAAGCGTGGAATTGAGAACATGAGGTGAGATATGTAATTATCAACCTTTTGTAATGCATTATTCGCCAGATTCAACAAATTCAACGATTTCATACCATTAAATGCACCGTCTTCTATGTATCTGATCATGTTATTCTGTAAAAGTACTTCTCTTACAGTTTCCAAAGAAAAAAATACCCCCTTCTCTATCAATTCAATTTTATTGTTGTAGAGGGATAACACCTGCAAAGATTTCAGACCAACAAAGCTCATGTTCTGTAGGACGCTGATTATGTTTCTGCTGAGATCTAGGTGACGCAAATAGCTCAGTTCAATAAAGTTCAGACTCTCAATTGTTGTAATGTTGTTTCTGCTAAGGTCTAAATCCCTAGCGATTTTGGGTAGGTTCCTTTTGATGTTTGTCACGTTGCTATTTGAGCATATGATATAATGCTCTGAGCTCCAGTCCTTGCTCCTTGAGCACGTGCATTCATCAGGGCACTCGTATTCGCATAAGCACGAGGTGTATCCACAGCACACGCACGAGACATTACACATTTTTCTGTACTGACATAAGAACTTATCTTCCGGAATTTTTCTCAGAGGTGCAGATGGATATTGATAAGCACCAGTACACCACGTGGAATTCAGATCTGGAATTAGCGGTCCTTGAGGAGGAGGAGACCATCTCCTGAGCCAGACAATTTCGCAATCGCACTGCCAGGGATTCCCTTCAATATAAAAACTGGTTTGTAGGAAACGTCCAGTCGAGACAGCAACTGACGCTTCAGCTAGGGTTCGAAGATCGTTGGAAACTAAATTCACAGTACGAAGCCTATCCATGCCATTAAATGCATGTTGTCGAACTGTATTAATCCTATTGTGAGAAAGATCCAATATTTCCAAAGTTTGTGGAAACATATCATTGTGAATAGAATCACTAATCCGATTGTAGCTTAAATAGAGCTCTACCAACTTCGGCATAAACATGAATGTCTTTCCAATCTCCGAAAGGCGATTGTGATCTAAGTATAGTGTGTTCAGTGGAAGGTCTCTGAAGGTTTCTGCTTCTATAAATTCAATCTCATTCTTGGAAAGATCCAGTGCTTCCAGTTTAGGACAAGAGGTGAAAATGCCATCAGCTAAAAACTTAATGTAATTGTTTCGTAGGCTGATGGATCTAACATTGATTAATCCATCGAACGTACCCTTGAATAAGTTGTTGACAGAATTCGAACTTGCATCGAGGTAAAGTAACGAAGACAAGTTAGGAAACGCTGGTAGATCTCTGATGTAGTTGGATGACAAATTTAAATGTGTCAGGGAACCCAAGGACGTCAAAGCTTCGAAGTGAATAGTTTCAATCCGGTTGCTTTGTAAATCCAATCGAGTCAAGTATTTCAATCCATAAAATAAACTTCTTGATATTGAGCTCAGCCGATTTCCATCTAAACAGAGCTCGACGAGTTGTTCCAGAGACTGTAATGCAGACTCGGGAAAGGATTCAATCGAGCTGAAGGATAGTTCTAATACAAGTAAATCTGCCTTTGCCTTCAATGCCTCGGCACCGGATTCCTGAATAACTCCCATATTGTTGTGACTCAAATATAAATGAGTCAGTTTTTTTACTGGTACAAGCTCGGGTAAAACACTGCTGTCTAAACAACACCGACTAAGATTCAACCTGAGAAGTTTCTGGGAATTAGCGAAAAAGTTTCTCGGAATATTTTGCAAGCAATTATTGGAAAGATCGAGATCCGTTATCTTAAGGTTGTCTTTGATCAAATCTGCTGGTAAAGAATTGATCTGGTTACTTGACAAGTCCAGCGTCTGCAAGTCTCCGATGTTGGCTAATGATCCGTTTGTATCATCAAAATGTATCTGATTGCCAGACAAATACAAAGCTTCCAGTATGGGGAATCGGGGATATTCAATCAAGTTTGTAATATCTTTGAGCTTGTTCCTGGATAAATCAATGTTCTCTACGTTAAGAATTTTAGTGCCATCCATACAAACCAACCCAGAATTAGAAACTTTCAATAAACTATTTCCAGACATATTTACATTTTTCAGCATTTGAAGATCACATATTTCAGGCAGGTGAAGAAGTCTGCTGTTGACGATGCTTAAACTCTGTAAGTAGGGATTAAATGAAAATGTCTGCACTCCCATAGATATGTCACTTGCTCCGTCAACGTACAACCCTTTCAAAACCGAAAGCCCATGCAAAGCATATCGTTGGAGAAAGTAAATCTTACAACTGTGGAGAGATAAATCCACGCAGAGATGTAACGCAGATAGGGCGTAATTTTTCAGCTCACTCGTTGCGTCAGAACTGCAATGCACGTGCAATGAGTAATTTACAGTCACGGACCTTAAAGGAGAAACATCAAGATCGTCAAGTTGAGGAACGAAACACCTCACCTCAAGATGGCGGCGTAATTCCTTCTCAACATAGAAACAGTCACATGATGGAGGACACGAAAGGTTTGGTGACACTAACTGCAAAGCACTCGCAAGAATCACGGCAAAGTTCGTCCACCTGCAAGAAAGAAGCCACGATTGTGATAATTTCATGAATAGATAAAATAATGACATATTGCTGCATGTAATTTCAATGTATGTATGTATGTATGTATGTATGTATGTATGTATGTATGTATGTATGTATGTGGGTGTATATATAAATGTAGAATATACAAGCTTACAAGTAAATACACGAAGTCCTCTAACATAACATCTGAACTCAGATATAAGTCGACTTAAACTGCAAAGAAGAAAGATCCTGATCATCCGTCGCATAATGCGCCTGCAGATCAGAGTCTATGTGTTTGTTCTACTAATTAGTCCTAGCAAACTGTAAAGACCTCTATCTGCCGGCGCAAGATCCTCCGGTAGATCTGGGTCTGTGCAATTTGCAGTAAGGTTGGTCTTATAAGCGAGTATATGCGATACTCCTTATCAATGGACACTTAAGTTTTCATCCGTGGTGCAACTTAACGCGTTGTTATCGTTTTGGCAAGACATAAAACAAATTGTGTCTGGCTACACATAAAACATCAATTGTGAGCCTGGTAAGACATAAAACATAAAATTGTAAGCCTGGCAAGACATAAAACATAAAGTGTGAGCCTGGCAAGTCATAAAACATAAAACTGTGAGCCTGGCAAGACATAAAACATAAACTGTGAGCCTGGCAAGACATAAAACATAAATTGACGAAATACGTCTGTATATCCCTTTCAACGAAATGTGAGAAATACTTTACAGTACTTATAAGAAGAACTTGATTATTATGATAAACATTATTAATAACATTTGCAATGGTATTTATGAATACATACATACATACATACATACATACATACATACATACATACATACATGTTAATACTTAACATTACTTATAACATGATTAGTATGATGAACTTTATCAATAACATTTACAGTGGTATTTAATAATACATACATGTATAATACATATATACGTCTGTTATAATTGCAAAAAGATATCAAGAAGGAAATCTAAGAAAGGGAAGAGCAAGAAAGACTCTATAAGTGAAAAGGCTGTCGACCGAAAATTCGAGTATACAAAGACAATTCTCATCAGAGGGATGGAAGATAAAGTAAGAAGAGATGATGGCCCATCAATGGTGTCCTTTTGGAAGCAACAATAACCACAGAAAATACTTTATCCTGGGGCATCATAATAACCATGTTCTTCTTATAAGTATTGAAAAGTATTAATATGTAGATATGTATGTATGTCATAAAATCCATTTATACCATTGTAAATGTTATTAAATATGATTGAAGATACTACCACTAGTAATAATAATAAATTATTATTATTATTATTATTATTATTATTATTATTGTTAGCATATTTTCACATCTGAATACAGTTTGTGGTCTTTTTACAATTTATTTATCATTCACTCTATCTCACATTTCTGACATGACGTATCTCTCTCTGTCTCTGTCCTAAATTTCTGCCGTAACGACACAGCTCCCACCCAAGCATCAGTAAGTTCCCAGTGATATATGCCTCGCAAGAAGGTTTTCACGCGTTACTCTTTCCGAGTGGTGATGCTGTTTTACACGCATGCGTCAGTAATTCAAATCTGAGGTCAACAGCCGATGAATACACAGGTGTTCTGTTCTGACAGGGATTTATACTAAAAACTGTGTGTTCTAAAGGATTTAACGCTGTGGATCATTAGAAGAGGGATTATACTTACCGTCTGGATACAAAGGTTAGTCTAAATAAATTTATTAATTAATATCGCGCGGTCCGATCATCCGAAGATACATAGTGCGGACGGCTTCAGCACAAGTAGTGCATAATAACGTTGGTCTCCACCCCCAGTCAAACAAAACAAAACAAAACAAAAAAGAAGGTGGAGAACATCTTGCTGGTCTAATTATTCTGAAACCAGGCCGACCAGTCCTAACATTAGCCTCGTAATGCTTAGCGCCTAGCGAGGCATCTTTTAGTACCATTTTTATGTCCTTGGTATGACTCGGGCGGGGCGGACACTCTAACCACAAGGTCACCGCTAATGGAAGTAAAACTGCAAAAACATCTCTTTTTTTCTCTCTCAAGACATAACTATTCAATCTTAAGTAAAATAAGATTGAAAATCTAACAAGGATGCAATTTAACACCACTAGCTATACAGGAGACCCGCCTCAACCAGCCACTGAAACTGTTCACGGGTATAAAGTCATCGCATAAACAAAACTGTGCAAGTTTCATCAGCCAATGAAATTACTTTTCCAATATTTGGAAAAGCTACATTCTGGCTTTACTAGAAAAGTACTTTTTTATATAAAAAAAGAGAGCAAACTATCACAAAAACAACACAAAATAAACTAACAGACACTCGTGTGACGAATATACTGTGTAGCGAAGCGAGTCTAGCTGAGCTAGACTACATGATGCTATGCACCATTTAGACATTCGAAGATGCCTTCGTATCATTCAATAATCGGAACTGCCTTGGCTATTTCTGCCACACAAAAGTATGCTTCGGATGTATTAAGGCGCAATTATTGACTACAACATCGAATATTTTGTTCGCCGGCAATTTCACTGCCAAAAAGGAAACCAAATCTGTTCGGATCATCTCTACTATTTTTTTACAATCGAATCGACTGTGGGTTTGACCAAGGGATTACAATTGAAAACAATAGTTCCACCATTCGTAACGCCTCCTTGAATTCTTGTTTCGTAAATAACCGAAATGACCAGAATGGCAGCGACTGACAAGCATTTGGGGTATAATCCATATCACCCCTCTCAGCGTTGGATCGCTCCTGTGTCCTAAGTGTTGTGAGTGTCCTCTTCGGATGCGGGACGTCGCGGGTTCGAACCCCGGTCGAGTCATACCAAATATTTATAAAAATGGTACTAGCAGCTGCCTCGCATGGCGCTCATCATTAAGATGTTAATGTTAGAACTGGTCGGCCTGGTGCCAGGATAATGTGACTGGGTATGTCTGCGGCATGATGCCCCAGTGCGAGTCATCACTATAAATTGCCACACTGCAGATATCGTAGCGATATAACGATATGACTGAAAGGTTGTCAAAGCTATGTTAAAAATACACACACACACACACACACACACACACACACACACTGTTCGCGTTGATCTGAGTTTCAGGCTCGCAACATCATCAAATAATTCACAGTGAAAGGGGTTTCATGGACTGACCCTATAACATTCGCACTCTTACATAGATCTAAAAGCATTTGCATGTGGTCGACACAAGTTTAGTGTCGAAAGAAAAGCAATAGCCTAATGAAGAATAAATATCACATTGAGTGGCAAAAGTTCTTCAGGTTATTGCTAAACACGTTCTGTCACTGGATCCTTTCTCTATGAAAGACAAGGTGAGTAACGCTCTGTTCAACACCCAACCATCGATCAATGGCTGCTATTCCAGTCAGCGAAGGTACTCAGACATAATTCATGGCTGATTTTACTCCTGATATATTTTCTATTCATCAAGCCATCGTTTACTTTTATAAGTTACAGGCTACAAAACTTAAGAACTATGCGAATTTTTGCTTGGTCAGACAATGCTGTGCTCGCTTACAGACTGCATGTACTTTCTGCTATAAATGACTCTATGAGACACTCCTTCATTTATATGAGAACATTAATAGTGCAAACGAAAGTTTCTACTTGCCATTCATTCAAATCAAACGTCCGTTCACTTATAATCATTTGAAAACAAAATTTACAACCACCAGAATAAAGAGCTAATTGGAGGCATTCAGAAGACAGGGCGAAAGCTGATTGGTTCAAAACGTAATACATAAAATAAACATGGTCACAATATATACCATTTCATTTAAAAATAATAAGTTAAATAATGAGTCAACTAAACTGTGTTCGTTCAATTGCTGGGAAAGGTTAAGAGTTAACTTTTGAACCAACCAACTTTTGCCGTTGACTTTTGTGTGCCGCGAAGAATCTCGTCAGCCAGGAGGTAATGAAAACAATTTCGACAGTTGATTAAGTGAATGTTAAGCAAAAACTTGCCTTTGAATCTACTTCTGTTCTAAAATTGATTTAGGAATGTTTCGTAGAGTCGTAAATCTGTTATGTACCGTCAGTCTGAGCGCAAGCGTAATTTATCGGTAAAGAACAATTCGTACGTTCTGTAACTCGAAAATTCAGTTTGGTCCTGCCTAGAAAAATAAACGATAGCTTGTTGATAAGACAAATATATCAGGAGTAAAATGATCTATACAGTATTGCTGAGTGCCTTTATCAACGGGAATGACAGCCAGAGAGGATGAGGGTCACTAGTGAAACAGATTTTGTTCACAGTTAAAACCTTATCTCTGTTTTGATATGATAATCCCGGTCAAGTGTCGGAACGAGTCGAAGCAGTAATCTGAGTCACTCTATATGATTTATTTTCTTTTCCAGGATATTGCTTGTCTTCAACTAGAAGCTTTCGTCGGACACCTGTGACGGTAGGTACACTGTTGAATGACACGGACGAATCTAAGTTAAGCATTGGGCTAGGCTGGCAAATATAATGTAAACAAACATGTAACAGCGCAGAAGCATCACGAATGTACTTTGTAGCAGCCTAATCAATATGAATATTGCATACTGAGGTAGGAGAGTGTATGCCAGTTAATCACCTATTTTAGAGCTACTCCATGAATTGTGTGCCAGCTGATCACCAATGTTAGGGCCATCTCGTGAAGTGTGTGCCAGCTGATCACCAATGTTAGGGCCATCTCGTGAAGTGTGTGCCAGCTGATCACCAATGTTAGGGCCATCTCTTGAAGTGTGTGCCAGCTGATTATCTATTTTAGGGCCATCTCGTGAAGTGTGTGCCAGCTGATCACCAATGTTAGGGCCATCTCTTGAAGTGTGTGCCAGCTGATTATCTATTTTAGGGCCATTCTATGCCAGCTTATCACCAATTTTAGGGCCATCCTATGAAGAATCAAGTTGGTCATCTATTTTAGGGCAATTCCATGAAGTGCATCCAAGCTGATTACCTATGTTAGGGCCATTCCAGGAAGTGCATGCACAACTGATCACCTATGTTAGGGCCATTCCAGGAAGTGTATGCACAACTGATCGCCTATGTTCATGAAGTGTATGCCGTTGATCACCTATTTTAGGGCTATTCTGTGAAGTGTATGCTAGCAGATCACCTATTTTAGGGCTATTCTGTGAAGTGTATGCTAGCAGATCACCTATTTTAGGGAATTTCTATGAAGTGTATATCAGAAGATAACCTATTTTAGGGCCATTCTGTGAAGTGTATGCTAGCAGATCACCTATTTTAGGGTCATTCCATGAATTGTAGTCTAGCTGATGACCTGTTTTAGGGCCATTCCTTGTTTTATAGACATTCCTCTTTGTGGCTATAGATCTTTGTATTACCTACACGTGTAACTGTATATGCGAGAAATTGAAAACAAAAAGAAGCTAGAAGAAGATACTGTTGTGTATTGATACATTTCAAATGCAATTACCATGCATGTGTCGAATAAACTTTACATATTGACTAGTTCGGCATTCAGACCACTTGACAAGTACAAATACAAGATTTGGACTTATTGACCTCAAGACAAATGATTGCAGCGCTCTTTCGCATGGTTCTTGATGTGTGAGAGTCTACTGGGAATTCGATGGCAAACGTCTCTTTGATTTTTTGTCGTAAAAAAAAGTTAAAGTACCCTTCTTTGTGTGAAACATTTTCCTCTTTCAGCTTCTAAAATTTCACAAAACGAATGTCATACATCTGTGAATTTATTATTATTATTGCTATGATTATTATTATTATTATTATTATTATTGTTGTTGTTTGTTGTTGCACTCTTCGTTCAAACGCAGTATTTAATAAAAGCAAATGACCCTTTCATTTGAAAAAATAATCTTTATAAATATGCAAAATATGACCTTTGTATGGGTATGAAATTAACATATCAATGATTTTATAACGACAGAAGAAGGCAACCCCTCAATGAAAGCTGACAGAGATCACCGTGTAAATATATTTTACTGGTAGTATCCCCTGCACAGATTTTGAAAGTATTGCCGTCTAATTACTCATATTTAATTACTCATATCTTAAATTCTAATGGGAGTCCACATACAAAGGAATTTTCCTGCATTACTGCCATCACTAAACATTATTATCAGTACTAATACTGCTTCTGCTCCTTCGGTTTTTATCGTAACCGGAAAATAGGAACAACAACATTTCTACTATTGCTATTACAATAAACAATAATAATATATGCCTTTAATACTACTACTACGACTACTGCTATTACTATTTCCACTATTATTACAAGGAACAATAACAACAATATATTGCTGTAGTATCTACTACCACTTGTACTATTACTAATAGTACAAGAAGGAACAATAACAATATATGCCTGTGCTACTATTACTAATATTTATACTATGATAATGATGATGTTGTTTTCACACACACACACACACACACACACACACACACACACACACAGACACCTTGCATGGTTTTGGAATTGCCATATAATAAAGGCCATACAAGCTCCAATTATCTGTGTCGATCATCGACAGTCATATGGCGATATTTTAGTTCGTAATTGTCCTTAGATTTTTATTCTCTTCCACTGAGTTAGAGGTCTAGGACTATCTGCACTTTGATACAAAATTATTTCTACATTAACCCGTTCCACAAGCACGAATAATCTGTAATTGACTTTCGTTGGAACCAACACGGTAGACGGATTATGTGACATTTGCAATGCTGGGAGTTTTCGCGACACAAAAAGCAAGTCTGTATAAATGATGAATCATTGCTGGCATCGATCGCGCAAACTGCCTAAACACATTTATCAGATTTAATCTCCCTATCCCGTTGAGATTTTGTCGCCATTTTGAAACCTGATTGAATTATGGCACGATGTAGGTTTCAACTTAATCTTTTTCTTGAAAAAAAAAATAAATCAGTGAGCAAACATCGTCGCGCCTGGGAGGTAAATAACAATTTCTGGATCGAAATATCAGTTGTTAAATTCTCTCTCTTTGAAAAACGAATTTCAGGCATCAGCTTTGGGTTTTCATGTTGAATGACCTACCCACCGTCATAGTCCTATGTCGCTCCCCATGTATTCGTAACAAAGGAATTGTCAATTATCGTTTTAGCAACTCAAGACATTTTTATTGACCGGAGAGCAATTCATTTGTATTGTAGTCAAGTTCAAACTTAAAGACATATATCAAGTATTCCTAGATGAATGCGACGAAAACAATGTTATATAGATTACAATCAAACCAGCTATTATCTAACAGAAATGTAATTATATTGAGTTTATCAGGTTAAAATGTTAATAATACAATGTATAAATGAATAGGTAGCATTTTTAATATTAAATTTCAGGCATCAGCCTTGGGTTTCCATTTTTCAACAACCTAATCATTTCGTAGTCTTATGTCGCTCTCCAGTTACTCATAACAAAGGAATCACCAGTGCGTAAGAAACAAATCATCGTTTCGGGAACTTTAAGAAATTTGTATTGCTTGGAGAGCACCGACATAAAAAATTATTATTATTATTATTATTATTATTATTATTATTATTATTATTTTGTGATTAACTTCAAGGTAACACACATGACAATTATTCCAAGATGAATGCAAAGAAAATAATGTAATATAGATTTAAATTAAACCAGCCTTATCTAACCGAAGAATAACTGTCGTGTTGAGTTTCACCATATAAAAATGTTTAATAATACAATATAACAATACATAGGTAATGTTTTTAACATTTAAAAAATTCTGACAAAGTGCGATAAACTAGGCTCTGCACCTTGTATCCGGCTGCCAGTTTTCCTACAAGAACCATGACTACCGCTTGTTTAGTGCCAAGCATTCGCAACTTTGAGGTCAATCCTATGGATCATACTTCCCACGGATATGGATAGTTCCTTTTCGGTTCACTTTGGTTATTTACCAAACAAGGACTGACCAAGAAGTTACGAATGTGAGAACTATTTTTTTCATTCGTAATATTAAACTTAGATAGTTTTCTTTTTTATTTAATAAACCTATTGCTTCTATTTAGGCTTTATGGGATTGCGAACTACAAGCAAGATTGACTTACCTCCGAAATTAAGGAGCTTTAAAACGTGCAAAACTACACACCTTCGAAAATGAAGTTTTGACAAAAGGCAGTGCTGCAATAAGCATGGCAATTTTACACTTTGCAAAAACACATATTAACACAGTTTTGAAAGAATTATGTTTAGTTTAAATTAGTTCCAAAAGATTATTAGACTGACTTCGGTAAGTCGTGAAAATTAACAAAGTAATGGAACCACGTGTTTGGAACTAATTTGTTGCACTTATCATACAATCGTGACCTCAGAGTTGGTCGGCGTAGGGATAATATCCAAAATTGGATTGTAAATCACCTGATAGCAGAGTCGCTTATTTAGCGAATATGGCGCAGTGTCGTAATATCTCGGTCAGTCTTACAGCCAACCGAATGGCAGAAATAGCCAACGTAGTCTTAATAGAATGAGGTTTCTTTCTTTGCGGTTGCTGTGTCGAGATACGTTTTAGTCTTACATAAATTACTGAGGTAGTTCCGAATGCAGTGCTAATGTTCTATGGAGGCGCTAATGCGGGCGATCTTAGTGTCGTTCCGAATACGCACATGAATATTTTGTTCTCTCTCTCAAGAAATGTTTGTCCAAGTATATATAAAACTTGTCCCTGTAATTTACTTGAACCTTATGCACAGTTCCATGCTAGATCTCTCAACCAAGTGATTTATATTTAAAACAAAAATGAGAAAGTGAATGGCTCTTTTTATGACCTCTTATAGACATATGTCCCGAAAAACAAAATCGGCGTGGTGTAATAAATGAATATAAAGTCAGAAGTTAAAAACTCTATAAGGACTAATGCGGAGACAATTACCAAGTCAAATTAAGTGACAGACTTTCTCATAGGGTTGTACACAGTATGACGGGGGCCCCGTGTGGCCAAGTGGCCGAGTGGTCTAAAGCGCTTAACGTTACGGATCATTGCCATCTCACCCCTTTCTGCGTGGGTTCGAGTCTCAGGTTCGGCCAATGTGTGTAAGTGAGAAAGCTTGCCAGTAGCTTCTCGTGGGTAGGCGGTTCTTTCCGGGATTTTCCCCGGGTTCTTCCTCCACCATTTATACTGGCCGCCATGTATAGCCTATCTTGTGCTGAAAAATGGCGTTAAACCATACAACAACAACAACACAGTATGACGTCGATGATATAATCATATATAGTGTATTACTGTGTCACAGCTGATTAAGACCATGCCTTGTTTTAAAGACAGTGTACATTTTATTGTACAAATTCATTTCCAATCACATACTGGTGTTAGACAGATATATTCAGAATATTACTTTCCAGTTTTCCGAATAATGTTTTTCAGTTTTTCGACTATATTGTTTATTTCATTTGGAGAAAAATAAATACGGCAAGATTCACTCAAGGAAGATCGATGTAACTTAAAATAATAATTAGGTAATGCCTGCAAACTTTTTCTGCATTTTACTCTTGTACAAATGAGTGCAGATAAAACAAACCATTTTAATTTTAGTAAGTAATACAGTTGTAAAATTATATTAATAAGAATCCAATTCTGTGTACCAAAAGTTGCAGAAAACAAAAATATAAAACAATTATGACATGTACGGATTGGTGGTTTACGAAAAATTAAATACATTACAGTGCATGTGATTTACGAAACACTTCGCACTCTCAGCGTTGTCGCAGTATACTTCCTCTTTTCTCTCACAAGGGCGGGCGAACTTTAGCATTTATATTGTCATTATAGTATCATTATATTGTCATTTGTTCCTTATTTAATTTTGATACGTGGTTTTGTTGGGGTATTTTTTTTATACACCCCCCGTATGACTGGAATATAAATTAAAATTTCACTAATCTATCCTTTTTACCAAATTTTCTGAATCACATACATTTTTACGCACATGATATTCTTTTTCATGGTGAAATCGTACGACATATTCATTTTTTAAAGCTCTTATTGCATGGAAATTAACATCTTGTTACCCAAGACAGAGCACATTGTTCATGAAATTGTTCTAAGCATTCTTTTAAGACACGAGAGAGAGAGAGAGAGAGAGAGAGAGAGAGAGAGAGAGAGAGAGCACTAACATGTTTCAAAATCACTAAATTTTATCAGACAATCTTCTGTAGAATTTTGTTTTTCAACATTTCACTTGGTCTTCTGTGCATGCGTTTTAGAAAATATTCTGACTCATGCTGAGGTAACAAAAACAGCATTATATTTTAAACAGTAGTTAAGGTAGTTCATTCAACGTGACTCGCGTGAGTCTGAGAGATCTATAACTAAGTGAGGGGTATGGTATACATTTGTTGCATAATGGGTGATACGCACCTTCTATACCGCGAATTTTAGCAGTACTATCAATGCGATAAGCGTAAACATGCGTAGTATGTACTTTACATGATCTAAGATTGTATCAAGAACGCTAACGTGTCTACCAGGCGTTTATCAACACGTTGTTGAGCCTCGTTTTGAGTTATAAATTCGTTTCAAAAGACCTACACCACGTCCATATTATGGTGAAGATCTGACAAAACCAAACGGAAGGTCTGGTTAAACGAGACAATAGTTCAAAAGTTTTAAGCGGAAGAAAACTGTTGCATTATTTTTGCTAATAAAGATGATGCAATCGTACAGTTCAACCCAGAAAAACAATTTACCAAGCCCAATGCACTTTGCAACACAGATGTTTCCTCGCAATTTGATAAAATATAAACATGAAAACCTCAAAATAAAGAAATGCGTGGAACTCCTGAATTGCGGTCTTTCACAAAATTTTCAAGCAAACCGCCCACTTCAAGTGAAGGGCAAAAGTATCATGCTCTGTCCTTGGTTGTGCTGTGAAGTTTTTGGAAGAATAAATAAAAGTAAAGAAAAAAGAATCCTTACAATAAATCTTTCTGTTTATAAAGGTATGACAATAAAACAAAATCTAGGTATCTTCTAATTTAAGTTTTATTTTTAAAAGTAATTTTTATAATAGTAACATAATATTTTCGATTTCTCACAAAGATCAATAGACCTATGTTATAAACATAGAATTAAAAAAAATGGGGGTGGAAAACTAGGGTGATGTACTTATATTGTTAATGATGTCTCTCATTTCTACATTTTTATTATTCCTTCCATAAGGGTTCCTTTTCCAGACTCTTCCAAGTTTTTGGAAGAATAAAAAAACGTAAAGAAAAAAAAATCCTTGCATAATATATCTTTCTGTTTATAAAGGTATGACAATAAAACAAAATTTAGGTATCTTCTAATTTAAGTTTTATTTTTAAAAGTAATTTTTATAATAGTAACATAATATTTTTGATTTCTCACAAATATCAATAGACCTATGTTATAAACATGTTTATACACGAATACAATGAAACTATTCTTCTTCCTTCTTATATTGAAAACAAAACTCGAGCATATTTTTTAATCGGCTGAACGCGTATCATAATGACGTGTCAACATTTCTTAGGTTCTTTATCAATCTTTCATAGGAATTAGTATATTGTTGAAAAAGATATAGAGAAAAGATATGCCGTACACGTATGCGTCGCATAAGTAGCTGCGGAAAACACAATACCTGATATGCGATTTAGACCCAATTTCACCAACAGGCCTTGAAGTACGAGTCTACGTTTTAGATATTTTAAAACATCTCCCAAGCTTAAATATCGTCTCACCGACGTGTTCGATAGGATTAACCAATCAGAAGTTGATGATCTCACATTTGAGTAGGTGATTGCCTCGGTCTTTATCCATCTAATGTCAATGACTAGTATTATTTTGAAACTGTTTTCTTGTTGGAGACATTTAAAGAACAAATTTATTTAACAGATTTTTGAAACTTTATTTTGCAAAATTGGAAATTGTTGAGTTTAGAATTACATTATATGACTGTGGATAAAGTCCGAGTAAACGGAATATAAGCGGCTTAAATCCGTACGGTAAAACAATGAGTGAAAGGTCAATTTTCCTGACTCATTGTGGCTATGTAATTTGTTATCTTTATTTTTTTCCCTAGCCTGCATAACCGGTTTTACACCATGTACATCTTGACGATAGGAAAACATTATCAATAGCTTCTGATCGTATGATTGGTATTTTTGCTGTACTGTCGAAAGTTTAAAGTTTTACAAATATTCAGGGCTTGGAAAAACAGTGGCAAAAAGCAAAGACGTAAAAAACAGTAAGGCCTTTTTATAATCTCTCTCTCTCTCACACACACACAGGCACACACACACACACACACACACAGAGCATTTGTCACTTATTTGTTTTATCCGTTACTAAAAGTGTTTATTGATTTCTACCTACAGTGACTCATTGTTTGCCCCATCAATCAAAATACATATTTTTAGAAACGGAAGATGTTACGGGCAAATCAAATTCAAACGACAACAACAGGCTATCCGATTGCATACAATTTAATTTCCTTTTACAAGCTGATACCAATCTTTACAAGTCCCACGGTGACATTGCCTTTCAGATTTACATACATCGATACGTAGTAAAACATATCGAAGGGTAAGAGACACAGATGTTTGAATAATTACGTTAGCTCGTATAACTCGCAGAATATTTTTTGAATAGCTTAGTTGCACTTTGCTTAGGTTTGCACAAAAATCAATTTTTATTATTTTACTTTTTTCCAAAAATATTTATTGTACTATTTCACATTTACGATTCCTCTTTAATATATCGTACTAGGATGCTGAACAAGCATTATAATTAGTGTAGAGACAACACACTAACGTATTTACATATGTAGCTAAACTATGGGCTGCTGTTCCTCAAACACAACTTGATAAGTGTATTAGATGTGGGAATGTTTATACAGACTTGATACTTCATTGTTGTGTTAGTTGTCCATATATGTCGAATTTTAGAAACTCTTTCTGGGATTTCCTATCTGATAAATTTCCTCTGAGCCTGCACGTTACGTTATTTAATGCAGAAGATGAGCTGCAACTACAGTATCTTCTAGGTAAAAGGTTACCTTCAGGTGTAATCGACAAAGAAAACTCCAAGCTATTCGTCCTGTATGCAGCATACTTTGTCATGCAGTGTGCCGCTATCTTCTGCAAATAAGGTACTGTAACTTGCAACTTATGCAGTTGACGAACACGTTGTTGACTGATAAAGTGTAAGAATTTCGTAATATAGCATTTTTTTAAAAAATACTTATTTATTGATTGTATTCAGATGATTTATTCTTATATCATGTAATCTTCCATGGAAGGAAATAAAGATGATGATGGTATGCATCTTAAAGAAAACTGATGCAAGTTTAGTTTTATTCATGTAATTCCCACCCCCAAGTTTTATCTTACCTATAATGTAGACTGCTTTCGTAACCGAAAGGCTGGAACAGAAGAAAATTGATTGCTATAGGGGAACGGGACCCAAGAAAAACTAAAGACAATTTATGAACGTATCGTGACAATGTTTATAACTTTATATGGACACGGAGAATATAAAATTCGTTACAAATTTATTGAAATAAATTTTAAAAAAATGCAAGAACGAGATAACAATCAGTTAAAAATGAGTTTAAAAACAATATGATCTGCGAATGTGGATCGACAATGTCTCAGTATAAAGATCGCAGAAAATGCCTAAGGTAAATGTAACGTTGAAAAACACATTCTGCGCAATAAGAGCGTGCGTAGATTTCATCTCAGTGCAACTAATATAAACGGGCTTAATTATAAGTATATTATGTTTTAAACCTGAGTATAATATAGTACTGAGTAGTATTTATTATATTATGACCTAGCGAAACGTAGCTTTGCAAAGCACAGCATAGCAAATCACAGCAATAGCTATGTATGGTATGGTATGGTATGCTATGCTATGCTATGGTACCGTATGGTATGGTTCGGGGTGGGGCGGGACAGGGAGGTACAGTTATGAATCATAGCATAACGCTGTGTATATATATATATATATATATATATATATATATATATATATCGCATAGCATAGTATGTTGTCAACACTCGCCTGACTCTCTAAAATAAGATCTTTCACTCAAGCTAGCTATTGTTTCGTAGCTGCAAAGTGCAAATGATCAAGTGAATAAAAATGGGGGAAAATGATTTATTGTGTGAAGTGTGCAGCTGCCTAAGAGATGACGCCCAAAATGCATAATTGCTTGCATGCATGGGTCGGGTGGCAAGCCTCTCTTGTGACAAATACAATCTGGCAAACCCACACAAAATATCCTCAGCGTTTTCCTTGAAGTTATTTATTGACTTGACAGAAATGGCGAGCGATGTTTCAATTGTCTGGTGAACATGATCAAGTTAACTCAAGCAATGGGACTCTTTCTGCAGCTCTTTAACTTCGCTATTGTATAGGGACTGGATACTATTTCTAAACAGGTCAATGAAAGAAAAGATTGGAAATGGAGAATCTAACAAACTTCCTTTTTTTGTACGTATATGCATCCAATGATACATTGGTAAATCAAAAACACTTAAGAATTTGTTAACCAGTTATTTAAGTTAACGAATGAACTTGACTATTTAAGAGAACTGTCTAGGATTAGAAATAAAGGCACGACAGGTTGATTTATCAATTCATTGGTGACTAACGACACATCAACACTTGGATGACTAAGTAACGGGAGGGTGGGATACAATACTTTGCCAAGAAATACACCATATAGTCGACCAAGTCTAATTCGAACCTGATTGTGAGTCAGGGACACTAATCGATAAGCCACCAGGCTCCATGAGAAATACAGGCCTTTCAGTCACTACACTTGTACAAAAGTTGAACCGTAACCGAAGACGCCAAAATATCTTCTGGCATCCGATGAAGTTCATAAACAACCTAACATTACTCATGAAATTGTGAGATGTATACCTCTATTCGAACTAACGATATCTTTAGTTAAAGGATTGTATGTTCAGTATAAGTTAAATTATGCACGCAATGCGTTTCGAGTCTACAGTATACATACATACATACATACATATATATATATATATATATATATATATATATATATATATATATATATATATATATATATATATATTAGAGTTTAAGCTGTGATGGTTATATGTCATCAGTCTTTTCGTTTGCCACTTAAAAATGTTTTGTTCGCACAAATAAATCTTAAGAAATATTCCACTATACTCCCAGATACGCGAAAACATCACCAAAATGCCTGATTCGAAACGGATCGGTAGTCATTAAGGGGGTAGATAGTGTATCCGATATGTAATAAGAAATAATGTGTAAGATCTTTATTAGTCAGTCTCGAGGCATACTTACAGATAGTATAATTGTCCTTTATCTATAACTAAATTAATACTGACAGGTGTTAGGCTTCACTTGTTAATCACCGTGTCAGGTTCTTTCCAAAATCTAAGAACCAGTCAGATAACGAAGTCAACAATGATGATGACGACGATGATGATAATCTATTTTCTTACTGCCCCCCCCCCCCCCGTCATAAAAACCCAGCCTCAGTCTGATTTGCCTTTACATTGTTACTCTGTCCAGTAGGTGAAAATCGTTAGGTACATTCAATTCAGCTGCAATGATAAGTGGCTATTTCCAATGTTTCCATGGAAACCTTTAGTTTTCGGAATCATGACAGCAATAAAACCGCGGGTTTATTTTTAGTAAAAAATGGTAAGTCTAAACAGTTCTAGAATGAGTGAACAAAATTGGAAAATTATGTCTCTATTGGTCCGAAAATCTACCGAGGTCATTGATACACGAACACAAATATTCATGTTTAACTGTATTTGTCAACCTCATTTGTTTTTGTCTGAATATATGCTCACAGAAAAAGAAGAAAAGTAAAATTACGCCAATATCCCAGAATGTAACTGGGTGATTTACATATCAATAGACAAATATTCTGGCCAAATTTCATTTGATCACGTTCAGAAGTTTTTGCACAGTAATTCTAGTAAGTTTGTCGGAACAGGCTAACAGACGGACGGACAATACTATATCAATATGCCTCAACTGCAAGCAGCCAAATTACAAAATAGGATTCTTTAACGTGCTATTATTGTACACATAATATGCTGCAAAACGTTGTTTCCTGTGGCAAATGAGTATTGTTTTCCTTTGAATTGACGATTTTCTTTCTTTGATCCTTGACGAAAATCAGCTTCCTTTGATCTTTGAGAAGGACGATTTATCGTGTAAACCTTTCCTCTTCTAACATACAAGTACACTAACGTATACATACCGACAGTGCCGGATTACCCGTTAAGCACACTAAGCACGCGCTTGGGGCACCAGACCAACTGGAGCACAATCGAAAATTCAAATCGTTGATGATAAAATGGTATGAATTATATATGACCATTTCTATCTGTACGTACGAGTATTTTGATTTGGAATGATGGCAACACTGGTAATTTGCCACTTTTTTTTAATAGCTTTTAATATTTTTCTTTTTGAGTTTCACATTTTGTTGGGGGGGGGGGGGCACCATCATATTTTCAGAGCTTAGGACCCTGGAAGGGTTTATCCAGCACTGAATACTGATTGTGCTTAGCGTTTGAGTGCACTCTGTAATCGGAAACTTATTAACAGTTTAATCTGAGATGAAAAACAAAGCTCAAAATCACTAAACAAAATAAACACGAGGAATGAATATTGTGTTTTATTATCCCGACTTTTTCTGAGTTTTCATCGTCACTAAAATAAAATTTGTACAATATTGACGAAATGTTTAACAAAATCTAAACTTTTTAATTATAATAATATAAATATAACATCAGCCTCAACATCTCAAATACCGATCTGAAAAATATACCATCAACCTCAACATCTCAAAATATCGACCTGAAAAATATAGCATCAACCTCAACATCTCAAAATATCGACATGTAAAATATAGCATCAACCTCAACATCTCAAAATATCGACATGTAAAATATAGCATCAACCTCAACATCTCAAAATATCGACCTGTAAAATATAGCATTAACTCAGAATTTCTGAAATAACGTTCTCGTGAAAAAGCACGAATCTGCACTTAATGTCTTTAGAGCAGCACTAGTGCTCGGAATCATTGGTGTTTGACTATGTTTACGAGTAAAATTAATTCAACAACAACTTGAATAGTCTAGTTGTCATTTCGCATCATTTTAAGGCTGTGCCCGTGTTACGAAACATTTTATACTGAAACGGGACTATTGTGTTCAAAATTGTTGGCATTCATTGGCTGAAATATGTAAATTTTAGTCCCATGTAAATGTTCATTGCAAAATATTTATATATTCCAAGTCTCTTCGTCTGTTTCAGAACATGCCACAGAATATTTTGAGGTAGCAAACATTTTTAGAGAAAGTTTTGTTTGTTATTTTACGACACAGCAACACAAGTAGGTTTTGTATGCTCAGGCAGTTAGAGGACGGTGCCTTGCACAGACACATTACGATAGCCGACCATGGCTGATCATATAGTTAAATTTGAACCCAAAGCCAAACATGCGGCTCCTGCCTCCATTATAAAGAAATAAATAATCAAAGTTTTTTTTCTTTCGGGAAACCATTGTAAACACAAAGCATTCAAATATAAAACAGAAAGGCTCACAATGGGACCGAGTCAAAACATGAGATGATATTAGGCCAGATAGCATGATCAATTGCAGAATGAACATATGTGATAAGCTCTCTAATTAACGTTCAGGTTTCATGCCGAAACAATTATCTAAAACAAGTATGGCAGCGCACTTCCGCGTCGCTGCATTTCATGAGAATATTTCATTTTAAACAATGATTTATTTTAGGTGATATTTGCACAACGAACATGGTCTTATATTTCGTTGACGCTACAACACAAGTACTTTTCACTGATACTGTTAATTTTATATAACGGTTATAACCTATCAGAGCGAATGTAGATATAACGGGTAGCAAATTTTGATTCTGCTTTTATGGAGATCGATATTTCTCTAAATGACCGTCTAGTAGAGAAGATAACAAGAAATATGATACGATAGAACACTTGTCAGAATTATATATATCATTATCAAATGCGTTGCCTTATTTATCACTTTAATGCATTTATACTATCTTCACATAATAATAAAAATAGTCACCCTAAGAAATTTACCAAAACAGCTAATAAATAAATAAATAATAGTCTTCAATATGCAAATTATCGATTGAGTGAGAGAAATTCATACCGTCTTGGTGTCAGCTTGTATGCCATCCTGACTTCTTCCTGGAAGTGTGCTTAGGGAACCAATTTACTCGCCTTTTATGCCGAGCCTTAACGAAAGCTGTGGCACAATTGTTACATTTTCTTGAAGCAAACAAATGAGGCAAAAGCAAAGTGGGCCTGCAAATTTGCTTGGTCCACCAAATACACAACCAAGATCCATAAACTGAAACACTTTTAAGAGGATTGGCTGCCCCCTTCACTGTCTCTTGCTGTTTTTAAAGCTTTTGAGATATGCTCACTGCTCAGGAGATCAAAACTCTCAGGAAAGTCAATAATTTTAATACTATAGTCGCTCCTCAAGTACTTTGTTTAAACTTTCCTTCCAAAATGTGTCTATCTCGTTTGTCTCTGTCACAGTTATTTTCATATAATCTTACTCAATCTTCCTGAAACAGGCATGCCATAATGTCCAAACCATATGACTTTCCTCAGTGAAAAGGAAAATGGTGCACCATAATCGTATATTATATATATCAAAGAATCCCAATTCGAAAGTATTATCCACAAAATGCAACTCTTGCGTTCAGCAGCTTCTGCTGGCGTCTGAATTAACATAAAAACTATCAGATGAATGCTTGATTGCTCTCTCTCTTCTTGCACCATACAGTATCTTGTTCAGAGAGACACGTGACTCGATAAACACAACGCACTAACAGCCATTTAGCTACTGCTGAAATATTAAACAAACTTAAGCTGCAGACTGTATCTCAATTATACAGAAACGAACTCGGATGTTGAAGTCATTCTGTTCAAAAATTGCAGGTTGAAAATCCCACGATTGGTCATGTAAGGAATGCGTCTGTTTCTCGTCATTGGAGATTTATAAGAACGTATATTACTGCATTTACTGCACTTGGGGAACGCAAAATCCAATCTTCAAGTACTTTCGCCACATTGAATAAAGTAATCTTAAGCATTACGGATGCAGCAGCTGGTCTTTACACAGAACACGTGCTCTCACTTTTGTTAACTGTTCACATTTCTCTTATTCGAATCAACAGCAGAACGAAGACCATACGATACGACTAAATTTGTAATCATTTGATAGACGTTTGTACTGACCATACATATTTTTGTATGCTTTAAGTACGTATACAAATGCTTTTTTGATTATACTCTGTAATAACAAAGACATTATTCCCATAATAACGATAATGAAGATTGATAGTAACACAGCTTGCTCCATTTTCCCATATTTCACAAAATGCAAGTGAGTACAAGTAATTCCCAAAGATATCAAGGCTTCGTAGTCACTGACCGCGTACCAACGGTGTTAGCGAAACGCGTTAATTTAATAAACGGTCAATTTCGGGACCGGATATAAACAATTATTTCCCAGCCTCAGGCTTTCAATCTACTAGATTACAAATGTATTTACCCTGCTCTCGCCTCCATCTTCGCTCCTGAACTAGCAGGGCAAAATGTCGCGGACGATTAATTTCGCACATTATTTATTGTGGTTTGTAGTATTTAGTTATTGATTTTTTTAGTCTGGCTATCTTTCTTCCCAGATCTGCCGAAGAGTGTGAATCATATTTAATCGTTTTTAAATTTTCCTGATTGAAATAAATTAATCATTGAAATAAATGAATCATTCGCACTTAATATAGCTGTTTAAATGAGAGAATATTACTGAGTTATAATTCACAATAACTCAATACTATTCAACTTTGTTGTCTAGTCAAATACATGAAATTTTGTTTACACTCTTTAAAACATTTGACTTCGAGTACATTTCCAGCAATAAAGAGACAAACAACATTCTTGAGTACTGTCCATGCAATAAAGAGACAACACTCTTGAGTACTGTCCTGCAATAAACAAACGAACACTCTTGAGTACTGTCCCTCCATTAAAGAGACGAACACTCTTGAGTACTGTCCTTCCATTAAAGAGACAAACAACACTTTTGAGTATTGTCTCTGCAATAGAAAAACAACACTCTTGAGTACTATCCATGTACTAAAGAGACAAGCAACACTATTGAGTACATTCCCCAATTAAAGAGACACCACTCTTGAGAGTAATATCCTCAATTAAAGAGACAAACAACACTCTTGAGTACCATCTTCCATTAAAGAGACAAACAACACTCTTAAGGACTATTTTCCATTAAAGAGACAAACAACAGTCCTTTGTCATAGTTAGAAGTAAATATATTCTTTATCCACTAATGAGTTAATTGTGGCAAATGTATTCAGTCTTGTGGCTGGATTATATCCCTAATTTTATTTTCAAATCATATACGGCGAAATCCAAAATTTGGAATTGATTGTTTTAGAATACAGATAGCATGAGCTTATCAGATGTGAATCGATTATTCGCATTGCTGATTCCTGCCTTGATGTTCACTTATTGTGTAGGTCATATCAGTAATGAAACCAAATTTATTTATTGGAAGAATAGAGATTAAACTGCCTGATATTAAAGACGCTGGCAGCAATAAGGCAAGTGATCCCACAACACCATCGGCGGATAATCGTCGATATATGTTGGTTGGTTGGTTTAACTGCAGTTTTAACACATTATTGGTTATATCATGCCGAGGAAGTGGCAGTTAAACGCCTTTCTTCAGACCACACAGAATCCCACCTGGACTGGCATGTGCGGGTAACGAACCTGAAACTCTATTAATCGTCGATTCAATAAACTTGGAAAATGTTACAGAGAAAGCATTGCACGGAACGTAAGAGGAAGAGAGAAGAATAATCGGGGCACAAAACTATTAGACATGTTGGGAACGTAATCCTTAAGGCTGTAAAATTATTATGAAAGATGTTCGACTAGGAATATAACAGCTGTGCAACAGCATTATGAAAGATTCTTGTTAGGATTATAACAGGATTTTTGTATTGTAATACTCTTTTAAAATCTCATAACACACACACACACACTATTCCTTTACAGGCCTGATTGCAAACTTGTTAATACATGATCTTTTCCCACTTGTCATGACCCAAAATGCAGATAACGTGCAAGTGATAAGAGTTATATTCTATACAACCATTAAAGTAAGAGCTACCGATAGTTGTTACATTCTGTACTTCCATTAGGCCACGAGCTCCGAATGGTTTGTTCAGCATTATATACTAAATTCATCATAGTGCATAGTGAATTATGTAAGACTCAACAGCGCAGTCAAGTCAATACTTGCATGTGTTGTTATGTTTATATTAAATTATATCGAAGAAAAATGCAGGTTACCTCGACATTGTTTGCTCGAGTTCAAAACTTCAACATTCACCTTAATGGCAAGTTTTTGTCAAGTATTAAAGCACTCGAACCTGTTTATTATTCCAAATGCTTGGTCATAGATGCACTCCTAAATCTGATATCTGTCTTTGATTATGAGTTTTATTTTTTAAAAATTGAAGAAAAGAAAAAGGTTCGAGTGCGAGACTTATGACGTTATCCGTACCTACGTCAGAAATCTGTTTCCCAATTCGTTTCTGTACGATACCTCCAGTTCTCCAAAATATGAATTGTACTTCGGGTAAAGAAAAAACTTGTCAATTTCAGTATCTACAAGTAAAAAAAAAGTAATTGGCATAATGAATAAAAGAATAAAACTGTTTTTCTTTCTCTTCATAATATCATTAATTCTTTATCACATACCTGCACCAAACCTTTATAGATGGCTTGCACTTTTGCTATAGATAAATCATGCAGAGTGCGGGTTAAAAAAAGTGAACGATTAAGGTTACTGACAGGAAAAAGAAAGATTGTTTCCGCACAATAAAATCAGTTCAATTCACATACCTGAATCAAATTTTGTGCATGGCTTGCATGACAGAAGCCTGTATATTTTTGGGTCAAAGGTTAAGGCTCCTGTGGCTGTACAATAAATGTGACTTATGCACATAAATGTTAGATTTAGATCATGCACCATCACCAATGTTTGTAGATGGCTCAAACATTTGGTTTGGAACAAGTAGAGTTGAAGGGCAAAGGTCAAAGGAACTGACTGAAAGAAGAAATATGCTTTATTACAAAATAACTCCAGTACTATACCACTTACCTTTTCCCAAATTTGTAGAGGACATGCGCATTAAGGATGGAAGAGGTTTAGTTTCTTTGGCGTCAACAGGTTATAGATCAAAGCTATTTTGACTTAGAGAAAAAAAAGAGCTTTGTGGAATACATTTTGTTCAAGAGTAAATGCCTTAACCAATATATGTGGATGGTTTGCACTCAACGCCAAAAATGATGGAGGACATGAGTTAAACGTTATTGTAATGACAAGTCGAATACGAATTTGGGGTTCCGCACATTGAATTCAGTTCAAGACCACATACGTTACCTATAGGTAAAAGTCACAGAGATCAGCTGGTCAGTTATCTCGAGTCAACAATGTCCTACTAGTACTATCTGATTAAAATCAGATCTCCACTATCCTACATGAAGATCTGACAGCGACAGCTTAGGGGCCATGCTCTTTTGACATTTTAACCAATTAGCCAAAGGAAATGCAACTTTCAACAAATTTGAAAGTGAGTCAAATCGTTATGCTCTTGAGACACGCTTCTCAGTCTCCCAAACGCGAAGATAAAAGATTTCGTACGATTCACTGATACAGTTAGCGACTATGGTTGTGTATAGGTCACTGGAACATGACCCCTAGACGATCGCTGTTAGATTTTCACGTAGGACAATGGAGATCTGATTTTGATCAGATTGCCACTAGTGCTTACACAGACTAATTTTCAATACAGGTGTATATTATGCCGTTAACAGTATTATTGAGTCTTTTATTTATCCTTATTTTATTGGCAGACACCAAGAAAAGCATGAACAAAGTATGACAATTACTCAAGTGTAAAATACCCAGGTAAATAGATAAATATATGTATAATGCATTTCATCTTACTCTCTCTCTCTCTCTCTCTCTCTCTCTCTCCATAGGGTTATCGGAACCTTGGTTAGCGAAGATGAGTGCTCGCGGGTTTTTAAAATGTACCCCGGAAGTAATTTGAATAAGATTGTTTTAACCGCATTAGTCACTTCAGCAATCCCAGCTCGCGCGTCAAACCGAATGAAATCGATTTTTAACATGTGTCACGGAATTGTATAAATCCTTTTATTTATTAAATACATGTACTCGTGTTTCGTTTTTAGTGTACAACGATACCCGAGGGTGATTTATGTATATTGTACAAAGCTTTCGAAATAGTGAGTTTGGTTCATCCTATGCCGCACGTGGGATGTACTTTCTATGGGAACAACCGAATACTTCCAGCGCACAGATGATGTATTGCGTTATCGTCTGTGTATAAATACTTCATGGAAGGTCAAAATCTTTACATTACAGAATGCCTTGTCAGTGAGCGATCCACTTAAAGACTTGCACATTTTTTTAAAATATGAAACAGTTTACTACAAACGAAATGACCCTGAACGGACATGGACAAGGATTCAATACAACGGATACACGAAATATTTATAAAGGAAACGACTCTGAACGAACATGGACTAGGATATGAGACGATGGAAATATAAATGACACGACACTAAAATGAATACAACTTGGAATGACCACGGACTAGGATTCAAGACAACGGATACAGGAATTATTATTCTGATACTCATTCTTGTGGGGTGGAGTCTTGCGACTATTTTCGCGATTGATTAACGTCTCGCGATTATTCTTGCGATAGACACTACTTAACCTTGAATGGCACGTATAATGAATCATAATATTTAAACAGTATATTACAATTTATATATGAATACAACTCGATATAAATATATGTGAAGTGTCGGATTTTGAATTGCAGTGACCTTTACAGTTGAATGCATTTATCACTAAAATTTTATCGCATTTAAGCCAGAAAAGTCTTTGTGAAGGGTCACTTCAACCTTTCTTCGTTCATCCCCCCCCCCCATGTCAGTGTAAACTTCAAATTGGCAGCAATCCAACTCAGTGAAATTGACTGAGGTATCTTAGCACGGCTCTTAGAAAGTAAATATTTGAGCTACCAACCCTAACCGCTTGGTAGGAACCTAAGTCAAATTATCATTTTTTTTTTCAAATGGAAATTGTTACGCACGGCTGTTAACAGATTCTGAGCTGTCTAAATCTGATGAAAGAAATTATTTCTTTGGGACAAATTAGGGACTCTGCCTACAACTGGGCATAATAAATTAAGGCGTACACTTTAGAAGCAATCAGAATTTAAAGTGACGAAATTGGTCGAAATTCTTTAGTCTGAAATTTCCTGAAAGAGGAAGAGAAGTCCTTGTCCGAGGAAGCCTAAAGAGAATAGTGCTTTCCTCATTAAACAAGAAAGGGACCAGGTGGCCGTCTTGTAAAAATAAAGACCGGTTTTAGTGCTAGGACGCACAAGTTCTGAAAGAGAACAGCAATAAGGTACGCAATTTTAGTTTCACGTAATATTCTATTATTTGATTGTTTGTTGTATGCAAATGTGTTTGTTATGATAGGATCCATATTATGTATCGTTTATTCAATTTTATGGAAATGTGTTGATGCTAGAGTTATGCAATTTATTTTTATTCAATTTCATGGAAATGTTGAATTTTAGAATTGTTATGCAGTTTACCTTTTAATTTTACAGTTATTAGGTCATTGGTAGAATTGACTGCATGCGATCCAAATGTTCATATGTGTAGGATTTCATAAGGGTATATGAAATAACTTCCTTTGTTTGTTAGGACGATACAGATTATCGTGAGTTAACGATATTTACCTAATTATATCTGATTTTATAGTGTTTGAATAATCATTAGGTTAAGGATTGTTGTGAGTTACAGTTTGTGAGTTTCATGCAATAGTAATCGAACATGTAGTAGCATATGTAAAATAATACGGTAATATTCGATAGACGCTCGTGTGGTAATTTAATACTTGCCGCGGGGGCCCCGACTGGTCTAAAGCGCTCACCGTTCCGGATCACTGCCATCTCACCTGTCTGCTTGGGTTCGAGTCCAAGGCTCGGCTAGCGTGGGTACATGGGAAAGCCTGCCAGTAACTTCTCGTGGGTCGATGGTTCTTCCCTGGGTTTTCCAGGGTTCTTCCTCCACCAGTTTTACTTGCCGCCATGTATAGCCTATCTTGTGCTGAAAATGGCGTTAAACCCTAGAACAGCAACAACAACAACAACAACAATACCTGCCGCTGGAAGTGAGGTCAATGTCCTACCGTACTAAGCCAGAATTTACGCAGTGTGTGGATAGCCAACATGCTCTGAGTAACCTGAGGGAATTTTATGTACGTCTAGAGAGTGGGGTATACAGAAATTTGGGGGTATTTTGTCCTTTAAGGAACAGCTTTCTGGGAGAGAGACGGGACAGTCTGAAGACAGAAGTCCGAGGGAAAAGAAGGATGAGGTCAGAGTACAGGACCAGGAAGTCCATGAAGGGACAAAGCATAAAGCTTAGGAAGTCGATGAACTATGAGGACGTTGATACACGGTCAAGGGAGGAAGGTGATGCAAATCAGTCGTGGACATTGCGCTCTTTTCACCTCTCGTTATGATGATGAAATAAATCCAAATTGGACACTCCTGTTAAATATTGAATTGGAATTGCCGTTATTAATTTGTTCTAATTAAATTTGTTATTTTCTTGTCAAAGGGGGCTCGTATTACTGTTTCTTCCCAGTATTCTCGCTCAGTTCTCCGTTGAAATTCTATTCTTCTTTCACTCCTGCCGGGCTATAATATCGATGGAGGTCATCCTCTAGATAACGCCAACCAAATCCAATTAACCGCCCCTCTTACTAAGAGAGTGACGTTACAATATCGAATTAGGAAACTCAGAATGAACATGGACTAAAATCCAGAATAAAGAACGTTTCATAATTTTGAGGAAATATATGTAAAGGCATACTACTATGGAAATGACTGAGTGTACAGGGCTATGATTCAATAACTGATGCCAAGCTGTAGAACTGAATAACTAATCGAGGGATACAACTTGATAACAAAACTAACAATATAAAAGGATGTATACAATAAGTATACTATAATACTAGAAACGAATACAAGTTGAGAATACAATACGAAACCAAGTTTAACAATATATTCTCATGTATAAGACAATGTTCAGATAACTGAACGCAAAAATTCTTAATGGACGAACATAGAGACTTACAAGCTTCTCTGCTCTGCTAATTACTGAAACACTCACTACAATTTTTCTAATCTATTTGCAAACATGCAAACCCATTCAAAACAACTACTTGAAGATATCGTATGCTAGCGTTAGAATTATTTCAAAGTTTCTTAAATGTTCTAAACAGAAAAGATCTGCTACCAAATTGCCATAACTTGTAACTTGAATTTAATAAATGGAGTACACCACAAAGAGGCAGTTTTCCCGAATTTTCATTAATTTTATGCTAACCACAAACATACAAACAACAAACAAACTTGTACACTAGAAACATTATTTACTTATTTGTTTATTTGTACTTAACAAATGCTTTCAAAAATGAAACACACTATCGCGGAATGCTATAACTTGAACTTCTTGAATTAATATCTATCTATCTCTATCTCTATCTATCTATCTATCTATCTATCTATCTAATGTCATAATTTGAACTTCTTGAATTGATACTTATATATATTTAACTATTTATTATCAATGTTATAACTTGAACCTGAAGCTAAATTAATATTTATATATAATTACCAATGCTATACTTTGAAACTTCTTGAATTATTAATGGATATCAAACTTGCAGCACATGTGCTAGCATGAGCAGCTACTAGTTCGTGCAGGACGCAAGTGTTGCACGTGCATTAACTAATCAACTCTAAGCTGAACGCGTGTGCCATGGAATCCCAGGTGATCGTAATATGAACTCGGTTAAGTATTTCCTTACTACTCTCTGTTCAAAACAAATACATATACTTAATACTCATGTACTTACACTAAACTGCTTCCAACAAAAATTAACTTAATATAACTAAATAATAACACAAAAGAAATTTGATCTTTACAAGTCATTCCGAACAGAAATACAAAGGATAACATACAGAACAATATAGCACAAATCACATAGCAATCACCGGACAATAGTGATCCCTGGTACCGATAACTTATGTAAATAACTCGAAGACCAGCCAGGGTCAAGGAGTAGCTATACACTAGTTAGGGAGGTGTATAAACCATAGAACAAAATTTAATAAAATAGAAATTTATAACAAATATTTATACAATAAAATATATATGGGGGGGACTACAAAAACACACAAAACCCTTTAATTTTAGACACTAGGAGGTCTCCTCTATGATGTAAATCTGAGAGGAATCACATCAATAAATTTAAGGACTTCCACATCGTCAGCTGTAGAGGTATGTGAGTTATTAATTTCTTGTGTATAAGTTATAACTATTGTACTACCACATTTTTTTGGTATAGTTTCTATCTAGCTTCGGCTTACGTAGTATCATGCAAATATTTTCTGTTCTTGTTTGTGACTTAGCAAGATATTTATATTAGCAATGTATAAAGTTGCATTTTTTAGAAACTTTTAGTACCGTAGGATTCTTGTCGGGCATGGTTAGGTACACTTCTGAACTTGTGTATTGTTTTTAAATTCTTTTGCCGATAATGTAATATGTGTTTCTTACCGTATATAACGTCATTACTTTTTATAGTATATGCCCGTGTCATGCATAGTACACATCGTTATATGTATTTTCAGCTGACCAGGCTGACCAGAGTGATCAGAGTCGCAGCTGTATAGCTGATTGGAGTGGTCAGTGACCAGAGTGATCGGAGTCGCATCTGTATTGCTGATTGGAGTGATCAGAGTGATCAGAATTATCGGAATGATCGGAGTCGACATGGTACCAGCTGCAGAGCTAACCATATAAGTTGACCATAGCAGCTGTGAAGCTGAACCATAGCAGCCGTAGAGCTGAGTAAACAATGTTGCTGGTCAAGTAGCAGGTGATCGGGTGTTGTTGACCAAGATTGGTGGGCACTGTTTGCTTGATTGACCAACCTGGAATACTGACTGCTTGATTGACCAGTGTGACTTGTAGCCATCTGTGCTGGTGACGGAGTGTGTAACTCCATACATACAATCTTTTAGCCGTGGGCTGATCTTTGGGGTTTGTAATAACTAGTGTGTTTTTGGGACTGTAAAGATATTTTGTACATCTGTTCCTTTGTTTTCATCATTTTCACTATTTGAGTGGATACATTTTTACTCTGAGTAAAATACCAATTTTACTATCTGAGTAAAACACATCATTCTTTCGTTGTGAAATCACTGTGAATCATGCACCCCTTGTCCTTTTACTGTGTAAGATCATTTATTTGTATTTTCATTATTTAGTTCTTGCGGATTATGTTAATTGATCCAATATTTGGATATTATACGCACGCATTAATCATAATTCTTTTCTATTCAAGTCGCTCGTCATTAAACATTGTATTTGTATCACCATCAAAAGTGTTCTGCTGTAAATCCGAAATCCCATCCGGTTGTCTTGTTACACCATGAATAAGAATTACATATCACTATTTTGGATGTTGATTTTAAAATCTGTTTCGCTTGACTTTTCTGATTTGAAAGATTGTTCAGTTCATATTGCATTGCCTACGTTATAGTGAATCGACGATAATGATGACGACGACGACTGTAATGACTACGACGACAACAACGATGACGTGATGATACTCCTCATTTGATTGCTTCATAGTTAACGGCATATTATACACCTGTACATTCATTTAGGGAACTATGGTTGGATTGCACATAGTAGATTCGTTGGGTTTGCACTTTCAACACTCTATTGGCTACGTCCACTTGTAAAAGACAAATAAAACTGAGTGCTAATAATGTATGGCGGTTGTAGAATATATTATAGTTTATCTCCGAAATGAAATTAACCAAAGTTAATCTATTTGAAATATGGAGATTAGGCGAGTCTAGATTGAAAGACGTCGCATATAATAAGGCAAGCAATCAACGTTTGCTGTTGAGCTGTTCGATTCAATTAACAAGAGAATGTTGTGAAGAAAGGGCACCAGAGGGAGAACGGTGGGACGCATGAATGGCGATCAAAGACACAGAAATCAATGACTTGCTATTTCACGTTGACTGCTCTTAACAAAGGTTTATTAAGAAGCTGGAGTTTGTTACAAAATTCAGCAACAATCTGTTTTTGAAATATTTATTGCAATTGTTGTGCCCGTGTTCTCTTTCTGCGCATATTTTTTTTATTTATACTTCCAATACGAATCCCTGTTAAATAAAGTTATAAGAAAATAACGTAGTCAAGAAAGTAAAAACAATACAACCCAATAAGACCATTATGTCTGCATTTGAAATATATTTATTTTTTTCATACAAGTAATTTTATCTACAATTCTTGCAATATGTCTAAATCCTATTTAATTTTAATATCGTTACATGTGTTGTAATCTTGTATTCCCTCCAGGACTGAATAAAATGTATCGATAATTCAGCAACACCGGCCGAGTCATACCAAAGACTTATAAAAATGGTACTAACAGATCCCTAGCTAGGTCCTCAGCATTAAGACGTTAGTGTCAGGACTGGATAATGTGATAGGGTGGGACATAATGCTACTTGTCTGCAGCATGATAACCCGGTGCTAGACATCACTCACTATAAACTGCCAACCTGCAGACATCGTATTGATGTGACTGAAAAACTGTCAAAGCTGCGTTAAAAATCAAAATCACACACACAAACACACACACACACACACTTCAGCAAAAGACGCTGTGTACTGTGTACCATTCTACTTAGGATGAACGCATTTCGTGTTTAATCGCTTATGAGTAACGCCCATCTGCAAACTGACATACGCTGTTGCATAATGTACCGGCAGCTCTGGCCTGTGCAATTTGTTAGGAGTAGTTAGTGGAACAGACAACATAGACCCTGCTCTGTTTGTGCATTATGAGACATTTGATTCAGATCTATGTTGTTTGAAGTTGGACCCGACTGATCATCAAATATAGATGGTATGTGAAATCTCGAGTCAGTAAGCTGATAATAATTATCGTCTATGTTCTATTGTGATGATGTATCAAACTCTAATATGACCGACTGTATACTGTTGTAGCTTGCATTAGTTGTCGCTAATTATAACATGACTGACTGTATTCTACAGTAGCTTGCAATAGTTGTCTTCAATTTTAATATAACTGACTCTATACTGTTGTAGCTTGCAGTAGTTGTCTATAATTCTAACACGACCGACTCTGCACCATTGTAGTTTGCATTAGTTGTCTCTAATTCTAATATAACCGACTGTATACTGTTGTAGATCGGAGTAGTTGTCTCTAACATGAACGACTCTGCACCATTGTAGTTTGCAGTAGTTGTCTCTAATTCTAATATGACCGACTGTACACCAGGGACGTCATTGGGGTCGGGAGGCAGTGGGGGCATTTGCCCCCCTCCCCTCTGAATTTGCATTTGCTGTAAAATATAAAATTGCTGTTGCCTATATACGAAAATTAACAAGCCCGTCAAGTTTTGCAACCCCCAACAAAAAAAAAAAGTTGAAATGGCGTCCCTGCTCTACACCATTGTAGCTTGCAGTAGTTGTCTCTGATTCTAATATGACCGACTGTATACTACTGTAGCTTGTAGTAGTTGTCTCTAAATCTAATATGACCGATTATATACTAATGTAACAACGCCATTGCCAGTCCCAAGCCCAGATGTGAAAGGAGGAGAGTTGGGCGTGGGGCTAGCAACCCAACCCTGTAAAACCCAACTTGCTACAAAAACGTCAACAGAAGAAACACCAGAAACTGAAATCCTGAGGGTGGAAGGGTATTCTTCTGGAAGACTTATGACGCTATGTGGTGCGAGCCGCGAAAGACATACGTAGACGTCAAGGCAAGGCTCGACATTACCAGACAGGCACTGAGGTGGAACCCTCAAGGCAAGAGAAGAGGCCGACCAAGAAACACCTGGTGACGTGACCTTCAGGCGGACATCGCTATGCAGGGTCACACCTGGAGTCAGCTCGAGGGGATGGCACATGACAGAAGTTTCTGGCGATCTTTTGTGGCCGGCCTATACCCCGGCAAGGGTGACGGGCAAAACTGACTGATATACTACTATAGCTTGCAGTAGTTGTCTCTAATTCTAAAATGACCGACTGTATTCTATTGTAGCTTGCAGCAGTTGTCTCTAATTCTAATATGACCGACTGTATACTACTGTAGCTTGCAGCAGTTGCCTCTAATTCTAAAATGACAGACTGATATACTACTGTAGCTTGCAGCAGTTGTCTCTAATTCTAATATGACCGACTGTATACTACTGTAGCTTGCAGCATTTGTCTCTAATCCTAATATGGCCGACTGTATTATATTGTAGCTTGCAATATCCGTCTTTAATTCTAATATGACGGTAGCTTGCAGTAGTTGTCTATAATTCTAATAAAACCCACTGTAATCTATTGTAGGTTACAGTAGCTGTCAATCAGTTTACATGAGGGGTACTAGCATAAACTGTCATGGGCAACATCTATCATGAATGTTTATACAAACTGTAAAGGGTGACATATATCCTGAATGTTTGAAAAAACTGTCCAGGGCGACATTTATCTTTAATGTTTGTATAAACGGGCGACATATACCCTAAATGGTTGTAACTGTCCAGGGCGATATCTATATTTAATGTTTGTACAAACACTCCAGAGCGACCTCTATCCTCAGTGTTTGTGTGAGCTGTCAATGGCGACTGAAGGTAAATTCATAAAAACCATATCATTATATCAAGAATTTTGTACAGAAAGTTTTTAAACAATTAATTCACTTCTAAAAACAACAAAAACAATCCTCCAAAAACCTAGCAGACTGTTGGGAGAAAGAGGATAAGAATTTTACAGATCAAGTGGCCCTTAAATTTGTAGTAGGGATCCTGGGGTAGAACATATAATGTTGCACTTTTCCGTCTGTCACCTACATTTTTGAGTTAGGTAAGTGTTAGGTAGCGGATTGTTAGTGTTACACGAATTCATTGAAGTTTCTTCTGTATCTACCATCTTCTATTATTGCTTCTTAATCTCCTCCTCTTTTTCTTCAATCAGTGGAGATTAATAAGTTTAATCACACACAGAGATTGTGCAGCATATATTGATCTAGACTTTTAGCTTAGTTTGGCTAAGTTCCAAGCCAGTGAACACTGAACAGCATTTTCGTTTCACCCATTTTTTTTTTTCCGCCCATCTATCTGCCAACATCACATAGTGCTTCACTCGGCTAGAATTGCTTGATTGTATATTATTCATTTATAAAATTGTTAACTACAGGGCCGCGGACAGAATTTGTGGGCCCTAAGAAAAATTCTCCAGTAGGTCCCTGTGAATTTCAAATTGTGACCGCGGTGGGCCCCTTGACCACTGATTTACTAGTTAAGACAGGTTTTGCTATATTGTCATAGATGTCGTCTGGTGGCATTTAGACTGGAGAATTAGCAAGTAGAACCAACAAACAATACGCTTTGCGTACATATTTAATGCTTTCTTTTCACTACATCAAATTCAAATTTAAAACCTCACATGCTAACCATTACTCTCTCTCTCTCTAAAACAGAATAGTGACTTAGATCAACTGTTAGTATATTAAAATATTTTAATTACATCTTGATGGTTCGTCATTTCGCTTAGATTCTATTCCACATTAATTTCCATGCGCCGGTACGTGAATGACAAAGCTTTCATGTGAATGGCGTAGCCAACCAAGTGTTTGTAGTGCTCTACTTTTATCATAAAAACTATCTTTCATGTTTAAATCGTACGTGTGTATTATATTGATTTAATCAATGTGAAGAAAATAGAAACTAAAAAAGAAAACAATCAATTTATCAATGTGCAAAGGTGACTGAACAGCCACAAAAGGCATAGAGCTACATTTTGTAGCAGACACACTCGTGGATGTGAGGAGTTCATTCACTCGGTCAATACACAGGTGCCTGTTGTAAATTTTAACTCCGTTCAAAGGGCAAATATTTTGTTTTTTTATGTGATAAAAATAAAATTTATGTACAATATGTCTGCTGTATCAATGATATACCAATCTTTGTATATAAAATTTATACATATCGTGGTATATCATTGATACAGCGTACATATTATACATATATTCTCTCTCTCTCTCTCTCTTTCTCTCTCTCTCTCTATATATATATGATTTACTCGTACAATCTGGAAATATTAGTATTTGCCTAGTCACATTGGTATTATGGGTAATGAAAGGTCTGATCAAGCAGCCGATGCTGCCCGTTTCTGAATGGAATATTTCATATTCTGATCTCAAACATTATATAAATCAGCAGGTTCTTCATACTTGGCAAATTATGCGAAATGGAAACTCCACAATAAGCTTTAGAATATCACAACAATCAGATAATTGTGGCATCCCCTTTCATAACATAATGGAATGTGAAAAAAACTTGCCAGTAGCTTCATGTGGTTCTTCCCTGGGTTTTCCAGGGTTCTTACTCCACCAGTTATACTGGCCGCCATGTATAGCCTATCTTGTGCTGAAAAATGGCGTTAAACCCTAGAAAAACAATATACATACATACATACATACATACATACATACATACATACATACATACATACATATATAGGATACAATTTCTTAAGAATGTCACATATGCCTCATCTCGCTTTAAGCATTCGATATAGCGACGCTATTGTTACCAGATCCTTTGACTCCTTTATCAGTTTTTCAAGTTGTGCATAATGATTTCAAGCAAATTGATATAAAAAAAACTCAGTCACCTGCAAAGTTTTTCTTTGCGTTCCTCTTATTGTTATGTGACTTGGTAAAAGCACCAGCAGCGTCACAATTGAAGTGAAATAGGTCAGTTTTCTCGTTCTTTTTCTGAAAAGGAAGTCTTGAGAAGTTCCGCCCATCCTGTTATACTCGGCTTAAATCATTCACTTTGTTACAAATGTCCCTGACGTTGAGTGCGAATATTTTTTATGGCATGACTTATTAATATCTTAATGACATGTGAAACTAATTGTTTCATATTTGTTAACGTGTGCATACTTTTGGGAATACAGGAGTTATTACACATCAATATATCTATATTTTTGTATCTTTTCTAATGAACGATCGCTACGTATATGTGGCTGATCATTCATTCATTCGTTCGTTCATCCGTCCGTTCGTTCATTGGTTCGTTATTTCGTTCGTTCGTTCATTCGGACTATGTTACACACATTGCACCGCAGATGCAAATACACTTTTTCACATTGTCAAGAAAGGAAAATGTGATTATTATTCCATCAAGACATTTCTGAATTTTAAATGTTTTATATAAAGTTTTACCAAGATTGCGCAAGGCTTACTTTCTAATGTTTGGTACGTAAAAGTTTGTAAAACACGGGAAATTATCCCATTGCTCTGTTAATATTGTAATAAATTAGGGTTAGTGTTAGTTGTTTTTACATTTCTGTTTATGGCTTTGTTAGATTTTAGTTATTATTCTTTGATGATGGTTAGTCTCTGTTGGGAAGATATATCTGAAACCGAGTAATTAGCCCGTTTCTATGAGCAAAGGTGATAATGTACAGTTTTCATGAGACGTTTACAAAGCATAGGTAATTTCTGAACACAAGACCATTCTAGGGATGTTCTAATCTAAAAGTGTTTAGTAATTTGAGATAGGAATACTTTTTTTTGTTTCGATCGTGCCTTGTGAAGTACAAATCTTCGGTTTGGAATGGATCATTAATGGATCACACCAATGAAAGCAAGATAAACCATGCAAGTGTGAAGTTAGGGTCTCGTGACTGTTTCGTCACAAACGATTAGGGGACAATTATTTGTTGTGTTCTCAGGTTTAAGAACCATTTAGTTGACACCGGCTGTTGTCTTTAGGTCCTTGTAAATAGGTGAAAAAAAAATGAACCCCAAGCCTGACTCATGCAGGTGTTTGTTTCGCTCGGGAGTGAGACCCATTACGTGTTACCATATGACTCAGACGTTTTTATATTCTTAAAACACATAAATTAAACGAAACCCGTTTTCAATGTCCTTTAATTTGAAATATCTACGTTTATTATATATTCCACAATAAGATACTGAAATATATCAGTGGGAAAAACTTATATCGCCACAATGGCGTTATAACTAATTTAATTACTTCCTTTTTCCGTTTAGGAAATACATACGCCCTTATGTGTGTTATTTAGACCAGTATTTTCACATTTAATCCCATTTCATTTTCTTCCCCTTCTTCTTATCTCTCTTTCTCCATCAGAATGAATAGATATTAAAATGTGTAAAGATTGTTGACCGTCTTGCATACATTTATATAACCAGTGAGAAAATGCCATCAGAAATTTTAAAAATGAATCCCAATCAACAAAATGTAGGCTTCAAGTATAAGTTTTTATGATTAGTTTTTCACAAGAATCGTTCAAATTGTCAGTGAATGAATTTACATTGCCTAATTGCTATTCGACATCTCGTGTCAACCATACGGTACAGTATCACAATTTCAACAATTACATTTTCTTCCCTTTCTTCTTATCTCTCTTTCTCCATCAGAATGAATAGATATTAAAATGTGTGAAGATTGTTGACCTTCTTGCATACATTTATATAACCAGTGAGAAAATGCCATCAGAAATTTTAAAACTGAATCCCAATCAACAAAATGTAGGCTTCAAGTATAAGTTTTTATGATTAGTTTTTCACAAGAATCGTGCAAATTGTCAGTGAATGAATTTACATTGCCTAATTGCTATGCGACATCTCGTGTCAACCATACGGTACAGTGTCACAATTTCAACAATTACATTTCCAATATAAATTTGTAAATAGTTTCAGTCTTAAAATTATTGTAAATTTTTGAACTTTTTATCGATGTAAATAGAATAGAATGGTTAAAGATACATCTGAAGGTAAGTAGACCACTGAAACCATTTCATTTTCTGAGGACCAATATGTGGCTGCGAACATAACACATACTGTATGTTTTGTGTGTCCGTGTGTGTGTGTGTGTGTGTGTGTGTGTGTGTGTCTGAGTGAGAGAGAGATTTATTTTCTTTATTTGAGATACATCAACCGTACCCGGCATATTCATATTTATCAATTATTTATATAACGCTAACGTATAAGACCTACCGTATTTACCTTTGTAAAATTTGCCCGTAACTGCGAACATGGCAGACCCATGTCTGACGTCACACATCAATGTATAGGCTATTAACCTGAACCACAAAAAGAACCAACTGTGTAGAGCCTGATCTACCGAAGTAGCACGAGACGGCATATATGGTGTCTACTCTGCTTGTAGGTTGATGGGTTTTATACGGTAATTGCCGACTCAGACGATTATCATTTCACGTATGATATGTTCCTACATGGGCTAGATACCTGCATATTTATCTTCGGCATATAATTAGTATGAACGAAACGTCTGTTTGAAGTTCGATTGCAGTAAGTGTGATTACTATTTCAATACAGGTATATTGATTCGTTATTTTGGTTTGACATCGTTACCTTGTAATAGCTATGGTTAATTAGAAAACAAAACATGTTGATGGTTTTGGACTGTCTTTACAAAAACTAGGCATCACTTTGAAACAAGACATCCATTCCATTCCTAATTTCTTCATAATAATTACAAGTATTATTTCAGTGATAATTATATTTGATGATAACTTAGGGTCCACAATGGTGATGGTGGTGTTGGTGCTGGTGTGTCGGGATAACGCTATTGCAATAGACCGAGTTTGCATTGTCTTGGAACATTTTCTTTAGTTACATATCCCTATTTTCTTTGTCTATTTTACTTCAGTTGCTTTGCTGATATAGAAGATAGCTGCCTTGAAGTTATGGTCGATGTATAGGATAATCCTGTATATCATAGTTTGTACCTTAAATGTAGGTTATCTCTTGAAACTTTCCGCCAGTAGGTTTTGCTGGCAGACGTCCTAATTTTCCGCAATGCAAAAATGCATGTAGTTTCGAAATGGAAAAAAAAAACAACCTTATGACGTCACAAATGGCGTCATAACGCCATGCATAGAAAACTTCTGGAATAGTTTAAATATTTTAATGCCGAAGATTTTCTAAAGTAAAAGATCATGCAATGAATTTCATACAGTTAATTTGAAATGAGCTTTTACGTATACTGAGACAGAAACCTCAGTCGAAGTTCTCAATCGAAGAGCACACAGACACAAACACGCACGCACACATGTAACAGTGAGGTCAAAAACATAACTTTTAAGTGTAACGTCCAAAATCTCACTGGCAACTGTTAACTGGCTAAAGATATTTTAAATCTCACAAGTGATTTTTACACCATAACCAAGAAGGTGGATTTGGTCAACGTATTAAAAAGTATTCAACTCTCACGTTAAGATCAGATCAAATTTACTTTTTGTGGACACAGACTCTCACAATAATTGACCTTTGAAGCTGATTAGATGACCATGACCCATGTTTTAAGTGTGCTTTTAAACTTTCACGTTTTAATTAGCGCTCGATTTTTATCCTACATAAAATGTAGGTTAAGCGTTACTTCAGCCAGTATAGACACATCCTTGTTTACAGCTGCTGTAAAGAGAAAACCATATGACCGGCGGCATTTTTAGGATCGACATGTGTTTGAAACATGTAATCTCAATTCAGCACCAATGAGTCAGGTGCTGATTTCAGTGATGAATCTTTCAAACTCAAGTCTGTCAAGGAACTGAAATCCTATCAACAAAACAATTTCTCTGGGTTTTTTTTTTCAGTTACGACTAAGATAAGCCCACAAAACATCATTTTTCTTAAAATCTTATTTTCGTTACTAACCAATCCTGGCCAGGCAAACCCATATATACTCTATTTTATCTATACCCATTTCAAGACTGGTTCCCATTTTCCCCTATGATTTGTACCGTGCACCGTGGAGTTGTTTCAGCGGTTTGAGAGAGAGAGAGAGAGAGAGAGAGAGAGAGAGAGAGAGAGAGATGCGAATCAAACTAAAATATAATATAAAGAGGCACCTTTCGATTTTTTTCCACCAACTCCTAGCATACAAGACTTTCGTTTTATTTAAACAGATGGTATGTTTAACGTAGACATATTTTCTTGACGATTGTTTACCTTCTTTTTCCATCATCTAAATATTTGTAATTATGTTATCACTGCCAGACGCCGTTTTGGTACATCATTTGATTTCATTCCAAGCATGGCTCTTTCAGGTCTCTTGTGAAATGTGAAAGACAAAAGAAAACGAAAGGAGTGAAAGGAAAATTTAAACTGCTGGTAATCTGGATCCGTGACAAGTTAAGTTAGATTGGCATATCCTTCTGAGTAATTGCATTTTACTGCGTAAATAAAATATTCTACGATCACGCCAGTTTTCAGTTCTCCGCAACTTTCGGGTTAATTCAGGACTTTAGTACCTGCTGACTTCGTACTTGAAAGCAATGCAGAACAATTCACGCACAGACGCATTCATACGTACATGATTAATTCAGTTATTTTATAAATTATTACTTTTGAAGTGAAAATATTATTTTTATTGGAATAATTCCTTTTTTTCTGTTACGTCGTCGAGTCTAATTTAAATTAAAATACACCCCATCTCCATCTCTGTCTCTGTCTCTCTCACAGAATGACATCGTGATGATAAAAGTGTAAAAGTTGTTGACTGGAGTTGTTTATGTCCTATATAATGAATGTCACGCGACTGATTAGAAAATGAAAGGCTTCTCACAAAGGGACATTCATTAGCATTTTCTTCCGGGTAAAGATACTTGTTGTTTTTTTCCTTTTTCTTACAGCATACATATGACCGAAAATAGGATATACCCTAGACCGCGTTAGCATAATTTGCTGTCAATTGTCATCTCTGGGTGTGTTCTCTTCTGCCAGTCACTGATCTACCAGCACACTGTACGACGGCAGACTGGACTCTCTTCTTTTCAAAAGAAGGATAATCGTTTTTGAAATGCTAAAGTATTTCACAGGATAATTTAAGGACAAGTTTGGCTAAATGATTATTTAAATGTTTCTCGATACAGGGAAAAGACCAGAGACTCCCCTTAACAAATACACAACCAATATGTTAGCGTGTGGGATTGTGTGTGTGTGTGTGTTTGTGTGTGTGTTGCTTTTGTTGTTGTTGCTGTTGTTGCTGCTGCTGCTCTCGTTGTTGTAAGTAAGGCAAACTTACTGAAATCACATCGCTTTCCGGAATATAAAGCTTATGTCGCCAATTTGCGACAAGTCGAGACTAGATAAATATTTCCAATGGTCTCAATTATTTTGGGCTGGCTTCATACCTTTTCTTTCAGAGGGATTTGATTGCAATTAATAGAACTGTATGGGTCCTTCACTATTTTACCAAGTCATCTTACATACATATATACATTCCCAAAGTTAATTATGTCACACACACACACACACACACACACACACATTAGATAATCTTCGTCTTAAAAAATCTATTTAAAAACTGATAGCTGTCAAACTTATTGTTTTATTTCTGTAAAAGTAGTTTTTGTTCTAAATTTGTTGAACAAAGAATATCGTGAATTAATTGTCTTTATCTCAGATTAATTTAACATCTACCACTGTTTATATGTTGTTGTTATTTGCGGTATATGACGTGTTGTAAATATTAAAATATCACAACTGAACACGTTTTTGCATGAATCCGATCAGTATAACGGTTACATAGATACACGCCGGACCTAGTGGGTCTGTCCATTTATCCGTATACAAGCCAGATACACCTAAATAGAGATGTCATATTAATAATCTCATTTTTGGGCTCCGCATGGATGCTTTAATTTTACAAAAACGGACTAAACTTATTGTCAGAACACGCTGTTTACTTGTTATCATACGTACAACAAAGAGCGAACACAATATGGGTTTTTGCACGCAGCTGGGCACGCGTTCTTGTTAACCAGCAAATGCTTTAATAATGAAATTAATGTACCGTTCAAAATTATTATATTCTAGCCTGATATAAACCAGAGAAAGCGCACCTGCCATCTGTCAGTCCATGCCATGATTTGAAGCGTGATAACAAGCTGGTATTACAAGCAATCAATACAAAAGTGAAGTAGTAGTATATATTGTTGTACACCGTTTAAGTACCTTTATCAATCATACCCACTGTTATTGCCCGTGATTCCTTTGGTTTTAACCGGCAACGCCTGCTGCGCTTTTGTAACGCATGTCCTTTCCGCGTGCATTATATACATGCATGTTTTGGGGGATGGGGTTTACGCCAGTAAATTCAATTGATCTTTATAAAATCACACTCGTATCCCCATTTCAAAAAGGTGGTTGGTATCTGTTTTGAAATTAGTATCCAGCAGTTGGTTGCAGAACACTTTTTTATAGGTCGGATGCGAATGCTGTTGATCGTTTTCTTTTATTAAAAAAATTGTGTTTCTTTTTTTTTGCGGGAGGGGGAGTTAACACCATTTCTTAACGCATGATAGGCTATACATGGCGGTCTGTACAACTGGTGGAGGAAGAACCTGGGTTAGCCCGGCAAAAACACCGACGCAGGGGAAGCTACTGGCAACCTTCCGTACATATCCACATTGGACCACAGGGGCTCGTATCGTTGCTTACAATTGACCTGCCACACATGTACTATAAAATAACTACTATATTACATAGTACATGTATGACGGGTCAATTGTAAGCAAACTATACGAGCCCCTGTGCATTGGAATAACTACTATATTACATAGTACATGTATGACAGGCCAATTGGAAGCAAACGATACAAGCCCTTGTGCATTGGATGAGGATATTAATTCATATATCATGGGAAAATCCTGATATCCGAGAAAATCGTGGGTTTATGCTGCCTAGCAGAAGATTTATAGTTTAATTTGTACAAGTATTTAATTTCACATATTTCTTTTAAGACGTGTGTGTGTGTGTGTGTGTGTGTGTGTGATTTGGGTTTGTGTGTGTGTGTGTTGACGTAGCTTTAAAAATTTTCAGTCATATCGCTACGACGTCTGCAGCGTGGCAGTTTATGGTGGTGTCTAACATTGAGGCATCATGCCGCAGAAATGTAGCATGATGTCCCATCCAGTCACATTATCATGACACCAGGCCCACCAGTCCTAACATGAACCTCTTAATGCTGAAAGCCTAGCGAGGCAGCTGTTATGACCATTTTTATTAGACTTTGGTATGACTCGGCCGGGGCTCGAACCCACGACTTTCCGCGTACGAGGTGGACGCTCTAGCCATTAGTCAACCGGAGCGGTCGATTAGGATTTTTAACGTAGCTCTAACAAAATTTCAGTCATATCGCTGCGATGTATGCATTGTGGTAGTATATGGTGATGTCTATTACTGGGGCATCATGCCGCAGACATATAGCACCGAGCCACGTTATCAAGACACTAAGCCCAACAGTCATAACACTAAATTCTTAATGCTAAGCGCCTATCGAAGCAGCTGTTAGTACCATTTTTATAAGTCTTCGGTCGGGGTTTGAACCCGAGACCTCCCACATCCGAGGCGGACGCTCAAACCACTAGGCCACCTGAGCGGTCTCTTAAAAGAGAAGGAACCGTTAAATGCAAGTAAATTATATTGTAAAGATCATTTTGATCATTATGATGATATGTGTTATTATTATCGTCGTCGTCGTAGTAGTAGTAGTAATGTTAATAGCGCGCGCGCGCGCGTGTGTGTGTGTGTGTGTGTGATTTAGATTTTTAACGTAGCTTTAACAATTTTCCAGTCATATCGCTACGTTGTCTGCAGTGTGGCAGTTTAAAATGATGTCTAGCACTGGGGCATCATGCCGCAGACATGTTGCATGATGTCCCACCCAGTCACATTATCCTGACACCAGGCCGACCAATCCGAACATTAACCTCTTAATGCTGAGCGCCTAGCGAGGGAGCTGTTAGTACCATTTTATAAGTGTTTGGTATGACTCGGCCGTGGTTCCAACCCACGACCTTCCGCAACTGGGGCGGACACTCTAGCCACTAGGCCATCGGAGCGGTTAGTAGTATGGTAATAGTAGTAGTAATAGTATTGCCATGTAATACAAATGATTACATGCAGCCAGTGGCGTCGCTAGAGGGGTGCGGGGGATGCGGACCGCACCGGGTGACACCATCTCAGAGCGGTGACACCAAAATGAAAAATTGCAAATTTTACAGAGCATTCACTGCTCGGTCTAGTCGGATTTCATAAGCGAATAACTAACTGATCATTGTTAAATACATGACTAGCAGGCACAGGGTGCCACCATGCAGTCTGCAGAGCGTCTGGTGCTTATTTGGAAGTCTGGAGGGGTGACACCATGAGTTTACCGCACTGGGTGACACCAACCCTAGCGACGCCGCTGCATGCAGCTGTCTGTATAACAATATGTTTCAAAGTGCACATACAAGCTTCAGCTCTTGAATGCAGATTTTATGCTATTTCTTTCCTCTGTCGACGGAAATTAAAGTCAGCAAAAGACCTTTGTAGCCGGTGTCAGGCCCATGTTATAATTCACAGCTCGAATACAAAATGAAGACGAGTCCTGGGTTGAAATAGAAGGGTTTACAACAAAGCACCAATGATCGAGGTGTACATCAAATATCGCAGACACAGACGACGTGAAGAACTTCTATTTGCAATTGAGTTAAGTAAACCTTGAAAATACATTTACAATTTCAGATAACATTATTATGCTAATATTATTTTAATCCATTATTTCTTATTTGCACTTATCTGCCCATCGTCGTATGAGAATGCATAACAATTAAAGTAGACATGTTGATGTTAATAGACATTCATTCACTGTGCAATCGGCAAAACATTTTATTATACTAAAATTGTAACTGTCATGCAACAGAAATAAAAAAATGCAAATTTGTCAAAATTAATTACGAAATATCACATTTTGAAATGTACACAAACGTTTATCTCATTTAATGGAAATGAATACGAACTCTCCTTCACCTGTGATAAGAAAATAAACTGAAATATAGCAAACGAACCCTCCAGGTTATCACAGAAAGTAAGCGCCCCCCACCCCGAAAAAACATTGCGTAAATAGTAAGCGATGCTCTTGTAAGGTACTGTAAATAGCAGAAACAGGTTATTGCGTCTAATTACTAATGAATTCGAAATTTTATTATAGGATTAAATACCAATGTGGGGACGTGAGAAAGCCTGCCAGTAGCTTCTCGTGGGTCGGTGGTTTTTTCCAGGGTTTTCCCGAGTTTTTCCTCCACCATTTATACTGGCCGCCATGTATAGCCTATCTAGTGCTGAAAATTAGCGTTAAACTCTACAACACCACCACCACCAACAACAACAATAAGATTAAATAATTTTGGTTGGGTATTTATCGATATGTAAATTGTTACCTAAACACTCACAAAGTGATGTTAACTTTGGAGGTGATTAGGTAACAATTTATGCTTCGATAAATACCCAACCATGACCATATAATCATTATAATTCCCCTCGTTTCATCGTCATTACATATATAGTAGTTTTCTTTTATTAGCCACTTCACATTGCACTAGACTACTTAGCCTTATCTTCCTTAGCGAAGGGTAGACGACTCTTTAGTATTTGTTACAGGGTATAGTGGCAGCGGGTCATGTCAGTGGTCCGAGACACTTTTATTAGAGTGATTTCAAACCAGTATATTGCTTTTTCTCAACGTGAATTGCGCGTCTTGCACCGGTTGTTTTATTTGTTGTTGGTGTGATGTGTGTGTGATGTGATTTTGGATTTTTAACGTAGCTTTAACAATTTTTCAGTCATATCGCTACGATGTCTGCAATGTGGCAGTTTATAGTGATGTCTAGCACTGGGGCATCATGCCGCAGACATGTAGCATGATGTCCCACCCAGTCACATTATCCTGACACCAGGCCGACCAGTCCTAACACTAACCTCTTAATGCTGAACGCCCAGAGATGCAGCTGTTAGTACCATTTTTGTAAGTCTTTGGTATGACTCGGACGGGGATCGAACCCACGAGCTCCCGCATCCGAGGCGGACGCTCTAACCACTAGGTTGTTGTTGGTGTTCTGGGTTTAACACCATTTGTCAGCATATGATAAACTATGCATTGCGGCCAGTACATTTGGTGGAGGAAGAACCCGGAAAAACCTCAGGAAGGACCACCGACCCAAGAGAAGCTACTGGCAATCTTTTTCACACGCCCACGTTGGTTGAGCCTGTGACTCGAGCCCACGCAGGCTGAGGTGAAATGTCAATAATCTGTAAAGGTGAGTTCCTTAGACTACTTGGACAACCCCACCCCATCCCGTTCTTGTATCATTCGTTGTTCGTGCTTTCTAAGTGTTTCGATCTTTCAAAAGCTCACATAAAACTATGTCCGCTGTTCTAACGTTATATGACCATTATCGTCAGATGGTGAAACGTATTGTTGAAGCAATCCTACAACAATTTATGAATGTAGTGGCGCGTGGAGTATTCTGTATGTTTTGCTTTGCAAAAGAGGTGAGTGTTGGAGTGCAGGAAGTAGTGTGCAATTACATTGTTTGAAGTGTCGGTTTTAGCAGGGGCTGTTTTCAATCTGAAAGTATGGAGGTGGGTACATGTTGTTCTTATTTCTATGGTGTAATGAGTTGGCATATACAACTTTTCATCTAAAGTGTACTGGAAACTGAATGGGAACTGAAAGTACTATCCAGAATTTAACGTTCATGTATCCAATTTCAGATAGTCTCACTTAACCGTTTATATCCAATCACATTGCAGAAAACTAGGTCAATTCATAACAACTGGAATTATTTAAAATATCTCAGTGTATAAACGGTTGTTGCATAAAGCTTTTGTTTTATTTTTATAAAAAATTATTGTAAATGTATATTTTTAGCAACATTTATAAAATTACGAAGCGATTTACAAGATTTCTTGCAAGCGATGCAGTGCAAAGCCCTCACCGCGATCGTGTTAAGTTAGGCTTTTCATAGCAACAGGTATTTTCTGGGAAAATTCATCCGTGGTTGAATCAGGCAAAAAAAAAAAAAAAAAAAAAAAATATGTTATTACTGGTAACTACAAAAATTTTAACAATGAAATTTAGGCAATGCAATCAATTGTATTAAAATTAAATTATTTTGTTAAAATTTTGTTTGAGCATTTATATTATTTTTTATTATGTAATATTTTTTTTCTTCATTAATTTCTCACGAGGTGACCCGAATGGGATAAAGTGATTGTCTTTGTATCCCACGTCGCGAACTTTTAAGTGCAATTAGTCTTGAAATGCCTTTATATTCCCCAGGCTTTTAGTGTGTTTTCTGGAAACGCAAATCTGTAGGACTCATGATACTAATTCAGTTCCCATTATAAACCTATGCAAACACCATGGTATTAAAAATTCAATAACTAAAAATTTCTGAGTGCTCATGATCAAACCTATATTTAACAGTATAGATGAAACCTCGATGTCAGCTTCCGTTTAGAGAAAAGGATATAAGCCGGGGCATTTTCTGTACCTGCATGTGCTTGAAACATGTGCTTTCAATTCTGCTCCAAAGAGTCAGTTGCTAATTTTAGTAATGAGTGTTCAAAACTCAAGACTGTTAAAGGACTGAAATTTCATCAATAAAACAATGTCTATCTTTTTCACTTACAACTAGGATAAGCTCTCAAAAGATTCTTTTTCCTAAAACATAACCAATCCTGGCCAGCCAAATCCTAATATACTCTATTTTATGTTTTTACTCTATTTTGTGTTCACCCATTTTTCCATATAATTAGTACCGTGTGTCCTGTAACTGTCGTCTCACTGATACACAATGACACTGAATCAACGGCCAACGGTTTTGTACCACCGAAGGACAGATGCGTGAATCTGATAGAAAATGCAAATGTCATCACAATGGGTGTCCGTTGAGGATTACAGAACGCTTATAGCTTCGAACTATTACCCTTCTGAGTTCCTACGAGACTATTAGTTTTTGTGCGGGGGCACCCTTCTTCGTTCTTAAACCTTCTGCATGTAGTTACTCTCTTTTTCTCCAGTGAAACTCATTTTGATAATGGTTTTGCTTGTCGACACTTATAAGTTATTTGTTAACACATTTTGTATTTGTACAAAACCTTTCTGGGCACAATGGACTATTTTGTAAGCATACTTTGAAATGTGTCAAAGACCACGGTGTGAAAGGTTTCGCAAAAGTTGTGTAAACTTCACGAGTATTTATTTGTTTATGAAACAATATATATATTTTCAAGAAGCGTGCAAATAAAGCACCTACATCAGAAATGCTTGTTTTTGATGGCAAATTCGAGAAGCAGTTGTCAAAGACTGTTGTTTTGGTTTCCCCGTGTATGTAGAAGTTGCGTGAATATGAGACACACTAAAGTCAGACAGCATTCTGAATGTAATAAAACCACGCATTTGATTGCCGGATATAAAAGAAAATGACGATCCGATCCTGCATCAGATTATGGTGTTTCAATCTGATTGCTTGCAATGTTATATTTTAATTTGATTTGACTCACTGGTCAATTATACAAAATGAGATATGCATGTGGTTTGATAAATGTTTTGTTTCTGTAATCACTTTGGTCTTCTTAACCATGACAACTAGCCTGGCAATTTTACGACGGCGTGTGGATTAATATAATTATATATTATGATGAACATAATTTTTTTTATAAAAACAAAAACAAAACGCAAAGCCAGTTTACTTTGACTATCTTAAGCGTTTTCTAACTTCATTGACTACATGTTCCAAAAAGAGGAAAGGTTGATTTAACAAAACTTTAACCTATTTTGAATATAATAAAAAGATTATTTCAACATTGTGGATATCGCACTTTATTATTGATCCGAAATGAAATGAATTTGGAGTTAAAATCAATATGGCGCAATGTCATGAATTCTGATCTAAAACCACTATGGTGCGATATCCAGTTTCGAAAGGACACTTCTATCTCTATATTTGTGTTTGTCGTTTCTCTTCTTTGCCTCTGTTTTGTAATTGCAAAGTCTCATTTATAGTCAAAAGCGCTTAGGCTACCTAAAACAGATAGTTTTGCACTGTTCGTTGTAATTTATTTCAATTATCGTAATCAATCCCTGACACTAGCGATCCTTTACTGAAAAGTGAATTTTGGGTCCTCCCATATTTTTGCAGTTGCTACGCCATTATTGCACACACACACAATTAGACACACACACACACACACACACACACATATATATATATATATATATATATATATATATATATATATATATATATATATATATATATATATATATATATATATATATATATATATATATATATATATATATATATATATATATATATATATATATATATATATATATATATATATATATATATATATATATATATATATATTATAACGTCTCCCCCTTAGTAAGCAGGTGGTTAATTGGACTTGGCTGGAGTTATCTAGACGATGACCTCCCTCGATATTATAGCCCGGCTGCAGTGAAAGAAGATTATAATTTCAACAGAGAACTGAGTGAGAATACTAACAAATTTAATTAAAACAAATTAATAACGGCAATTCCAGTTCAAGCTAGATTATATAAATAAAGTTTAACTGGAGTGTCTAATTTTATTTCATCATCATAACGAGAGGTGAAAAGAGCACAATGTCCTCGATTGATCGCGTCACCTTCTTTTCCTTTGACCGTATACCAGCGTCCTCCTAGTTCATCCTTCTTAAGCTGTGTGCTTTGTCCCTTCATGGACTTACTGGTCCTTTTATTCTGACCTCGTCCTTCTCTTTTCCTCGGACATCTGTCTTTAGACTGTCCCGTCCCCCTCCCAGAAAGCTGTTCCTTATTGCTGTTCTCTTTCAGAACTTGTGAGTCCTAGCACTAAAACCTGTCTTTCTTTTTACAAGACGGCCACCTGGTCCCTTTCTTGTTTAACGAGGAAAGCTATATTCTCTTTAGGCATCCCCGCAGTCAAAACTCCCTCCCTCGTTCAGGAATTTTCAGACTAAAGAATTTCGACCAAGGTCGTCATTTTAAAGTCTGATTGCTTGTAAAGTGTACGCCTTAATTTATTCTGCCTAATCATAGGCAGTGGTCCCTAATGTTCCCCAAATAAATTATTCATTTCATCGGGTTTAGACAGCTCGGAATCTGTGAACGACGGTGCGTAACAATTTCCCTTTGGAAAAATGATAAGTGGACATAAGTTCCTACCAAGTGGTTAGGGTTGGTAGCTCAAATGTTTACTTTCTACGGACCGTGTTAAGATACCCCGGTCAATTTCAAAGATTTGGAATGCTGCCCTTTGAAGCTTACACTGACATGGGGGAGATGAACGAAGAAAGGCCGAAGTGACCCTTCACAGAGACTTTTCTGGCTTAAATGAGATAAAATTTAATGCTCAATGCATTCAACCTTAAAGTTCACTGCAATTGAAAATTCGACACTTCACACACACACACACACACACACACAAACACACACACACACACACACACACACACACACACACGTATGCCTTTCTTAAACACGAGACATATAATAACCAGTGTGTCACGAAGTGGAAGTTGTGAGACCTTGTTATTGTGTTTTGTTATCGTTATTTTGGAGATGATCGACCACAGTGCTATTACCCTGATAGAGTAAATAATACTATTAAAACTGAAATTAAGCAATGTAATAGCAAGGACCTGATCTGAGATATTGAATAGAACAACGCGAGTCCCCGTACGCAAATATAGTCAATTACACCAACAAAATGAAACTGAACATGACGTTTGAATGATACACTTTCTCTTCGAATTACTCAATTTATGCGAAATTCAATTAGCCGTTCTGTTATACCGATGGAAAAAGCTTCATCATATTATCTAGTATATAAACTGATCGAACTGAAATTACCAGTATGTCAGCATCACACGGTGCTTCTTCCGATATGTTCCAAATCACTGTTGGTAATAGGACAGTCTTACATTGTTGTTGTTGTTGTTTTCTCTCTCTCTCTCTCTCTCTCTCTCTCTCTCTCTCTCTCTCTCTCTCTCTCTTCCAGCCAGTAACCGTCTTGGTTGCAGACTGCTTTTTCTACTCTACAGTGCAGTATGGAGCTATTTTATCATTCAGTTAAAAAATATAATACCCAACCTAAATACGTGTCATGTTTTTCTTCTGGGATCAACAATATTCCCATTCTTGTACGTCAGATATAGTCTATCGTAATTCAACAGAATTGGCCAGTTCGCCACCTGATACATACTCACCCTATTATCGGAAATTATTTCGCATTCCTAGCTGATACCTGTGACGTAAATATACATCTTATTCCTAGCTGATACCTGTGACATAACTATACATCTTATTCCTAGCTGATACCTGTGACATAACTAGACCCCGCTGTGGCTTTAAATCTCTAGCTGAACATGTTCCTAATGTTAACATCATCGATTCTCGGTTGTAAAGAATGCACAAATTTAAATACTTAGATCAACTAATTAGATCACTCCTTTTCTTAACTACGCTACTTTGCTATTTAACGATTTAACGATTCACTGTCATACATTTCCAGAGATATAAAAATCAATTCTATGCACACATGATACAAATCATGTAAGACAAAAAAAAAAAAAAAAAAAAAAAATAATTCTTACAATGCCTAATAGAGCAATAAATGAATTCGCCCGATATATGATTTCTATTACAAACAAAAGCTCTAGCTCCGAACCCATTCATATATTATATGAATCATATGATATTTGAGACAAAATGCACGCAACAGTAACTTCTGAACTCGAGGAAAACTTGACGTATGCACTTAAAAGAAATAAATTCAACAAGTAATAACAAACTTACATTAATGAACATATATTGTCTGTAAGTGAGAATAGCCTTGTGTTTTTTCCGAAACCATAAAGTCGAATCTCTCTCCTTTCGTGACCCCCCACTTTCCGACACGCGCCCCTTAGACAATTTAACGAGAAAAGTACTTTCTATTAATTCTCGGACCTAAATTATGGGTTGCGTCTGAAACTTAGATTGACTGCTTTTGAGAGAGGAATTTCTTAAAAACCTGAATTTCATCTGGGAACTCACACCCCCGCGTTCAGATTAGCTCATCAGGATTACTTTCTCTAACCACCAATAGTTTTATTACTCCCATCGAAGTCAGAGTAATCCTCTCTAGTCTGCTTTTATTAATAACCATTATGGAAAATATCATTTTATGACACTTGTTTCAAATGGCCCAAGACTTCAAAACATTTTCTTGGTTTGTCTCGACACTTCTCGTTTTCCCGCTATTGACCTTACACTGACATATCTGTCGGACCGTTATAAAACGGGTTCTAATTAATATTAAATTCATGCCACAAGCATAACAGATCCCAGTCAATAATTTAGTCCCAGTCTAGCTTATACGTAAAACTTAATAGTTACGTGCCAGGCTGATCATGACAAATTGTACTGCGAAACTATCTCTAAATTGTTTTGCACCTTTACACAGTGATAGATACTCAAAGTGTAAGCAAGTAAACAGGAAGGTACGTTAGATGTGCAATGTACATGTCTATGTGAGTGAGAGAGAGAGTACTTTGAGATATTGAAATCATCAATGCTTAACTGCAGGTTTGTTTGATCGCGTGACTAGTGCCTAAAGGCTCCTGTATAAGCTTCATGAGCGACAAAACATCGAATTTGCTCTCCGACTACCAGTTGCTAGAAGTTCCAGTTGCACTATAAGTTTGATGACATCTTAAATTGTAGACAGCATATTACCGAGACTCCCAATCTGTATAATAAAAAATGGTAGCATGCCTCATATTTAGGTTAATAGCCTTTTAGTTATGCCGTTTGAAAATAAGAATACGATTCATAGTTCTTTTTTCCTGCTTCTCTGTCTGTCTGTCTGTCTGTCTCTCTCTCTCAGGATTGTTCACATTGTGCAGTTTTGCTTTACTTCCCTTCACTTAACTGTGCTACCTTTGACATTGGGTTACTTCCATAAGAATATATGAAGGCTATAGGTTTTCAGAAGGACGACCCTTCAATACTGAGTTAAGAACAGAACAGTGATAAATCAAGATGCGTATTTTACTGTATATAACACAGGTTCAGTTCTTGTACAATCACATAATCCAGATCCCGCAGTCACGAAATCATTCAAGTACAAAAATGTATCGAAGACGATGAAGACTCGAAAATCATAAATAATACACCAAGTCATTGAATGCAGATTCTGTTAAAAATGAACTGCTTTTCAATCAAAAGTACATATCTTATGAAATACACAGTAGGTTGATGGAGTGGAATGTGGAGTTTGCATTTGTTAAGGTAATGGGATCAATTGTGGATGTACCTATGGTTTATGAATGCACATTGGCATCATAACCATGTGCTTTTGGATCTGTCAAAAACTGACTCGCTTAACATTGATATCTAGCTCCATAACATTGTGTTACTTATGAAAGCCTCTAACCAATGGCTCCATAACACTGCATTGCTTATGACAGCCTCCAACCAAGGGATCCATTACATTGTGTTTTTTATGACAGCTTCCAAACAGACTCCATAAGACTGAGCTACTAATGACAGCCTCCAACCAGTGGCTCCATAACGTTGTGTTACTTATGACATCCTCCAGTCAAGGGCTCCAAAACATTGTGTTATTTATGGCAGCCTCCAACCAATGTCTCCATATCATTGCGTTACTTACAACAACCTCCAAACAATTGCTCTATAATGTTGTGTTACTTATGACAGCCGCCTGCCAATGGCTCCATAACATTGTGCTGGTTATCACAGACTCCAAACAATGGTTCCATATGACTGTGATACTTATGACAGCCTCCAAACAATGGCTCCATAACATTGCGTTACTTATAAAAGCTTCCAAACAATGGCTTCATAACGTTGTGTTGCTTTCGACAGCCTTCAATCAATGTTTCCATAAAAATTGTGCTAGTTATGACAGCCTTCAATCGATGACTCCATAACATTGTGCTGCTTATGACAGCCTTCAACCAATGGGCTCCAAAACATTGCGCTACTACTGACAGTCTCAAACATCATCAACACATCTTAAAATTTGTGTATTACAATTAGGAGATAAAGGCTACATTTCGCATACAAATGTTCAGTTTGTGGTCTAGAGTTGACTGTGTTATTCACTTTATTCAATACAAATTCAGACTTCAGTATTATCGAATGAAATTTCTGGATCTGAGATTTTTGAAAGTTTGGTCTAAGTGTAAAATATTTGGATGAAATACCAGATTGATCGATCCAGTTTAAATCAGACTTGAATTTCAACAAATCAGATTGCACGATTAAAGACAAAAGTTTAAGTAGATACTCAAATTGGTTTCCAATATATTACAGGCCTGAAACCGATTATTGTATTTTTTCATTAAAAAAGTCTTCATATTATGAACAAACGATCTACGGAACCCACACTGAAATACCACGCCTCCCCCTTTACAATCTCGGATGTCTCAATTAAAGTAAGTGTATATCAATTACCGACCTCTTAAACGCAGCATTCCTATCGTGTCTAGTAGCAGTCTGGGAGGTCCCGATAAGCCAGGTATGTATTAGGCAGAGGCGGAAAAGTAGAAAAGTCATGGGAAAAATAATTGACGACGTGTGGAAGTTAGATAAGTAGATATTGCTTGAAATGTGCTCTTTTAACAGTACAAGTAGTTATGTGTTGGGGTGAGGGGGCGCATTATCCCCTACCAATACAGATTGTTTCTTATCTCTGTTTTTCTATTTTCCGTTGCTATTAGAATTAATGAAAGATTGAAAGGTCCATACAGCATATGATCACTAACTAACTCAAAGATAAAAATGCATGTGTTCATGAACATACATTTTGAAAAGACGTTAAATGTATTGCTTTAACACTGAAAAGATGTATGATTCAATTAAATCTTACACTTTTTTCTCAGTAGAAAATTATTTCAATTTGCGCAACGTCATACACAAACCGGGCACACTATCCTTACGGTAGTTATAATAAATTTACACAATAATAATTGTTAATAATTTAAGCTTTTCCGCAACGATCAAAATACGTGAAATAAATGATGCAGTTTTGCTTATCGCATATAATATCTACATATAAAATATTGTTTATGCCAGAATGTTTGCAGAGAATGCTAAAAACAAATGACCCCTTCCCCTCCACTGTACTTATCTTACTGCTATCTTTTCATTTTAAATGGTATTATGGATCCTACTTTATTTTATTGTGTCACTTCAAAACTATTCTCTGTTTTGACATCATGGAACGGGAGCAGCAGTTTTTCAGTTGGTAGAGCCTCTTATTCGTAATCCAAGGGTTGCAGGTCCAGCTGCATCGCTGTATCTTTAAAAAAGCAAGTATATCACCATTTTCACAGCCAAACAAGTGTTGAAAGTGCTATTAAAATCAACAAAGGAAAAGTTTTATATATATATATATATATATATATATATATATATATATATATATATATATATATATATATATATATATATATATATATATATATACATACATACATACATTTTCTCTAGTTCCAACAGCGGACATATTAATCTTTTTGAGGACATAAATCACCGAAAGTTGATAAATCGCAGTGTGTTTCTAAGTGCACCGTACACCTAGAGAACATCTCAGACGTTTTATTTTGATATATATCTTGAGCTTTCGAGTCGTAGCTAGAGACGTTTATATCCGTGTTAAGTGAGAACAGATGACATCCGTAACATCTGGCCCAGTACTCTTTTAAACGTTTTCTTATCCATCTTCACCATCAGATACGATACTTGGGGTAAATATAGGTTATTGGGTACAGGAACCAAAGTTACGAAAGTAAAGTTTCAGAATATCACAGATATTGTTCTTTGAACTTACCGTACACAGATAAAAGTGTAAACTGCACAGACCCAAATCTGCTGGCACATAATGTGCTAGCAGGTCGATGCAGTTACTATGAGTAATCAGTACAGCAAACAAGATGGATCGTGATCTGCCGGCGCATCATGCGACGGCAAATCAGGGTCTTTGTTGATTGGAGTTTGATTGGACAGTTACAAACGCTAATATACGGTAAGCTTTAATGTATTGAAAACAAATATTTCGAAAATTAAGCTGCATATATTTTGGAATTTTGTGTACAGTTGATCAAGCTCAGCTCAAAGCCCCATCTTGTGTTTTTTTTTTTTAAATAGATATCTTACATCTTGTTAACATTAATAACCTTTACCAGAATTACAGGAGTCAAAATTAGGGATGCCTGTTTGGTGGACTCCAGCTGGAAATCCAGTGCTAGCCGGTGATATAACTCGGTTGCAAACACGCCCATCCGTTTGCAAAAGATGCTTGATATATGTAACAGCTACTCTCTGATTTGGAATTTCACCTTCAACGTTAAGAATAGACAAACAACATGGGAGAAGTTTAAGTGGACAATAGGCAATCAAACCATGCCTAATTTAAATGAAACCGAGCAAGTTGTAATTTATGTGTGTTCCAATGTGAAATGCTTGATAAAAGTACACAGGGCTTGTACTAAAGGCAGAAAATCATTTTTATTCTCTTGCAGGGATTGGCACATTAGTTTGTATATTTTACAAAAGCACACAAATAACTGTTTCACTATCAGTCCCTTATGGCTGTGATGTTTGGACGAATATCAGACACAAAGACTTAAGTAAATTCGATGTATTTCAGCACAATGTTACCAATAATATTTGCAAGGATTTCCTCAAATCACACGTTAAAGAATGAGCGAAACGTTACCGGGGATAGAGAGAATTGTATCGGTAACTGCTAGAAGGGAATTAAACATTTTTGGGGGTAAATTATGCCATCTTCTAGAAAATGTAAAATCTAAAAGAATATTTTTATTTAGATTATACCTATATCTATCTAGAAAAGGTGTTACACAACGTAAATGTTTTATTCACGATATATATATATATATATATATATATATATATATATATATATATATATATATATATATATATATATATATATATATATATATATATATATAGCAGTTTGCTGAAATAATATTTATGAATTACTGATTTTTTTTTTAAGAAACAGTATTTCCAGGAAAAAGACAATGGAAAAAATTATTAGATAGACTACTCTTAAGTATGAAAATGAGCGCTTTACGAACTTGTGCCATATTGAAATGTCCTAAAAAAGATTTTAAAAATATTTATATTTCAATAGAACCCTCAATTTCATGTCCAACTTTTAAAAAAACAAATAATATTCATTTAATTACATCCATCGCAAATGTTCTGATCACTTTTCCATTTAATACCATAAAGTTTGTCAACACTGCAATTGTTCTTAAAAAGAACGTGATAACCCATGCATGTATTTGCTGTCAAAGCACTGTGCGGCAAAGATAAATATTTTGGACACATATTGTAAACACTTTTGACATTCATCTTGATGTGTTCCTTCATAATATATCAGGAATTTATTCAGCATCGCCTGGGTGGGGAATTCCCCAAAGTTATCGGTTTAGATGAGTCGAAATACTAAGAAATGTTGTAATGTCTGCTTCAATGTTCTCTGTATCTGTAATACATGCATTATATTGTTAGTAATAAGATTGATTTTCAAATAATCAAGATTTCGAAGACGTGTGATCGTAGAAAACATGACAGTGGTATCTTCTTGCACGCTATTTATGACATAATATTTAAAATTGTATTTATTGTACAAAATTAATGATGATGTGTACAGTAATTAAGTATTAGAAAGTTTCATTGGAGTACGCCTAACTTTGTATTAAATATAGTGATCTCGTATGAGCATCCTAGAAGAGAAGATGCGATTCTAAGAGACTCCTCTCGAGTACGCCTCTGTTAATTTATATTACAGATAAATTACTTTCCATTTTTTTCATTTTTTCTTTCTGTTTCGTTTGTTTAATGCTTATCTCTGAAAAGAGGAAATAATATTGGTGATGTACTTTAAGATATCGGATTTTAAAGATAGATGACTGATGAAACTGCCGCAGTGCATGCCGATTGGCCTATTATCGGAATAGACTTAAGCAGAGAATGGTGGGTTGCATTTTTTTAATTATTTTTTTTTGTATTTTTAAAAAAAGAGGCCAACTTTGATGAAAACATTCCTTGGTCCCTGTGTTTAAAGTACTTTCTTCTTACGCATATTTATATTCTAAGCTATTTATATTTCTTTGTTTCGATTGCGTACGTAACAAAATTTATCGCAACCAGGCAAGAAGAGGACCGAAAGAAAGATAAAAGAAAAGACAATAAATAAAGTCATGAAACGTGTCTAAGATAATAGGATCCTGACAGACAGAAATTACACATCTCTCTCCGTGCCAGTTTGGATTAAACTTCTACCATACTGTCGGGATAAAGCACTTATCTCATTCCGTGCCAATCTGGATTAAATCTCTGCCGTTGAATACTGCGAAACTAACAAATTATTGTGTTCAAAAGAATCCTGTAATTCTGTGTGACGTTTTCCATGGAGTACCCAGAAGTAAGCCCGAATCCCATTTACTTTCTTGTTTTAAAATCGGTCTTCTGATATTGATTTTAACTGTCAGGAGGCCTAACAGCCACATCTGACATAGTACACTGTTCTTTATTCTCTTTTGTCTAATTTTGAGAAGAGCTTTGTGTTTTGGGCACTTACATGTAATGTGTGCAACTAGGTGGAAAGGTTTCGACAGCTTCCGTCATTATGCATTCAAAGAATTTCGCAGGAGGCGGAAAACAATTGTGTTACTTTGTAATTTCTCAATCGTCAGCAATGCACAAATATGTTTACGCAATATGGTAATGAAAGGGTAGTTTTAAAAAATATATAAAAGTTTTCTGCCTATATGTGCAATGAATGCTCATCAAGAAAATCATATACAAACCTGTGGTTTGTGAAAGGAATGCCTTTCAAATCGGAACCATCGGCAGAATTAGATTCAGAAAATTTGAACTCAGGAAAATACTGATCTTTTGTTTCATTATTAATAATAATTTTAACAGCCAAGAAAAGTAGATCCCAGTAGCCAGAATGTGATGACATTGCAAAATGAATTAATCAGTATAATGAAACTCACTAAAAATATACTGAAGTTCCACGTTATCCCATGAAGTTTGTAAATATCATAAAAGTTCTGCATCGTGGCTTTCAATATAAAGCTTTATGCGACAATGCTCTTACAGGCAGCTTTAGCGTAAACACAAGACTGAAACAAGGTCGCATCCTTGCACCTTTCTTCTTCACATTTGCCATCAACTGGCTGATGAAAGAGACCCATTTGGACAGAAGAAAATGAATAAGGTGGATCCTAACTTCATCAGTGGAAACTCTTGGCTGAGCCGAATACATTAATCTGTTTTCAAGTCGACATGTAGATACGGAAGAAAAGATGGAGACGGACGTAAAGAAAAGAGCCAAAGTAAATACAAGAAAACCAAATTAACGAGGAAAGCACATATAACAAACGGTCCTATAACTGGAAATTGAAGAGGTATAAGAATTCACATACCTCATAATTTAAATTTCTACAGACGGAGACTCACAGATAGAGAATCAGCAACTAGAACTAGCTAGGCAAATCAAACATTCGCTATGCTCAAATACACACGGAAGTCCGGACAACTTGAAATCAAAATCAAGGTGAGGATTTCAGAACCAATCTCATGCTTTACGGATCAAAATGTTGGACGCTAACGCCAAGGATAGCACTAAGACTTGAAATCTTCCAAAAACATGAGGAGGATTGTTGGCGTCGTCTAGCTTTACAGGAAGATCGTCATGAACATATCTTGTCGAGGTTGTGAAAAAAAGATGGCAACGGCCGACTGTATGCGTGCTGAATGTTACCAGACATACTGTCCAGGACACCCTTTTCTGGAGCCCAGAAAGTAGTTAAAAGAAGGGTCGGCCTAAAGAGACATTCATGGGTACTATGGAGAAAGTGATGGAGTAATGTGACCCGACGTGGAACACCACCACACGTGGAGCTGCAGACCGGAGAGAGAGAGAGAGAGAGAGAGAGAGAGAGAGAGAGAGAGAGTTCAACCGATCGAGTTATATCACAGTATATGTCGTTATTGATAACAGTAATAATAATGAAAAAAAGATTAGGAAGAAGAAGCAGAAGAAAGAATATTGGATATCAACCCATTATATGAGAGCCGAGTAGTTATTTTTTGTTTTTCAAGGTTGGGGGTGTGGTCGCACATTGAGTTTTATAGGTGACGCTTCATTTACGTCCGCATATCCTCAATCAGATGACTATTATCTCCATTCTAACACAATACTGAAATATCTGATGACCAAAAATGAAGAATAAAATGTAATTCTCCGGACAATATAATGAGTCGTGGACTGAACAGAACTAACCGATTAGAACACCGCTCGGCCATTTCCGTCAAGACGAGAAATAATCTTGAAGTAGATGCAGGAATTCACATCAGTTTTGTGGGTTTAGTGAATCGCCGTCGGCAGATCACACCACGTATGTTCCTACAGAAAAGGTCGGATGTTCCAAATCTGACTTTGCTTAGAGTCTTTGCCATATTGCGAGTAGTGCAGAATATATTTCTCAATTGATGGCGACTTGCATCCAGTGTCTCTTTCTCGACTTGACGGAAAAGTCCAATTGAGAAAAAGTACCACTCATCTTAATGAAAGTACTGAATCTGTATCTCTCCACTCCAACCCCCACCCCCATGATGCATCGAGATCGTTAGTCTATATCTTTGCTATGTACCCACTCCGTTACACAACTAACTGATCGGAATACATATATTTACCATTTACCAGGCGTATGATTCTGGCCTGCCTATGTAGGCGAGGCAAAAGAGAAGACTGCAGATAACTCCTTCGGAACATCATCGTCTCTTTCCGATGCAAGCTGAATATGTTCGATCAGCGAGTATAACGTGCAATTTACAAGAAACGATTCCACATGATCCACAGATGATATCATAAAGATCGCCCATGCTTGCACAAACCCTTTACCTCGAGGTCAGCCTCGTTTGAAACGCTGTTTCTGTTATTTTAGCTATTTAATTTTAATGAAAAAATCAATAAATGCATTATGGCCGCGCTATGTCTGCTAGTTTAAATGTTACATTTTCAATATTATTCGTTGGATTTTTTTTGCAAATTGTTTTTAGCAAGGAAAGTTAACTCAAGAAAAGATCTTTCTGCAAATTTTTAGCCAACTTCACCTATTGTGGCAGTGTTTTTATCTAAGATGTAATGGGAAGTAACCCAATATGAGGACCATGCCACAAATTTGACCCTCCGCCCATCAGAAAACGCATTAAATATGGAGATATTTTAGAATAAACACCTACATTATACTTTCTATAATACACGAGACTACTACTACTACTACCTTTACTACTACTACTACTCTACTACTAATATCGACCGCTCCGGTGGCCTTTGAGGCCAGAGCGTCCTCCTCGGATGCGGAAGGTCGCGAGTTCGAACCCAGCCAGAATCATACCCAAAAATAGTAACAACAACTGCTTCGCGTGGCGCTCAGCATTAAGAGGTTAGTGTTAGGACTGGTCGGTGCCAGACATCACTATAAACTGCTACACTACAGACATAGTAGCAATAGGACTGAAAATGGTTTAAAGCTACGTTTTAAAATACAAATCACACTACTACTACTACTATCATCATCATCGCAAATTTAATGAACTTTTTCAAAAGTTCTATGTGCAATAACTACTATTTTGACATATTTACATTTTTTCATTTGATCATGTGAAACTATTCTTGATTGAGTCAGTCATCGTTGGTAAAAGTCGTTTCTGTCATTCTATTCCTTACTGCGTCATAAGTCATATCTGTGTCATCTTTGAATCGTTGTCTTCGTTATTATCATAATCATCATCGTTGTCATCACCTGTCTTCGGAATTCTCCTCATCGCCCTCTAACAATCTGAGGTCAGTCTCTTTTTAAATTCAGCTCACAGTCGCAAATTGAATTTTAAAAACTTTTTTCTTAAGAAGCGCGTGACAACAATTGTCATTACCGTATATGGTTTTCGTACAGAAACCTGCACACTTTATATAAATTTAGCACCATAAAGTGGACTTAGTTTATATGGCAAAGTTTCATCCTCTCTTTCCTTGTTATATATAAATAAAATAAAAATAACTAAGACGTCAATAACACAAGTACTTTTCTTCGTGTAACTTAATTTTTGATGAGGACGGCATCAGCAGGGAGGAAGATTGAAAGTTGACACTTCAATAAGAAATGCGTCTCTTTAGCTGTTAGGTCCCTACGGGAAACACGGATAGATTAATCATTTACAGGCTTTCCAAGTTCAGGCGCAAAGAGACACACTTCCATGCCTTGAGTGTACATACTAGATTAAATTACAGCTGCGGAGGCCAAAAAAAGTACAAATAATGGTTCTTGAATCGATGGATCGAATCGATATTTCTCCTAAACCTAAACCATGGATTTTCAGTCGTACAATACAAAGAATGGGCATAGCAAGGAGAGACAATGAAAGAGAAATTTATAATAATAATAATAATAATAATAATAATCGCCGCATTGCAACTGTTATAGTGAAGGCGCAATGGCCGAGACATCCAGTTTACCTTTGCTAAAGCCATTTCACACACACACACACACACACACACACACGCGCGCGCGCGCGCGTGAGCACATGCACGCACGCACACGTGTAGATTTGAACTCATGACACTGAGTTCAGAGGTCACCTCTTAGATGTAGTCGCTCTTGCTTCACATACTGCAAATATTAGATACTATTTGTATGGCCGCAAATACTGCACATAGAGTAGGACTTATATTTTGCGTTCTCACAATCTTTTCTTTGCTTTGTTGCCCAGGACATTTTGTTATCTTTGTTCCTTCTTGCATTATTGTCTTGGTACTAATTCCTCCATTTATGTATGAGAAATAATTTTGACCTAGGTTTGGTTGTATTCAAGTACTATGATATGGTGACGGATTTTATTCAGATCTATCCATTCAATCTGGACGATCCTGGGGCACCGGAAATGTTGTCCTGATCAACTTATATATAAACACATACATACATGCATACATACATACATACAGAGAGAGAGAGAGAGAGAGAGAGAGAGAGAGAGAGAGAGAGAGAGAATGTAATCCCATATCTCATCCACTCATTGAGCGTCAACCTGGATAAACTCATGCTCTAAAAGCTGCATTTATGGCTGACGCTTCACTAATCTGGAATAAAATATTTAAAACACAGCCGCTCGCTAATTATAGAGAACAGTCGTCATTTTAGTTTCAATAGACGTAATAGACCTTTCTTTAATAAGAAAAGCAGACATACGACTGTGAAGAAAGAAATAAAAGTAATAAAGACATCTGTGTGTAAAACACTAAAGCATCGATTTTCTTCGCGTCATTTCTCATGACCCCTCTGAGGGCCTTTAAACATATTAGTAGCGGCGATGTCAGTGTTTTCTTGTTCTGTAAATACTTAAATATATTCGCATGTTTAAAAAAATCCATTATTACCTACGTGCTTCATAAAATTATCACTGTTTATTTTTCTTTTGAAAATAATCATCGTTGTGAAAATGAATGTGTACATGTTCCCTTGTTTCCCAAATCAACGTCTAGGAGGGGTTAAAAATAATTTTCTTCTGTGTCAAAAATTCTTTTATCTCTCTAGCACTAAAATGGCTAATGATTTAAGCAAATTGCATGCTTTTTATAGCTTTTGTTAGAGACACTCTTTGGCGTACATAAAATGCTCAATTTTAGCGGGGAAAGAGTCGTATTCCTCAGCCACCACGAATAGCATAATAATACTTTCGGATAATATGGACGTAAAACTGCACATAACTGTCTTACCAAAAATATATCGTAAAACACTTTCCATTGTTCAGTTAGTTGATGTGCCTCTGCCAAACCCTTCACTGGCATCTTAGTTTGAACTCCAATTCACATCGGCACTACTATTTTGGGATAGGCGATCTGTGTGGAGTTTGGCGAGTGACAATCTAAGGGACCGACCATTCAATTGGGGGAGGGGACAAGGTAACTAGGATTTGTTTAGTAGAAATAACATATTATAATTATTATATTTGTTGAAAAAAGTCTTGAAGTAAAAGAAGAAAACTATACTGGTCCAAAAGATCATTACCCATCCCCCACCCTCACCCCCACCCTAAAATACTATATGACTGGTTCCAAAAGTCCGGAAAATCTACGATCAGTAATGATGCTGATGATAACGATTATAATAGCAAAATTGATGACGACAGCAACACTACTATTGCTGCCGCTGCTTCTACCACTACAACGAACACTATTACTGCCAAGTGGACGATAACTATAAAGACAACGATGACATGATGTGTTTCTGGTGGGCGCTTCGTTGGCCTGTCATCGCAAATTTTAACGCGTATTGCATCCTTTAATTTGGTGTGAACAGAGTGGATAATGAAATTAAAAGTTTGCCATATCCCGACGTATCCACCCATCCGAGAATAACGTACACACCGAGAACAATAAAATTCAATCTCTACGCAAGCCAACTGCAGACCCAACGGTCCACGAACAGAGTACACCTAGATCTATCGATGGGTTTTTCGATGTGAAATTGGGGTCTACTCGGTCTGCAGTTGTTGGCTCATTATATACACTGGCGATTTCTCAACATGTTTATATAAAGAATAATTTCATATTGAATTGCATCAAAGATATAATTATAATAAGTAGATCAAAGCAATCGAAGTGATGGGTGGTGGGGAATATGGTGTTTTGCGGGTGGAAGGGATGGATTATTATACACGTGGTTTTACGTGCTTACACCTGAACAAAATCTGCCACTGGTCGTCCGCACGTCTAGCATAAACTCTTTAGCAGTGAAATCATTTATGTTCTTGCTTGTATGGTATGTATATAGATTACTCAGTCAATCATTCTTTTAATTCATTGTATTTTCTTCTCTTTTTATCCTGTTTGATTAGTTTCAACAATTGATTGACAGTTTTCAATCTTGCTCTAAAATCTCTCCATCATTTTAAACAGGATTAAAGCAAAACGAGAACACAGTATGCTTGATATATATTGTCTTTTGGTGTAAACTGCAATACTGTAGGGTGTCAGTGCACAGCAGGTACCTTTATTCTTAAACAACTTGCAAAGTCTTGTCTATCATTCAATTGCTGCAATGACTTCAGATTTATGACAAAGTTTGTCACTTCTATCCATATTCGAAGACATCATGTTTTAAATCAAAATTTGTTCTCCACACATTCTTATTATTTTTCAATCCGGACAAATGGCATATGCGAGATCTTCAAGTTTTACTGTAAATTTAGCCAAATGGAAAGATATATTTTTTTCTTGCATCTGAAATGTTTTAACCATATTTCTGTCAGGACTGATTATGTCTATTTATGCTGCAACCTTTTCTGCAACATTGCAGGATTTTATTTTGAAAAAATCATCAACACTTTTAATGAATGCTACACTTCAACAGAACTGAGTCTTAGCACACTTTTACTCTGTCACAAATTGTCAATAAATATACATTGTATCTTTATCATGAGGTTGTAGATTTCAAGCACCTCTCTGATAACTATTTAATTCATTACAACGTACCCTTATTTATGTTTTGCAACATTAATTTATAACGTTATCATTTAATGGTTACATATACGTCATCATTTATTGTGCACCTTTACATCAAAGCTTATTACAATTGCGATATTACGTACTTTGAAAGAGTGACACGTGTATGGTGATGTTGTCTGCATTAGCAACACGCACAAAGAAGGGAGTGTGGTTATTCCTCTATACTACTTTCATGTACTGTGCCTGCGAGTTCTTTGCATGTTGTAGTTGTGGAAATTGTGCATGATCTAAACACAGAGCTAATCAAAATAGCTGCTCCTATGTGCTCGAAAAATCAGCCAGAACTAATCCAAAGTACACGAATATTAGCAGTTATTAAAATAGGGTAGACGAATTTTGTCAGAGTAGGCAATACCAGAATCTGAAAGTGAAATGAATAACTGACAAAATGTATAAAAAGTAAACAAAACAATATATCTGCTCCATTTTTTTCATAAAAAAATACAATTTAGCCGTATAGTCCAGGAAGTGAAAATGATCAAGCCGAGCTAGCATTGTTTATATGAGCGTATCTGAAGTAAGGTCAAACAGTACTCTATAACTCAATTTACACTCATCAACCATACACGAAAATGAAGGGAATTACACTTTTTTAAGCAATATCTAAGATATGCAAGGTCAAATTAAAAAGTCAGGATTACCAGTGAGGCAAACCTGGGAAATTCTTTTCTTAAAAAAAAAACAAACTCTGCAAAGTACGAAACTTTATTGTGCAATCTGCAGGGATTTAGCCTAAATGGATTACGTCCTTCGCCATAACCCCATACTGATTGTTTCTGATATACAATCTACAAAGTAAATTTTTTGGACACCGTTCCCATTTTTCTGCACTGGTAATGCCAATACACAATTTACAGGCTCTTGTATTTAGGAAAAGCGTTTATCATCTCAGCTGACTTTCGAACCACGGAACTTTCGTACGGCTTTTCTATGCGTTGTCGTATCCTTACACATGTTGTGTGAAACTTCTAATGTATTTAATGAAGTATTAATTAATCATTGAAGAATTACTGCGCTATAGCGGCAATAAGATGCTGCAGCTATTGACTTCGGAAGTTATTACAATTTTAGTCCTAGAGTATGGCTTCTTTGATCCAGTGTTACTATAAATTACTTTTTGCATATAGTTCTTCCTACTTTAGCTATTTACAGGAAGTGAATTCTGTGACGGAATCTAAGTAGCACGGGTTTTAATTCCTGTGATTTTAATAAAAAGTAGTTTGACATTCTAAAATCTGACAAACGACAGAAACCTACTGCGATTAATCTTTTAATACTTACAAGTAAATTTAGGATCGGAAAATCCGATATGATGTTCTAATTTTCTTTTCACGACATATACCAATTAATAATACTTGCTGATTTGCAAAATATATAATTGTTTTGATTTTATCTTAAATTTCCCAACATTTGGTTATAATAAAATAGACTATAAAAAGCCATTTTTTTGGGTCCAATACCTTAACTTTAGTTCTATTAAAGAACATTACTTATCACCGCTCCGGTGGCCTAGTGGTTAGAGCGTCCACATCGGATGCGGGAGGTCGTGGATTCGATCCCCGACCGAGTCATACAAAATACTTACAAAAAATGGTACTAACAGCTGCCTCGCTTGGCGCTCAGCATCAAGAGGTTAGTGTTAGAACTGGTCAGATTGGTTTCAGGATAATGTGACTGGGTGGGATATAATGCTACAGGTCTGCGGCATGATGCCCAAGTGCTAGATATCACTATGAAATGCCACACTGCAGACGTCGAATCGATATGACTGAAAAAATTGTTAAAGCTACGTTAAAAATCCAAATCCCCCCCACCACGTTACTTATCTCAGTCTTAGGTGCTTTTCATAGTATTACTGGTTGACATTTAATGTGCACGAGACTGGTAAAGTCAAGAAATCATGATATGCACGTGCATTTTTTTAAATATCGCAACAAACGATACAAATCCATATTGATTGCTTTAAATAAGTACTACACTTCCATCGTGTCTAATTACAATCGAATACCTCTTCCCAATACTGCTGGTAAGGTTTTGCGAGACTGATTTTTAAGGCAATAGTCTAATTACTTCAGTGTAAAAAAAAACATTTCTTACACTTTTCCATTTATGTTTTATTCCGGGCGATTCTACAGTTAATCAGTTTACATACATCTGTGATATGTTCTGCAAAGCAATATATTTCGGTAAGGAATAAGAGTTGTGTTTGCGACACAAGGAAAGCTTTGACCAAATATGGCATGAAGGACTCGTTCACAGATTGAAAGCTGCTCATATCAAAGGAAGGGTTATAAAATGGCTGTATAGCTTTCTCAACGGCAGAACACAACGATTGATACTTCCAGGCGTTATTAGAGCTGGTGTACTCCAAGGACCGATTTTAGGTCCTTTACATTTCTTAATAACGACATTACATTGTATTTGATCCATGCTCCAATATAATTTATTTGAAAATGATACAAGTCTCTTTATAAGTGTATGTAATCCCATCGTAATCGCTGGTAACCAAAATTGACTTGGAAAACATTTCTTAGTGGACAGTCAATTGGCTCGTATCTTTCAACCCTTTTAAAACTGAATCACTGTAAACTTTTAGGAAAATTAATAAACTCTTCTGTCCACAGCTGTGTATGCTCACCAACGAATTAATGAAGCTGACCCGCACAAACATCTTGGAGTTTTTCTCTCAAATGACCGTTCGTGGTACAAACAGATATATCAAATTTTTATAATGGAAAACGCTTGATTAATCATTAATGTAATGTGTATAGGAAAAAATGTAAAATGAGGTAGCCAGAATTGTGACTGGTGCAACAAAATTAGTCTTTTTAAGCACTAACTCTCAGAAATAGGATGTGAATATATCGGATACAAACAACAAAAGACAAACTTGCATTCTTGTATAAACTGACAACTGGTCATCATTTATCTCTGATTCCACCAGCTGTTAGTGATATTACACGCTATGAATTACGTAATGTTAAACATTTTATAGTTAGTTGTTGTTGTTGTTGTAGGGTTTAACGCCATTTTTCAGCACTCGATAGGCTATACATGGCGGCCAGTATTAATGGTGGAGGAAGAACCCGGAAAAACCCCGGAAAGAACCACCGCCCCACGAGAAGCTACTGGCAAGCTTTCTCACATACCCACATTAGCCGAATCCGAGACTCGAACCCACGCAGACAGAGGTGAGATGGCAGTGATCCGTAACGGAGAGCGCTTTAGACCACTCGGTCACTCGGGGCCCCTTTATAGTTAGTACAGTATATAATACAGTCTCTATATCAACTCCTTTCTTTCTTTACTATTCGAGAACGGAATGCATTCTATATTAAGACTCGTCAAATAGACTCCAGTAACAGCTTCAAAAACACATTAAGTCCTCGCGAATCTTATGTCCCTAGACACTTTTATTGGGGCAGAAGTAAATTTCAAATTTTTCATTCCCGACTTGGAAATAAATTGCAGTTTACTTAATCAACATTTATTTCCGCTTTGTGGAAACTGATCTGTAGAAATTACACAACACTACTTCTTATCTTGAGTTTGTTACCAACACCAACACATCAAGCTCTCACGCCACATGGTAATTTAACTTTAAATACCCCCTTGGGTGGCAATAGAACTCTTCCGTATGAGGCTGGCACACATGGTACTGTCACGCACGAGCTTCCATGGGTCATGGACAAGCTCCAAACGGTGCTGGTTCAGAAGGTGTCTGTAGAATACTGTGTTTATCCGCAACGGATCTGTTCAGAGAGTTTAAGGAATCCTCAGGGGAATGTTTATGATGTTTATTTTAATGGTTTCAAAACGACTATAATGATGTTCTTGAAGGTTCGCTGAAAGGCTTTACAATGATATATTTTTGGTGTTTTATAGGTCCAAGGATAATGTGCTTTTGTTTGTTTGTTTAAGTTCGCAGCGTTTGCTTTATGCATTTCACGAAATTACTTTTTGAAGAAATTGGAATTTTACATTTCAAAGTATTTTAGACGGCAAGGAATGATATACTTACAGTATTTTGAAGTTTCAAGAACACGAATTTAAAGTGTTTGGCCCGTCTCTTTTAGCATGATGTCTTGTTTAAAAAGATATTTCTAAACTTTGCAGAACAATTTTTTTAAATTATGGTAATTTAAATATGTATATTTACAAGTGCTGTAATAACATATTTCAGTTATTTTCGTGACCCAATAAATGAAGTTCTAGAATGGCTAGCTCATCGCCTATTAGTTGAAATTTAATATAAAAGAAATGTTGTCCAGAATTATTAAGCTATTTGTATTAAAAGTTCATACAGTTATCAAAATATGTTTATTTTGAAGTGCCGTAATGATACATTTATGGTGTATAATTTTAAATTATTATAATAAAAGACATACAAGAATAACTTGGATAATACTTACTAGCTTGAGTAGATTTACCGATTAGACATTAATTTTGATTTAGGTTTACAGATGGCTATTAATTGCTCATTCAATATTTTATTGAGACAAATGCTGGATTGCTCATTAGTCGTTTTGTTTGGTCGATTTCCGTTGGCATAACTAAATCGATATTAACTCAGTTACTTTACTCAGTTTCATTCTTTCCCCGATTGCTGAGTTATTCATTAACTTCAATCGGACTCTCATACTATTTAAATGAATATAAATATCTGTTATATTGGTTAATCACTAATACTCTATGGACTTAGTTGTTTTCAAACTAAGACTGGTGCTTGATTATGTCTTGATACTATATATTTCCATTTAGTCATTATCTTGTGTGTTAATTTACCACAGTTAGTACAATTACAAAATACACGTTTTGATGATTTAATTTGATAGCTATTTAACTATCCTTTGTAACGTTTAATGTTTCAGTTGTTAATGGATAACAGTTATCTGCGTCAGGTAGATTATAAGAGTATTCCGCATATACGTCATTCCCAAATTTCCAGTAGGAACGACTCGTTGAAACATTCTCAACTGCTGTTTCTAATCTAGCAAATACACAACGCAATCCATCCCCAGTTACATCTGTTCTAAGTATGGTAGCCGCTTGTTTAGTAAAAGTAATGTATGCGTTTGCCATGCTATCACTATTTCTCTGTAAAATACCGCTCCGGTGGCCTAGTGGTTGGAGCGTCCGCCTCGGATGCGAAAGGTCGTGGGTTCTATCCCCGGCCGAGTCATATCAAAGACTTGCAAAAATGGTACTAACAGCTGTCTCGCTTGGCGCTCAGCATTAAGAGGTTAGTGTTAGGACCAGTCGGCCTGGTGTCAGGATAATGTGACTGGGTGGGACATCATGCTACATGTCTGCAGCATGATGCCCCAGTGCTAGACATCACTATAAACTGCCACATTGCAGATATCGTAGCGATATGACTGAAAAATTGTTAAAAGCTACGTTAAAAATCCAAATCACATCACATCACACTTCTCTGTAAAATAATATATGGGTAATATTGTATTTTATGCGACTATTTAATGCAACAAAAAACTATGTTTATAACAGCTTGTAATAGTTAAATAACACATTAGAAGTAGTTTTCATAAATATCTATATTATTTGGATTTTATATTGTTTTAAACACACGCACACACACACACACACACACACACACACACACACACACACACAAATACATATATCACAGGGGAAAATGAGTTATTTAAATGGTCAGCTCATCGCATTTTGTCCTAAGTTCGGTAAAAGTCTCTTCAATGATATTTTTAAAATGGTCTAAAGATGCATATACTTCTAGAGCCTTTCCTTGGCCCCCACCCCACCCACATAATTAGTCTTCTAGATAACCTTAAAAGCACCATAAACGAGGGTTTGTTAAACAGTATAAATATATCATTCTAAGCCTCAACAGACACTTTCTAAAACTTATAAGACACCATATGAAGTATGCTTAAATAATATATCATTCTTCATTCTCTATAACGTATAAAAAGCGTTTAAAACAGTCTGGTTGCCTTCTGAAGCACGTAAAACTATGATTCGAAGACTTCTAAAGTATCTCCAAAGTCTCTTTAAGACTATTTCATGCATGTGCATTCTCGATACTCTCAAAATGCATGTTGTGGTACTATACTCGCCTGCCTAAGTAATATTCGATATCCTTCGAAAACGCCACCAGTATATTTTTGGGGGCCTCAAAAACACTGTAAGTGCAATTAAAACGCCATTGTCAAAAATCTTCAAAACACCTTTACACCTTTCACAAAATTGTGGCATGTCCGCACTGTCGGAAGCATGGATATAAAAACCTGTTTTTGAGGCTTTCAGGAATTAGATAACTAGGTAAAAGAATTCTCAGATCGGTTGCTTTTGATGTTGCATTTGAACCTTTGGACGCAATATTGCACCTTTTCACTGGGCATTTCAATTATAATTACTTATGCGTTCTTCCATGAATATCATATTTGGAGTCAGTCCAATTTTATCTGAAATATTGGCTTGATCCAATTGAAGTTCTAACTCAAGATCTTGACAAACGGTGGTCTAACATCATCAGTTCCATACTGGTGCCAAATAACAATACCCTGTATATTCCAACGAATGTTAGTCAGTTCCATACTGGTGCCAAATAACAATACCCTGTATATTCCAACGAATGTTAGTCAGTGCCATACTGGTGCCAGTGACAATAGCTTGTAAATTCCGATGAATTTCAGTCAGTTCCGTATTTTTGCCAATGACAATACACTGAATATACTAATGAATTTCAATATGAAATATAAATTATTGTGAGGAGTTTCACATGTTTTAGATTATAATATAAATAAGAAAGAGGCGTACAAATAGATGCGACAGAACATGTATTTCAAGCGATTAAGTTGGCATCTCAGTATACATTAAGTTGTTCCGTTCCTTTTTTGTTATGAAGGTAGCATGTAAATGAACAAGCAAAATGATATTTTTCGTGCAAAAAGACTTCAGATAATAATAATAATAATAATAATAATATATTCGCTTTCTTGTGACTTGATATGGACAATTACCCAAAAGATGTCGCGATGGATGTTACGAATCATATCTGGAGAGATTTGACTACAATATTTAACATGCAAATACACAAGCAAAATAATATTATACATGTAAATAGACATAAAAATTATAATATATTCACTTTCTCGTGACTTGGCATGGACTAATAGCTAAAAGATGCTGCGATGGATGTTCACAATCATATCTGGAGGGATTTTATTTTATTATTAATAGTAAACATTACACTTCGACTTCAAATGCTTCAACGAGAAATATTGTTTAATTGCCTAACATGAGATCAATCCCATTTTGCGATTTTAATATTGGATCTAGACGATAATTGGCATACGATATATTACAGTACGCGATATTTGTTCATAATTGATGATTCTTTCGAATCATATAGAGGGCTTACCGTTATAATTCGAACTAGAAGCAGCGGGAACTATCATTGGTTGTGATGACACTATTTTTTGCCTATTACCGTATCAGTCCAATGCCAACATCACAAAATAGTGTGAACTTGAGTATAATCGACCTTCAAATGATGCATGGGCCTTTAAACAAATATTGAAGGTAAAATTGCAAATATTTCAGATCAGCCTAACGTGTTGCTTATCTAAAACTTGATCAGACTAAACGGATGCAACATAACCTGATAATAATATAGCAACGGTATGGTTTTGAATTTCATGTCATTTTGCGGATGTTCCATGTCTAACCGATCCGTTATCAATTGGTTGTCATTAATATATTTCTCGCCGCCGTCGTTTTTTTTTTTTTTTTTTTTTAAAAAAAAATCCATTGCCAATAGTCCAGTAGTCCCAGTCCTGACGTGAAAATTTGGATATTTAAAAGGTTACAGGATAAAATGTGTTTCCTTTTATCATCATCGCAGTTTCGACCTACCGGAGAGAATAAGTAAAAAAGAGGAAGTCGGCCATCGTATCTAAACCAGATTAACACAATTTGTAAATTTGTATTTTATTTACATTTTTAAATTTGTTTTTCTAATATTTTACTTTGTGTATCTACCATTAACAACACGAGTGTGATCATCGTTTATAAAATGAGGTCAGATGATGTTAGCTTATTAGCTAGAAAAGCAGAAGCCATTTTAGATTAAAAATCGAATAATGTTATTAGTCTCCAGTTTTTAAATGCTTTGGTTTATTTCCATTTTGCTACACAAATAAGTATTCCCTTTGTCCATTATGCGGAACGTTCTTCTACCCTATAACCGTTATTCACATATCTGAAAACGAAATGGCAAATTCTTCCCAATAAACTTAAAAATGCAGTAGCAGTTCATTTTTAACCTGTTGTTATGTCTGCCATATGTTACGGCATATTTCTCAACACCAATGTCAGGATGTTTAACTAGCTGCACATATTCTGCATCTTCCAAAATAAATAAAGAAGCATCAAGCTTAAGCCATTTACGTTAGATAATGTTTTCTTACAATTCAAATAACCGCTTTGGTGGCCTAGTGGTTAGAGTCCGCCTCGGATGCGGGAGGTCGTGGGTTCGATACCTGGCCGAGTTATATCAAAGACTTACAAAAATGGTACTAACAGCTGCCTCGCTTGGCGCTCAGCATTAAGAGGTTAGGGTTAGGACAGGTCGGCCTTTTGTCAGAAGATAGTGTGACTGAGTGGGACATCATGCTACATGTCTGCGGCATGATGCCCTAGTGCTAGACATCACTATGAACTGCGACATTGCAGACATCGTAGCGACATGACTGAAAACTTTTTTAAAGCTACGTTAAAATCCAATATCACACACATCACATACAATTCAAATTTTATAATCACTATAGAATTAGCTGGTCTGTAAACAGGCTAAATCAAAGCTACTTTTACAGCCACTATCAATTTTAACTATCTATTACTAGTATTCATGAGTACTTGTGTCTAAAATGAACGTATTGTCTTGAAGAACGTCTTTAATGATATTTGCAATGAAAATTAAAAGTCACTGGCGCACCAAAATTGCAATACCATAGAGGCCGTTGAATATACAAAGCATTCATATCCCAACGTGGAGTCAATATATGTCTCCAGTTTCAAAAAGGAAATGTGTTGCGTAAAAATCTAGAATGCCCTTTCTTTTTTTAAAATTTTGCTTTCAAAAATATGAGAACACGTCTTTTCTTCTGCGGGTCACCAAGTTCCATGCAAATCCTTGTACAAATGTATAAACCTCCAATTTTGGTACTTTAAATATGGTCTTGATTGTGAGTGAAATTTAATAACAAATGTCGGCTCTAATACGTGTAGATATTGTGTTACACCATATAAGATAAAACTGTATATCAATACTATAAAAATATGTAATTTTTGTCATAAAAAACATGTTACAGATTACGGGTAACAAAAGTCCTCCAAAGCTGAGGTAGAACGGTTGGCACGCGCATTGAGTGGACAGAAGAGTACCAATTCAAGGGGAGTAACCTAGTTTCGGAAAAGGCTTAAACAACTGTGTATTATCAATCTCAAATCTATAAAACATCTAGACCAGTGCTGTCCAACACCCCCCCCCCCCCGGACAGCGCGCTGATTTTAAATGGCCCGCCAGAGCTCGATCAGCTATATAGTCGTTGCTTTGCAGTTTTCTACTTCGGCCCTCGGCTTCAAGAAAAACATTTTTCAGTGGCCCATGGTGTGAAAAAGGTTGGACAGCACTGATCTATACAAAACTGAAAGAAAGCAAGAAAGAAGTTAAGAATCATGCTCATCATTGTAGTTTACATATTGTTTCTGTCTAAATTATCCAGATCATATCAATTAAATTTTAAATTATGATGACTTTTTAACAACGTATAGTAATTACCAGTCAAGCTCTAACACAGTGAAAAATTGTACGCAACAAGGGAAATAACCCTATGTAATACCTATATAAAAGTATAAAAGATTTTAATATTTATAAATATTAAAATCTCTAACTGGTCCTTAAACAGACTAGAATCTTTACGTACATTTCATTATTTATTTTGATAATTTGAAAATCTCAAATAATACAAATATAATATTTACAGGCAAAACTAACATATTAATCAATGCTTCATAGCGTTGTACTACGTTCAGAAAATACAATAATTTCGTGCATTATCTTTTTCAAATAACCTATTCAGATAATTGTAAAATTATTTAACACAATTCAAAGATAGGTTCCAAATGAAAAGCAGAGGGTCTGAATCATTATACATACACCTAAATACATTTCTGTGTATGTGGTGCTTCAACGCAAGCAAAAGGAAAATATCTAACATAACAACAAAATCTCATTATCGAAAACGTTATCAAAAGACAGTTGTTACTCCTAAAATGCAAGCTTAAGAAGAAGTGGAACATACTGAATCAAGCTGAAAAATTACTGAAATTAAATTTTACGCCCAATTGATATAATTATCAATATTGAACAAAATGCTTACAATATAACTATTTTCATAAAATTTTGTTTTGCTGCAGAGAATTGAAGAAACCAGGCATATTAAAGTTATAATGATTTCTCAACTATATAACATTGCAGTTAAAACGACTAGAAGCGGTAGCTGGCACCATGCACCCACTATTGTGCATATAATACCCATATACGCTTACATATCTATTTACAGAAAAAGCATTTGTTCAAGGAGCGAATTATATTCAATTTGCCCCATAAAACTAACTGAAAAAAATCTATATTTTGTGAAACATAAAGTGTAAAGGCATTAAGATCATATATCTTACATTTTACATTGTGTTGCGTAAAGAAATGGGATTCACTATCCGAACTGTAATCAAATCGAGGCTACCAATACTGAGATGCCAGCGTGAGTAAGTCTGCCAATACTGAGATGCCAGCGTGAGTAGGGCTGTCAATACTGAGATGCCAGCGTGAGCAAGGCTGCAAATGTTGAGATGACAGCGTGAGTAAGGCTGCCAATGCTGAGATGCCATTCATGAGTAAGTCTGCCAATACTGAGATGCCAGCGTGAGTAAGGCTGTCAATACTGAGATGTCAGCGTGAGTAGGGCTGTCAATACTGAGATGGCAGCGTGAGCAAGGCTGGAAATGTTGAGATGACAGCGTGAGTAAGGCTGCCAATGCTGAGATGCCATTCATGAGTAAGTCTGCCAATACTGAGATGCCAGCGTGAGTAAGGCTGTCAATACTGAGATGTCAGCGTGAGTAGGGCTGTCAATACTGAGATGCCAGCATGAGCAATGCTGCCAATGCTGAGATGCCAGCGTAAGTCTGTCAATACTGAGATGTCAGCGTGAGTAGGGCTGTCAATACTGAGATGGCAGCGTGAGCAAGGCTGGAAATGTTGAGATGACAGCGTGAGTAAGGCTGCCAATGCTGAGATGCCATTCATGAGTAAGTCTGCCAATACTGAGATGCCAGCGTGAGTAAGGCTGTCAATACTGAGATGTCAGCGTGAGTAGGGCTGTCAATACTGAGATGCCAGCATGAGCAATGCTGCCAATGCTGAGATGCCAGCGTAAGTCTGTCAATACTGAGATGTCAGCGTGAGTAGGGCTGTCAATACTGAGATGGCAGCGTGAGTAAGGTTGCCAATGATGAGATGGCAGCGTGAGTAAGGCTGCCAATACTGAGATGCCAGCGTGAGTAAGTCTGTCAATGCTGATATGCCAGCGTGAGTAAGTCTGCCAATACTGAGATGCCAGCGTGGGTATTGCTGTCAATGCTGAGATGCCAGCGTGAGTAAGGCTGCCAAATGATGAGATGGCAGCGTGAGTAAGGCTGCCAATGCTGAGATGCCAGCGTGTCTGCCAATGCTGAGATGCCAGCGTGAGTAAGGTTGCTAATACTGAGATGCCATCGTGAGTAAGGCTGTCAATACTGAGATGTCAGCGTGAGTAGGGCTGTCAATACTGAGATGTCAGCGTGAGTAGGGCTGTCAAGACTGAGATGTCAGAGTGAGGATAAGTAAAGCATTTTGACTAAATGTAAAGCAATAGGAATCAATTTCATGTACAATACTTGTTTTTAGAAAGTCAGAAAATTATAAAAGCAAGGAATAATTAATAAAGGCGTCTGTTAGATGCAGATAACTTATCAAAAGAAACACGACACTAACAAAATAAAGGTAAACGAGCAAATATGCAATCTAAACACAAAAGGCTATCAACAGCAATAAATCAGTAATTCACTATAATAATCAAGTCATTTTATTCATATGTGCTCATTTTTGCCTGCAAGAAAAGAGAAGGTGGACTGCTCAGATGCTGCAAAGAAATGAAAGAAAATGTTAAATTGTTCCATTGCTAATCCAAATGTTTAATAAATATATTTCAATAGGTGTATGACATACGAATATTATATTTATTGCCAACATAATACAGAGTATTAACCTTTATGTACGGACAAAGAGAAAAATAAACTAAAACTAAAAAAAGATCTTATTTAAGAATTGCAATTATCAGATTCGCGCTAATTTCAATAATATTACACAAAGAAATTGACTATATGTTTGAACATCATAAATTTATCCCCCCCACATATTCTTTATGGTAGCGTGTTCAGCTTACTTTTTCTCTCGGCCATTTATACAAAATATTCTGTCTCTTTTAGTTTTCACTAAATTCCGTTCCAGGTGTGGAATTTAGTATAACCTTTAGTTTCATTTCTAATAACAGCTATGTTAGATATATGGACACCACTATTTAAAATACCCCCACCCCCGATTCACCTATATCACCTCATTACAGCAGCCAGTTGAATATCACATGGTCAAGTCGACTATCACCAACAAACATGTCAGAATTGTAAATTGTGTTAGATCACCCTTTTGACACAAAATGTTAAATTCACGTTAGACCATATTCCATTCAGTGTTTTCCCCGCAATGGCAGCTGATGTTATAGTTCCATAGCCGCTATAACAGCCTACCATGATACATTCTTTTGATGTTTTCTAGCTTTAAATTCAAACAAACAACATTGGGACATCTGTCTAAAATGGCGACCTAATGTTTGATTTCCATAGCCGCAATTTCAGCACACTTTTGCTTTTGGTTAAATTCCATAACCTCCATAGTATCATTCAATGTTAACAATATTGACGATTTTAGCTTCAAATTCTCATTGCGATCATAATTATAGGTTACTGGATTTGTATGGGAAAATATGAACGAGTTGTTAGGATGGAATACTGCACGACCTTGGGAGTGCAGTATATCCATCCGACAAAACGAGTTCATATTTTCCCATACAAATGCAGTAACCTTTTTGTTATATGCTCATTTTCTTATTCTACCTAATGCTTAATTATATTAACAAAATACACTACAAGGAACAAAGTAACTGAACGTATGCCGTATTCCAAACTAAATACACAAGCGCAGATTCATCATTACACAACAACATTATTACTGCGCATATAACTCCGCCCAGATAAATTTGAATTTGGCGCGCGCTCTACATAACTTTCGAAAGTAAATGGCGTTTCCATTTAAAATTTAAATTTGGAGTCTTATTGTGAATGAACGCGCACTGCAGCAACTGTTCCATTTGATCTGGAATGAATAGACTGTGCTATTTTTGTCGATTCTACGAAATTTCGTGGTTATGGACTGGATTTATGTGACAATTACACATGAAATACATCGGATTGAAGAAGCGAGTGAGAAGCGTGTTAACATCAGCAAATGTGTTTCTGTTTGTCATTGAATGTTTGAAATCATAATGTGGGAAAAATATGAAGTCTTTCAGTTGCAATTATCAAAAAGACGCTATGGAATTTAATGATTATTTCATTTTGAGTGCAGTAAAGTGGATGTAATTGCACTTATATTCGAAATTAAAGTACAAGTTCGAAATGTGTAATTAAGATTGAGAACCTATGACATGGCTCATGTAATTTGGATTTGCATAACTAAGAAAGTACATTTTGAGGAAATTCAGGACTGCAAGTACATTTTTTTGCCATTCTTATTTCCAGCTAAAGAAGACAGTTTATGCCTTGTCGCTTGGATGTTATTTGTAAATACACTTTCTGGCGTCTAGTGTAAAGCTAGCCTAAATCCGAAACATTGTATCAAAAAAAAAGTTAACGTGGAATGTGCCAAAACAGCTGGTATGTGGCAGTCCACGAACCATCTGCTTTACTTCATTCAGAAACAAATTTAATCAACCAAAACGTAAAGCGCCTACTACGCAAGTGTAAATGATTTGTTTACAAATCAAAAGTGTTAGCGTCAGCTTCCATTGCTTGTTTACAACAGAAAGTAGTTCATTTATGAGTGCAATATGAAGTTGCGTGCGAGTTCAGTATCGAAAAATATTGAACGATTCTAGATAATGCAACGTTAACAGATAGCAAAATTAGCATATAATAATATTAAATTCGCGTAAAAGGTATAGTGGCCCCAATGTTAACCCCAGGGACATTATTTTACATTATATTTCCATAAAAGCCAGACCACATTGGCTATTTCTGCGAGAGAAAAATACGTCGACTTAGTAATTTACAGAAAAATCATAAATTGTGTTCGACAGCAAATCTATTCGGATCAATATTGGTCTGACTGCAGAACTGATTAAGTTTCTCGGCCAAGTATCGTCTCGTCAAGAGCTAAAGATGGCAGCTATCGGCCTCGAAGTTCCTGTTGAACCGCCATAACGTGACCTAATGTCTTACTCCATATTCGCTGTTACCCCCCTCCCCAAGAACATTTCCATTTTCACCAAATTATTTGTCTTTCTAATCAACAGCTGACGATTGTACATGCTTCCTGTGAAGGGAAGGTTGTTTTCATGAAGTAGGGAAGGCAACAAACAAGCGTGTATTTCCAGGTGACGTTTATGCGAATGGATTGGTGTGGAAGATGTACATATTTTAATACGCGGTATGTTGACAGTTTTTAAAAGCCGTTACGAAATTAACTGCCGGTAAATTCTAGAAATAGTCAGCGATTGTTTTTAATTGCTTTAATTTGGTTTTATTTATGTTTGTTTCGTCTTTTCTTTTATTTTGATGAAGCAACTTTTCAATGATACGACTCATATTTGAAAATAAAAATGAGTTATGTTATTAGAAGGAATTTCACCATAATTTAAAATTTTTTAAATTAAATGATATGGAAGCAAGGTGAATAAATACATCAGTTGAACCCTGATAAAATGGCAAATAATAATTATTTCAGGAGGATAAGCATCTTCTCATTCAAAGAGGGAACATAAATTTGAACACCAAGAAACGGATCTTAGATTATTGATGTTTTGGGTTCATTCTCAATTCCATGTATCATAAATGAAAACGAATCTGTCATTTTAGCTTTCGAAAATATTGCTTGTACATTGCAGGAAACAAGCTTCGATAACTCTCATGGAAGGCATCCATAAAGTTACTATTGTTTCTTCGTTTTGATAGAGATGAAACATGATTACCAATGAAATATTAGTGGTAGCTCTATCTTCGTCACTTATGTACCGGAAGTGGCATTCATGATCTATTCTGAATGGCTTTGCAAATTGCATATTGAGTTTTCGCACTTTAGATTCATTGCTAATTTCCTGCATCACTAATGGCTACGAAACTAACTTTGTGTTTAATAGGTATCTTTATTACCCTGAAGGAAACATGCTTCAGCAGCTGATCCGTGATGTTTCTATAATACGACCATTTTAAGAGAAAACAGGTTACAGTAAATGTCGTGTTGTCAATAGCTCTCACTGTGTTGGTTATATGAAGGGAGTGACCTTCACCTCGTAATCTAAATAGTACGAATTTAGTTGCTCTGACCTGCAAACAACAAATATCATGATCTGCCGTTGGATAATGCACTTGCAAATCAGGGTCTATGTTGTTTGTTTTACGGGTTGCTCCTAAGAAACTGCACTGACCCAGATCTGTCGCTGCATTATTCGACGGCAGATCTGAGTCTGTGCAGTTTGCAATTGGACTCGTCTTATAAGTGAGTACAATCAGTACATTCGACTCCCAAACAAAAACGTATCCTGGGGCGACACGTTATATTTAATGGGACGTTTCTTACTAACAAGTCAAGACAAGCAATGAAAGTATTTAAAAAATGGCAGTTATGGATAATCAATTTTGTTAAGTCGCCAAAAGAACTTTACTCCTTTCTACAATGCTATACCAAAACAGGCGAATATTAACCATTCCTCTAGAACTTAAGTATAACCATTACTACTGTAACGGAACACCTGCAATCTCATGATACAACGTTCTAGATGTATTGATTGACTTCTGCACTACAGAACCTGCGGATATTCATCTACAACTACTGTTCACTTTTCTAATTTGTGTTGTACAATAGATTTTTCTGCAACAATACCTGTTCGCCTGTTTATTTTATCTCTTCGGCCATAACAATGCAATTTCGGTGACTATGGACACTAACAATTTTTTTTTTTTTGGGCACAAGACAGATGCCCCCCCCCCCCCAGCCAAAGAATAAAAGTGTTTTTATGTTTCACTGAGTCCCTCAGATATGTTGCTTTGTTTTTTAATTTAAACAGAATTTCGATCAAAAATTTTAAATGAATTTTTGACGGGGTATTTATTTCCTAGTGTATTCTATAGGATTGTTCTTCCGAGTCGTTTTCGATCACCTGACTCGGAGTCCCTCTCCTAGTATCTTTGTTACCTTGGCTAAAGGTCGCCTACGTCCCGTGTTTGCTATGTGTGAATGTGCTATATGTTTGTTCGTGCTATAGTTGTGTTCGTGTTGGGACAGCCGTCTATATCGAATTCTTCCCCAGTTGTCCTGCGATCCTTATAACATGGATCTTCTAGATTTTGTACATATTTATATTTCCAAGTTTTTAGAATAAGAATTTTGAATTTTGGGCGAAGTAACAGTGTAATAATATTTTTAGGGGAAAAAAACAACTATTGTTTTAGTGTGTGCTATGTGTGTATCGTTCTTCGCCCATCTATATTCTGCTGAGGTCAGCTGTGTTCGAGAGAGCTCCATATTTACTTTATTTTTTTTACTTCACTCTCTCGAACTTGGCTACCTTTATTTATTTATTATGTTTCCGAAAAGGGTTCCCAAAAATTTTATTTCCTATACAGTTGAGTGACAGTATAGGTGTTAGTATAGATTGGTTTGTATTGTGTTGTATGTCTACTTTTCCATGTCGCATGCCTGTTCCTTCCTTCCTAGCTCCATGTGAGTGTAGGTATCTGTCCTATAATTCTCAAAGATAAAAGAAAGGTATTAGTATTCAATATATATTTGCTTAAGTAGAAATGGAGAGGTATACGTTCTACTATTATTTATCAAGAGTAGGCAGGAGTAATGTCCCATTGGGGTAACTACCGTTGGTAGTTATCATTACATATGCCTCTCATTTTAGTTTATTTTCCTATGACTATTATTTGGCCACAGGCCATCATTGTTGTAACGATATAGTCAGTAATTTTATACAGCGTATTTTTAGTAAAATTCCCATCAAGATATAAAATGCTTTGTTGTTTATATTTATCTGTTTTGTTTATTTCAGCTATTACCTTGTCCCTATTTATTTTTGTTTTTTCACATTGTATTATCACATGGAATTTAGAAAACGGGCCTCTTTTACACAGTGGACATTTTGGCGGTACTCTGACCATGCGCCGTCTCACTGCAGCCTCTCCTGTCAACCATGCATTGTGCATGTATTTAAAGCAGAGGCTTTGAATTTTAAGGGAGCCTAGTTTCATCCAGTGCCCCCATGCTCTGTCCCAGTTAACGTAAAAAAGAAGCTTAGTTTGGGAACAAAACTCCCTGATGGAAAATAAACTTGCCATATGCTGATAATATCTCAGAGAGAAAGACATTGGCGTCACGAGAATGCATATCTTAATTGTCTATTATGATAGTATATACATTTAAATTAGCACTTGGAGACAAACTGAGATAAGAAATAATTACGTATTGATTAAGTAACTTTGTATGTTTGCAAGCTTTTGCAGATTATTAAAAGCTTTTTCTGCAAAGCTCTTTTTGCTGTTTCATATACAGTGAGAACTTCTTTGCTTCATTAGTATCTTCTGTTTTCAAAACCGCCTTTCTAGCCAGGCTTTGTCGATGCAGACCAAAATTATACAGTTTACCAAGACGCGATGGAATCGCAAGTTTCTTTGTTCTTCCTAGGATTTTTGTCATGCTTGATTTGCGATATAAACTCTGTACTACATTATGAGTAATTGAGCATTATGGGTACCTGATAAAAACACGATATATTCATGCATAATAAATTGTAATAGTGCTAAAGTTCAAGCATATATTTCATTTGAAATTGGGTTTGGAAGAGACTATTAAGAGAAAGTATATCATTGGCATTGATGACTAGAAACTATATCTTGCCTAACTAGCACGAACGGGATTGAAATAATCAATTATTTCGAATCAAAATTATTTTCCTTACGACTGAAGCCATTATTTTTGGGGTGAATCATGCGGGTTTCTTAATAAATTCTTCCAGGCATAATGTGATACCGTAAGGATATCTTAATATTTCGCGGCTGCTTCAAGGACTACCCCTACCCGAAAAACAAATATGCCACAGATCAAACGGCGCCCCAGGCAAGGACCATCTTCGGCGCCCGCTCCTACCCGCCCGTTTATTGAACTTTTGAATACCTTATTGAATAACACCCCCCGCCAACGCCTGCCCCAAAATCCGGTCTTGGTGACAAGACAAGACAGGACAAGACAAGACAAGACAAATTCGTTATTACACTCAGTTTACAATACGCAACATATGAGGAAAGTATTAGTATCTCCTTTTGCATGCGAGTACGTATGGCAAGGATGAATTTTGTATCACGGTAAATGCAGTGTGTTTGCATTATTACAGTGTATTTGCATTATTACAGTCTGAGGAAGAGAGAAGAGTTAATTAAAGTCAATTTTCAAAAGAACGAGACTCATGGGTGATGCGAAATGTGTTCACACTCTTATCGAATTTTGAATCAACTGAGGCACCAAACACATTTGTTAAGAGTACGAAGCATATATTCAGAAAAAGAAGTTCTCCTATAAGACAGTAAATGTATAAGAAATGAACCATACCTTTGAATCAAAATGAAATCGATATATTCATTGGAAATGCAGAAAACTATTATAGAAATATTGCCATCACGTATATTATTCCTGATAAGAATGTTTTGTTCTTAAAGATGTGCAACTGCAGGCATGTAGTTATTTCGTTATCTTTAAATCAACGCTATTTAGATGTCCTATACTTGTGATACCCCAAGCAAAGGCATACCAAAAGTTAAACTATGATAAACATTAACTTACTTCAGGGGACATTAGGTTGAATAACCTTGTACTGTCTGGGCTAACTGAAAAGTACACACTTTCATAAAAGACGTTGGTGTGGAGCTTGAAAAGCAATTCCAGAAAGAGTACAGAATAGTTGTTATACACCTTTTAAAAAACTTAGAAAAAGTTTCTGCCTACAATGAGTCACATTTACTCAGCCAAGTATTTTCTTTTTCACAAAATATTAGTGTTACCTTGGCTATACATTTGTCAAACTAGAATGTAGTTTACATTAAAAGTTTGATCAGATAAGTGTTACGTGAGTGAGTCTGTATGAATATCAATTGATATGTCAGTATATGAATACATGTGTTTAAGAGTTATGTAGTTATGACTTTGTAATACAGATCGGTATATCAAAGGCTTGTGTAATATTTATAAGCATATCATATATACGTATACTACATATAGGTGTATCATATGTATGTGTAATACATACATGTATATCACTGGTTGTGTAATACATATAAGCATATCATTGGTATGTAGAATACGTATAGGTATATCATAGGTTTGTGTAATTCATATTGTGTAATTCATATAGACATATCATTGATCTGTGTAATACTTGAATATATATATATATATATATATATATATATATATATATATATATATATATATATATATATATATATTTATATATATATATATATATATATATATATATATATATATATATATATATATATATATATATATATATATATATATATATATATATATATATATATATATATATATCATAAGAATATTTAATACATATAGGGATACAGCAAATGCTACAACCGCATCTTCTTGCTTTCTTGACAGTGTGGTTTCAAATAACTTTCATAATAATAATAATAATAATAATAATAATAATAATAATTATTATTATTATTATTGTTGTTGTTGTTGTTATTGATTTTGTTGCTGCAGCTACTGTTGATAATCGTGGCTTTGACAAACTAATTTGGCTTGTTCTTGAAAGGTGACGATATATTATTGTTATCTCATGCGAAATAACAATGAGCCTTGCAAATGTTTTTGAATATTGCATAATGAAATTTCAAGTACTGTCAACTGAAAGATGTATATTAATTCCATACAATAACAGACTACAACACATATTAAAAAGGAAATAAAGGAAACAAAACACCAAACACTATTAAAGGCGTTGCATGTTTAAAACAGAAAGCTGTCATTCAACGACAATATCCACTCATTTTTATACTCAGATACATTCAGGCACTTTTTTCCGTTGCAAATATTTCAGTGGTTGATGGTACACTGAATTACTAATACAATCATAAGGTCAAGAAAAAGCCTTTCTATGGACTAAAGGTTTGATGCTACATTTATTTCGCACTGAGCAGAACAAATTACGATCAATACAGGCTGTGAGGGCTTGAAAGAACCAATTTCTCAAATCGCTGGCTCAAAATCACATCTAATTTTAAAATCCTCACGAGATGGTTTCTATCAAAGATACTATTAAGCAAGAATGACAGGAACGGAATATCAATCAGGTGAACCTAAAACGATAACTCATTTTCAGAATAACGTACACTTCCATGACTAACTTGATTTATCCTACAGCAAAATATTTAAAGCTATCATGTTTGTTTTTATTAGCCATATAAGTTGATAGGTGGATAATACGGGTACATATTTCCTGCCTGGGTGTTCATGTACACCTAGAGCTGAAGACGAGGGGTATATTCAAATTGGGTTTAATTATTCTTCTTTTTCATGGCTAAGCTCGAATCATAATAGCCATCGCCATCGTCTTCTTTCTTGTTTTTAATATCTTTTTTCTCTTTCTCATTCAAATAGGATCGTACACCGATATCATTAATCGCTCATATGTATTCTGTGAACATGTGTCACAGTAGATTGTTTAATGTTTAATCTAAAAATGACAGAGACTTCTATTATAACTTGCTTAAATCAGAAATTAAAATAGCATCAATTACGAAAGTGTGCTTTTCCTGTCTCTGTAATCGTGATTAACATTTGGCTCTAAAGAGGCTGATGAGGGAAAGCGTTTCAAAGAAACGAATCGATACAGACTTCATGACCCTTACTGACATTTGCCTTAATTATCCCGGTATGTGCGTCAGGTTCCTCTCGCCTTGACTTACGTATATTATGCGAAATGGTGGTTGTGGAAGCTCAATGCATGAATAGATAACACGAACGGGACTTAAGGAATCAATTATTTTGAATCAATAATCCGCCTAGAAAATAAGCCAGGATTTTTGGGGTGAATTATGCTGGCTTCTTAAAGCCAATTATTTTTAAGCCAGGAAAGATCGTAAAGACTCTATTATCCAGTATTGATGCCGAATTGTAAAGTATAATATTGCACACAAAAGCAGATTCCGACACTTTTAATATTTCACTGACAAGTATTAAACATATCAAATGAAATAGTGAATTAAACACAACTTCCACATTATTGAGGTTCTTGAGCCATGCGAATTGTTTTGTACTATGAGTTCGAATTTGGAACTATTTTAGTTACCAAAAGTTTCGTTCATAGTTATAAGCAACCATTCCAAAATAGAGTTTGCTTTAAATAATAGTATTTTTTATTTTTAAATAAAGAACGGGAAATGAAATGAGTTGTTCACTTTGAAATAAATTCAAATTAATACATTCGTACGCATTACAGAAAGAAAATGAATATCTTGATTTACTTCATCGTGCCACGGATGAAAATTGCAATATATTATTATCTTTTTAAACAGTGCAATGAAATTTCCACATCAACATCTTCCGACAACCATATATAACCAACAAAACCATATATACAAAGTAGTTCTTTTATATAAGTTGTTCATGTAATTCTTTCTTCACCATTTAAACATTTGGACATGACCAATAACATTTTCTGTGATACCTGTGATTGGGCATACGTACTTCAGATGAAACCGTTCAATGACTTTTCGTGTCAACTGCCCCAAATTTCAGAAGCATAACGAACAATAGGCTTAAAACACGTATGAAACATCCGGGGTTTATTATCTAAGTGTAGTAAAATATACTCGAGTCCTTTCTGTACTAATAACATAACCTCTACCTTCTGTTCGATAAATAATTATAAAAACACGCGACTTTAATACACAGAAGGTCTATTGTATAATTAAACGTTGAAAACAGTGTGTTCTTCTTGTATTTAAGTAATGTAATAGACTCATGATTTCAATATCTCTTTTTAAAACTGAAGCCTTTTTATTTAGATATCCCATACAGTTATTCCATGATCGTTGTTTACAAGTGCTTCTTTTATGCAAAGGTGTTCCAGTTCCTTTGCTCTCAAGGAGTTCCTATGCATTGAAGCAAAAGGTGTTCCCATATCTTTTTTAATGTAAATACGTTTCCATACACTTCAATGTACAGGTGTTGCTATATCTTTTGTGCAAATGCGTGCCTATGATTTTTCATCACATTGGCACCATTGAAGAATATAACTTTAATAAAAGAATTAAGTTAAGATATATCATCTGAAAAGTTCACATTGTAATATGTAGTCTCTCTGAAATTTGCCTCACTGAAGTAAATTTAGTGGTCTCAAAATTATAAATGTTGACCTTTATTTCAATTATTTGCAAAGCCCGCCTCGCTGCAGTTTCTTCGATTATATTATTTGCACTCTGCATCTTAAAATTTAAAATAGCAAATATTTAGAATCTGGTGCATATTAAGTCAGCAGCAGATTGCATCAATTTCCGTGATGCAAACACTAAAACACTGCATCAAGAAGGGTTCTTCTAGATTTTATTTAACATAACGTCTTGGAATCAGTTTTGAATGAGGTTTCCCTTGATATGCACCAGCTACTAGTTTGAGAGCTATTAACAAAATTGTGGAATATATATCGACTGCTATACCTGTCTCTGTAACCTATCATACCCTCGTTTATTACTGTAAAGGGCTAAGTTAAGTGAAACATAATTTTGTAGAGCATGTGGATGATCAGTCATGACATTACATAGTGTCGTCATGGACGAAAGATTGCAAACTTCAGAATAGCGCATCATCGATATGTCCCATAACTCTACTTAATATACATGTGAAAACCTAAATGTTTACTTAAGCATTATCGTTTTCGTCCTGAAACAAAGTACCAAATCATGCTGTTCATTTATAATGCATTTTGAAAATAAAAATGTGTCAATAAAACACAAATGCATCGCAGCTGTTATTATACTGTCACATTAATGACTATTGGTACATCCAGATTTTCTAGATTGGAATTCATTCGGAATGCTCGATACTTTTGGACTGGTGATATAACTTTTATGATTATATTCGGATTTGAAACTGGTTGGTTTTGCTTCTTTATATTACTTAGTTTAAGACCATAGAGACGTTCCAGTAATTAAGTTATAACCTGTTTGTATTCTACTGGAGCATTGACTGTGATATTGCTGTCAATCTTAGTTAAATTGCAATTACTGTGAAAAACATAATATCGTCCATGGCTGATGTACAATCATGCAAAGTGATATATTAATATTTTACCTCATACGTATTGGAACTCGAGTGTCAGAAAGAATTTTCGTAATTTGTCATAACTTTGGAATTATTTGTCGAGCTTTTTGGTTGTGTATGAATTCCTCGTAAACTCATGTTGGCACTCGACTTGTCGCATGTGTTGAAGTCTCCGTGTGGTTTTATTTTCAAGACTTGTCGAGACGAAAATTACAAAAAATTTAACATCGAGAAAATTGAGGGTGAAATCTGATCTGGTGCCAAAATCGCAAAAATCGCAAAACGTCAACACAAGAAGCATTTTACAATGATTAATACAAAGTTAAGAACACAACAATATATCCACGTGCGGTATCGCCTCTTATATCAAAAGATTGTAGCTATGTTGAAATCACAAACGAAATCACATCAAGGATAATCGCTTCTATAAGAATCTCTTATTTTTGCAAAACTTATTTTTTGAATTAATAATAACCATTACAATTTAACAACACAAAATGCATTCATTGGTGGCTGTGCATCGTATTGCACCGAACACTTGCCTCTGCAAAATATGTTGCCTAAAATAAGGATAATTACGTATGAAATTATTGAAAATTACACCTTTTATACAATTCCCTTGAATAATTACATCACGATTATTTAACAATCAGTGAAATTTTCTGTAATTGACGATCGCAGATTATTCTCACGATATGCAGCAAGAAAGACGCGTGTTTGTGAAGTTAGATGTTTCCCGTTCAACACGTTTCTTATGGTCGTAGCTGTAAGACGGAGCAGAAAATGGTAGAGATGATTTATATCCGGTATTAAATTTCTGAAACTTTAAACAAATTTTGTACATTTTGTGTTTTATGTTCTTTCTTTTTTCTTTGTTTTTAAAGTAAGGTTATTTACTATTTAATTAAAGTGTCTGCAGTTAGATAAATTCTGGCATTAACTTTATGGGAGAATGATGGACAAATTATTTCACTATAATGTACATTCATATATGTACGCAACCTAACTGTAACTATAGGGGTTATAATATCGACATAGTAATGTCTTGGTTATGTCTTCTTGAGTTTTGCCGTAAACGTTTTTTTCTTTTTTTTTTCTTATATATATTTCAGAAGCAGAGATTCTGATGTGTTATTATTGTTGAATCATCAACTCAAGTATGTACGGTAATTTTCTTTTGTCTATTACAATGCAGATATTATTAGGCACATGGGAATGATGATCTATGTGTACAATAGCGACCTATTTGTGAACAAAAACTGCTGTAGTACATGTAAACATTTTGAGGCAGATTCGTTCAGCCACAAGATCCTAGCGAGATGTCGGTTCCCATGAGCCTACGTAATTACATACCACGGTTGTGAAAGAAGTCAGAGCGTACGTAATTACATACCACGGTTGTGGAAGAAGTCAGAGCCAATGTAATTACCGAATACGGTTGTAGAAGAAGTCTACATTGTTCTTTAAGACAATTTAATATAATGATTTCTATCCTAGTAAATGCCCCCCCCCCCCCCAATAAGTTTGGCCCCACAACTTATATTTAAAGCGTAACCGTTATGTTAGAATTTTTAAAAAACATGATGTTCCTTTAATTTGATGTAGGCAAGACCAGCATAAACAGTTTAGCAAGATCAACACTGACTTTTCCATCACTACCACCTACATGACATCTTGAATTTAGACATATCCTTTCATTTGCATTTGAAACGTTCCCGTTGTTTTGGAGCCGTTGTGGCTGGGCGGTTAGTGTAATTCATAGCCCTTCTTACATGTCAAAAACCAGTTACAAGACATGTGTTGAGCTCATTTATTCTCGGTATTGGCACTCTAGAGATGAAATAGTTTCTTAGCTGAAGAGACGATCGTTTCATGGCCTAAGTAAGTTAATTTACGTTTTGTAAGAACTGGGAACCAGGCTGATCTACAAGTCTGTGCTCTATTGATTTTAAATGGCTCTAAATCAAGCTCATCCCATATATGTTTTATTCATACAGTTTGCATTTATTATAGCGTGATTCAGTAAATTATACATTTCGAATGTCCAATGACAATTTCACATTTCTATTGGAAAAGAGGAATACAAAACTTTATCTGATCCAAGAGATGATTGTTATTTGAGACTGAATCATTAGTGGTCTTTTTGCATTGCAAATAGACACATAACGAACAATTCAAGACAAGGTTTCTACATTCACAAAGAATAGTTTAAAGAGGGCATTTCAATGATTTTTCAAGAACGTTGTTTGTATAGATAAAGGGGATAATGAGCTAATATGTATCGTTATTACAAGAAGACAGAGCGATTTTTCCGTATTAACCGAGAGGGCAATCCATGATCATTTTCCAGGAGAGTTGCATGCACCAAGATGAGCTCATATCAGGAGACAATATTTGTCTGCACAATTTTGTCATCGTAAAAGCTTTGTTGCACTCTCGTAATAACGATACTGTGATCCCAGTACTCTCCTTTACATATGCCACCATTTAGCCTATATTCATATTTACACATAGACTATGATTTTTATATGTTTGTTAAGGCAAACATTACTGCGGACGATTGGCAGATGATGGTAGCTTATATAATAATTTTAGAGCAAAATGATGAAAAGCGTTAAAGAGTTACCTCTTTTGCATGTGTTAAGGTTAGAAGAGTTTCATCCCTTATTTATACATATATTATCTTGTAGCAATGTAAAATGCGCATTAACCTAACCAGAAACTTGGCAACATAATATAGTGCCTATTTATGGAACCTGACAGGCCATATAACACAATTCATTTTACTATGTGTTCTCTACATTTGTTTCTTTGTACTGACCTTTCCACTGTGTGACAATCAATACAAATCATATGTTAATTTTAAATACCTTCAGAGATGATTTCTCGGTGAAGTTCTTGTCAAAGGTTGACCTGCTCTTTTTTGAGATGCTAGACTGCCAACAGAGCAGCATGTAAACAGAACATAGATTTCGCATCCGGATCATCACCAAGGCCTTATTACTCACTTGCACTGTCGCCGAAATACACACGGACAACCACACCCTGAGCTCACATTCTCAAGAATAAACAATTACCTTTAAATCCCTACCAAAAATGCATAAATAAAACTCTTCTATCACCACCAAAATAAGAGAGGAAAAAATGTTCTAAAATAGACTAGAACTACACTCGTGGGTATTGAACTGGAAGTACTAATTGTGACCTGATTCCTGAAGTCTCTGTAATGAAAGTTACTGCATGGCCTTGTTTCTCGCAAGGGAGACCATTCTCTTTTGACTGAGAGATATCTAGGAGGACTGTTTTAACTATCGATGTGAACACAACAGAAAAGTTGGAAGAAGTTGACAATATTGGGCTAAAAGCCAACTTTCGAAAGCCTTTCATATTGGCGACCGGGTGAAGTTCGATCGAGAATCCGATGTTCCTTAGTAGCAGAGGAACTTAAAGATTTAGCAGGGCCAGGATCAGATACGAGACCATAATTTTGGAAAAACAAAACTTCGCTTGCATCCTGGCAGCCATTTCATTTACAACCTTAATTTGCAGGGACGGATCAGATCAAGTGTTGAGGGCGGGGGAGGGATGAAGGAAGTCTTAATTTGATTAAAAATTTTCGTATACGTGATGTAAGCGTACTTGCACATAACGTTTTAAGATTTGGTTCTCGCGTTATTTTCTTTTCAAGATGTCTGTTAATACGATTGACGTCTATGTTAACTTTCATATTATACAAATATAGTTTTAACAGATCAAAGCTTCTGTGTGGGAAACTCTGAGTTAATGATTTGCTCCTTAGAACTTTCTGAAGAAGCTGATCTCAAATTATCTTTCTTCTAGCTTTGTTTTAAGATCAGCATTGGCTTATGGCAAATTCTTGATGTAAATATTGATGTGGTATCTCGGTGAAGTCATGGTTGTCTCCCTCATTGTCTGCCTGCGGCTTTTCTGTGTTATGCTGCAGCTTTCTTCTTCAGGATTTTGGAATTTCAGTTTTATTGTGTGTGTCATCCCATATCTAGTTTCCCAGTACATGTCACATGGCGTGATTGTCGCAGTTTAAATGGTACGTCATAGCCTGACATATCTAGAGTATCATCAAAGTTTCTTCGCGGCTCTTCTATTGTTGTTGATGTTCTTTCTTTAAGGATATTCTCGCTAGCAATCCTTAGTCTGACAAAATCAATAGCAGTTTCTTGTTTAAGTGGTACTTAACGATAATAACATAAGTATTGCTAGTTTCTCCTGTTTTTCAGAATAGGTATCCACTGAACATCCAGTTTGGCCACAATTCAAACAATATTTTGTATATTTCTTAAAATAGTCCTTATGCCGCTTCAAGTTGAATGTGGGAGCCGAAATGCGATGATCTGCCTCTTGGTCAGCATATTTTAGACATATAATGTGTCCACTTTGTGCCGGACGCGCTAATAGATTATCTGAAGTTAATGTCCAAACGTGTCCAAGAGCCGCCGCAATAATATTGGTCTTTTAAATGTCATAGTCTTCATAGCTTTTGTGTCTCATGATCAGATAATACGCTTCTGCGGTCGTTTTCTGGAATTTCGTTTTGTTGAGGCTGTTCTAGTTGAGGAATATCTGATTCAGGTTTGTCCGTGGAATTTTGACTCCAAACGCAGGTTGAGGAATTTCTGTATCCGGGTTGGACTCCCTCCTCCACATTAGAATCTAGTCACCAGCTTATTCATCAGACAGCTCTCCGCCCCGCAGCATTGTTTTTTCATCATCATAATCGATCCCAAGTTCGCTGTAGAATCTTCTTCTGCCAACTCTTTCCCAAATATTCTTTTAATTGTTTTTCGATTGTTCGTCTTGATTTGCTTGTCCATGCAGTCGTGGTCCTCGCTATGGTCCTTTCCTTGTTTCGTTTTAAGTTTTCTGGACATAATATATTTTCCGTCCTTATTATAGTCTGTAGTTTTGGTATTTGTCTAGCTCATTATAATTCTTGCCGTCGCTTCTAGTTTCTTTGTGCAGCTAGCTGACTCTTTTCGTTACAAAAAGTTACTCTTGCAGCTGGTTCAATCTCACGTCAGCAACATAAATGAGATTCGTCATATCAAGGTCTACTCTGATCACAGTAGGGTTCAGATGGAATAGTTAGCACATATTGTTCATAAAGCCAGTGCTGTCCTTCTATGATATGGCAAATGGGCCGACAATTCTGTTTTAACATGTGCCTGCTCAAACAACAGCTTATTCAGTTCGAGCGCGAACCTAGGAAACTCTGATATAATATATATGATGTTGTTTACAAAATATCACCGAGTGTAAGTGTTTGAAATTAAGTGAGAGCAGAGTTCGGTGGAGCTGCAGTAACATCATGTATATAGCCGTACCTGGATTCGGGATGTCGAAGCTATGTATTTCAAAGCCTATAATTATGCACTTGAGAAAAGAGTTGTCCAGGTGATAACATTATTCGACTTCTCCAGCCGACAATTATTCATAAATCCATTGATATCCATCTTACAACCAACAGCAAAAACGCCAGAATATACCAGAATCCAAACACTATTGAGAGCGTCAGCATTCGCCTACTCATTTCCTAGTGCTCAATGTGGAATATGGCCGGCAGATGATGCAATATTCGGACGAAGCGAGCGAGTACCTTGAAGCAACTTTTGTTCAAAACATTAGACAGCAGAGGAAGTTATCTAATAGTATTTTTAAGCGCTCGATATCATCCTACTGTTTTGTTGCCCCGTCTTTAATCAGACTTCGTTTTCTCTTGAAGCCTAAACGTACTAGGAGAGTCCCTCCCGTCAGTTAGACTATCAATTTAATCGTATCTAGAGGACGAGGACAAGGTCAGAGATAACTTTCACTTCACTTGTCGTGGGGCGGTGCATGAAACTCTGAAACTTCGGACTGCCGAAGTTATTCCAGTCTCAACTCACAACACTAGAAGCCACGAATCGCATCTCATAGTGAAAAATTCTGGTAAGCTGGAGAAGAAAATAACGTGCACCCAAATAACTATATTTATTATTCTCTATGGGTGAGCCGTGTTGCACAGGCAGCATGCATTTCATACAAACTTCACTTGAATAGCTGGTACAAAATCGCTTTGATACATCGCAGAAGCATTTGCTGTTGACAAATCTTAGCTTTCTAACAAGTAAAGGAGTTTATTTGTACGACTACATGACGTCGTGGAAAAGCTTGATGAGACCTCGATGGCAGCAAAAAGAATTCTACAGCAAGTGGATGGCACTGATATTTCTGATGTCAACTACACAAACACTAGCAGCATCTGTAATTAATTCGGTATATACATTTAGGCTAATGTCCAGATTTTTTTTTTTTTTTTTTTTTAAATCAGACTTGCTGTTTCTGCAGACGTGATTGAAAATTTTGTAATCTCTGCATATCATATTACATGCTAAATCCTGCTTGGCATTATTATTGTCCAAGACTATAGTTGAATATAACACTCAAGTTTACAAGTATCAGACCTGAGGTGATCGCTTATATTGATATGCATAATGTTCTCGAAAAGGAAATCCGAGGTGGAATTTCTGTCGTCACAAAGAGACATGCTGCAGTGAACAATACATGCATGCACAGATATGACAAGACGCAGAAAACAACAATATATTACCTACTTGACACGAGTAATTTGTTTGGCTGAGCCGTATCGCAGAAATTATTGTGAGCAATTTTGCTTGGATGCCACAGAATATTTTCCATAATAAATATCACATGGCGATGAAGACACAGGCTGCGTTCCCGAGGCTGATGTAGAGATGACGCAATGCTATGTCCTTATTCTATAGCCCTTAACAACTTGACGTTGGCAGTTTTAGAATGCCTAAGTTGATTCAAAACATGCTTTAGAAGGTGCGCTATGTTATCCACTGCAAAAAATCAAAACAATGTCTTAGATTTGGATTGCGACTCATCAAGATTCAACGTGTCGTGAAATTCGGACTGGAGATTCGGTTTAAGTTGTATATTTATTTCAATACGCAGAAAAGAGAGCAGCATCAAACGATTTCTTGCTCATGAACAATCTAGTATTTGGAGAAAAAAAACCCCAAAACAATAGAGAATAGAAGAAAAGGAGGCAAACAAAACTTGTAAATGACGTGACAAATTAGTGGCCGACCCTGATTTCCTGTAAAAGAATTTTGTTTCAAAGTGCAGTCCACAGAAGGAAATACATTTCAAATTAAATGAACCCTATCTACGTCAGGTTCGCCGTTCTGGAACTATTAAGGTTTCTTATGTTAAAATGTTATTATTATATGCTCATGTTTTCCCCCGTTAACTTTACATTGTCAGAATCGTTCAGTATTGCCCGATACTGAACTCACGCGACAATACACATATAGCATTCACATGCATAAAGGAACTACTTTCTATTGTAAACAAACAATGGACGCAGACGTCAGCACTTTTGATTTGTACACAAATCATGTACACTCGCGTAAGAGGCTCTTTAGGTTGTGGTTGTTTAAATTTGTTTCTGAATGAACTAAAACAGATGTTTCGTGGACTGCCACATACCATTTACTTTGGCACATTCCGCGTTGATACCATGTTACGGATTTAGGCTAGCTACATTATATAACAGACACAAGATAAGGTCCTTACAAATAACATAAAAGTGACAAGTCATATACTCTCTTCTTTAGCTGGTGATAAGAATGGCAAAATAAAATATACTTACAGTTTTACATCCTGAAAAATGTATTTTCTTAATTCTGCAAATCCGAATTACATGAGCCATGTCATAGGTTTTCAATCTGGATTACACATTTCGAAATTGTGCTGTAATTTCGATGATAAGTGCAACTGCATCCTCCTTACTGCACCCAAAATGAAATAAGCATTAAATTCCATAGCGTCTTTCTGATAATTGCAATTGAAAGACTTAATATGTTTCCCACATTATCATTTCAAACATTCAATGACAGAAACAGAAACACACTTGCAGATGTCAACACGTTTCTCCCTAGCTTATTAAATCTCATGTATTTCATGTGGAATCGCCACATACAAATCCAGTCAATAATCACGAAATTTCCTAGAATCGAGAAGAATACCTTAATCTATTTATTCCAGATCAAATGGAAAAGTTGTTGCAATGCACATTCATTCACAATAGGACTCCAAATTTCAATTTTAACTAGACACACCATTTTCTTTCGAAAGTTATGTCGAGCGCGCGACTAAGTTAAAATTTATCTGGGCGGAGTTATGTGCGCATTAATAATGTTGATTTGTGTCATGATGAATATGCGCTTGTGGATTTAGTTTGGAATGCGGCATACATTCATTTACGTTGTTTCTTGTAGTGTATTGTGTTTATATAATTAAACCTTAGGTAGAATTAAACAATGAGCAATAATAAAAAGGTTACTGCATTTGTATGGGAAAAAATGAACTCGTTTTGTCGGAAGGATATACTGCGCTCCCAAGGTCGTGCAGTATTCCATCCCAAAACTCGTTCATATTTTCCCATACAAATGCTGTAACCTATAATTATTATACGATCAAGAAGAAATATAACGACCAGCAAAGCTCTGATCACATTCAGATTGTCCAGGACACAATTATTTAGTATCATACCACGGTGACTTTCAAATATGAACCTGTGCGCATGCATTGTTTTTGATGCTATCACAATTCCTGTCGCTATCATTCTAATGTGATCCATGTTGTCAGGCTGATTTGAAATAACATGCTTGAGTTTAACATGCCTTATTGCAGCTGGCTGATTGGATTCATACTTATCGTAGATTCGGTGGGTTCTCCATTTGGTCATTATATTATTGTTACCTCTCTACTTGGGCTTTCAGAATAGAAAGAATAAGAAGAAAAACAAATCATCCCAAATAAAACAAAAACAGAGAAGATATTACAAATGACTAAATATAAAACTTCATGCTGCCTTAGTTTGAGTTCGTCCGTCAAGACGACGAGAACTATTTAAGTCAATTAAGTTTTGAGGGGAACCACTTAAGTCATCCAAATTTTGAGGGGGAGCTGCTGCTTCAGTAAAAGAAAACGAGAACCAGATGGCACGGAATGGTGAGTGGGATTTATTTGGAATCATAGAAGACCAAAATAAGAAAGCGTCGACCCAGGCCAAGTGTTTTCTAATGTTTGATACAACTTCGAGCTTCGAGGTTTTCGATCCTTTTCTCTGACTTGTTGCTGTTGATATGATCGATAATGATATCGTTCGGTATGAAATCACGACAACACTCAGGAATAACTATCTGCGCATTAACAAATTGTAGACACCTACCTATGCTGGAAACTGCGTTAAGTATGTAGCCATTGCTCTTAATGTTCTTGGTTAAAATTGCATGACGTAAGACATCTCTGACATAGCCCCTATTACTTACTTGATTCAAATCAAAGACGGCTGACCTCTCCACGCCATCACTTAGACCACTTTCAGTCTAATTATACATTTATGCAGATATACTCAACATGTAAATGCCAACTGTTTGGAGGTAGCTTGTAAAGGCGGCTAGTATGCGCTCGAAAAATGAAATAAAAATGTGGGAAAAGCCCAATCTCGTAACGGGTTCTAACTCAGCTATTTTGCTGCACTGGCCCCCTAACTATCACTCAGCCCTAATGTCAATACAAGTAACCTAATCAGTGAGACAGTAGGCCATGCGATAGCTATTATTGTTGAGATTTCCACTCCTGTGTAAATAAGCATTATAATATGTTGTCGAGTTTGTGGTCAGGCAAACGCATATTTTGTGTGGCTAAAAATAGAATGTATCATGGGAGATAGCTATTGTATGCATGAATAGGGAGATAACTCTTGTTATCTTAATGCAGGCATTTGACGTAGCTCTGCGCACTTGACATCAATATTGTCAAAATCATGATTAGCAGATGTATGCATGTATGCATACATGTATGCATGTATGTATGTATGACTGACTGACTAACTTTATTTCCTCTTCAACACAGATTACATCAGATTAATCAAATTCAGGATAACACAAGTTCATAAAATATAACAGAAAAGTGACAAAAATACAATAGTAATACTGTGTCAGCTACCGTATTGACAAAACGAAATATCTCACTGCCTGCAATTATGCAAATCTGCAATCATTTGACTGAACATGGCACTGATCTTTTAACAGTTGCTTGATGATGATAATATTTCGAAAAGTTAATACGTCTATATTGTTATGTGCTTAACATTAAGTTCGAGATAGCAACGAAAAGGAAATGGAAAACTTATAACAGTGTAATTCTATATGTAGTTCTTTTCATATGACACATGTATTTATGCATATATACTTGTTTGCGCGTATGCGTGCGTACATGCATTTATCTATGACTGACTGTCTAAATGACTTAATTACCTCTTCAACAAAGAGTATATCAGGTTACTAAGATACATATTATACGCATCATAAGATTATGAGACACAGTATAGACGAGAACGCAAACATGATACATACATCGTCAACTAATACATTTACAAAATGAGATATATAAATACAGAAAACCATATAGAAATCTCTAGGAAATATTCATAAACAAATACATAAACACACAGACACACACACAGACACACACACACACACACACACACACACACATATATATATATATATATATATATATATATATATATATATATATATATATATACACACACACATACATACATATACACACACATACATACATATACACACATACACATACATACATATACACACATATACATATACACACATATACACATACATATACATATATACATATACACATACATATATATACATATACACATATACATACATATTTATATACGTACACATATATACATATGTACATATACACATACATATATACATACACATATACACAGACATGCACACACATATACATGCACACATACACATACACACACATATATACATACATACACACATAGACATATACACATATACACACATACACATACATATATTTATACATACATATACACATACACACATATATTCATATGCACATACATACACCCATACGTACATACATATACACATACATATATATACATAAACATCTACACTGTATACAGCTGTCATACAACAAAATTTGCGGATTTGACAAGAAGACTTTGGCCTTTCATTTTTTATTTTTAATATTAATTTATTACTTACATTTTATATCATGTTTGAACATGTTGGTTGATAGTAGGGCATACATTTTATTGTAAGATTCAGCCAATGTGGGCATGTGAGAAAGCTTGCCAGTAGCTTCTCGTGGGTCGGTGGTTCTTTCCGGGGTTTTCCTGGTTCTTCCTCCACCATTAATACTGGCCGCCATGTATAGCCTATCGTGCGCTGAAAATTGGCGTTAAACCCCACAACAACAACAACAACAACAACATTTTATTGTAGAATGAAGCTATGCTGTTTGCGGTCACCAACATGAGTCTATCTGATACATCATCGTCAATAGACGGCATGCAGTCAACCCTGCTTCCAAGAAGTGTCTCCAATAATATATCTTCTTCTTCACTGAATAAGTTAACCGCGCCTCTCACTTCTAAAGAGTCAATCACTCTCTCAAAGAAAACGTTTCGTTCCTCAAGTAGCATTTCGCAACCTAAAATTAGATGTTTCGCTCTGTCGTCAGTCTCTTTGTGTGTATGTATGTATGTATGTATGTATGTATGACTGACTGACTGACTGACTGACTGACTTTATTTCCTCTTTAAAAAGAGATTACATCAGATTAAACAAATTCAGAATAATACAAGATCATAAAATAGAACAGAAAAGTGACAAAGATACAGTAGTAATACAATTAGTAATACTGTGTCAGCTACCGTATTGACAAAACGAAATATCTCAATACCTGCAATTATGCAAATCTGCAATCATCTGGCTGAGCATGGCACTGATCTTTTAACAGTTGCTTGATGATGATAATATTTCGAAAAGTTAATACGTCTATAGTGTTATGTGCTTAACATTAAGTCCGAGATAGCAACGAAAATGAAATGTAAAACTTATAACAGTGTAATTCTATATGTAGTTTCTTTTCTTCATATGACGCATGTATTTATGCATATATATACTTGTTTGCGCGTATGCGTGCGTGCATATGACTGACTGTCTAAATGACTTAGTAACCTCTACAACAAAGAGTATATCAGGTTGCTAAGATACATATTATACATATCATAGAATTATGAGACACATCATAGACGAGAACGCAAGCATGATATATACATCGTCAACTAATGCGTTTACAAAATGAGATATATAAATATAGAAAACCATATAGAAATCTCTTGGAAATAAACATAAACAAATACATAAACAAATACATAAACGCACACACAAACAGCTGTCAGACAACAAAATTTGCGGATATGACAAGAAGACTTTGGCCTTTAATTGTTTATATTTAATGTTAATTTACTACTTACTTTTAATATCATGTTAGGGCATGTTAGTTGATAGTAGGGCACACATTTTATTGTAGAATGAAGCTATGCTGTTTGCGGTCACCAACATGAGCCTATCTGATACGTCATCGTCAATAGACGACATGCAGTCAACCCTGCTTCGAAGAAGTGTCTCCAACAATATATCGTCTTCTTGATTGAATAAGTTAACCCCGTCTCTCACTTCTAAAGAGTCAATCACTCTCTCAAAGAAAACATTTCGTTCCTCAAGCAGCATTTCGCAGCCTAAAATAAGATGTTTCGCTCTGTCGTCAGTCTCTTTTCCACAGAGTTTGCATACCATGACTTTACCAACAGGCATGATATATAGTTTCATTACTTCAGAGAGAGGCCATAACATGGATGGATATTTACGCCCAAGAAACCATATATTACTTGGTTTTAAGTCCAAATGAATGTTTCTGAAGTGAATTAAATCATCCCTTAGTTCCATATTTGCTCTCCAGGTAGTTTCTTCATGGTTTTGGATAATATCAGTAATATGTCGATTCCAGATGAGTTTTTCTTCAGTTTGTACTCTTTCTGCATAGTCTAAAAGAACATTTCCCATACCATATTTCTTAGTTATTCTGTCAATATCAGGTATAAATCCCGTCTGTTTTAGCGGGTTGTTCAGATACTGACATAGGCGCATAATGAAAATCTTTTTCCAGATAAAAGTCCAATCGCCCTTACATAATCGGTTGAAAAGGAGCAATTTCATCCTATCTATGTATGCTTCCATTGACCAGAGTCCTAAGGTACTACTTGTTGCCTCCGTAGGCGAATATTTATCGAAAGCTTGCATACGTCGCGCTGCATATCTCTGGCATAACTCAAGTTCTTCTATATTTGAGTTTGTGATACCTGACCATAGTTCACATCCATATAGGACCGAGGGTAGAATAATTCTTTTCCAAATCTTCAGACTTGTTAGAGGGTTCATTCCTCCATCTCTGATACCAATAAAATATAAAGAGTTTAACAAGTGTTTGCCTTTATCACATGCTTCTTTTATCGCGTCGTTTGGTTTTAAGTTGTATTTTAGAGGTATGCCGGCATACTTCTTACTTTTGACTGCCGGAATTGGAGATTTGTCGAGCATAAAAGAAGGTATACCAGTCGTTCTTTTGTTAGTAAACAAGATGGTGCAACTTTTATCTGCATTATATCTTAATCTCCACCTTTTCGCATAGTCGGAAATTGTATCTAGCAGCTGTTGCATTGAATGACGCGAGTTAGACATTACAGTTGTGTCATCTGCTAATAAGACACAAGGCAGGTGGAGATCAACAAGATTTAGACCTCGCAAAGTGTGATCTAATTCCGTGATCAAATCATCTATCATTACAAGAAAGAACCAGGCAGACAAGATACGGCCCTGTCCTACACCCTGCATAATATCGAAGCGTTTGGACAGCTTGCCCGCATATAAAACAGAGCTTGTTACTCTCTCAAACGAATCTTTCATGATGCGCCAGGTCTTCCCTTTGATGCCAAGTCTGTACAACTTGTAGAATAACCCGTTATGCCAAACTGTGTTGAAGGCTTTAGCATTATCAAGAAATGTAGCATAGACAGGAGTATTTTTATCCAAATAGTAGCATATAGATTCTTTGATACAGAACGCTGCAGTGATACTACCGCAATTATTTCTAAAACCCTGTTGCAACGGATTTGGAAAAGAAATCTGTTTAGAAAATATAAGTAGTCTACTATATATAATTTGTTCTAGAACTTTCTGAAGCACTGGAATTATAGTTATATCGCGGTAATTATTCATATCTAATTTGTTCTTTCCCCCTCCTTTGAATATTGGTATAACCAAACCTTGTTTAATTTAGTTAGTTAAGTGGCCTTTCGTTTTCCAGGAATTAATATTAAATACACAACTCTTTTTATTGCATATATATATATATATATATATATATATATATATATATATATATATATATATATATATATATATATATATATATATATATATATATATATATTGATATGGCAAAATTGCACATAGGCAAAATAGTTTTGCTGAAGCCATGGACGAATACATTACGAGGGCCACTGCGCCTGTGAGCGTGTAAAGACCTTAAGTTAAGAGATAGAATACAAACAGCTGGAAATTGTCTGGACACATATCACATAATGTAATACAGACAACTGGAAATTATTATTTCTTAAAAATACGTATATATTACTGATTTACTATGAATCATTTAGATTTCTGTAACGCTGTGCAAATGGAAGAGTTGAAAATCATTTTTAACAGACTCATAACGTCATGCTGGTTCAAACTCGATATGTCTGTATATATAAAAAGATTATACGCCCACCCTTTGGACAGGATATGGTGCAATGGATAGTAAGTTTAAGTAAGATATTCTCCCCATTTGTTTGTGTTTGGTGTGTTTGTATATACCTGAATGGCTGCTCGGATCAAATGACAACACAACACAATGTGATGAAAGATGGGAGTTTTTGAATTGAATTAATAAAAGTATGTATATACTCTACAAATAGTGTTTCCTTCACGCCCTAAACATACAACTCATTCAGTTACTTCACACAAACATTCACAAATACGAAAGCAAAAATGTGATTAATACATTCTCATGTAATGAATGTGAGATTCATAAAACCTCATATAATGAAAGTAAGATTCACATAATCTCATATAATTAAAGTAAGATTCAAATGATCTCATGTAATGAAAGTAAGATTCAAATAACCTCTTGCAATGAAAGTATGATTCAAATAATATCATGTAATTAAAAGTAAGACTCAAATAATATCATGTAATGAAAATGACTCAATTGTTCTCAATTGAAACAACATAATTTAAACACACATATGACTCATCATGCAGTCATTTGTACAGTCGTATGACTCATAAATACTTGTAAAAACTTGCACACGTGTCCATTGACAAACCATACAGTTCTCCTGAATTCTTTGGTTGCCCACACTTGCATTGGCCACACACACCCTTCATAGATCCATCATGATCATAAGGTTACAAATCAGCGGTTCCGTCCTTGTATGGCCTTGGTGGTCACATCAGGTTCCATCCCCATACAGACAAACAGACGGCCAGACCAACATCCTTATATACACACACGCACATACGCACAGACAGCTATAATAAAACCAAACTGGTCATAATAATTGGTACGGAATTAAAACCTATAGATGCATGCTACTAAATTAAACTCATATTAGCAGCTTGTAACAATTGAAAAGTTCACAAAGTTTCAAATCCGCGTAGTGGTAAAGGAACCATTTCACGCTACGACATTAAAATCTAAATATGCTTTACATATCAAGTAAAATAAAAATGTAACACTTTCCCAAAAATGGTGTAGAAGAAAAATGAAGAACGTACACTCATTTACAAGATCCTAAAGACCAGTGTGTCAATTAGAGAAGACACTTGCCTTTAATGTACAGGAGAATGAATATTAGTAAGGGTAAAGTACCTGTGCGTACCCTGCTTTTAGTGTGTCTCGCCGGAAGCGATCTACGACGAGATACATGCTAGTTCAGTGGCTTAAGTAGAAAAACAATTATCCACCCTAGGTAACCTTGTACGCATGTACGACAAAAATGATCAAATCGTTCTAAGGCGAAACCAAGCTATTTCTTTCGTTATCTGTGATAGTCTTTAAAACAACATTGACGATATCTCCTCCCTTTGTATAAGTTATACTATTTTTTGTGGCTTTCTTTTCAGCACATGGCGGCCAAAGAACTCGGTAAAATCATGGGAAGAACCTCCGAATAACGTGAAGCTAATGACAAACTTTCTCACATATCTTCGTTGTAAAAACCAGAGACTCGAAACCACAATGACTGAGGTGAGATATTTAAGTGATCTTTAACGGTGAACGCCTTAGATCACTCGGCCGCATGTTCAAATGGATGTTAAGTATAAGTATGTGAGTTGCTTCCTAAGTTTGCATTTGATTTGGTGTGTTTGTATGAAAATATATTTGTGCACCACCCCTTGCCTTTTGTAAAACGGATGGTATATGTCTCTATTATGATGAGATTGTTTATAACGTTTCAACCTAAAGTGTGTCAGTTCTACTAATAATCATTCCAATTGTTAGGTATCCATGCGAGTGGACTATCAGGAATACAGAAATTCAGTTGTGATAGAGGATTTTCATTATTTTTTTTAGCGCATCTGTTCCCCCTTGTGTTATCCGTCGTGGTTGAATTTATATTCCCTAAATAGTGCGAACCTAATACTGAACTCCCCTTTTACCTGAAGCTTCATCCTTGTGTTTGACAGTCAAAGCCCTCACAAGCTATTTATGATGTTAATTTTCATTTGCCGCACATTGACATGATAACATGAGGACCACTATTGTATTAAATATCCACAGCCAACATAGGGTCAACGATAGTGTTCATTCACACAACTACCTGGGTGCAATATCCTTAATATAAAATTCCCCAACTGGGATGCTAGCTTTCCGAATAGTGCCATCTAATGCTACTTGCGTTAAGTTGTCTTTTTTCCTCACTTTTGCTATGCAAACAGTGAATTACAACGGTTGTTACCGAGGATGATGGAAAAAGTTATCCATTTACATTATAATCAATTGCATATAACAAATATTTGAGGATCAGTGTCTTCCCTACATGTGTTTGAATTTGAAATTAGCAATGTATGCTCTAGACAAGTCATAGTCTGCTTAAAATCAGCTTCAATATAAAAGTAGATTAGATAAAACAGAAGAACAATTCCGGACCAAATATCAGATCTCAGATAATGTTAACTTTGATACATATAACGTTTGACAGCCTGAAACCACGAGCTACTGCCTTTCCGAACGTAAATGTGCAAATCCAGCATCTTTAAAGTGGGTGCAGTTTTCAAGTGTCTCTGTGCCACAACAGAAATCAAAGTTTCGGTTTCCTGAATCAATCGTTATCTCCAATATTCGGCGTTTTCCTATGAATAGCCTAACAGATACAAGTACATTCACTAGGCAGGGAAAATAACAGGGTTACCCGGTGTTGTTTATGTTATACAATGCCCTCCACATGATCAATTGACTCGCTTGTCGAAGGGTCATATAAATGTCAATAAATGTAAATATCCAGCGTTTCTTAAGATCGGATTACACAAACGATAAAAAGTATGCTTCTGATTGAGGTGTTGTCTGATTAACTTAGCTATTTCTCAGTTTAGTATGAAACTAGTAGAGATGATTAGTAAATGAAAATGTCGTTATAAAGCTTATGCATCGTCTTTGGCCCTATTCGGTTTAAAAATGAAGGATTTTTTTTTCAAGGGAAAAAGAACTTTCAGACATATATTAGCAGCAGTGTTTAGTATAAATTGAAACATTTTTTAAAACTGGGCGGTCACTGCATCCTCCACTCCTTAAACGATTATTATGCGATTAAAACGATTACTAGGTGAAGTTTGTGTCGGATTCTGTGGAGATGCTTACTGCCCTTAATGCCCTGAGACTTTACATTAAAGACATAGAAATGATAGGATAGATGATAGCTTCAGTGCTAGTGGACTTCCCTGAATCCTCTCAGACTTCGCCTTATCTAAGAAGCTACTCGTTTAAATCGGGTGTATATGTTTTTGTGGATTATATTTTTCGTATTATACCATTTACGAGGTTCTATGAGATTTTAAAGCGGGTACACAATCCTAGATTCAGAACAAACAACTTTATTCACTAGGATATTTGCATTCGCATGTATACATTTTTAGCAAGATGAAATACTGTACACACTATTCTATGGCATATTTAGAGTTTTGGGACTGCTATCTGAAATTTGTCATGCTTATCAACAATAGGTTTAAGATAAAACTGTGTAAATGTATTTATCTGAGCACCTAGCAGTGAGAAATCATTAGTACTACCCTTTGACAGTTAAACACGTCATGTACTAAGTGGCGCATATAGTTTACAGTCAATGCCTGCTCGTATCGTAACAATCGTCAACTATCTACGAATTATGTTGTATGTTACAGATCCATATGCATGCACATAGATGTACCTCGCCTGAAATTACTTGCGACGACGGGACATTAATAACATGATATGCACGGGCATTTTATCTTGACCTTTGCTCACTCTCATATGGATTTAAGTAAGATCGATTTCTAAACCGACACTGGTCGTTTTGGATCACGTCAAGGAGTGTACGCTCTCCATTGTTCTCCAGCCATAGGGGTAAGTGTTAAATTTACATTTCATTTGATATGCGAAGCTTATTCGGTTTGTAATGTCTTATCGCGTAATAATGCATTTATTACAACGCAGATTTGAACTTTGAATTACAAGTCACTATTAGAGGTTAATGTATTAGCATATTTCTATAGATTTTACAGAAACTATTATTATGACCAATTTGGTTTTATTGTAGCTGATTGTGACTGTCACTGGGATTGTGACTGTGACTGTGACTAGAGCTGTCTAGAGTTTACTAGAGATGTCTAGAGCTATCTGAAGCTGTTTAGAGCTGTCTGGAGTTTCCAGAGTATTTAAGGCTGCGTGCTGTCGATACGTATGTATGTACGTATGTCTGTGCCACGGACGTAGAAGTAGAAAATTCAAAAGGGTGCTGTATGCTGTCTATACGTGTGTACGTATGATTGTACATGTGGTGGATCTATAAAGGGTGCGAGCGGCCGATAAGAGTGTGGGCCAGCCCAAGGAATCGTGCAACTGTACAAGGGGTCTAGAAGCATACGTTTGGTTCAGTTATTGTTCGAATTGCATTTTTATGTTCATAAGATTATTTTGAATCTTAGTAGTGTTCATAAGATTATTTTGAATCTTAGTTGGTTCATAAGATTATTTTGAATCTTACTTGTGTTCATAAGATTATTTTGAATCTTAGTTGGTTCATAAGATTATTTTGAATCTTACTTGTGTTCATAAGATTATTTTGAATCTTACCTGTGTTCATAAGATTATTTTGAATCTTAGTTGGTTCATAAGATTATTTTGAATCTTAGTTGGTTCATAAGATTATTTTGAATCTTAATCAGATTTCATATTTGCGATTATGTGAATCTCTTGTATTGTAGAATACTGTTTGAAGCGTATCTGTGGTCCATGAGGTTTCTTGGATCTGTACTTCATACTGATTTCATATTTTTGGTTTATTTTCAATGTGTGAATGTTGTGTAGAGTGATTTGAGTCAATCGTATGTTGAGAGCGTGAGAGAATCATTGTATTTTACATCATATATTTTTCTTTATTAATTTATTTCATAAATTTCCATCTTCCTCATATTGTGTTTGTCTTATTCATTTAGTCCAAAAACCCACTCGGTTTCTATTCTGCGACATCTATGTCTTGCATTACCATCGAAATGAGAGCGGGATAATGCTTCAACATAGATTAGGATTACATTCTGAATACTGAACAGGATGTTAAAATTGTGAACTGAACCTTGTCGAAAGGATGCTTCTGTAGGTATTGATAGTTCTGTATCCTTAACCAGGTGCCATTACCGGCCGGATGGTCCAAGGCGTTCGCCTTTTCAGATCACTTATATCTTACGTCAATGCACGCTGGTTTGATTCTTGAGCTCTACCAGAATGGATATATAAACATGCTTGCCAGCAGCTTTCCGAGGGTCTGTACTTCTTTTCGTGATTTTTCAGGGTTTTTCTTATACGTGATTACTGTTCACCACGCACAGCCCATGCTGTCCTGAAAAAAATATAAAAAACAATTTACCCTAAACCAGTCTCAAAACTTTTCAGTCCCACCCTAAACGAGTCTCAAACTGTTGGGTATTCTGCTTATATCGGTCGGAACCGAAGAAACGTCTGATCACCGTATTGAATCCATCTATATATCTAATGCTGAATATTATATATTGGACCCTGTCTTCAAGGTACAAAAATGATTTCTAAGCTCTCTTTGAAACTTGTCCGGTTCTAATAGCATACCTGTTAATTGACATACTATCAATGCTAAAGGGGCCTGTGCACATGATCGTGTTAATAGTATTTCTCTCTTTGAAGAATAGTAGGAACATCTACAAGGCCATATGTGCGTTTGTATGTGTGACTCTAGTAACTCTGTTTCCCCTATTTTAATGACCTTTCGCAGATAACTTTGCATCCCATTCGTAACAACTAACACGAGTGACGAGATGATAAATAAAACTAACAGACATGCAGTACTAATCTTCATACCCTATTGTTTTCCGCACCGTTACCAGAATCACGCATATTAATTTCACATTTTAATTAGAATCGCATAACATCTTTGACCACAGTACCCTTTTCTAAACATTTGTTTCCCTGCTTCTGAAGGCACCTGACCATGAGCCTAAAAAACGGAAGTACGCTTGGAAGCTGTGGTTAAATGGCCGTTACTAATGCTTCACAAATGGAATAAATGTACAGTGAAGTCTTACTTAACGGACACATATATGATAGAAAACCTGCACAAAATAAACGAAAGTTTATGTGCACCTACAAATAAAAATTACCTCTTTAGAAATGTAAGAATATTATGGTCTCTTGCAAAAGCGGATTAAGGTGGTAGGATGCCTTGAAGAATTTTAAAATGCAGCCCTCCCCCACTCCAAACAACCAAACAATGCAAAATAATGTAACGGTGATGCGGCTCCCACTTCTGTTTTGCAGAGGCCCTGGAGGAACTGTTCCATCTGCTTCACCACTGTTTTCTTTAAACAGATATTTCACTGTATTGAGAATATAGTTACCTTCGTTTGTTTCACTCAGTCATAGAATACGTTCTCTCTTGCTCATTTCTTAATAAATGACTTGATTTTCGTATACAAATACGTTTAGGTCAATCAATAAACATCTCCGATCGACACAAACAAGGTATTAAAACACGGAAGTACAAGATAAAGGTTTTCTGCATTATCATGGATGACCTTGCTACATAAATGTGAAAACCAAAGAACAAATGTTTGTGTATGATGTGTGTGTATGTGCATGCTTGTGTGAATCAACATCAGTATTATAATCGTATGATGCTTTACACTATACATTGCGATTAATAAAATATGCTAAAGACAAGTTATTTTTTTATACAAAATAAAAGGAACAAAAATAAAATAGACTAAGAATTTAATAAAAATGATTATTATATGCTCATTTTTTCTCCGTTAACTTTACATTGTCAGAATTGTGCAATATTAACCGATACTGAACTCGCGCGCAAATACACATATTGCCTTTACGTGCATAAAGGATCTACTTTCTATTGTAAATAAACAATGGACGCAGACGCCAGCACTTTTGATTTATTTTATTTGTGTTTGGATGAAGTAAACTAGCTGTTTGAACCATTTGAAAGTAGAGATGCCACAGCTGACAATGTGGATGAATTCATAGAATAACAAAAGAAACTTTCAACAAAGCAGGCGACTGAACGTGACATCAGAAATGTGCAGCGATGGCTGTATGATAACAAAACGTGAGACACGCTGCATTGAAAATATAATTCCGGATCATTTAAACACGTATTTAGCGGAGATGTGTATAACGATTCGCAAAGCCAATGGTACTGAGTATGAGCCATACTTTTTAGATTCTATAAGAAACAGCATAGACCGGTGTCTTAAGGCTAAAGGGTATCCCGTCTTTCTTAGAGACCGTCCATTTCAGAAATCAATCACAGCACTAAATTCTAAAACATTGCAACTGAAGAAGGCTGGGTTTGGAAGAAAAGCAAGAGCATCAGAGCAGAAAAGCCACAATGACGAAGAAACTTTATTTTCAGCTGGTGAAATGGGCTCTCACAGTCAGCTGCTTTTGAATTTTCCCTGTTCTACTTTTTTGGAAAAATGTTGGATTTAGAGGCCGAGACGAGCACAGAAAATTAATGTTTGGAAATGTATCAGTTTTCACAGATTCAACCGGTACAAAATATCTTCAATATGATGAGAGGGATAGCAAAACCTTTGACGGTTCTGGGAAGGATGACTACAGATCAACAATACCTCGCATTTTTTATACTGGAACAACACCGGAGCGAGACCCTGTTCATCTTTACCTGCAATATTTGAAACGAATGCCTTTGGAAATGATGGATGCCGAGAGCCCCTTTTATTTGACACCATTTCCAATGCAGAAACTGACAGAAACTTTCCAGATATGGTAATTATATTTCTAAAGATTCAATTAATGTTCTTATTTAAAACAAAAAATATAAAGAAAAATATATTCGTAATTTTGTTTCCCGACAATAAAAAGAATAAATGAAAATAAAATTATATCAAAGTAAACAAGAAATATGGGAAAAATCTGGAATAAATTGTGTACTCTGGAAATACCAAACAATTTTCACAATGAAATGCATCAACCAACCTTGCGAAATATAAGAAAACAGATTTCTATGAACGTGTGCATTTTAAAAATATAAACAATATATTTTACTGGACAAACTATTAAAAACTGCAGGTATTATCCGAGACCAATGGTGGTTAATCAACGGGGAACTCTGATGAAACGAGCCGCAGAAAGGGCAGAAATTAGAGTAGAATTACCAACCATTCAGTAAGGAAGACTACTGCAACTACCCTGTCGAAAGCTGGTGTTCCTCCAATAAAGATCATGCAAGTGACTGGGCACAAAAATATGTCATCTATAACTGGTAATAATACTGAGAATACATCTACTTGCATCTTTAATCTTCTCAAAATGTTCTTTGCGGTCTCTTTCTGCTAATAAAAATCAAGTTGTTTTCCAAATACTGCTCCACATCGCGGAAATATACTGTAATATGTAGGCCTATAATCTAGAGTACATTTTTGAAATCGAAATCACATAACAAAGTAGACTGTACTGCACTCTTAAACGAAAAGAATTTGTTGTTCTCTAAAAGACAATGTCGAATCCAGCATCTTCTTGAGAATGTAGATTTAAAAACTTTCATATTTTTCCAGCTTACGATTCCAAATTATCCATGGGAGAACAGAAAGAGTTTTGCATATTGTTGTCAACGCCAGACCCTCAAGTCACATGTACATCGTGCGGAAAACATCCAAAAGGAGATAATCAGAATTTAGCTGGATTGACAGAACAACTCAATTCCTCCATTCCTGACCAGTTGGGAACTTTGTTCAATAGCGCGGTCATTCATAACATGACTTTAAATTTCAATTTCAGATAGAGCAAAATGGGGTTTCTTTTTTCAAATGAGTGACTAAGCGCACGATACGCTATGAAGTTAAAAGGTCGGTGGGCGGAGCTATGTGGGCATGAGTACTGTTATTGTGTTCTGAAGAATCAACGGTTGTGAACTTATTTTGGAATAGAGCATAAATCAAATACACTGTTTCTTGTAATGTATATTATTATTAAGCCTTAGGTAGTTAAACAAAAATGAGCATATAATAAAAAGGTTACGGCATTTGTATGGGAAAATATGAACTCGTTTTGTCAAATGAATATACTGCACTCCGAAGGTCGTGCAGTATTTCAATCCAAAAAGCTCGTTCATATTTTCCCATACAAATGCAGTAACCTATGACTCTTTCAGGAGATGCAAATTTTGTGCAATATTGCAGTTCAATGCATATATACTTGAGATAGCTATGCACCGCACAATACTGACCATAATTGTTGCTATTGATACCTTTCAAGGTTTGTACATAACAATTAAAGCATAAACATTTTCGTTAAGATTATCCAGAACGTATTGTTGTAGCATTTTTCTGATGTCAATTAGGCGGTGACGTTTGGTGACGAACGACATAATATTTTGACTCATTCATATTTATCTATCAAAATTATTTAAGTCTTGGTGCCTTGCAATAACAAAACAAAATGGTACTGTGAAGTGTGTTTCCAAGAGAACTGGAGAAAGAAATCATACACCGGGTGAACTTGATCTTTTTCTCTCAGTGTAACATGAACACATTGCAGTACCATAATTGTTATGACTTTATTGACAATTTATGAATCTATATAAATATATTTTACTTAGAATAATACATTTTTACCAGGTTAAACACAACTAGCATAGGAACTGATGTTTCGGAAGAGGCATATAATAGGATAAATACACTCACTTCCATTGCAATTTAATCCATTCACTCACTCATTCATTCATTCGTAAAAAATAAGGTTTGCTATAGGTATAACGGTACCAATTGCGCAAGTCCAGGTTTGCGGAGCGGAAGGTGTAGGAACATTGCATTCAGAAATAAAGAACAACACTAGCTGTGATTGGTGCATTATGTAAGAGTTGTACTTTCTTTTAGGCTTAAGAAAAGTTATGCCTCTTGGCAACATGTGAGATTATGTTAATTCATATCTAGATCATATTTTGTATTTTTTATGATTTGTTTAAAATGTGGTACACATGGCTGAAACTGTGTCTGCTGTGATTAGACAACTCTTACCCCATCTAGTTCCAGCAGAGTTATCTCTCTTAAATGCAATGGAGTACCTGGTTTTGTCCTTGTCAAATTGACAATTTAGCATTGTTCTCTATGATAGTGTGTGACATGCATGCTGAGGTAGGATAAAAAGTATATTTATTTCATAAAACATTAGCATTGAGGTATATGGAAAAACAATTGGTACAGTGATACCTAAAGGGAAGAACAGCCTCACAGTGTATCCATAGATACGCATACATGTGGGCAGCATTTATGAACTTTATTAGTTTGATGTAGGAAAACAAATGGATGCTGAACGGTTTCGACCACATATTGAAAGTCTTTTAAGAATCAAATGTATGAAATCTTCAGAAAATAGCACAAGTTGGCTTTGGTTGGGGACTTTTGATAACTATAGCTATGACAGATATAGACTTGTGTTGCCTGATGCCTTTATGTCTGTGTTGTCAGCTGCTAGAGTGGAATACATACAAGAAAATAAGTTATGTAAACATATTAAAGTTGATTTTGGCCAAATATTAACTATTGTACCTGCAAAAAATGAAAAATCATGTGTACAAAAAAAGCTATCTTGTTCTTCTAAGGCATGCCATAAACCAGGACAACATAGACAACACTCTAAGTGCATTTGTAGATAGATCACTTGCATCATATAGAATATTTTGGTATGAGTAATTTTAGGTAATTTATTAAAGATATGGCGTTCCTTTTTACTTTGATTTTAATTGTCCTGCTCTAATTGTTCATTTTTGTACACTTTCTTGCCTTGAAATTGTTCATGCATTTTATTTAGAGAAGTTCTTTTACATTGCCTTTTGTTGAAGTAGCAGGGAATACCAACAGACAAGAGCAGTTTCTTTAAGTCAGCATTTCCTATTGACACTTGTATAAGCCCAATTAGAACCTACTATTGATTTTCAATTAATTCAATTTATTTCTGTCCAGCTGTTATTGTGGAATTTCCATATTAGGCTAAACATTCCTGAGTGATAATCATATTAGTCACAGATGGCCCATTCCTTCCATTCAAGTCCACGCTGTTCTTCAGACTTTGCATCCCATCGCAAGAATCCAAATTGGCATGGGACCACTTCTGCATTTTTATGGAAAGCTGCACTCCACATGCCGCCATTGTGAAGAACAGTAACTACGTTATATAAAAAATGCACATCATATCACAAAGCAAAATTACATCACTCCTGAGGTCTCCACTACATAGAGAAGCCTGAAGTTTAGGTTTTCACTTTATCAGTAATGTATTTTTGGATAATTTAATTGCATTGAAGTTAATGCATGTGTTCATGAACTCATCTATATTAGAAGGATACTATATTGGAGTAATTAACAATACCACATCTTATGTAAATCATTCAGTTATCTCCCTTACACCAGACATAACATTTCAAGAAATAAAAACTCACATTTTCAGTGATTGGTCAGGCAAATAAAGAGAAGATTTGTCAAGTATTGTATTAGCTCTCAATCTTGATGCAAATGTAAGTAGAAGCAATTTAATAATTTATCACAATAAAGTTTACAAGTCTGAAAACTGATAAAGTATGTTTAGTTTTGTTCAGGTATTTTTCTGCATATTATTATTAATTTCTTATGTAGAAGATATATGAATCGTATGCATCTATACTATCAACATTATTCAACCTTTTATACTAGATGGGAATGAACACCACTTCACCTGAAATTTTGCTGCCTGTAAGGGATGCTATAGTACAGGTGCCTTCGGGCTGTCCTTGGACCTATAGTGCACTTCCTCTATATACTGTCCAAGGTAAGGCCATCAAACTTTCACTTCTCAATTTTCTCATTGCTGCTTTTGTCTCCTTTGATTCCTATATCATAAGCTACATCTACCTTTTAGATACACACTTTCCTCCTGTTTTTAACTCTATTTGACACGCTATACTTATTGTTTAGATTTGTCATATTTCTGTATTTTACTCCCTAATTTCACCCCTAGTCCAACATAACCACTTAGAAGTTGTGATCTACTATATTTTGTGACTGATTGGCTTACTGAATCAAATTTATTCACAACACAAAGTAGGGAAGCTTTCTTTTTGTGTTACAAAGAGGATGGGTAGGTAGACCTTTGTATGATGACTGGGGGTTAGTTACCTCACGCATCTGCAGACAGTGTAAAATGTTCAAAGCTTATACTTTATAATAAGATTGGGTCATGTCCACCTATCTCTGATGTCACGTTCTGCATCTACCAAACCAATATAAATTCCTTTCTTTTAGGTGAATTGTACATTTTGAAGTAGGACAGGTACATACTATTTGGTACATTGACCTTTGACCTAGTTATTACATAATATGACATAATGTGATTTATCCCATATCACCTATGTGAAGTTCAATAAGGGCTGATAGGAATAAGATACAAGTCATAGTTGAAAGAATTCATTTTATTTCAAAAGATGATTTTGCTAGTGAAGCAAAAGTATGAAAACAATAGTTCAAACAGCTCAATGACATTTCTATACACATTCATATAAGACATAGCTTAATACCTCAAAAAATTGTTTTTCACAAATGAGATTAAGTACATTTGTTACTTATACAGTCCCGAACTATTTCACAGATTATTGAAAAAATTAAGGTTTGCTATAGGTACAACGGTACCAAATGTGCAAGTCCATTTTTGCGGAGCAGAAGGTGTAGGAACACTGCATTCAGAAATAAAGAGCAACACTAGTTGTAATTGGTGCATTATGTAAGAGTTGTACTTTCTTTTAGGCTTAAAAAAAGTTGTGCCTCTTGGCAACATGTGAGATTATGTTAATTCATATCTAGATCATATTTTGTATCTTTTATAATTATTTTTAAATGTAGTACACATGGCTGAAACTGTCTGTTGTGACTAGATAACTCTTACCCCTGTCTAGTACCAGCAGAGTTATCTCTCTTATATGCAGTGGAGTACCTGGTTTTGTCCTTGTCAAATTGACAATCTAGCATTGGTCTCCATGACAGTGTGTGACATGCATGCTGAGGTAGCGTAAAAAGTATATATATTTCACAAAACATTAGCATTGAGGTATATGGAAAAACAATTGGTACCGTGATACCTAAAAGTGATGTTTTGCACTGGGGCATTATGCCGCAGACATGTAGCATATGTCACATTATTCTGATACCAGGCCGACCAGTCCCAACACTAATCTCTTAATGCTGAGTGCCTAGTGAGGCAGCTGTTAGTACCCTTTTTATATGTCTTTGGTATGACTCGGCCGGGATTCGAACCAACGACCTCCTGCATCTGGGGCGGACGCTCTAACCACCAGGCCACCGGAGCGGTCTTAACAGGAGAGAATACATTCTCGTGGAATTCGAGGTTGGAATCTGCAACGAAGGCTTCTTAACATAACATATCTTCGTCCCAATATTCGTACTACTTTCATAAATAGGAATTTGTGAGATTGATACATTGTTACGTATAGTAGATTGTTAAACTGAAATCTAAGTGCAATGTGTCATTTACTACTATCTTGCATAGTAATGCATAACTGAATTTATGGAGTTTTGTGTTAGACCTGTACTTGCTTATCCGTATATGAACATATAGTTGTTCCACGTATGCACTCGTATATATGGTATTTATACATTTGTATGTGTCTTTTTTTTTAAACTCGTAGAGTGGAAAATGCATATGATTGCTATTGATGATGATAATTTAATATATCGAAACGTTAACAATTTTAGATGTGTATGGAGGTAAGTAGTGAAGTGGGGCGATTCAGGGACAATGGGAAACTACATTACAGACGCCACTGGGACTGTTTAGGGACAAGATTTATAGGGACAATGGGAAAATACATCACAGACCCCTTGGGCCTGTTTAGGGACAAGATGTATAGGAACAATGGGAAAATGCAGTCAAAAACATAGTGTGCCTGTATAGGGACAAAGGACAGATAACGTCTGACGTCACGGTAGGGAAGATTGGTAACAATGTAGCAACTAGGGAAGATGACGTCACAGTACTGAGCAAAGAGCACAGGTGTACAGACGTAACACATACATAGCTTACATTATACTAATACAACATTTAAAATAAAAATTGGGAGGGTTAGGCAAGAAAGTCATTTCTTTTCGAGGCAAGTGAGGGACCCTGAAAAGGGCCTTTGGATTTATGCTGACATTATTCCGTTAAGATAGAGGGCATCGTATAGGTCTTCTTCTTTTCCTCAAACTTTGTCTGACTTCTGGTCCGAAAATCAAAACCCTCTTCAAACAGCTTTGTCTCTCCACATAAATTCTTCTTTTCCAAACGCTTGTATCCGTCATCCTGACAGTGGTCCACGATGATTTGACATACATGGGTAAGTCCGTACAGAACAGCATTGAATATACGAGAGTAGAGGATTCTACATCGGTCCACCTCTTGTGACAAGAACAGGTGAAGGAATGCAGCGAACTGCGGTTATTTATAGGGGAAGGGAGGATCGAAACCGATTGAGTTCATTCACCAATCTAAACACGCGTCACAAAATTCAGTCACCACACGGAGTCACTCGCCCAATCCGAAGAGAGAAGTCTGTGACGTCACATTATCTATATAGGGTCGCTAGCGTCTGTGCGCAGTCAATCCATGCGACGCAGTTTTCAAACTGTCGGTAATCTGCTTATCGTCGGCAATTACGCTCTTGGGATTACCTGATATCAGCTCACGTGCAGAGGATATTTGTTCTGTGATCTTTTGTAAAATTCTTACAAGGACCTCAGGTATACTTTAATTTCATTTTTTTCACATATTTTATTTATTTCATATTCATAGTGTACATTTTTGCTTTATTTTGTGTAATTTACTTTGTTTGATTTTGGAAACTGTAAGGTTTAATTCCTTTAAAAAAAACATTGGGTTGTTTTTTTTTAATCCAAGCCCAAAATGTCCGTGTATGCTCACGCAAAACAGGCCAAGATAAGGGACTATTTCCCCACAGACTTGAGAAATACCGACAATGGAAGATTACTACTGGCATACAGATCGCCAGGACTGCACTAACTTCAGAGAAGCAGAAAGACCAAGGCCAGCCGAACTGCTACAATACTTGGTAGCGAAAGGAACAAAAAGAAGCGGTATCAAGGGACTACAAAACGGGGGTATAGGCCTCTTCTTCTTATTTGCCAAAGGAGATGTACCTCTGTACAGGAAAGATCAATCGATAGAATTCAGAGGGAAAGCCGTGACAATCTGCGCCCCGCCGCCCCTAATCAAAAATATAGGAGAGAAGGCAGTGGACGTGCACTTCACAGGATTACCATTAGAAATACCAACCGTAGAGCTCCAAAATAAAATACAGAGAAAATATGGAGTGAAGCCCATAAGAGCCCATATGGCCACATACTGGGGATTTCCCTCAGTATACATTGGAGCCTCCCTCCAGAAGACGCCAAGAAAATGCCACCCTTCTTTTACATCATGGGTTTTCTAATTAAAACCTGATACAAGGGGTGCCAAAACCATAGACAATGCTACACGTGTGGGAACACTGGCCATCTGGCCAAGGACTGTCAGCAACAGGCTGCACAGGAGTCGTCTTCAAACACAGCTCCAAAATCATATGCAGCAGTTATAACAAACACAACGCCCGAGATAATAACAATAGAGACGGAGAGTATGGTAGAAACTGTTCCAGAACCAGAACAGGAAATGCAGACTCCAAATGACGAAACCGAGAAATGGGAGTAAGCGGACCAGACTAGTTCAGTTGAGAAAAAGAGGGCGAAAGCAAGAGCCAGGAAAATACAGAAAAAGAGAGGCGAAATTGATGAGAAAAAACCCGCTCCCGTCTATGTTATAGAAGAGCCAAACTCCTCAGAAAGTTCAAATAGCTTAGAACAGACACCAGACAATACCCAAACCAGTCTCGAAATTTCAAGAATAGAAGAGACGATAGCTACGGAAGAACAGCAAGTAGAAGTGGAAACGACAACAGCACCCAAAACAGGACAGGCCGAAACACCAATGGCTACACATAAAAGGAATATAACGGCGTCTACGCCAAAGAACACCTTCCAAAGCTGAAATCACTGACTTCATTAAAGAATGCAAATCACCATGGGAAAGAGAATCCAGGAAAGACACAAAAGAAAAAGAACAAATAAGGAGAACAGTAAGTCTAAATAGAGACTACAAAAGAAGGATCATAACTATTGGAGAGTACAGGGCAAAAAGACTACCTACTAAATCTAAATTTAAAATAACAATTCTAAATAATTCATATAATGTAAAAATAACTCTCTGTTTTAAATAACAACCTAACAACTAAATAAAAAAACTTAATTCCCTAATTTCATAGTCGAGATGGATCTAAAATTGAAAATCCTGACTATGAACTTTAATGGTATAAATAATAAAATTGAAAGTATCACAGCACAAGCTAAGAAATATGATGTAATTTTAATACAAGAAACGCACGAAATGCCGATACACGTCATGAAAAGAAAAAAAAACTAGAGGAGGACTTAGACGCCTTAGTATTTACTAGCAACCACCCAACAGAGAGAAAGGCTGGAGTGGCGACAATTATCAGGCAGACCGCCAGGGGATTAAACCTTGAAAATTTGGAAATACCGAATGACTTACAAGGACGCTTAGTCCACTTAAAATTAAACAACTGGAATATATTTAATAAATACATACCACCTGGAATTACAAGAAGAAAGACGACCTTTATACAAAACCTGAACCACTCAAATATTTGCCATGGATCACTGCATTTTAGGCGGGGATTTTAATTGGGTATCTACCGAATTGGACAAAAGTGAAGGACTAACTATAAATGATAGAACAATTTTAAAGTGGATTAGAACTTTTATAAAAACAAATAACACTGTAGACATTTTTAGAATTCTTAATAAAAACAAGAGACTATACGTATAAATATGATAACAGTAAAGAAAGTAGGATTTATATATTCTATATCTCTGAAAGTGAGACCAATGCATTAATACATTGTGAAATTTTAAAAGAAAAGATCTCAGACCATAACTCAGTACTTTTAGAGACAAAAAATTCCAAACACATTGAAATGGGGACAAGGCGTGTGGAAGATGAACAGTGCTCTAGTGCTCGATGATGAGTACGTGAGCACTGTTCGCACACACCTCAACAGGATGAAAGAACACACTGAGGATATAATGACAGAATGGGAAAAAATGAAAAATGAAATAAAACGGATAACCAAATATTATAGCAAGACAAAAAGGATTGAAAAACAGTGGATAAAAAAAGTATTCAGAAATTATGACCCAAAAAAAGACCTCTAACAGAGTCAGAAAAAACCAATAAAAACACTGGGAGGTGATGGAAAAAGAAATCCCACAAGGGATTAAACTAAGGGCGGGGAAATATGAAAACCTATATAAAAAAGAGAGGGAATATATAGAAGATTAGAAATTAAAAGTGGAGAAAACAAAAATATAGATTCAATAGTAATTAATGATAAAATTTATAAAACTAAAACTGACATTTTAGAATGTATAAGATAGTACCTTGCTGAAATTTATAAATCTTAAGATATAGATGAAGAGATAATAAATAATTATATGGGGAAACAATGTATAAGCATATATCACTAGATGACAAGAAGTTATGTGAAACTTTTATTACTAATAAAGAAATATTAGAGGCAATTATTAGTCTACAAAAAGGGAAATAGCCAGGCTCAGATGGCATAACCGCGGAAGTTTATAAGAAATTTAAGTATGAATTAATAGATTTTTTAGAACTATTATATAATAATATACTTTTTAAAGGGGAGATGGCCAAAACACTAATGGAAGGAAGTATTACTCTAATATATAAAGGGAAGGGAGAAAAAAAGATTTTAAAAAACTGGAGACCAATAACTTTGCTAAACAATGATTACAAAATCTTAAGCAAAATAATAACTAATAGAATAAAGAACTGTATAAATAAAATTATTGACATAAATCAAGGCTGGGGGGGGGGAAGGGGAAACTATTATGAATAATGCTCTATATATAAGTGCTGTAATTGAATTATTAAACATTAAAGGAGAAAATGGAGTCATGTATCTATTCGATCAAGAAAAAAGCTTTTGATCGAAAAAACATGACTCCATTTTTAAAACACTAGAAAAGTGTGGCTTTGGACCTAACATGATAAACTGGGTAAAAGCCATGTACAATAATATAAGTTCTAAAATAATAGTAAATGGATACCTCTCAAAAGAAATAAAGTATACAAAGGTCAGTTAGACGGGGCTGTCCCCTGGCTATGCTGCTATATGTAATAGCTATAGAATCCCTGAACATAAATATCAATCAAAATAACTACATTCAGGGAATAAAAATACCAAATATGAAAAGAGATTTCAAAACTATATTACATGCAGATGACTGCACTAACTTCACCAGAGATGGGTTGTCCTTCAAACATTTACAACACGAATTCACAAAATATGGGAAAGCCTCTGGTTCAGCTATAAATCACGACAATACATAGATTTTACTGATAGGCAACTGGAGGAGCAACCACCCAGGCTTTTCCCCAACCTGATTAAAAAACAAGTAAAAGCACTAGGAATTACATATGGAATGAACTCTTCTAAAGAAAACTACAGTGAGTTATTAATCAAGGTTGAAACACAAACAAGAACTTGGCTGCATAAGAAAATAAACCTCATGGACCTCATACAGGTAGCTAAATCCTTCATGTATAGCAATTGAACTATAAAATGAGCTCCATACAACTAACAGAAGCAATGATTAATAACATTGAAAGGAAAATACTGAGATTTATTTGGGACAACAAAATCCACCATCTAAAGAAACACAATATATGCAGACCTAAGGACAAAGGAGGATTAGCCCTACCTAACATAAGTGGAATACAAAAATCCAATAGTTTGAACAGATTTAAATATCTAAATAACTCTCCCCAATTACCGAGGGAATCTATTTACATACATACATATATACATACATACATATATATATATATATATATATATATATATATATATATATATATATATATATATATATATATATATATGCCGTTTTAATAACACAATATATCAAAACTATAAAAACCCCTTTGGAGGTGTAAATGAATAAGTTAATTATTACATAAATATAGAGATAACAAAAATATATGGGATAAAAATTAGAAGATATATAATATATTAAATGAGAGAGCAAGTCAAGATAAACATCCAATAGAATTCAAATATCCGAACCTAAACTGGTCAATAATATGGAAAAAAAACTTCGCGGAAATTAAATCACCAGCTATACAAGGTAGAATATTTCTATAACTACATGGAAGCTGGATGACCGGTGAGGCGGTTTTTAATAGACATATAATTAACAAAATACCACGATGCAGGCAATGTAAGAGCCATACTGACTCAAAAGAGCATATAATATTAAGATGCCCAAAGAAGGATACAGAGAGAGACAAATCATAAAAGCAAGATTATAAGTAAATATGGAACGTTTAATGGTATGCAGTTATCATTTACAAATAATATTGAGGAAAAGAATATATACAATGACCTAATAGGGTATATTAACACTATTATGAACATAAGAATGGAAGATTTTGAATCCAAATTCTAATTTCTAAAATATAATCCAAAATGAATAGGATATAAATACATTGAAACTGTTTCTAATTTTTTTTATTTGTTATAATTTGTTCTTCTTCACCATAATAAGACAGAATTTTTTTCTGTAAAAGAGGTCCTTGTAAGACTGCATTATCTTTAACAACAACTACACATACAGCACATTCATAAACACAAATACTACTGCTTCTATCCACACTATACTTTTAAAATACAACAAATACAACTATTCAACAACCTATTACTTACCACACTAAAATGCTTCTATACTATAAAAAAATAAATAAGAACAACTCAAAAAGATTTGATTCAGCAAAGACAGTCCGAACACAAGCACAACAATAAAATCAATCAAACAATATAGCAAATACATATAGCATACACCGGACAATATCAATCCATTGGCATGGATCACTGAAGAAAATAACTCCAAAACCAGCCAGGGCAATGTAGCTTTGAGACACTAGAGTAGGGCGGTGTGTAAACCCTATCAAAATTTATCCAAATGAAATTTGAAAATAAAAATATACAAACAACTTACTTAATAAAAACAAAACAAAACACCCCCCCCCCCAAAGAAAACAAGAAAACAAACATACATAAAATCCTTTAATTTAGGAACTAGAGGGTTCGTCAAATGATGTAATTCTGAGGCGGACCACACCAATAATGGAAACTAAGAAGATGATGAATTGGGGTGTACCGGCTGTGGAGACAAAAAACGATGGAATAGCATCGACTACCCAAGTCAACCCAGAACTACTTCCTGAAGAGGTTAATTTTAATTGGGATTTTGTAGATTTTCTTTCGCAAGAATTTGTTCCGAAACCAGTACCTTAGCCACCTTCTTCTTCTTTACCACACATGGATAATTTTAAACAGAGCCAGAAAGAAGAATTGGAGAAATTTTTACAGCAGCAAAAGGATGCAGAGAAAGCTTTTCTCCTTCAGCAACAACAACAAGACGAAGAGGCAAGAAGGAAACGACAGGAAGCAGCTAAGAAACAATGTAGTGAAAGTCAAATGGTCACGGTACATTGGGACATTTTAGCAGAGTTAAGAAATGTATCAGACTTCATTATTACGAACGAAGAGAAAAAGATCTTCCCGAGTTAAACAACCCAACCCTGTGACTACGCCTGCCGTACCACCATTAGTGATTTGTACCAAATCATCGACAGGAGACAGTTCAGAAGTAGGCCTTGGCCGTGGCAAAGGCTTAAGGCAGTTAAAGTTGATTAGTTCCCATTCCTAAGTTTGTCGTTTAAACCAACAAATACCCAAAGGCCCTTTTCAGGGCCACCTATTTCTCTCGAAAAGAGATAGCATTTCATTGCCAACATCAATTAAAACTAAAAAAGACCTTTTCACCACTATTGTATGTGTGAATGTATGAGTGCGTGACTGTAGGTTCTTATTCTAAAAATCATAACCAAGAGACATTTACATTTTATGTCTAGTCTATTCTGGTACAAATTTTACAATTCATTTCACAGCACAACATAACACTTTCAAAAGTTCTTAATCTTCGTCTGTGTCTGTTTTCACTCTCTCTGTTTTTTAAATTTCTTCACTTTCACATTTTTTTTCTCCCACTTATTCCTCACTTTCTCCTCGTCTTCTTTTCTCTCTCATGTTTCTCTTTCTGCACGTGTCTGCGTTCTTTCTTGGGGGAGGTAACCTCTTCTTCCTCTCTAGAATCCCTCTCTTCTTCTTCTTGCTCCTGTTGTTTCTTTGTGCAATCTGAAGACCAGTGTCCTTTTTCTTGACAATGATAACATGTATATTAACTTGTCTCTTCTAGCATCTGGCTTGCATTTTTGACGGTCTGGACACTCTGAAGACCAACGCCCTTTCTTCTCACAGATATAGCAAGTATCTTGACTTTTATCTCGAAAGGAGGGTGAGTAGTCCGTCGGCTTGTCTGAAGAAAATTTTCTGATGACCACTCGCAAAGCTCTGATCAAACGTTCGATCTGTGTAGGCTCTTCCATCGTTCTGCTTGGTTCAAGAGTGAAATGAGTATGGGAAGGCAAGACACACACTCATTATATTTACGCTGATCTGCTATGGATACAAAGTGAGCCATGGGGTTTAACATGTAGTCATTTGACCTTTTGAAGTCAAGATGGAAAGATCGCTTCAATTCGTGAAGAAAGAAGAAGAAGAAAGTAAGAGACAGAAACGTGCTTTATCGCCTCTTACAATAGTCCTGGCACAAATTCATGCCAGTGATTTTGAAGATGACATGAGTGAACCAGATTCCAGACCCAGTAATTCTACACCTAGTCAAAGTTCACCTGTAAACCCTGAAAATTACTATCACATTGTAGAGACGGAAAAGCGCTCCTCTAGACAATTTAGTACTACGGCTTACATTTACAGGGTGAAGTTTAAGGATTTCGAGGCCGACGTACCGCAGGAGAAAGCTGAGGGCTTCATCACTGAGGTGTGGGATTCTTTGTTAACTCACTGAAACACCAATGTAAAGCCAAAGAAGACGATCGCTTGAGACGTTCTATTCATCACGACGGTTTGAAGTCCCCTGTTTGGATCGAGTTCAGTAGCCCAGTAGAATTGACCCCTTCCAAAGTCATGGACAAGATACAACACGTGCAACAATCCAATGACATTTTTCACATCACCGATGGAAAAGCGACACTGTTCATGACCCACGTCTCTCTCCCCAAGGGGAGGGGACAACGCATAAAGGTGTTATTGGTGGACAACCTTCGCGGCACCAAATTAACAACTCTCAAGACCACATGTGTTTAGCCCGTGCCATCGTGGTGGGACAAACGCATGCCGACAAGAACGACACGGTAGAATGGAAAAGGGCCTGGGAGAACCGAGCAAAACAACGAAGTGAAGCAGAACTCCTGTTACAACAAGCCGGCCTGTCCAAAGACCACCCCCCCCCCGTGGTATTCCTGAAATGCAAAAATTGCAAGATGTCATAGCGCCACGCTACACTTTGAAAGTGCACCCTCAAGAAGTACGCGGGCCTCTGTTGTTTTGAGGCAAAGATTTTAAGGATGGAAAATGCATTCACGTTTATTATCACAATGAACATTTCGATACTATTACCAGTATCACCGGATTCCTGGGATACAGTTATTACTGTGAGAAATGTGACTATGGTTATAACAATCGAGAGCAACACAAACACTGTGGTTCGAAATGCTCAGGATGTTTGGCCTTTCAACCCTGTCTGGACGAAGGACAAGAACGAGTGCATTGCTCTGCTTGTCAGCGTACGTTTGTCAGCTCTGCCTGTTACCAATAACATCTAAAAACGCAAGGTTCACAACAGAAAAGTGCTTGAGATTGTGCCCCACTTGTGGATAAGCCATACTTACCAATAATGCCAAGGCACACGTATGTTCAGGAAAGAAGCGATGTCACATTAGCCACCAAATCGTGGACTTGGAACACCAATGCTACATTCAAGAATACCAACCCCAACAGGAAGATGATGACCACAAGAAGAAAGGGAATTTCATCTTTTTCGATTTCGAATGCTTGCAAGAGACCGGCATTCACATTCCTAATTTCTGCGTGGTTCACCGAGCGTGCGAGAAGTGCATTCAAGAACCTATCTTTAGTCATTGCCCTCAATGCAGAAAGATTCCTGGAGGACGTGAGCAAATCTTTCGGGGACCTAACACGCTAGCCGAATTCGCTCAACGGATCTTTGACCCCATCGACAAAACGTGGAGCCAACAGGACATTGAACGTTACGGAGATTGACATCGTCATGCCACCGTGATGGCTCACAATTTCTCCGGATACGATGGACAGTTTCTCCTCAGATACTATACGGAACAAGGCATCGAACGCCCTAAAGTGACTTTGTACGGAGCCAAATCTATTCCATGCAAGTGGTACAAGTACAGTTTAACGATTCGATGAGTTACTTGGCCATGCATTTGAGTCGAATGCCTAAAACGCTTGGAATGACAGAAATGGCCAAAGGTTACTTTCCTCACTTTTTCAATTACGAAACCAATAAATATGCCTTTCTACCCCATTTGCCTGAGGCTCACGATTACGACCCCGACAAGATGCGTACCATACAACGAGAAGCTTTCTACGCTTAGTACCAGGCTCACGCTTCGGACCCTTTCGACTTTCAGGAAGAAATGTTAAAGTATTGTCGTTCCTAGTTGGACATTTTACGGCGTTGCTGTGGAAAATTTCGAGAACTGTTCATGGAACACGGAGGGGTCGATCCTTTGAAAGAAGCCTGCACCATTGCCAAAGCGTATTCCTTAGTGTACCGTCATCGATTCATGCCCGAAAACACCCTGGCTGTCATCAGTCCTCAAACGACCAATTTTGTCAAACGTCAATACTCGGTCAAAGCCCTACGCTGGTTACATTACTTGTACGACAAGGAAGACAAATGGATTCCGTACGCCCGCAACGGAGGAGGCGAAAGGACCACGGGAACGTATTCGGTATATGGCTGGGACTTAGAAAACCCCAAGATTGTGTACGAGTTTAACGGTTGCTTATTTCACGGATGTTCCGTCTGCTACCTTCAACGTGGCACTAAAAATAAGATTTTACAACGGACCATAGAAGACTAGTACCATGCCATTTGTCAGCGACGCTTGAAGTTAGAACAGCAAGGATACCAAGTGGTGGAAATGTGTGAACACGAGTACGATCACCGTTTGAAAACCGATCCTGAGTTTAAACGCATCGTAGAAAGTTAGAAGTTGATGGACCCCTGAACCCGAGGGACAGTTTGTACGGAGGACGGACGAATGCCATCTGTTAGCTGTACCACGCTAACGAAGAGGAGAAGAAATCAAATACTTGTACGTGTGCTCACTGTATCCTTACGTGTGCAAATATTGTCGCTTTCCTGCAGGGCACCCGCAATTGTTGAAGGAACACATCGACCTGGACCACATTCGACAATACGAAGGCTTGATCAAGTGCAAAAGTTTGCCTCCCACGGACTTGTATCATCCCGTGTTACCTCACCATTGCCAAGGCAAACTGTTTCCCATTTGCCGTAATTGTGTTTAAACGTGTAACCAAGACCAGCCTGGTCAGCACACCAAGGAAGAACGCGCCTTGACGGGGACGTGGGTCAGCGTGGAATTGTTCAAAGCTCTGGACCTGGAATACCAACTGTTAGAAGTGTACGAAATTTACCACTTTCCCAAGACACAACAATACCACAAGAGCGACGAGACTCAGAAAGGCATTTTCGCAGACTACGTGGATGCCTTTTTGAAACTGAAACATGAAGCCACTGGCTATCCTTCCTGGTGTAACACTCCCGAAGATCAAAATACATTCAAAGAAAAATACTGGGAGCAGCAAGGTATCACTTTAGACCACATCGAGAAAAACGAAGGCAGGCGATCGTTTGCCAAAGTGATGTTAAATTGCTTGTGGGGCAAAATGGCACAACGACCGTGTTTACCCAAGACGGAGCTCTTGACAGAACCTTCCCGCTACTTCCAGATGATTCACGATTAAACCAAATACATGAAACACGTGGACGTCGTTCGTGAGGATTTGATCGTGGTCAATTACGAAGAAGACCAAGACTTTGTACAAGCCCGTGAATTTGGAAATGTCATCATTGCAGTCTACGTGACAGCTCATGCTCGCTTAAAATTGTACGAATCTTTAGAACTGTTAGAGCATAGCGTCCTGTACTTTGACACGGACAGTTGCATTTACATCGATCGCCCGGGTCAGCAACACCCTAACATCGAAGGAGACCGTTTAGGAGGCTGGACAGGCGAGCACCCCGACGAGAAGATTTTAAGTTTCGCTAGTGGCGGTCCTAAAAATTACGGCTACGAATACCGAGACAAACAAGAAGTACACACCGAATGTAAAGTGAAATGATTGACTCTCAATTATCGCACCAGTGAAGTGGTAAACGTTGGGGTATTGAAAGAAGCCTTGCAGTCTGGAGAGGATGGAAACTTTAAAGTGACCACCTACCATCCGAACAAGATTGTACGTTTACCCACTCACCAAATCGTCAGTCGACCCTTTGAAAAAGTCTATCAAATCGTGTACCAGAAGCAAGTGCGTCTTCCCAATCACTTCACTTTGCGGTATAGACATGTCTATATAAAAAATTGGTTGTAAGAGGATAGCCACCAACCAGAAGAATGACTTCGTCACAGCAAGAATCGAGTGAGAGACCCAGTGAGATCTCCATGTTCAAACCCTACCATTTTCCGGTCGTCTTACCTGACTATTGTGATTGTGTCCGTCGATTGGAAAAGTTTCAAAAATGGCCCACTGATAGGGAAAGATTACCTACTTAGAATGTTTTAGCTAGAACAGGATTTGTCTATTTGGGACCTGAGACTGAATTGGGATACAAAGTACAGTGTTTCAGTTGCGGCCTGAGGTTACGAACAAGATTCAGCCTACCTGGGACATGTTCGATGGTCTCCCAATTGTCCCTATTTACCTTTATTGGGACGATATCAGTAATCCCTGAATGGATACTTTACAAGAGAATATTCGTGGTTTGCCTGTGGAGTTGAGAGAACGCATTTACCGAGAACTGGTCAAAATTCAAGTGAAAAGAAAAGAACAATTGCATCCGTTACGTCACCGGTGCTTAAACCACTGATCCTGAATGCTATAAAAGGACTAATTCAGTTGAAAGTGTTCCATTGGTCAGACATTCATTAACTACCTCTTGGTTTAAAGGATTGGTTTGTTATTGATAATTCTATTTGCTACCAAGTAGACTTACTGCAACAAATTCCAGAGCAAGAGGTAGAGAATTAACAAAATATTTTACACAATGTCACCTTAGTGAAACAGGTAACTTCTGAACGAACTGTGATGTGCAAGTTAGTGACTAAACAATTTTGATTCGCCACTGGAGTAAAACCATCTTTGGGCAGACAGTACTCTTATTGTCTCCAACAAAAGAGAGTTTTAGTATGACCTAATCATGGATACTTTACATGAAAACATTCGTGGTGCGCCAGTGGAGTTGAGAGAACGCATTTACCGAGAACTGGTTAAAATATAAGTGAAACGTAAAGAACACTTAAACCACTGGTACCTGAATGCTATAAATGACTGATTCATGAGAAAATAGAACCGGAGGAGCAGGAGAGAAAAAGGAAAGAAAAGGATGAAAAGAAAAAAACTTTATTACCTCACCTCATGATGAGAGCTGTGTGTGAGGTTAAGCCAGAGGCAAGGACACCTCCACAGAGGCAAACACTGGACACTATACCAACACAACAATCTCTATCAGCACCACAGCCAGTAGCAGTACATGTGCGTAGAGATAATATAATGAGACCCCAACATCCTGGAGTATGGAATAGAAGAAGAAAGAGGGAAGTTTTGACAATCCCAGAGACAGAAGATTGGGAGAGTGAAGCGAATCATCCTCCCTCAGCACTCCCAGCTAGAAGAGTGAATTGGGAGAATGATTGGAGTAGAAGATGTGTTTGTGGGGCAAGGCCCGGAAGGTGTAATCACTGACAGGTGCATATGGAGTTCAAGAAAAACAGCCATTTTCAGGGATAACAAAAACTCTAGAAAAGAGACTATTCAATTTGCCAATTAGTGTGATTGTGGAGTAGTGTGAATTTAAAAATTTACTCTTTTACTAATGATATTGTGTGTGTGTGTGTGTGTGTGTGTGTGTGTCTGTATGGGTGTTTGTTTGTAAGCGCTCACGTAAGTTTGTGTGATAGTAGATTATTGGGTTTTGTGATCGCACACGTACGTTTGTGTGGATAGTAGAGTGTGTGGTTTTTAACTTTCCTTCTGTGTGGATAGTAGATTTTGGGTTAGATATTTGCTTCTTCACGTGCGTGGATATTAGATTTTGGTTATGTTTTTTGCTCCTTCCCGTTTGAAGTAGAAGAAGAAGAACCCATGTTGTGTAAGTATATAATGTAAGTTATGTCTGTGTTATATCTGTACACCCGTGCTATTTGCTCAGTACTGTGACGTCAACTTCCCTAGTTGCTACATTGTTACCAATCTCCCCTACCGTGACGTCAGACGCTATCTTTCCCTTGTCCCTATACAGGCCCACTATGTTTTTGACTGCATGTTCCCATTGTTCCTATATATCTTGTCCCAAAATAGGCCCAAAGGGGGTCTGTAATGTATTTTCTCATTGTCCCTATAATTCTTGTCCCTAAACAGGCCCGGGGGTGGGTGGGTGTCTGTAATGTATTTTCCCATTGTCCCTGAATCGCCCCACTTCACTACTGAGGTATTTGAACTCGTTAATAATAATATTTGTGTAGCACAATTATAATACTGTAGAACAAAGCGTGTATGGAATACGTAGACATGAGTGAGTGCGTTGACCTGTTAATTTATTTGCCATTATTCTGATGAATGGTCTGTGAGAGAGTGATGAAATTTCCTTAGAGAGGAGCAGCGAGACCAGACTACGCTGTTAAGGAAGCTTTCAGTGTGGACGTGGAGGTTAGACGCCCAAAGTGCGTGAACGGGGAAAAGGCTCAAAAGGGCACGTAGAAGACGCCATAATGACGTCAGAGGTTTGGGTGCAGGTGCAGCGCCGGAAGGACACGTAATTGTGAGCACCAGCAGCGCCAGGAGAGTGTATTACCCAGGGTACCGGAGTACCAAAGAGTGGCAGTGACTGTGTCAAACATCGGTAAGGAAACGCTCTCTCTCTCTCTCTCTCTTAAGACCGTTGTTGTTGTTGTTGTTGTAGGGTTAACGCCATTTTTCAGCACAAGATAGGCTGTATATGGCGGCCAGTATAATTGGTGGGGGAAAACCCCGGAAAATCCCGGGAAGAACCACCGACCCACGAGAAGTTACTGGCTAGCTTTCTCACGCACCCTCGTTAGTCGAGCCTGAGACTCGAACCCACCCAGACAGAGGTGAGATGGCAGTGATCCGGAACGGTGAGCGCTTTAAACCACTCGGCCACGCGGGGACCCCTTAAGACCGCTAAATGTATATGATGACATTTGGCAACTTCTAATAGGTCATCGATTGTACTATTTTGAAAGAGCTGAATTTGAGAAATTGTCACTGGGAAATTATTTAATTCATTTGTTATATTTTATTAAATTGTTATACTTTCCAGCTTGGTTTATTTATATACTTAGACCGTCGGCATTGTTGACTTGGAGCTCGGATCTATTTAAATTTTAATTGTCCATTTTTCTCCGGTATTATAAATAGTACCGTACGATGAGTGTGACATATACATACATGCATGCATATATACATACATACATACATACATACATACATGCATACATACATACAAACACACACACACACACACATACATACTGTCACATACTGTCACGTTATAAGTACTGAACAGTAACCAGATTGCCACGTGTATATGCTAGACCCTTAGGCTAATTATTCGTTTTACAAATGTTGCGAGTGTCAGCCTTGCGAACAATGAGTGTGATAGCGATGTGTACCCAGCTGGCCGGCCGACTGATGTTACGATAGTGTAAGCCGACATCAAAAGGATGAGTGGGAAGCCAGTTGTTTACAACATGGCCATATGAACTTCTTACTGGCGTCTTATTTGGCTGCGTGCGATTCACACGTAAGTTGCATGAATTGCCGTTGTTGGCCTCAAGGAACATCAAGTGGGGGTCATAAATCCACCCTTGACAGACTGCCGGGGAGGGGGCAATGTCTGCGAATTATGTAGAAAATGGGTGAATCGTAATCCACTCGGAAATGAGCATGGTGTGGCCACCATAGGAATCGCAAATTTAAATATAGTGTCTTGAAACTAAACGTCAGTAGTCGCTAAACCATCCTGCGGGAATTACATAAGGAAGTTAAAAATTAATCCGACGTCATTCGAAATTGGCGGGAAACATTGTTATTCTGGGAATTACAAAGGAGCTTCGGACAGGTCAGCGACTCATTTGCTCGACTGTCGAAAACTATTATGTCAAGGAAGCTTTTAGGGACCGGAGGGGATTTTGGAGACAGAGAAGGGAAATACCCTGGTAGAGTTGGTCCCGAGTCTCTGGGAGACAAGAAAAGGAGAGAACGGAAGTGGAGGAAGTGGAAGGGTGAAAGACGTATTTGTTGGACTGAAGGGGTACTGGGTACCAGTCAAGAAATACTACAGATGAGTAGAAACACAGGACAGGCGGAAATTCTATCACACTAAGTTAGGTGATGAAATAGACCGTCACTTGCTCGAGTGAAAGACGAGTGATAGACTTTTGAATATTGAATTTCATTTGAGGATGGACTATCTGTTATTGAACGGCATTAAATTTGTTTTTGATTTCAATTCCACCTTTTGTGTATTCAGTAATTTAACTGTTGGCATCGCTGACTGGGGGCTCGGAGCTGTGCATCTCTATCACTACTTCAATTTCTAACAAAAACGAGCCAGGGTGGGTCTTCTGTAATAATTAAAGATTACACATACATACATACATGTAACGGTACATATATACATACATACATACATACATACATACATACATACATACACGCACGCACGCACGCACGCACGCACGCACACACACATACATACATATATGGATCGCGACTCGAAGCCAATTATTGCATACATTAATTTCTGCAAAATAGAAAAACTAAAGGAGAGTTTAAACAAACTTCACAAGATTCAGAAGGAAGCAATATATTGTTTAGAATAAAGAGCTTTGAAGTGCAACATTTGATATGGCTCTCAGACGACTGTGTCCCTTTAAGATTCACCTAGGTTTTGTATAGCACTATTGTGAAATGTAAGTTAGCATAAGCGGTCCATGCGAGACGTTATGTGAGGATCTGTGGCGCCATATGTGTACAGAATAATGCAGAGAACTCCGCGGTATAAAGCGTATCGCATTTGTTTACTGTTGTAAGGAATTGATGAAACTGGTTTTAATTATTCCATTTATTATTCCGTGGATGATTACTATCCTAATTTTCTATATCTATGAGAAAGACGAAGTCACCAAACGCATACCGGCCGTTGACAGGATCAGCATTACATGGAGTTATTTCAGAGACAAATGGGTTTGTAATATTTTCTACTCCGGTCTCCATCGACAAAATTTCAAAGCAAATTACATGGCTAATTAAAACAATCAGTTCTTCAGAGCACACGAGAAACCACAGACAGCTTACTTGATTACTTGCTTACGCACTCGATTTTCCAAGACGGTTTAAAGATTTAAAAGGCTTGTTGCAAAGAATCGTTATTGTCGTTCTGTTATCTTCATTTCTTCTTATAGTTCTTTGATTTTTTAACATTTACAACCTTTAACCTTACCAGGATGCTATTTGTCAATTTTCTCGTGTACCTGATTTCGCGCAGATGTAGAATGTATAACTGGTGTTTAAGACACAGATGGGTAATTCATGAGGATCAATAGAACTTCAACAATCTGATTGTCACGTTTGCCTGCCAGCGATTACGTAAGTCAGGAACAAAGGAATGGATTAGCGCAATGAGTATGTCGACCCTGCACTGTTACGGCGATTTTGTTTGTACAAGAACCCCCCGTTAGGTGTTAACACTCGCATATAGATGTTAGAAGCTTTTGTTCTAAGAACAAAGGACCCTCAACGCTATTGTAAATCTCCCCGCTTTGACAGATGGCCTGAGACTCGTCTGTTAATCTGAATCGACTGGGGGTAGAATTGATATCCAATTAGAACTGAGGAAAGGTGGGGCCATCAATTCGAACCAGAACTTAACAGTCATTTGAACTGATAACGAATTAGTGATTTGTAAGCCGTCGTACTGGTAAAGCAGAATATACTCACTCCGAGGGAGCCACTCGTGATTTGGCGGGAAAACTCTTAGCACATTCTAAGGACAGAAAGCTTCGTAAAGGTCAGTGAGTTATTTGCTCGATTGTTGCAAAATGTTACGGCATTGTAATTGTAATTAAGTGCAGTATGTATATTTACTTACTAGAATCGTTAGTCCATAGAACTACCCTTGTATTGTTTAATTTACATGCGTACTTGAGAAATGAGCTGTGATTATGTAGATTGCTCGCTCGTCAGAATTGATATTGTAATACGCTATTTAGTTACTTCGTAGTAAACTAATGTATTTATTCATGTGATAGTTTAGATTTTGCAATTGTTGAATTAAATTGTAATTTTGGAAATAGTTGCAGTGTGTAAATCTAAATGATATGAATATTTGAATATTTGTGTACACTTGTGGGAGTGTGATGTACAGAAATGCATCGGGTTATTGTGATATTGTTGAGAATAATGAGATTAAGAATATATATATATATATATATATATATATATATATATATATATATATATATATATATATATATATATATATATATATATATATATATATATATATATATATATATATTGATGTGACGCAATTTAGTGATTTCTGTATGATAAGTAGGATACATCTCTTATTGCAACGTTGTTTTTCTAAGAACGTGTGTGTTTTTCGATGTGCACGAATGCGTGACCAAAGATGTAGATAACCTTGATCTGATGATTGATTGATTGTTGATTTAGTGTCCTTGTGTTTTTCGTAGGAAGCTTTTGGGGACAGAGTAGTCAAGTCCCGAGTCTCAGAGAGACAGGATAGAAGTAGGCGGAGAACAAGCTTCGTTGAAGGAGAAAGAGAGAAAGAAAAGGAGGAGGAGAAAAGAAGAAAAAAGGGGAAGAGGACAGGAAGAATCGGAGAACTCCGGAAGGAGGAAAGCAATTGGCGTAGTAAACACAGATGAGTAGAAACCAAGTACAGGGGAAAGTCATCTCACACTAAAATCACGTGATGAAATAGGTTGTCACATGGTCGAGAGGAAGCAGATTGGTTGAGAACTTAATATCGTTTAATTTGTATTAAATTGTTATTCTTTTGGATTTCACCTTTGTGTTCTTAATAATTTAATTGTCGGTATTGCTGACTGGGGGCTCGGAGCTTTACCTCTCTCTATCACTAATTTCACTTCCTACAAAAACGAGCCAGGGTGGGAATTCCACAGTAATTCAAATAAATATTGGGAGCGCCCCACCCCAACGTATAACAGTGAGTCACAATAGAACTTCACACTGATGATGACTTTTCAAACACAAATCGTCTCTTTCAAGTGCTGTTGATCATTATTATTTTGTTCTCGGATAACTAAATCATATTACATGTTACTCAGGCTGTGTCATACATGACATACATGCTTGTATACGCTGTGATAGGAATCATGTACACTGGACAAGATCTAGACCTACTTGACAGTTACCTTTCTTCTCGTGATGTATTCAAAGATTCAAAAAGATGTTCAAAGTTTATCAAGCAGCTCAATGAAAAGTGAGATGAAAAAGAAGTACATAAAGGAGCTAACATGGATGAGTGTCAGCAAAAGTATAAAGCTTTAAATCACAGTCAAAGTCAGAGTCAAAATATAGATTTGGCATTAGTATATTTCGAAAATCCATGAAGGACTCCTTCAGCTGAATACAGCAAGATGTAAATCATATTATTGTTGATAACCCAGAGAACAATCAAAACTCAGAAAAAGACAGCAAAACCCCCCCCCCAGCAACTCCCACCCCCACAAAAAATGTCACTCCCCCCAACAGCTAAACTTCAATACACATAAAACCTATTTCGTATGTAAATATGAATCTTGTTTGGCACTTGCTAACTTCTTATAAACTCATTAAAATGTTATTCTTTAAAACATAAAATACTTGGAATCCCTCCTCTTAACAACTCACATATTACAGGAGGTATGGAGACGATGTTGTCAAATAAAATAGTTGATAACCGGGAGCGGAACCAGAAATATCGCTTAGCTTAGGAGTCTATAGGATGGAACCCGTTAATCTTTCTAGAAAAGTGCCTAGTTTATGTTATTAATATTTCGAACAAAAATATTCCTTATGATGATGATTGATCCTAACATTTGATATAATTTTTGTCAGTTTTATGCAAGTGTGATAAATTGAATATTTTGTGTAATATATACAGCGTTTGAGGCACTTGTTCAAAATATATAATTACGTCACCGACTAAGGATGTGTGGATATATATATATATATATATATATATATATATATATATATATATATATATATATATATATATATATATATATAGTGTGTGTGTGTGTGTGTATATATATATATGTATGTATGTATGCATAATACATATGTATGCATATATATATATATATATATATATATATATATATATATATATATATATATATATATATATATATATATATATATGCGAAACTCACATAATCTGTAATCTTATTATCGACATCATTACTGTGGCATAACACACTAAACTCAACATTATCTCGTTACTGTTTTAATTGTTTTAATAAATAGTATGTATCCCTTAAACGTATGTACTTTCAGTGGTGAATATCATCAGGAAAACGCTCTAGATTCTTTTCGTGACAAAATCTTGCCATATTATTTCATTTATTAACCCGCTTTTTATAACTGTGATGACTATCAATATTCAATGCTGAACTTTTGTCCATCATTATAGATTGTAGTTTTAGATAATGGTGATTAGTAAACAAGACGTTTTCGTAGCAAGAGTCCAAGGTTAGTTTTGTTTAGTTAGACTAGTTTTTCCCGCTGGAAATCACTTAGGTTACAGGTCAAGGGAAATATGTATAAATACGGATTTGATAAACAAATACTTTATTCTATTTTAGGTCAGTCTTTAGGAATCCGCTTTGAGCAGAATTTACAGTTGTGTTCAGCTATAATTCTAGTGGAATTATTTATTAAATATAGTCACTGGATTTTTTAAGTTCTCATTACCTTTGGATTAACACAATGTTGTGAAATTATTGCAAACTGATTCACAGACAACCTGGATAGCATCCATCTGGTACATCAGATCACTGAAGACTATTATAATTCATTCAGAACATTCTATATGTTTAGACTTGTGATAGGACAGTTAAGGTAAATTGGGATTCAATTTAAGTGTCCCTTGAATTTTCTTTTTGTGTTGTAGTGATATCAAATAAACAAGGTCATCTGGCACTGGATTTCAAACTGACATGGTAACGTTGTTCATCTTGTAAACATTTAACATGTAAAGATAAAACTAAACCTTGAAATGAGGAAAAACGACTTTTATATTAATGTTAGAATGTACAGTTAATCCGAAATATATCATAACAATTTCTATTTCAAAGGCGTGTACACGCACACAAACAGCAAGAACATCGAGACGGTTTTACAACAGGGTGTTTACTGAAGGATACGGAGAAGTTTCCACTAATGGTGAAGTCCGCAATCGAACTGTTGGTTTATAAGTCGATTTGAAAAATGAAATGGAGCAGTTATGGTAGACCATCTCGCCCAGTTTTGATGATTTAGAAACAACCATTCAAACCACACGTACATTTTAGGTTATACTATTAAAGAAGACGGGTTTAATACATCCAAATTTCAACATACGAACACTAGCAAAGATGCAAAAGACAGACTCCAAAAGACCCCGTCCCCTCCATATTTATTTCTCGAAATGGCAATCTTATTGCTTCTCTCTCTCTCTCTCTCTCTCTCTCTCTCTCTCTCTCTCATGCGAATGGTCAAGAGTAAGAGATTTATCCGCTCCAGGAAAGGGCGGAACGATAAAAAAGAGCTGAATAATGAAAAATGTATGATACATTTGTAATAGCAGTATTTAGAATCAAATTGTTTGCATGGCTATGTTTAAGCTAGTTGAGACCGTTGGCTTTAAGACACGAGGAAGAAGGACAGAAAGAAAGAAATAGTGCAAGAGGAAAACATCTAAATTACTGAAGAACAAAAGAAATTAAAAGAAACACTCACGTAATAATAATAATAATAATAATACAGCTTTTACGACTCCTTTCCGAAGGAAACACTTTATTATTTATGAATGGAGAACTACAAAAGGTCTTATTTTCTATTGTTTGTACGTTATAGACAAGATGTGGATGTGAACCTAGGTTACAATGTATCGTTATATAATACCTTTATTATCACTTTTTCCGATAGGTCTATGCACGTAATAAAAAATAAATAAAACTAGGATGAAAGCATCTAGAAGCATTATTTCCAAGCCACAGGGTAAGTTTACACACCCCTTCCACATTGTCAATGTGGAAAACAAAAAAAAAAAAAAAAAAAAAATTAAGGCCCACATATATGTACATCCATGAATTCGGCCAACTGCAGATTCATTTCTACGAATCTTAGTGGTCAGTATAAGTTAAACACGTTCCATATATAAGACTAGCACGTCATTGCTCAAGGACACTGCTTGTATAGTGTTTGTAATCTTCAGTATCTGTCGAGATATCTAGATCCTATGCAAGAGGAGAATTGGTTTAAGTCTTGTGAACTTGTAGCCAAGGTCTAACTGGTGACTGGGCATGTCGAAGAATGAATTGCCTTTGTTTCCGGTTTGTATGTACTAGGGTAGTCTTTCACTGTTCTGATACTTCATTGGGTTCCGCAAGTAATTAATGTGTACAGAAATTCCAGAGTAATATTTTCATGAATTTAATATTAGCAGCATGTTTTAATTTAGAATGACAAAACAATTCGAAATTATTATTTTTGTACAAAATAGTTTAATTTATCTGATATTAATTTTAAATATTACACATATATTTACGCTACTTTAATCAACTGTTTAATACGGGTCAAGCATACCATCGTGGTGACCCTGTTGCGAATGACATTCGGACCAAATTCAACTTCTGGACAAGTTTCTGATGAAACACAAAATGTCATTTTTTGGTTATTAACTAGCGTATGTTAATGTGTTAAGTGAATGTAATCTTTTGTAAAGGATGTCATGACAGAATTTGTTGAGGTAATTTCTCAAGTCCACTAAATATTTTTTCTAAATATTTGTTAAGAGGCCCCCCCCCCCCCCGATAAATATAATATCTTGCCTTGGTATTGGCATCGAACTCAAAATTTTCTCTGCCTATTATATCAATAGTGATGGTGTAGGGTACAGTGTAAATACTTCCTGTTATGATCAACAAGTTGTCTAATGTTAGTAAAATGACATGCACAGGTTGTCAATCAAAGTGGAAGCTTAATCATTACAACTTTCTCTACAGTTTTTAGATTTAAGAACTAACGCACACATAGGAAATTCATCTACTAAAAGGTACGGACCATTAATTTGTCGGTTGTTATGGGGTGGGTGGGGGTGGTTGTCAGTTGCGATTTTGTTTTGAGCCGATTATTATTATTATTATTATTATTATTATTATTATTATTATGTGATATATAATATAGTTTGATTTTGCTGTAAATCACTACAATATATTTTTCCAGCTATTGAGAGACGGAATTTTAAAAAAGGTAATGTCAGGCCCCTGCCCAAAACATTAAATTGTCGGTTCCTAACATAATTGATGTTTACCATGGGATGTGTAGCGTAATGTTCGGAAGTACTGCTGTGCAAAATTGTCCGTGGTACCAAGTTCTAATAATTCAAATCCCTAGTTGACTAGAATATATCAAGTGAGTTAGTACGTATAAGCACAAGAAAAACTTGAGAGCCAAAATCTTAATGAGAATCTTATATAACTGCGACCTTGAATCCGCGGTCAAAGGGCCGAGTTAATGTGGGTATTGGCATCCCTCTCAAAGTTTCCCTGCCTATATGCGTGTTTGTGTGTGTTTTGGATTTGTAACGTAGCTTTAACAATTTTCAGTCATATCACTACGATCTCTGCAGCGCAGCAGTTTATAGCGCTGAAAAGCACTGGGACATCATGCCGCAGACATGCAGTATCATGTCCTAACCAGTCACATTATTCCGACACCAGGCCGACGAATCCTAATACTAATCTTTTAATACTGAGCTCCAAGGGAGGCAGTTGTAAGTACCATGTTTTATAAGTCTCTGGTATGGCTTGGCCGGGGTCTGAACCCGCGACCTTCAGCATCTGAGGCGGACGCTTTAACCACCAGGCCACCTGAGCGGTCTCCCTGCCTATTATATTAATATAGTAAGTGCTCACTTCAGTATCAAGTTCCTAATTTTATTAACAAGCTGTTTAATGCCTAATGTTAGCACTATGTTATTCACAGGGTGTCAGATACAGTGTAAGCTTGTTCATCCCATGTTTAGTTCTAGCTTGTACATTACAGCTTATTTCAAAAATTAGCATACACGTAGGAATTCATCTACTATAAGCCACAGAACACTCACTGTTTCCGGTTTTCGCAGGCGGGGTGGGTGGTTGTCGGATGCAATTTTGTTTTGATCCGATTTATTATTATTATTATCATTACTATTGCAAGTATTTTAATTCGATTCCTATGAACTTTGTCAAAAAATGAAATAAAATAATTGAAATGGTAAACTGGTGCAAAATAATTCTATGAGATTATTTGCCGAGTACAATCGAATGACTTGTTTATTGATTTTCTTGAGTTTGGTTTCATTCTTTCTGACGTATCAAATATAGGCAATAAAGCCACATTTACCGCACGAAATATTAAGACCTTATGGTTCGTGTGGAATAAAATAAACATAAAATGACCTATGGGAAGGTTGAACATATTTATTCCTACTTGTATGAAACAAATTACATACTTTCATGCTTAAATGAGCAGTAAACATCAATGAAATCTCATTGTAATAAAAGCATTACTGAAAAACAAATAAAATCCTATACTATTTTCTCTGCTTCAAAAGTAGAATAGCTTTGATTGAAGTGAAGGTTTTGAATTGTCTTTGTAAAATTGAAAGAGCGAACTGAAAACTGATATTAGAAATGATTGACAAATTAAGAATACACCCTGATAAAATGTCATTTGAATTTAACGAAGTTTAAAACAAATAAAAAAATTGTATGCTTATATATCTGGTTGAAGTCCATCATTACAATAAATACTCAACTTAAAAAAATATCACATCAAGTTCTTATACTAATCCAGTCTGAGAGACAGGGGCAGATTAAAGTTGACGATGGTGGTAGTAGTGGTGGTGCTGGTGGGAGGCTGGGGCACCTAAAATATAGAGACACAAATACACCCTTAACGCTTTTCTTAAACTGACCTTTATTCTTGTATACTTATTTTAGCTATATTTGATGAATCATTTGAGGGTTTATTTAAACACATGTAATTTGAAACACGCGATCCAGGGGAGCCAATTACTATGGGGTGTGGGGTTGGGTTGGGTATTTTCCCATGCATTTCCACCTTCGTCTGGCACTGCTGAGATGAAACAGATAGTAGCCTTTGATGAGCCATCTGAAATTCGATTTGGTACCACTTACTCTCGACAAAATTGTACGATAACACCAGTATTACTCACTTATTGGACTCGGCGACAGCAGTACATAGACGTTTATCATCACATAAATTAATCTGAAACAATCAACATCCACTCTCACGACTTTTATGCAGGGTTTCCATTTTAATTTGTCACGTGATCAAATTTTCTAGTCAAGCAATACATTTTCTTAGACAAGGAAAACCCTGCCTACGCCAAGTTTGCCGTTTGAAAAGTGATTTAAAGCCTTCGTACATTGAACACATTGAATCAAAATGAGAAAATGAAAGCAAAGAGACATTTGTGTGAAATTATGCACTAGAGCCCTTCAAAATAAGGCATAGCATATTTGATTATTTTCCAAAACCAAACATCGTCGTGGTTTACATACGTATTTGTCTATGTATAATCTTTCATTTCAGGGACCTGTTTAGATTTATTTATTTCACATAAAATAATCATAATGTTTAAGCGTTACGTTCTGCTAGTGACCGTTGATGAGTTATCTGAGATTAGTATTGGCACCACTCACTCTAGACAAAAGTATTCGATAATAACAATATGACTCGGTTTCTGGAGAGATACAGTGTTATCCGCAATCGCTGCTCGTACCGGGAAATCCGTTTAATGAACGCAGTCTGCAGTTTTATTTATTTTTAAGAACCGGAATAATTCCTGCACAATGAAGTCGTCATTCTTGTCGAAACAAAAACATGATCCAATTTTTAAACATTAACTGGGTCCACATCATGATTGCAGATTCGCCAGCAGAAATTAATGTAAATACAAACTTTCAGAAAATCACGTTTCCAAAAGAGAATAAAGATAATAATGACTACAATCACGAGGGCCCCAAGTAAAGTTGCTAGCGTCGAAACCAAGGTGAAGCTATTTAGTAATTCCTTGGTTTGACTTTCGATAATACTTGGACACATATCCGAAAACAACGCATTCGACACTAACATAGTTGTGTTGGAGGATGAAGTAGTGGTTGTTGTACAGGTCAATGCAGAAAAGTCTTTAATTATTTGAACGCTAAAATATGTGGAATTGCTAAAATAGTTTAGAAATTCACAATCACATGTCCATGGATTATCTGAAAGATGGACTGATGATGCAAATGACATTTCGTACAATACATTTTTATCTAGTTTGTGGAGTAGGTTTTTGGACAAGTCCAGCTTGTATGTCGCAGGAAGATGACTGAACGATCCGACATCTATAAAAGATATTCTGTTGCTGCTAAGTGATAATCGTTGTAATTTGTTTAGTCCAAAGAAAGTCTTTGACAAAATTGTAGATATATAATTTCCTTTAAGATGTAGTGTCTTCAGTGATGATAATGTCGCAAATGCGTAATCATCTATAGTATGTATATTGGAATCATTCATATATAGATATTCGAGGTGTGGCATACTTGATAAAGAATGTCTTGACACTACACTAAAGTTATTTCCATCCAGGTACACATGAGTTGCTGCTGGAGGTATTTCCTCTGGAATTACATCTAACCATTTTCCTTGACATCGGACAGCGTTAACTGATCTGTCACTGCTGTGCAAACACATGCATTTATCTGGACAAGGGTACGAACATGAACACGCATCTACGTCACAGCATGAACATTTCAAAATGTTACAATCACGTTCATACTGACAAAGGAAATCTTCGGTAGGAAGTCTGAAGATAAAAGAATCATTAGTTTCGTCAAATGCTGTACACGTAAGCTTGTGTAGATCTAAAATAAACACGCCGTTTGTATTTTGAGACGACCACCATATCTTGATCCATTGCATGCTACAATCACAATGGAAGGGATTTCCTTGTAGTTTTACCAAAGTCCCTATTGGTGATGATGATGACAACGCAGTTTCCTCGAGATATCTTATCTCATTATGTGAAAGATCGAGAAGTCGAAGATTAAGTAGAGATTTGAATGCACGACTAGATACTCCTTCAATTTTATTATTTGAAATCACTAAATGTTCAATCCGTCGAAATTTACCAAACGTGTCAGAGGATATACGCAGCCTAACATTATTGTAACTCAGATCAAGTGTTCGAAGTCTCAGGAAACTACTGTAATGGAGAAAGATTATGTCTGATATATTATTTTTTCTTAAAAATAGTTGTGTAATTGGCGAGGTTCCGAATGCATTGTAATCTACATAGTCTATTTCATTATTGTTTAAGGAAAGTAAAAGTAGATTTTGCAAATTTATAAACGTGTTTGCCCAGATAGTTTTAATTTTGTTGTTGTTCAGGTTGATTACTTCAATGCCATTAGCACCTGCGAAAGTTGAAAAATCAAGGTACTTTATAATGTTATGTCTCAGATTCAAAAACAACAGATTCTGGAGTCCTTGAAACGATGGTAGATTTTCAATAGCATTACAACAAAGATTGAGCACACGTAATGCTAGGAGTGGTTGAAAACAATCTCTGTGTAAATTACGGATCCTATTATGTTGCAAATTCAGTGTATCTACCTTTGATAATCCACTAAACGTGTCCTTATCTATTATTTCAATCAAATTTCCAGAAATGTTTAGTTTTTCGAGATTATGTAGAGAAGCAAATATATTCTCATTTAAATTCCTGATGTAGTTATGAGAAATATCCAAATATTCCAACTTTGAAAAGAAGCTGAGGAACGACATCTCCATCTTTTTAATGCAGTTGCTTCTTAGAACCAGCTGTTGCAAGTTTAGAAGCTTTCTTATCTCATAAAAGATGGAGCTATTTAGTGATAAATCAGATAAGTGAAGAACAGTCAAGTTTCCTAGATGGCTCAGTAATCCAGGAGAAAAATTTGACATTCTGTTCTTCGCCAAACTCAAATTCTCTAATGCATTTACGTTCTGGAAAATGTTACTTGATAATGATGTTATTAGATTGTTTTCGATGTTAAGCAATGACAACGAATATAATCCTTTAAAAGAATACATTGAAATGTGATCTATTTTGTTATCACTGGCAGCAAAATATAGAAGATTATTTGAAATTTCAGAAATATTTATTGCTATTTTCCGAATATTATTTTTACACAAAGTAATTACTTGTAAGCTTTGAAAAGGGGCATTGCATAAAAGACCAGTTTCACCTAATGTTCCGATATTGTTACCAGTGAAATTGACCAACCGCAGAGTTCGCAAATGGCACAAAGATGGTGCAGACGATATTTCGCTTTCTACAATCGACAGGTTCTCGAGGAATGGTAGGTTATCAAATGCAGCCGCGTGGAACGTTAGGTTTGCAGCATTGCTTAAGTAAAGTTCTCTCAGAGCTGTCATGCCATAAAACGTTTTCTCTGGTACATAATCAAAAGGACAATTTAGAATAGTAAGGGCAGTGAATGAATGAAGTCCTCTGAACATAAAGGGATAAAGCGTACTGTTCAGATGTGTAAGAGTGTCACAACGAAGGGTTAGTGTACAGGTTATTGTAGTACTGTTGAAGACATCAAAATAGGTCACATCATGGATGTGCTGAAGAGTACAGAAGATGTTCAGGTGACGACTGGGACCTTCGTGTAGCCAACAATCACACTCCGGGGGGCACAAGTAGTTCTGTGGTTCATTCTCATTTCGAATCATGTTTGTTGGTTCTTGAATAATTGAAGTGTTTGGTACTATCGTACTCTGTACGGGAAATAGTGAAATTGATTTTGAGAACTCTGGAACGTTGTTATGGCTTCCAGTAGAAATTGCAACTAATATGGACAAAGTTGCATATAAGAACATTACGTTTACAGAAGACACGAAGGAATTCACCATGATGTCACTGCGCCTGTGAGCCTGTAAACAACATAAATGTATGTTTAGATTGTTTAATATATAGCATAATGTAATACAGAAAACTGGAAGCTACTACATGCAAGCGTACATTACTAATTTCCTAAGAATCATTTATGTAACAGTTGAACAGAATATTTTAGAAGTTGCATACAGTTATTCGTGTTCATAATCAATGATTGTGAGCATGAAAAGTTCATGCCCCATACCCTTTATTTAGGTCATTGTATGTTGGATAGTACGTGCAAGTAGGATACTTCGTGTTTTGGTGTTTCTGTATGAAACAAAACCGACCTTTCTCCTACATTTTTGCAAGTGATGCCGTGTTGACATTTTGTTTTTTTATTTGATTTTCTGTGGGGTTTTCTGAGCAGATGGCGACAAGTATTGCTTGTGGAGGAAGAACCTGGAAAACCCCGAGAGGAACCACGGACGCTGGTAAACTAAAGACAAGCTTTCTCACAAACCCCCCTTGGCCCAGCAAGCGTCGCGAATGTGGTATTTGTACACCATAAAGGATCACGTGAGTTGGATATTATTCAACAAAATTAATAAATTCAATATTAAATCATGTCCTATTTGAGACGCTATTTATCAATAATGACTTTATTTTAATGGAAATAGAGTGAAAGAAGAAGAAATACATTTTGTATACTTATGACCCGTAATATGTAGGTCCTTTCAAATGATAATTCAATGAGAAAACTGTAGAGTCAGATCATCATAACATTTGACAGACAAACTATTGTCATTTGACACCATGGAAACCCTTGTGATATCAAATAGTTGACTTGGTTTAGGTTAGTTAAGGCATTTTTTCTGTTTCAGTGATCCTGTTCATAATGTTTCAACCTTAACTATTTCAGCCGCATTACAAACATTCTAATTGTTCGATGTTCGTTTGAAGGGGAGATCACTATATGCTGAAATTCCAGTTGTGATTAGATATTTGCATTATTGGCTTGGAACTGTATAGTAAAACATATTCCAGTTTTATTTAGAGTCGGGGTCGCACCTCATACAAGAAACATTAGTTAGTTGGGGCATTTTTGCTGCATACAGATGGGAGACCAGCATATGTACACATGTTTTTTCTAAACTGGGGTGAGATTAATAACTCTTATACGTTAACATTTAAACCACGCTTGTCATAGGGTTGGGTCCATGTTACACGTATCCCTAGCTCTCTATCGATACTCGTAGTTTCATCTGTAATGAGCCCCTTTGGCCATATTCCGACAATCCTTTTTCCAAAGTGCCGTTAGCAATTGCTTAGAACACTGGCTACCAAAATGCTGATAGTAATATTTAAAATAAAAAGGTTCCAGAAGGAAGGACAATTTCCACGGTCGCCATTAAAGAGAATACTGTGCAAGAATTTAATTGGGTTATTTTGATCAAGCAGAATCACCCGAAGTGATATGTAAGCATGTTTTGATATAGAAAAATGTTAATCTAGACACACTATGTGCAACGTGTACATACTATTTGATAAATTGCAAGATGCCATTTTTTTGATACGATATAAAATATTATCAATACCATCTTTATGTACTTTCACAATTAACTGAACTCTTTTCTTCCTTTGGCTCAGACACAGTGTTCATTCTCCCATCCACTCCGTATGCAATTTCCATAATGTATAATTCCCAATCCAGCGATACTATGTTTTCCCATATATACTCTTTGCTTTAATCGGTCCAGATCCATTTTGCTCAAATAACTGCATTTATTTTGAATTTTTTAAAATCACTTCTTTGAAAAATATATTGGAATATTTACGATTCACAACCCAAACCCCCACTCACCCCACAGACAGTCTTGTAGTAAGTAAACATAAATAGCCTGTGAAGTGATGATGGCATATTTTTTAGTTTCCAGTGCAAAATTAACTAGAAAAATGACTATATGTCTGTTTTAAAATAACAGGAAGAGTGGCAATATGAATGTCTTAAAGTGTGGAAGCCATTCAATCAATTAGTTAGGCGAAAGATTTTAAGTCGAAACTGTTAATCTCATATTTTTTCGACGCATACATTGATGCTTTAACAATTAAAAATCTCAAAGATGTTGCTTGTTCCCTCACTTTTATCTGGTATGAATTGAATTACATTGTTACCGAAGCAGGGAGAACATGTAACCAGTTTAGAAATAAGGAATTGTATACAAGAAATATGTGCAGATCAATGCCTTCTGGACATGTGTTTGAATTTAAAACTAGTAATGTGTGATTTAGACATGTCAAACCATCACCCACATCATCTTAGGATCTGTAATAACGTTACCTTTGAGAGATCCGTCAAGTGACAGCCAGCAAACTCACCCTCTTTCCCAAAAGAAATTTCAAAATAAAATAATCATTAACGTCCGTTTAGTTTTCGAGTACCTCTGGGCAAGAACATAATATCCGAGTTTCGTGTTCCTTAATCAGTCTTTACTCCAAACCATGTGACGTCCTCTGAGACGTATTCTAACTAGACATGCCAAAATATCCGGGTTACCAAGAACTGCGTCAGTTCTACACGTCAGTTGACTCTCTTGTCAAGGGATCAAACAGATGTCAATAAAGGTAAATGTCCACCTATTTTTTTAGGATCGGCCTATACAGACGATAAACAAGGTGTGATTGAGGGATTGTGTCCTCGACTTTGTCTTGTTCTCTGTTTGATATAGAAGACGCTCTGACGAAGCCTGCTAACTCTAAGGAGACATCATTAATGTCTGAAAATGTCGTTATAAAGATGATTCATCGACTATGCTCTTACTCGATTGAAAAACCAAACACCTTTTTACAGGAAAAATTTGAAAAAAATAAATGAGCAGCTCTATTTAGACTAAATTCAAACAGTTGTTAATATAATATAATATAACAACGCTGTCTTTTTAATTATGTTCAAAAATATATAAGACGCAAATTGCTGCGGAATAGATTCTGCTAATATCTAAGCAGTGCTATCACGAGGCTATAGGCATCAATAAACATACTTTTATCATATTTTCATCGAGTTACAGAAGTTCCTGGTACGCAATGTTGTAGCGTTGACGATTTGTTTTGCCCAAACTGAGTCTGCTGATGAAGCAGAGAACGGTGAGTTGATCGCTAATGTTTTTAAAGATATATAGTAAAATATCATCTGCCCAAATAGAGGAAGCAAACTATAAGGCTGCAGTTACAGAAAATATGTATTTGCTGGCGTTTAATACCAATCAGAGAAAAACAAGAGCAGATTTCAGTATGGTAGCCACGGGAGCTACAACTCAAAGCAGGACAAACAGAAAAACAAACAAACAAACAAAAACACCACAGAAGACGTGATAGCTGAGCCAGAAGAAGTCGTTGTGGAGGAGAGAGATGTACAATCTGAAGAAAAAGCGCCAGGAGATGACATAACTTCTCAATGGGTCAAAAAGAATACAAAGATCTGCATGCAAAACGGTTGCGACAGGTAAGACACTTGCAGTGGCACTATGGATAACAACAATAGATTAACAATATTTGCAAAAATTCAGAAAGAATATTGATATATCTAGTTTTACCCAAATGTTGGAAAAATAAAATAAAACTAGGTAGAGGAGGTCTAGCCATGATAGAGCTGTAAAACAAAAACATGGCCACATCTTAGGTAAAAAGATCCTAAACTTGCTGATTGACAATAGACATGCTAGGAACGTAGCTGCAGAAATCGACCATAAGATCTATGTGCTAGACTACTTGGTTTTAAACTAAGTAACATGAACGATCGAAAAACATCAAGTTTTCTAAAATACAAGAAATAATTTATTTCCGCAGAATTCAAAGTGAACATTTAAAAAAGAACTAATTTTTTGTGAATTAAGTCCCTAACAGTATTAAAAGTAATATCAGAGGTCCAAATACATTAAGTTTCAATATAATTCCAGTGGTGTTCAAAATAAATTTCGATATTGAATGTGTTGATGTGTCTATAATCTTGATGTGCTAATGTACCATTGACCTGGAGCGTGGCGATGGATGTGCTATCAGTCGTTTGATGTATCACAATAATATAATCCAAAAATGTTCGTGTCTGAATTCATTATAGTTCCACATTAATATTTCAGTCCAAGAATATCACTGAGCACATTGTATTTCCATGAATGATTCCAAAAACTTAAAAGCTGAACACAACAACAAGACTGATCCTGTTTCAGATGTTAGGACAATAATGCATAATTTTTCAGGTAAACAATATTATACGAAATGCTTTGACACAATATTAGAAACACAATATTGGTCAGTCTCCTCTATAAAACATTTAAAGTTGTCCATACTTTTAGGACTTTCTAAGTGAAAAATGTAATATCTTAGATTCCGAGTAATGTAAACATGTTTACCATTAATAATGATGTGAATATTTAATATATTATCTTAGATAACTATTAGCTACGTTTTCTTACAAAATAAATGTAACTGGTCAGGTACACCGGTCCATAAAGTTGATTGTAGACAAATGTCAAGCACCAAATGCTAATGTTCACAGCATATAATCTTTAAGAAAATCCAACAAACAGTACACATTAAATATACATAGCAACTGAAATATTATATTAGTTATTTCAACAAAGCATAGCGATTCCGAGTGGACAGTTTTGTACATGGACTTGTAGCCGTGACGTAAACAAATTAAGTTTACATATCAAAGTATGTATGTATGTACGTATGTATGTATGTATGTATGTATGTATGTTACGGGGTTCTTTTTAACAACGCAGTTAAATAACCAGTATAGGTTTAAAATTCTTTAGTATTCATCCAGGTTAGGAGTAAAGAAACATGCCCATTAGACAGAAGAGATTGGTAGTTTTACACCAGGGCAATATTTTATCAAAACTACAGAATAGAGACAAAGTCAGTGTTCATTTACAGTCTAAATTCTTGTTTTCCATTGATGACAAACACAGACTCAAGTCCGATGGGTCAGCAGATACCTGATCTAAGTAGAATATGTTTTTAATATCACCATATGCAATAGCTTAAAGTCTTTTAAACTAAAACTACCACTAACATCCTGTCCTCTTGTCATCATGATATCGAATATTTGTACAAAAACGTGAAGGGACATGGTAGGCATTACTATGATGGCAGCAACATCCCCCTTTAGAGAAGACTTTAGTTTTCGAACAAAACTAAAAAAGAGTGATAAAGCAGGATTGAAGAGTTCATATTTAGCTGTATTGTGTACATGTGAATGCAACTACTCTATTTCATGGAATTTAAACGTTCTAGCATATCCCCGGCAATTAGATTTCGATCAAGTATAATACTGAGCATGGATTCTACGAATAGCAAAATATTTCCATATTCCATATACAACATTTTGACCAACGTCTAAAACAAACATTTTGGACCCAATTAGAATCAATCTGATCCGTATTACGAAAGTAGTGAATTTACTCTGATCTCTCACTCTAACAATACCATATCCTTTAACTAAAACTACATGCATGCTTCTTGACTTAATAATAACCAATATTGATACAATAACTTGGAGGGAAATGTTTGTCATTAATATGGCGGCAACAATGAATGCATGCAAATTGGTAAGTAAGTTAGTAAGTAAAAGTAAGTAAGTAAGTAAGTAAGTAAGCAAGTAAGTAAGTAAGCATGACTGGCTGTATGTTTGTATTGTTAATATGACATACAAATGAAATTCCCGCATATATGTATAGCCATAAATGTCAGCTAAAAGAGCAGATGTATTTCTTCGACCTGACACATTCACGATATCTAAGTCCCACAAGTCATTGCTCAAGGACTGTGCTTCTATGGTGTTTTTAATATTCAGTATCTATCGAGATATCTAGGTCCTATGCAACAGAAGAATTGATTTAAACATTGTCAACTTGACGCCAAGGTCTAACTGGTAACTGAGCAAATCGAAGAATGAATTTCCTTTGTTTTCGCTGGTACGTACTTGGGTACGCTTTCACTGTATTGATGCTTTAGTAGATTCCGCTAGTAATACATGTACGGAAATTCCTGAGTAATCTTTCATGAATTTAATAGTAATTACTCAGGAATTTGCGTACATTTATTAATTGCGGAACCTACTGAAGCCCCCACTGATAAATGTCTTGCCCGGGTATTGGCATCTCACTCAAAGTTTATCTGCCTATTTTATCAATAATGTTGGTGTTTCAGTGTAAACACTTTCTATTTCTATTTTGATCAACAAGCTGTCTGATGTTAGAACGATCACATTCACAGGGTGTCAATCAGAGTGTGAGGGTTACTCATTCCAACTTTAGGTACAGTTTAATTACAACGTACTCAACAATTATGCACTTTGGAAATTCATCTAGCATAAGGTACTCTTCATCCATTTATCGGTTGTTAGGGGATGGGGTAGGGGTGGTTGTCGATTTTGTTTTCAACCGATTTTATTATTTATGTTATTATTATTATTAATATGATTATTTGTAGTATATAATGTATATAATATAGTTTTATTTTCCTATAAATCACTGCAAGATATTTTCCAGCTATTGATAGACACAAATTTAAAAAAGACAATGTCAGGCTACTGGCAATGAACAAGAAATTGTTTGTTCCCACATAACTGATGTTTACCATGGTACGAATCGCGGTATATTTAAATGTACCGCAGAGCAAAATTGTTGAGGTACCAAGTTCTAATAATGAGAATCTCATGTCGAACAGAATATATCAAGGGAGTTTAGGACGTATAAGCACATGATAAACTTGAGAAGCGAAATCTTGATGAATCTTAGTGAATGTACTTGGCAATGATTCATCCCAAGTATCAATATAATCCATTTGAGGTTTTAGGATTATAAGCAAATGAACTTAATACGCAAATGTTTTATGACAATGACCTTTAACACAAGGTCGAAAAAGGTGAATCTACCCCACATTAATTTTGATTGGAAATTATATTATATATAGCAAAATTACAATTGTGGACAAATTTCGAATATCAAGAAATGAAGGAATAAAGATAAATCTTAGCAGAGAGAAAATATAATTTTACTTTCTGTAGGGGCGTTTCATATGCTTGCTAGCTGATATGGAAATCCGCAATTGCTGGTTTTGTCTTCAGCGCATTATTCCAGCTTATCACCAATATTCACCCGAGTCTTATTTTTATCTAATGCACGTTTATTCTACTCAGATCCGTTTAAAATAGTGGGCCTGCCTCTCTTCATTCTCGGATGAGTTTGTCCGCCAAGTTCTAGCGTTGTTCTTTTTAGATTAGTCACTAACAAAACTTGTTGACCTTGTCACATCACCACTTACGGTACACTCTTGAATTACAAGCGACTTTGGGGACTGAATTAAGAGGTGGCAGCTCCTCATTCTGAGCTGAGTATTTGAAAGTAATTTAAACTGAACTTAAACGTAAACTTTCGTAACTCCACTTTAGTCACATTGGAGGATCAATGAAAGTTATGAAAAAAGGCGGCATTTGGGCTTTGAACTCGCGGAGTGACTATATGTATTTCGAAAAGTGTGGAAGTCCTTTTGTCTCTCAAGTAGGCGACAACACTGTAGTCAGATCTGTTAATCACGTAAGCTTGGTTAAGTTATTTTAGATTAGCCCATGCGTTCATTTCTATTTTTAAAACGTAAAAGCTCAAGAGTGTTGCATTTTTTATTTCCTCTTATCACGTATAAATTACAATGGTTGTTACAGACATAGGGTGAGAAAATCATCAATTTACCATTAATAAAATGCCTATAGTAAATAATTGTTGACCAGTGCCTTCCTATCATATGTTTATATTTGAACTAGCTATGCGTGCGTTTTACGTGTCAGAATCTCCCTCTCATCTCAGTTTGAGAGCAGATTATATGTATAGCACCATCATAATTCTGGACAACATTTTGAATGTCAAGAAATGTTACCTTTGAAATATCATTCGTGTGATAGCCTGCAAACGCGATCTATATACAGTCTTTCCCAATATACATTTTAAAGCCAAAGATGCAGTTTTCGAGTATCTCTGGGCAAAACTAGAAATCTGAGTTCATGTTCCTGAATGAATCTTTGCCCCATGTCACGTGGCGTTCTCATAGCAATAGTCTATCAGTTTCACAAACATCTACTGTAAGGGTAACACATTGGGGTTACGTGGCTGTGTTGATGCAGTACAATGTACTCCAAATGACCTACGCCTGAACATACTCGCTTGTCGAATTGTCAAACAAATATCAATGAAAATGAATGTCCACCTTTTCCTTGGATCTGCTTATATAGACGATAAACATTCATCGTTTTATTGACGGACTGCCTTATTATTTTTGTTATTGTTCTATATTGCGTACAGAGAAGCCCAAGCGATATCTTCCCCGTGTAAGCGGAGATAATTAAGGTCTCACTGGACAGTTTATCAGGTGAATTTTTATCCGACAATGACCTATTGCAGAAACATGAGAATAATATTACACGGAAGATACAAAAATAAAATAAAATAATGATTTTTGTAGCAAGCATACATGTGAGATTTTGACTGCGGCGATCAGGTTAATTCCTAATGGAACTGGTGGTTTTTATACTGAACCAACACTGCCACCAACCCCTCCCTTTTACATTCATTTTTGACAGGAAAGAGCTGTTTTGAATATTTTCCTGTGACAAAGCAGCTAAAAGAATCATTATGTGCCTTACGCATGAATCAAGTTTACTAGTACTATAACAAATTAGCATACTTTCCATCATCCCTCAACCATCTAGATTTTTAGATATTTACCTCTGTAGCAGACACATGTAAATACGTAAGCCAAGTCGGATGCTGATTTGCAGCCCAAGTTACGCTTTTGATCTCCAATGCTTGTCTAACTGTGACAGGCAGTCACCAACAAGCCAACCCATTTCCAAGTCTAACTCAAAGTAAATCTCAACCACTTCACAGCTTTAGCATCTGTGTGCATTTGTAAATGCTAGGCTTGTGATAATTACGTTCATGCCTTCTACCTTAAAAATTAGGGAGGTGTCAAAATACGAAACTATCCAGTGAGAACGAATTTACGAAACTGTAAGAAAGCTGACAAATCAACCTTGCTCTTACTCGTTTGAAAAATGAAAGAAACAATTTTAGACAGTATTATTTAGTATAAATTGAAACATTTTTTTTTTAAAATTGGACTCTCACCCACTCCACCAACTACTTTAAAAGAGTTTCAAGTCGATGTTTGAGTTGGATTCTGTACAGTCATATACAACAATGAAGAGTCTTAGGGGACAGGGGCCAGTTGTTATGTACAACTTTAATGCCGCAATCAGCGACCTAGTATAAAAAACAACAAATCAAATACACAAGTGAGGTTAAAAAGGTCCATATTTTTAGATACCTATATTAAAACAAAGCAGAAGAATACTATTCACTTGACCAGAGAAGTCAATGTCAGTTCATAGCAGAAGACGTTTATGTACCCCAACCCCAAATTTATACCTACAATGTTCATGTCCGAAGGTTATTTTTGACACCATGTGCTGCTCACGGTGCAAACACAAGCCTTTTCCTAGATGACAATTCTGCAAAACAGTGTACAAAACAGGATGATGCAATTGAAAATAGTTGTCAGCCAAGCCATTTTTGAGATAATCTTCTTCCGCCAAACCAATGTGTTTACTAGTATTGGAGGTGTGGCCCCGAGAGGCCGAGTTGTCTAAAGCGCTCTCCGTTCCGGATCACTGCCATCTCACCTCTGTCTGCGTGGGTTTGAGTCCAAGGCTCGACTAGCGTGGGTACGTGGGAAAGCCTGTCAGTAGCTTCTGGTTGGTCGGTTGTTTTTCCTTGGGTTTTCCAATGTTCTTCCTCCACCAGTTATACTGGCCGCCATGTATAGCCGATCCTGTGCTGACAAATGACGTTAAACCCTAGAACAACAACAACAACTAGTGGAGGCTAGGTCTTGTTCCTAGCCGACAATTGGTATTTCACTATCAACATACTGCAGAGTAGATATGGAAGGTGTACATACCTGACGTCAGTTCCAAGAATAACACAAGCCCGAAACACCTAGTTCACAAATAGATCCATATCTTTAAATAGTAAACAACAATAGCTGAAAAAGTCGCACCACAGCCTTAAGTTAAGAAATATGCCATGGGCAAATTTACGAAACTGTTCCCTGCCACCTTAGATTAGATACATACTGCCCATGAGTCAGTTGTGCGCGTTTGTTGTGCGCTAGTAGATCTTAAATCGCTGCCTAGAAAAGAGAGATAAACACTACTCATACTGTCAGATTATTCTAATTTCAGTATTACACGTTTCCACGGAATCCACTCAAAGTTCGCCTTAACCAAGAGAAGATTCGTTTAAGTAGTATGCGTGTACGTGTGTGTGTGTGTATTCCGGTTTATGGTATTGTACTACTTACGTGGTTCTACGAGAATTTGAAGCAGGTACGTCAACTCGGAGTCAGAAAACACACTCTCATTCACTAGCACATATACATTAGCGTGTATAAATTTACCTTGAACGAAAATACGTATACAATTCTATGACATATTCAGAATTTTAGCATTGCTATTAGAAATGTGTCATGCTTATTAACAACAAGTTTATTGAAAACTGTGAAAATGTCTTTCATTGAGCATCTGGCTATTCGTCGAATATCCCCTATTGGCACAACATTAGTAACAGCCTCTGAGACTTCAGTATCTCATATACTTTGTGTGCATAGAGATTGCAGTGTGTCGTAAAATTCACCAGCGCAACCTTGCCTAATATTTCCATTAAATTTCGAGAAATAATTAGTTGTTCAAGATTTTGTAGAGACGTAAATATAGAGTCAGTTACAGTCCTGATATATTTGTTAGAAATATCCATATATTCCAACCGTGAAAAGAGGCTGAGGGACGACATCTCCATGCTTTCAATAAAATAGTTGTACAGAACCAGCTCTTGCAAGTTTTTAAGATTTCTTATCTCATTAAGAATGGAAATAGTGCTAAATCAAATAAGTGGAGAACAGTTAAGTTTTAGAGATGGCTCAGCAATACAGAAGAAACGTTTGACAGTCTGTTCTTGGCTAAGCTCAAGACTTCTAAACAATTAAAGTCCTGGAATATGTTACTGGATAATGATGTTATTAGATTATTTTCTATGTGCAGCGATGAAAACAAAGATAATCCCCTGAATGAATGCTCTCAGATCTGTTTTATTTTGTTATCACCGGCAGAGAAATGAAGAGGATTATCAGACATTTCAGATTATTGATAATTATTTTTCGAAGATTATTTTTGCCCAATTCAATTACTTGTAAGTTTTTAAAAGGGGCATTGCATAAAAGACAGGTTTCATCCGATGATCATATATTGTTATCAGTAAAACTGACCAACTTCTTCACCGTAATCTCCTTCACGGGCAGGTTTTTCTTGTGTTGCGCTCCTCACTCAAACCCCTGAGTCCTCTTTCTTTGTAATCTGCGCATCTTCAAAGCCCAATTGTGATAGGGGAGGGACGAAGCGACCAGTAGAGGTTATTACTGACAGTCGTAGTTCCAAATCTACATTGAGGCAGTGTGTGGACAAATTGTTGTTTGTCTTTGCACCAGGAGAGCAAGGAAGTCCGGTAGCATCCCAGGTGACTGAGCAGACCTGTTTAGATCAGCACTGCTCACCCTAGTAACGGAAAGGACTAGAAAAGGTGTCCTAAAAATTGCCTCTACTATAAACGAACTGGCCGGCTAGCCATGGTTGTCAGTTAACACTTAATGCGGTCGACACCATAAGTATAAACAAACCAAAATCATTATCGGTATATGGAACGTACACACACTCATGGACAAAGAAGATACACCCAGGCCTCAGAGAAGAACAGCCCTCATAGTCAGAGAACTGAGCCAATACCATATTGACATTGCCACTCTTAGCGAGACACGTCTCGCCAATGTACGATCTATCTGCGAACCCGAGGGTGGCTACACCTTCTTCTGGAAGGAGACAAGAGAAGATGAACAAAGAATACATGGAGTCGGTTTTGCCATTCGTACTACACTTTTGTGTCAATTCCCAGTGGTTCATACGCATGTGAACGAAGCTTGATGCAACTCCTCGTCCCCCTATCTAGGTCATGGTATATCAGAATCATCAGTTCGTATGCCCCCACGTTGACCAGGAGACAAGGAGGCCTTCTACGAAAGGTTCGATGCCCTCGTAAAAGCTACCTCAGCCTGAGATAAACTCATCGTACTTGGTAATTTCAACGCCCGATTGGGCCACGACGACGAAAGCTGGACTGGATTATTGGGACAAAATGGAATCGGAAAAATGAACACGAATGGACTGCTTCTACTGTCGATGTGTGCAGAGAATAATCTGACTATCTCGAACACACTCTTCCGTCAGAAGAGGAAGTATAAAGCGACTTGGATGCATCCCAGATCCAATCAATGCCATCTGATCGACCATATCATCGTTCGTAACAGATGTCCGCGATGTACGGATAACAAGAGCCCTGAGAGGATCCGAGTGCTGGATGGACCACCGATTAGTCAGGGCTATCCTTGATCTTAACATTGTCCAGCCACAGACAATTGGAAATCATGTTTGAGATGATGCAAAAAGTCACGCGTGTTCAAAATCGATATGTTTGTCTATATAAAAAGATAATACCCCACCCTTTTATATAGGTCTTTGTGTGGTGGATTCACTGGAAGCTAATGAGAAGCTTACTGAACATACCCAGGTTGTCCGAGCCCTCAGCTCAAACCAACGTGGACAGAGGTGAGATGTGTAAGTGAGCTGTAAAGATGAGAACCTTAGACCACTCATCTACCCGGTGCTCCTGATGGTAAGTATACATGTGTGAGCTACTTCCTCATTTTGCATGTGATTTTGTGTATTTTTATGAACATATAGTATTGTCCTAGACCTTCCCTTTATGTGAATGTGATGGTATAATAGATAGTAAATATAAGTTTGGTGCTCTCCCCTCGTTTTGTATATATGATGGTATGATGGATCGTAACTATAAGTATGTGAGCTAGTCTGTTCTTACTTATGAATCATCCCTTTCATATTCAGTTATCACCAAGGCCTCACCTGTAAATGAGTAGTGTATATCTGTGACGGCAAAAGTTGTTTTTTACTAATGTTGATTTGTTCCAATTAAGGCTGTAATGATTAAAAAGGATCGAGTGTTCGAGACAACCGGTGAGGTAACTTTGTAGCAAGTTGAGGAGAAATTATTGTGGAAACCAAAAATAGGAATAAAATATCTTACTCAGCCTTTCTTTCAAATCAAGCTTTAGACATGAATTCAGACACTATAATAACGCTGTTCCGCATGCAACCAAATGCTGTGCACGTATAGAGAATCTCAAGTTGATAATGTTCTGATATTTGCTCGCAGAATCTAGACATTATTCAATCAGTTGAATAAATGCAGTATTAAATCATTACCCGTTTGAGATTCTGATTACCAAATAGTTGTATTTTAATGCCAATAGTTTAAAGAGAAAGAAGTAGAAATAGTTTCTTTCATGCGGCCCAGAGGCTGCAACTTTCACGAATTGAACGAATAAATATACTTCTGGACGCTAGTTAAATTAATAATACAGTTATACAACCAGCAAAATATAGATTATATCAAAATATAACTCGAAGATCAACTGTTCTTCGAAAGCAATAGAACATTTGAAACAGACCCCGTGATGACAAATAGTTAGTTGATTTTGTTTAGGTTAGTTAAGCTACATATCTCTTTGTCGATGACATTTTTTGCAATGTTTCAGCCTAAAGAGTGTTAGTTCCACTACTAAGCATTCCAGTGTTGGATATTTATGAGATGGGAAGATTGATGGGTACAGAAAAGTCCCATCTGCGACCGGATATGTGTCTTATTTGATTTCAGGCAGTACCTGAAGACATATACAAATTTATATCGAGAATCTATAGTGCATCACATTGCATCAATTAATACGATGCATTAGCGCTATAATTAAAGTACAGTGGCGGAATAATATGAGATGGGAGGCATACTTCCAAACGGAAGCGTGCTTAATTACTCCTATAAATTAACATTAACACCACGCTTTTCATAAGAGAGCGTGCATGTTTTTTGTACCCCCTCCCCAACTCTCTAAATTTGGTCATATTCCGACAGAGGTAACGTTTTCTCCTAATGCATGGTGGGCAAGGGATCGAGAAATGGTCGTTTAAATCTTGATTGTGATTGTCAAAAAAAGAGTTCCATCACGCTATTAGAGGAAACGTCCCAAGGTCTCAGCCAATCAGGAATGAAAACACTGCGCAGGAATTACAAGGGTTATTTAGACCAATCAGAATCATATAAGATGTTAAATAAACAAGTTGCGATGTAAAAAGAAAAATAGTAAACTGCACACGCAGCATGTAAGGTGTAGCGACTATGTGAAAATCGTGTTGTGTTATTCTAAAATGTGATACAGAATAATATCAATACCAATTTTATATATTCTATTCACGAGTACATTTGCAAAGAACAGAACTGTTCTCTTCCTTTGATATTTCTGGAATTTTACGGTTTCTCGTCTAAATCGTTTGAAATACTAACAATACTTAAGTTTCACACATTGTGTTGTCTTATGTTGACGATTGGCCTGACTGTTTGCTGCACTAAATGGCTTAGAATATAACTCTGTTGTTAAAGGAAGAACTTACACCTACTGCTTGTGCAAAAGCAAGAGATAAAAGCTTTGCGTCCGCAATAGTAACCAGTACATTTCACTTGCTTAAAAAAAGAGAGATCTGATTTAGCAATACATGCATATTGTCCTTTCCTCATATAATTGCATCTATTTGTAAATGTTTTTTCGCTTCATTAAAATATTTAAGTGTTACACGAGGTCTTGCATTATGTACAAATGAGAAAGAAGGGATCATGGGAAGTGATGATGGCTTATTTGGTGGTATCACTGGAAAGTGAACTCTAAGAATGACTATATTCATGTCTTAAACAACTGGTAGTGAGACTAGGAACGTGTTTTAAACGTGTGGATGTGATTCAATCGATCTCAATCACGTGACTTCTTTGAAGTCGGATGTGTTAATCACGTAAGCTTGCGCAAGTTATTACAGATTAGTCCTATCATAGACTGATCTTTTTAAAAGTTAATTTTTAGCTTTGCCCCTTACTTATATCATCTATAGGGTAAATTAGAACGGTTGCTAATGAGATGAGGGAAAATATACTGTATACACACAAATGAATTGCATTTAATAAATATGTGAAGATCAATTTCTTCCCAATATGTGTTTGAATTTGAAATTAGCAACGTGTCCTTAAGAGATATAACATGTTCCTCAAATCAATGTGAATTTGAAAGTAGATTAAATGTGACGAAATAACAGATCTGGAAAAATGTTCGGATGTTAACTTTGATACATCCTTTGTATGGTAACCTAGTATACATACATACATACATACATACATACATACATATATATATATATATATATATATATATATATATATATATATATATATATATATATATATATATATATATATATATATATATATATATATATATATATATATATATATATATTGTTTTAAAGTTGGAGTATGCGCATTTGCCGTTTAAAAAAATTCTTAAATTTGTGTGATTACTTTTGTGATTATTGGAATTCGGCGCAATGGAAATATCCTTAGCCCGAAATAATTAGCCAGTTGCTAGGAGCAACCATCACGGAGTGAAGTGTTAGTGATTTTCCATGATGCCATGGTTCACTAATAGTGAATTCAGGCCAAAACCGAACGAATGTCCCTGAGTAAGATAGTCCATATTAAAATCTAGTGGTGTACATTGGTGGTGTGAGTGCAGTGGCAGTATTTACGGGAGGAAACCGGTCAATTACACAAAATAATAAATAAGAAGGGACTCGGCAGATACCGCTTATGTTGCCATGGGGGTAAATGTGGTGCAGTTATATTGGCGAAATGTGCATGGAAAGCATATATGAACTGGCTTAAGGCGGCAGAGTTAAAATAGTTTCCAGTGTTAGGGGATACTCGTATATTTTCTAAGGCGTGAACGACTGGCGGTACGAAAACCTGATGGAGATAAACCATGCAGATGTGCGGTTGATATATATTTGGCAGGTTGTTTTATCTGTGGTCTTGCATTAATTAGAGTAAATTTTAGGTATAGAATGGACACGTCGGGCATTCTAAATTACAACTGAAATTGTATGGAAGTCTTTGGAAAGTTGGGGTAAACGTATGACTTCTATACAACCGTTCGGTCAAGTAAAGACTACTTGGCTTATAAGAATATATATTGCCATTTCAAGATAACTTCCAAGCCAAAAATATTTTAAAGTGTATGCAGTTTTTGTTTTATATCTCTGCCCAATAACCAAAGACTCAAATAGATGGAGAAAATATATAGGTTATCCAATATAATTTGTCATACTATGCACTATTTAGTATAAATTGCAATGTTAATTAAAAGTTTGGCTCTCACCTCCTCCACTACTCCTACATTTGTCAAGTTTCAGTGGGATACTGTAGAATGATATATCAATGAAGGGACTTACGTTCGACGCATTCTGCCCATGATCCAGCTGAATCTGGAAATCTGGGTTCGCCCGCAAAGAGACCTTACACTGCAGACTTTGGAAAGGTAGGAAAACATTATCCATTTGGAAATACATTTGGTAGCTTCATTGTTATACGATTCCACAGAAGCGACTCAAACTTCGCCTTAACCAAGAAATGACTCGTTTAAAGAAGGTGCTTTTGTGTGTACCTGTGTTTGTTGAGTTGTTTTTATATTGTACCACTTACGAGGTTCCACGAGATTTTAAAGCAGGTACACAAAGCCAGACTCAGATAACACAACTTTATTCCAATGGCACAAAGGTAGTAATAGCCTTTGACACTTCATCACCTGATAATATATGTGATGCATACATTCTACAGTGTTTGTTCGTGTCGTAACAATCCTCGACCATCTACTAACTGTGTCATGTTAGAGGTTCGTACAGCTTCACATGCAGTCTATGATGTGGTGAAAATTTGCGTTAAGCCCAGATGAGCAGCACTAATATGTAAACCAGTCTATGCTAATATGCCTATAGCTTCACATAACTGATGAATAACAGTGTATACTCCTTGTGAATCAATACTGTTCTTCTCAAATATAAGTGAAATTGAAAATACATGTATGCTGCATTTAAGTGTAGAACGTGCCACCACATGCCATCATATATTACTATATATAAAGTTGAAAGGTTGCTTTCACATATATTTATAGTACTATACCCTAAACCAGGGACCCAGTGGGTAAATGCGCTCAGCTTTACTGATCATTCACCACAATTTTTTTAAATATTAAATAATATTCTTGCTCTAGACAGTACCCTATATTTTCCTATAACAATTAAAATATCAAAATGGACAGTAAAAATATCATGAATGTCTTCAACTGACACTTATATGATGATGTCAGCATATTCTGATTCCCATTTCATACATTGAAATGACTGAAGTCACTCAGCATTGCAAAATAAAAACAAAAGTTAACGTGTGAAGTTTGCATCCTCGACGAATGAAACAAGTACACCTCCTGAACGTATATTTTTTGTAGCATGAAAACATTTGAGCACCATAGTGTATGTTTTTGGGATCACTGGTGAAAATTAATAAAGTATATATAGAATAGTCACAATAACAGATTTTTATAAGGTTTCTGAATTACAGCCATCGCAGCAACTCTTGATGCACGTTTGTCAGGTTTTCGGAAGAAAAAAAGAATACCTAACCTTTCTTGAATCAAGAAGTGCTGGGACTGCTATGACAACAAAGATACCTCGGATAACGAGACTGATCACCAGTCTGATTAAAATCAGACCTCCACTGTCCTACTCGGAGATCTGATAGCGACCACTTAGCGGTCAGGTCCTGCAGACTTTTGAGAATGCATGAATTTGTATGATGCACATATATAATGTAGCATTTACCTGTGTAGATAAAGAAAATCACAATATGTAAAATACGCAAGTGGCGTGAAAAGCTTCGCATTTTTTTATAGGTGATAGTAACACAAGGCAGAATAATATTATTCACTTGACCAGAAAAGTGCATAGCATGATAAGTTTATGCACCACATCACCAAATGTATAAATGCATTTGTTTCATGTCCGAAGGTTATTTTCGACACCATGTGATGCTAATATTGCAAACATAAACACTTTTCCCAGCTGATAATTCTGTAAAACATTGTGTACTAAACAGCTTATTATATTCAAGATAGATGTTATCCATCCCGTTTTTTAGATATTCTACTCACGTCTAGTGCTGAGGATGGCTACCTCTTCTTTGTGTTGGTATTTGTGTGATTTGGATTTGTAACGTAGCATTAACAATTTTAGTCACATCGCTACAATTTCTGCAGTGTGGCATTTTAAAGTGATGTCTAGCACTGTAACATGATGCAGCAAATATGCAGCATCATGTCCAACCCAATAACATTATTCTGACAACAGACAAACCAGTCCTATCCCTAAGTTCTAAATATTCCAATCCAACCGAGGCAGCAGTTAATACTATTTACATAGTTCTTCCATATGACTCGGTCGAGGTTCGAACCCTTGAAATCCCGCATCCTCGGCGGACGCTTAAACTGCTTAGGACACCGGAAGTTTTTTCTTCTTAGTCGAATATTGGTTTTTAAATGTCTACATACTGTAAAGTAATTATGGGAAGCGTATATTCTCACAACAATTTCGAGAAAAACACAAGTCTCAAACACCTATTTCATAGATATCCATATCTATAATTATTAAACATAAGTTAAGAAAACGGGACTGTAGTCAGGTATTGCTAGAATAATAGAGTCAACTAGGGAAATGAGACTGTAACTAAGATAATGAGATGGTAGTCAGTCACTGTTGCAACAATATTGTTGACTATGATACAGGTAAGGGAAATGTCATGGTCTCATTCAGTGCGAAATAAACATTGCAGAGTAAGACAAGTCTGCGTATATATATATATATATATATATATATATATATATATATATATGTATATGTATATGTATATGTATATATGGTTCTTTTAAAATCTTTGATATGTAGTTTGATGTTTGGAATCAAAATATTTTATATGTACAGTTTGTATTCGCAAAATAGTTTACTGCCAGAAAGTATATTTTTTCTTTCAATGAGATATATGTGATAATTTATCATTTAAGCTATATATATATATATATATATATATATATATATATATATATATATATATATATATATATATATATATATATATATATATAATTTCAAATGTAATATAAATACGTAAATCAGATCATCATAATTGTTCTGATCAATATTTTCTCATCCATTGATAGATGAAAATTTAAAAAGAAAATATAAGACCTCTGCTAAAGAACATTCATTTATTGTCCCCTAATATAACTGCGGTATACCATGTTACGTGTAGCTAGATGTATGTTCAGTAATGCCTAGGTATACCTCGGTAAAAATGCTTTGAAGGTACCCAACTCTAATAAGAGGAATGCCTAGTCAAACAGAATATATCAAGAAAGTTTGTGGCCTGAAAATACATGAAACACTTGAGAACCAAAATCTTAGTTATAATCTTATGCGATTCCATCCTTGAAACCTAGTTCAAAAGACTGTGTGAGTGAGTGTGTCGCTAATTCAGTTGCCATCGCTTGATAATGATTATTTCCTAGCATAAACATAATTCAGCTAAGTATTTAGCATTTTTGCCCAAATACACTTGCATGCAAATATTTTATGACTGTGATATTTAGCACAAGGTCGAAAAGGTGATTAAATATATTGCAGATTAATTGTCGTTTCTTATTAAGACTTCATGCTAAGAGTGAATATAAATCCATATAGGGTTTTATAAAATCTAAGCGAATGAGAACCTTCAGGTAAGAAATAATGAAAACTACTGATGGTATAACGGTACCAATTGCGCAAGTCCAGGTGGGCGGAGCTTAAGGTGTATGGAACATTGTATTCAGAATTAAAGAACAACTCTAGCTGTGATTGGTGCATTATGTAAGAGTTGTACTTTCTGTTTGGCTTAAAAAAATGTTGAGCCTCTTGGCAACATGTGAGTTTGTGTTAATTTCTATGTAGATCATATTTTGTATTTTTTAAGATTTTTTTAAAATATGGTACACATGGCTGAAAATGTGCTTGTTGTGACTAGATAACTCTTACCCCTGTCTAGTTCCAGTAGAGTTATCTCTCTTAAATGCAATGGAGTACCTGGTTATGTCATTGCCAAATTGACAATCTAGCATTGTTCTATATGGCAGTGTGTGACATGCATGCCCAAGTAGGACAGAAAGTATATTTATTTCACAGAACATTAGCATTGAGGTATATGGAGAAACAATTGGTACCGTGATACCTAAAGGAAAGAATAGCCTCACAGTGTATCCATAGAAACGCATACATGTGGGCGGCATTTATGAACTATACTAGTTTGATGTAGGAAAACAAATGTGTGCTGAACAGTTTTGGTCAAATATTGAAAGTTCTTTAAGAATAAAATGTATGAAATCTTCAGAAAATAGTACAAGTTGGCTTTGGATGGGGACTCTTGATAACTATAGCTATGATAGATATAGACTTGTGTTACCTGATGCCTTTATGTATGTGCTGTTACCTCCTAGATTGGAATGCATGCAACAAAATAAGTTATGGAAACATAATATAGTTGATTCTGGCCAAATATTGGCTATTTTACCTGCAAAAGATGAAAAATCATGTGTACAAAAACAGCTATCTTGTTCTTGTGAGGCATGCCATAAACCAGGATAGAGAACACTCTAAGTACACTTGTAGAGAGATCACTTGTACCATGTGGGATGTTCTGGCATGAGTAATTTTTAGGTAATTTATTAAGGATATGGTATTCCTTCACACTTTGATTTGAATCGTCCTGCTCTAATTGTCCTTTTTTTTTTTACACTTTTCTGCTTTGAAATTGTTCATGTAGTTAGTTCAGTTCTCTTGCATTCCCTTTTGTTGAAGTAGCAGTGAATACCAACAAATAAGAACAGTTTCCTTAAGTCATCATTTCCCATTGGCACTTGTATAAGCCCAATTATAATCTACTATTGACTTTCAATTAATCCTATTTCTTTCTGTCAAGCTGCTCTTGTGGAATTTCCATGTTTGGTCCAACATTACAGAATGATAACCATTTTAGTCACACAGTGCGTATTCATTCCATTCAAATCCACACTGTTCTTGAAACTTTGCATCCCATCGCAAGAATCCAAATTGGCATGAGATGATATCTGCATAGTTATGGAAGGCTGCACTCTACATGCCGGCATTGTAGAAAATATGAACTATGTGATATGAAAGAGCTGCGTCATCTTAGAAATTAAAATTACATGACTCTTGAGGTCTCCACTAAATATAGGAGTCTAAATGTTAGGTTCTCACTTTATCAGTAATGTATTTTTGAGATAATTTAATTGCAATGAAGTTAATACAGGTTGTTGATGAACTCATCTATATTACATGGATACTGTATTAGAGGTTACCACACCTTATGTATATCATTCAGTTATCTCCCTTTCACCAGTCATAACATTTCAAGGAAATAAAATCTCACATTTTCAGTGACTGGTTATGAAAATAAAGAGAAGATTTGTGAAGTATTATATTAGCCCTCAATCTTGATGCAAATGTAAGTAGAAGCAATTTAATAATTTCTCACAGTAAAGTTTACAAGTTTAAAAACTGATAAGGTATGTTCTGCTTGGATCTGAGATAAGTTTATCTCTATCTTATGCCAATTATTATTAAATTCTTATGTAGAAGAAATATACTTTATATGTATCTATATTATCTAAATTATTCACCCTTTTATATTAGATGGAAATGAACACAACTTCACTTGAAATTTGGGTACCTGTAAGGGATGTTATAGCACAGTTGCCTTTGGGCTGTCCTTGGACCTGTTGGGCCCTGCCCCATATATTTGTCCAAGGTAAGGTCATCAAACTTTCACTTCTCATTTCTCGCATTGCTGATTTTGCCTCCTTTAATTCCTTTATCATAAGCTACCTCTCCTTTTTAGATAAACACATTCCTCCTGTTTTTAACTCCATTTGATGTGCTATACTTAGTGTTTATATTTGGCATTTTTCTGTATTTTATTCCCCTAATTTCACCCCCCAATCCAACATAACCACTTATAAGCTGTGATTTACTATATTTGGTGACTGATTGGCTTATTGAAACAATTTTATTCACATTACAAAGGAGGAAAGCTTACTATTTGTGTTACAATGAGGATGGGTAGGTGGACCTTTGTGTGAGGACTGGTGGTTAGTGACCTCTTGTATCTGCAGATAGTGTAAAGTGGTCAAAGCTTATACTTTATAATAAGATTGGGTCATGTCCACCGGTCTCTGATGTTAAGTTCTGTACCTACCAAACAAATATAAATTCCTTTCCTTTAGGTGAATTGTACATTTTGAAGTAGGAAAGGTACATACTATTTGGTACATTGACCTTTGACCTAGTTATTACATAATATGACATAATGTGATTTATCCCATATCACCTATGTGAAGTTCAATAAGTGCTGATATGAATAAGATACAACTCATAGTTGAAAGAATTCATTTTATTTCAAAAGATGATTTTGATGGTGAAGCAAAAGTATGAAAACAATAGTTCAAACAGCTCAATGACATTTCTATACACATTCATATAAGACATAGGCTAGTACCTCATCAAATTGTTTTTCACAAGTGAGACTAAGTATATTTGTTACTTATACAGTCCCGAACTATTTCACAGATTATTGGAAAAATTAAGGTTTGCTATAGGTATAACGGTACCAATTGCGCAAGTCCAGGTGGGCGGAGCTTAAGGTGTATGGAACATTGTATTCAGAATTAAAGAACAACTCTAGCTGTGATTGGTGCATTATGTAAGAGTTGTACTTTCTGTTTGGCTTAAAAAAATGTTGAGCTTCTTGGCAACATGTGAGTTTGTGTTAATTTCTATCTAGATCATATTTTGTATTTTTTATGATTTTTTTAAAATATGGTACACATGGCTGAAAATGTGCTTGTTGTGACTAGATAACTCTTACCCCTGTCTAGTTCCAGTAGAGTTATCTCTCTTAAATGCAATGGAGTACCTGGTTATGTCATTGTCAAATTGACAATCTAGCATTGTTCTATATGGCAGTGTGTGACATGCATGCCCAAGTAGGACAGAAAGTATATTTATTTCACAGAACATTAGCATTAAGGTATATGGAGAAACAATTGGTACCGTGATACCTGATGATGTTTACGCTGCCTCTAAAAGAAAAGCGGCTGTTATTTTCTCACTCACTCATTTCTCCGTCAACACATTAATCCATAAGCACATACTACATTAGTACTTGCCATATGTTCAAGACAGAAAAGTAACGTTTCAAGCAATCAGTGTGAACTCTAAGTTTAGGACATGGGTATCCGCTAGGGTACTTATGTGGAGAGGCTTTTATACACGGGCGTAATTTTACAATCAATATTAATAACAACACAAGTATGTCACGTCCATCTGATACAACATATTACTCTTCGTTACAGCTGGTACTAAGTATAACTGCAGTAGAATTGAGTACCCAGTATCATTTCATTATTTACAATATAACTTTTCAATATTGGAACTGATGAAAATGAAACAGTTTCTTGTAATGAATATTAATTTATTATTGTCAGGTTCATATAACATCCCTATAATGAAAGTGATAATACCTCATTATTATGCGACAATTTATGTTGTTATATTTCTTTCGTAACGCTCATACACTGTGTACTTCGGATGCAACGGTCACACCACAGCTCTCATTAACATATTTGTATTAATGAGCCACATGCAAACTTTTGTACGTGAACTATATTACACTAGTGAAGAGTTACTTTAAAAGAAAAAATAGTGTGAGAAAAATAATCTACGTTGGGGTTTTGGACTGAGATAAGGAAATCCCTGTCGCGGATTTACATTGTATGTCTCCCTGCGAGGCTTGTCGTTTGTGGAGACATTATATGTAACTCCGCGACTTGGATTTCCTTGTTTCGGTCCAAACCCAGACATTTGTGTTATATTTCTTACCCATTCGACAGAGAAATACAGCTGTTTAGCTAACCTTACTTTTCTTATCTGAGTCTAGTTATCTCAGACCAGTCGTCTCAGTCAAGGTGTCCAAGCGCTCTGAACTACTTAAACAAAATAAAAAACCCTGTTGTCTTCAGGCTATGCCTGACGTATTATTCTCAAATCTAACAAATACAGCAAATATAAAACAAAAATATAATAACTTAAGGTCAATCTATCTTGGAGAACACACCATAACAAAACGTTTGGAGAGAGACAAAGACACACACGCATACGATGTCAAGCTTTTTGGCATTATGCTAGTTCAGTCAACACAGTGTCCAATTTTATCTTATATGCAGGCCTAGTTCAGTACATTTTCAGGTCATCGTCAATAAAATGCAGCTAAAGCTACCTAACTAGTTTTAAATACTTCGTGTGAAACAAATGATACACTATTAGCTATATTTAATGACGCTGACGTGACAATTTACTGTGCTACATATAGGTTAAAATTATCAATGCTGTGTGAAATGAACTATGACAAAAATACTGATCCATGCACATAGACTATACAGACCTATACGCTTCATAGCCATCCAACTCTCTTATAAACTACGGAAAGCATAGTAACAGTCAGAAATGTATTTTGTCAAACATGCTTTTTTAAAATTGTGTTAAGCATTTCCAGAGTGTCCCAGCTGAATAAAAAATATACCTACAATATTTCATGAAAAAACAATACGCTTACCAGTCTGAAGCAATAACTTATCTGTCAACACATTAATTCATAAGCAAATGTGACTGTAGCAGTTGCCATATTTCCAAGACAGAAAATACATTTTCAAAGAATCCATGAACTTTAAAGTTTTGAACACTTATTTATAAGTGTGTGTGTGTGTGTGTGTGTGTGTGTGTGTGTGTGTGTACGTTGTATCCATAATATACCATGAGATGAATACATTTTTCATTAAAGGGAAACGAGGATTGCATTGTTTCCTTTTATTAACAAAGTTATACAACCAGTGGTATATCATTGATACAGCGTACTTTTCTATACATATATTTTATTTATATCACATACGAATACATATATTTGTCATTTGAACGGAGTTAGATTGACGAGAGGCAACTGTGTATTCACTGGTTTAATGAACTCACTTGCCTGCTGAGTGTGTCCATTACAAAGTGTAGTTCTGTTGTTTGTGCCTATTCACAATCACCTTTTCATATTGATAAGTTGATTTGTTTTTTTTATTTTTGAGTTTCAATATTTATTCATATTGATTAAATCAATATAAGATTCACTTATGATTTAAACATAAAAGATGGTCTTAATGAAGAAAGTAGATCACTATACCTACATACATATTGATTCTTGAATACTTAACTCTCGACAGTGTATTGAGGAACAGGCGCAAGGAAATTAGCGTGGAATAGGATCTAAGCGAAACGACGAAACAGCAAGAGGTAATTAAAATATCTTAATATATTTAAAGTTGATATAACCTTTATTCTGCTTTAAATAACAGTACTACCGACCTTAATTATCTCTCCCTCTATCTCTGGTCGGTTTACTTAACATTTACCATCATTGTTCATAGGTCCCGAGTTATGGTATTACATAAGCGAATATCCTCTATTCTCGTGTTTTCATGGATGTTCGCCCATTTGTTGATACGATGGTCAACACAGAGGTGGAGGGCGGCCTCTGGATAGTTTCATATTTGATTAATAATAATCACTTTTTAGAACCTTATAATAGGTTTAAGAGACAACGACAGCAACATTAATGCCTTAAATTCTTTAAATATGTATGCCCCGAAACTAAGACTGTTATATTACTGTGTCGACCTGAAATTGCAACTTGGTATCATTGATTATATAACCACTTTATATAAGTCTCAAGGGAAGTGTAAACACGCCGTTATGAGTAAAGATATTGTACGTTACTTTTGTGCAATCTCAGTTTCAATTTTTCTTCAAACTACTGTTTAGATGCATGTTAATTTGTAATTCCTTTCTCTCTCTACCCCTCTCACTCTCTCTCTTTATATATATATATATATATATATATATATATATATATATATATATAGAGAGAGAGAGAGAGAGAGAGAGAGAGAGAGAGATATGCAAGTATCATATCTTTGCGGTCTGCAGCAATAAATGAAAAAATTAGTTAAATTCCTACATTTGCACTGTAACGAACTTGAGATCATTACAACCTGCGAATCTAGATGGCCCAAAAATCAGCATTATTTACGTATTTGTTTGTTTATTTATTTGTTTAGCGGGCACCACGGTATCACATTTTGTATAGTGTTTGACTCGTAATCAAATGGTAGCGGGTTTGATGGAATAGGTACTTAGTTCACGTACATTGGGTATCATGTAGTCAATTATTTGTTAAAGGTGCCATTAATAAAAGTATTTATTTAGCTGATGTTTCAGGGAGAAGTCTATCCCACAAAGAAAAATTACTCCTCTAATTTTGTTTTCGTCACCGGTCGGAGTTACGGAGTGACAATAGAGTTGAATTTTGTACAATGAAAAAGATTGCAATAGGTCAGAAATTTTATTCGATTCTCAGCTGATTCTATTTCAAACGAAAGTAATAGTACTGAAAATGTTCATACAATTCATACTGATTATTATTTGTTTCGCAAACTGCGATTACACAAAATACAATCCTATGGTTTGCCTGACAATGTTCCAACTGGTTTTCCTCATATTTATATCTCATATATTCAAGAAATACTGTAAAATGGCAAGGTTAGGATCGGTATGATGTCATGTCGTAGGTGCCATAGAAGTACCGAATTATTTTGATTGTTAAAAATCATCATCTTTTGCATTAATGCGTTCAGAGTGAATTATCTTTATTGATGAAGGAAAGTGTTATAGTTTTGTTCGATACATCAGAGATTGTGTGCTGCTTCACAGAGATTAGAGATTGTGAGCAGCTTCAAACAATTGGAGATCGTGTGCTGCTTGAGACAAGTTAAAGATCGTGAGTTGATTCAGAGATATTATAGATCATGAACTCCTTCATAAAGATTAGAGATCGCGGCATGGTTCAAACATAAGGAATCACGAGTTGCTGCTTTCCTCATATGTATGTGAAAGATATTCAATACTTCCTTTAAATGGTTATGGTTCAGATTAGCATGAGGTAACTTATTGATAGGCTCAAAATATTGTAATTGTTTATAAATTACCATCTTTCGTTTAAGATTATTTAGAGACTTTAATATGCCGATGACAGAAAGTGTTAAAAGAACCTTTCAGACATATTTGAGATTGTGAGCTACTTCAAACATATGTAGGTAGAGTACTTTTATAAGAGCGGTGCGAGAAGTGGCAGTTGAAAGAAAAAGTACACAGAAACGATTTGTTGATCTAGCAAACAAGGCAATATAAAATATTTGCTTCTCGTATTCAATTGGACGTGTGATGATAATGAGTGAGATTTAAAACTTGGAAGCTTGCACTGGTGAGTCAGCATATCTCATAATGAATTGTCTTTTTTTTCCCGGTGGACCATACCACGGTACTTGTTCACAGTATCAGTACTTTGGTAGCTTCCCTGAGTAAAGAATGTACGGAACTCCCGAGTAATCTTCGTACGAATGTAATGATATCAGCATCATATTTTCATTTTCCATGAGAAAACAATTCGAAATTATCATTAATTTTTGTGCAAAACAGTTGAATTTATCACAAATTTTGAATATTACAAATATGTTTATGGTTCTTTAATCAAATGGTTGTCAAGTGTCATAGATGTGAAAGATATTTGGCTAAAATGTACTGTTTTTGTACATATTTCGGATTACAACCAAATGTCAAGTTATTTATTAGCGAATATTAATGTTTATGTTTATTGTTCACGCCTTACGGAAGAGTGAAAATTGATATAATATCATAACATAACTTTGGCAATTATCAGTGGAGAGTGGTGACAAGATTTTAAAAAATATACACCAAAAGTCAAGAAAACAAATGTGTATGTTGGATTCGAACTGAACTGTATAACATCAATTTAGCATTTAAATAATGTGAGAATTTCCCATCACATTATATCCATTATCCCCCTATCGCCACGTAAACAATGAAGCAACGAGAACAACGTGATGGACACAGCCAATCTATTATTAGCCAGAGTGGTGGAAAAGAAAGTAAAGAGAGCACATGTTTAAGTGAAGTAAGACAATTTGCGACCGATCTTAAACTGTAATCTTAAAGTGCTGTGGATCCTATATAAAAAATAACGAGATTCATTTGAGTACAATATATATGGACAATATAAGAAAACTAGCCTTGTTTTCACAAGTCCCATGTCACTCCTTGTAGATGATTTACTGTTAGACCGCAACAAGTGTGTTTCCCAAAAGCGTGTGTATTGGAATCATTCATGGAAAGATACTCAAAGTGTGTCATATTTGTGATGAAATATGTCGACACTACACTAATGTTATTTCCATCCAGGTATATATGAATTGTTGTCAGAGATATTTCCTTTGGAAGTTCATCAAACCACTGATCTGTCACTATTCCGAAAACACATGCACTTATTTGAACAAGGGTATGAACATGCATACGCGTCTATGTTGCAGCACGAACATGTCAAAATGTCACAATCACTTTCCTATTGACAATGGAAATCTTCGGTAGCGAGTCTGAAGAGCAGCGAATATCTGTTGACATCGAAACTGTACACGTAAGCGTAGGCAAATCTATAATAAGCATGACATGCGTATCTGAAGACAACAACCCGCTATTTATCCATTGCATGTTACAATCACAATTGAGTGGATTTCCTTGTAGTTTTACTGAAGTAAGCATTGTTGATGATGTCAAGGAAGATTGCTGAAGATATTTTGTCTTATTTGATATATTCTTTGAATTTTATTATTTGAAATATTTAATGTTTCAGTGTTGTTAAATATGCTAAAGGAATCAGGGGATATAGGCAGTCTAACATTATTGAAATAATAACAAGCTTTCGAAGATGTGGGATATTACTATGTCAGAAAACATTTATGTCGGAAATTATTTCGTAAATATAGTTCCATAATTGGTGAGTCTCCGAATGCACTCTATTCTATAAAGTCTATTTTATTATTTTATATCAACGGTATGAGCAGATGGTGTGAATGTGTGAAGGTTCCTACCCCGGTAGTTTTAATTCTGCTGTTGTTCAGGTTGATTTCTTCGAACGATTAAGGTAGTTTTTATTGTTATCCTTCAGATCCAAAAAGAAGAAGATTCTGGAGTCCTTGAAATTATGGCAAATGTTCTACAGCGTTATAACAAATATTGAAAACAGCGCGATTAGTGGTTGAAGACCTCTTAGTATAAAAATTACGGATCTTACTATCGTGCAAAGCAAGAGTTTTCAATTTTGATAATCCACTAATCGCTTCCTTATTTATTATTTCTAAATTTCCAGAAACATTTAGCTCTTCATGATGTTGTTGGGACAAAAATATATTCCTGAGTAGAGTTCTGATCCTGATGTAGTTGTTAAAACGATCCAAATATTCCAACACTTACAATAAGCTAATAAAACGACATCTCCATATATTTAACAAGTTGCTTTTTAGGACCAGACGTTGCAAGTACTGATGATTTCTTATTTCATTAAAAATGGACATATTTAGTATTACATCAGGTAGGTGGAGAACCGTGAAGTTTCGGAGAAGTGTTAGCAGTGCAGAATAAAATATTGACGGTTTATTCTTCGCCAAGATTAAGCAATTTATAATGTAAGTTGATAATAATGCTCTGATATTGTTTCCAACATTCAGCCATAACAACGAATATAATCATTGGAAAGAAAACTCATAAATCTGTTCTATTTTTGTAATCACTGAAAGAAATAAATAGAAGATTATCTGACGTTTATTTCAGAACTATTTATTGCTATTTTCTGAAGATTATGTTTACACAATTGAATTATTTGTAAGATTTTTAAAGGAGCATTGCATTTAAAATCCGTAGCATTTATTGTTCCGATATTGTTATCACAGAGTTTGATAAACCGCAATGTTGCTAATGGCACAAAGATGGTAAAGCTGACATTTCGATCTCTATAATCGACAATCCCTCGAGCGAATGTAACCGTCGCAAATGCAGTCGTGTGGAAAGTTATATTTGCAGCATTTATAATGTAAAGTTCTTTCAGACCTATCATTCCATTGAACGTTTTCAGGCACATAATAAAAAGGGCCGTTGATAATAGCAGGGGAGAGGAATAAATTAAGTCCTCTGAACATAAAATGGTAGAGCTAGAGTACTGAGGAGTTATGTTCTGTTGAAGACGTCGAATTTAACCATATCATGTATGTGCTGCATAGTGCAGACGACATACACGTGGCTACTGCGATTTGCGAGAAGCTGACACGTACACCTGGGCGGCAAAGGTAGTACCGTGGTTCATTGTCAATCGTACTTGGTGATGATTCTTGGGTAAGTGAAGGGTTTGATATTAATGTACTTTATACGGAAAGTAGTGAAGGTAGTTCGGATTTCAAAATTTGGCTTGACAAAATCTCCATTGTAACTCCTTCTGCCCCATCAGTTGAATTCGCGTATAGTGTAATACAGAAACTATCATATAGGTTGGAAGCTGGAGAGTTTGAGTGTATTGGATAGACTGAGTTGCATCTGTTGGTTTAGAATGTCTTTCTGTAACCATAAATATGTGACCCTGCTTACTGCAGATGGCGTTAAAACAATGTCATGGTTTCCAGTAGATAATGCAATTATTTTAGGTAAAATTGCACATAGGCAAAATAGTTTTACTGAAACCGTGGACGAATTCATTACAAGGGCATCTGCTTCTGTGAGCCTATAAAGAACATCCAATCAGATATTTATGTTTATTTTTTTTAAAGACACACGCATCACATCACATCACATAAGGTAATATAGACAACTGGAAGATATTATTTATTAAAATAACAAATTTCTTACGAATCATTTACATTGCTGTAATGCTTTCCAAAAATAACAGTTGAAAATATTTTTTTTACAAGATGGATAAAGTCATACTGGTGGAAACTCGACATGTTGGTGTGTATTAAAAGATCATACTCCCACCCTTTATATATGAGATTGTGTGTTGGATAGTGAGTGCAAGAAATATACACTTGTTTGTGTTTTTGGTGTGTTTTTATGAAAAATATAGCCCATATATACCCTCTGTGTCGGAAGTAAATTGAGGGAACCAAGAACTCGGAAAAATCCCTGTAAGAACCCCCGACTCACGGGAATCTAATGTCAAACTTTCTCGCATACTTTCGTTGTCAGAACATGAGACTCGAAGCCATGCGGACTGAGTTGAGATGATTAAGTGTTCTGTAACGGTGAGCGGCTTAGACCGTTCGGCTACCCGATCAAATGGATGATAAGTATACACATGTGAGCTACTGCCTCATTTTGCATCTGATTTGGCGTGTTTGTATGTAAATGTATTTTTGCACTACATATTCCCTTTTGTTTGTGATGGTATATACCTCTATTATGATGAGACTATTTACAAAATTCCAACCTAAAGTGTGTCAGTTTTACAACTAATCATTTCATTTGTTGGACATCCATTCGAGTGGACAATCGGGGATGTAGAAATTCAGTTTTCATAGAGTATTTTCATTATTTGATTTAGAACATCTGTTCTCGTCGTGTCATGTTGAGTTTGTATTTCCCTAAATAGTGCGAACCTAATACTGATCTCTTGTTTTTTTTTGCTGAGTTCCACCCATGTGTCATCGCTCCGTGCAATACATAATATATATAACTATCGTGGCGCCCATTTGACGTCGATGATGTAACTCCCGTTCCATTAGCTCTAGTCAATGGCCAGAGAAGCACCCACCCACGGTCCGCCCCTCTCAGTCTGTTGAAGGATCCCTCGAGAGCCTTCACATTTAACACAGACCCGATGGTCGCGAAGCCCTGGTCCCTCGCATCGAGAACACCAGTACACTCTTCCGAACCAACGTCACCAGACACAGCGTATACGTCACAGGAAACCACACCGAGGTCTGTGACTCCACATCAAATCATGTATAAGGCAGCTAAAATTATAACAATAAACCGTGTAGTACATATGACACGGTTAAGTATTTATGCGTTGATATATGTTGCACATGCGCGCACATGAGTTCGTTACCCATTACATTAATCGTTTAATGCATGCAGCGCATGATTAAATTCAATTTGTCTGTTCAGTTACAACAAATAGTTAACTCGAACCAGACTATAATATTTCTAATACGGCGTTGTATAACCTAGGTATTGACTCTCTGTAGAATTTAGAATAAATTCTAAAACATCTAAAGTATGAAACAATTCTGTCATATAAAACAAATAGTAACAAAGAATACTTAAATTTCATTACCTCTACAGATGGAGATTTGCTCTCATAAAGGGTTTTTATTGGTGTGGTCCGTCTCAGAAATAACATCATTTGTTGGACCCCCTAGTTCCGAAAGTTAATGGGTTTTATGTTCATTTGTTTGTCCCTCCATAATGTGCATGTTTGTTTTATTTATTTTAGAAATTTCATTTTGAAAGATTTTGATCTAGGGTTTCGACACCTGCCTAATTAGTGTATCATTTCTCCTCAACCCAGGCTGGTTAGTGGAGTTAATTATACAAGTGATCCGGGCCAATGGATCGATGGTGTCCAGTATGTATTTATTGCTATGTTTTTTGTATGTTTTTATCCCTTTGTGTTTTTGTACGGACTGGCTTATATGATCAAATTCCATTCGAGTTGTTCTTATTTTACTTTGTTGTAATTTTTAGAAGCATTTTAGTGTAGGTAGTAGGTTGGAAGATACTATTTATATATGTGTGTCAGAAGGTGTTGAATGTGTTCTTTCTATTGTTATTTTCTTGTGTTAGAAAGATGAATAAGTAGGTAGATAATAGTATATACTGTCGTACAAGGATCTCCTTAGGCGTGCAAAAAAATACACAAATATTAGTATTAAGTTAAAATCATAATGTCTGAGATTTTAAGTAAAAGATTTTCCTTTCTCGTTTTCATAATGGAGTTGATATATAATATTAATTCGTTGTATATTTTCTTGTCATTGATGTTATTTGTAAATAAAAATTGTGAATCATTTACTCTTCCATATTTAGTTGTGATTTTATTTTTTAAAAGTAGTCTTTCTGCATAATTTTTAGCACATCGTAGTATCAGGTGTACTTTTGAATCTATATGCTTTTTACATAGTCTACAGTGTGGTACCACATTTATAATATGTCTAACAAAAGCTGTCTCACCTGTGATCCAGCTTTCGTGTAGGTATAAAAATAGTCTCCCTTGTATAGAGGGGGATTTTATCCCTGCAAAGTGTTTCCATATTAATGTCCAATTTAAGTTTGGGTATTTTAGTTTTATTAATTGTTTGTCTTGACAGACTATCGTTTAGAGTTTTATATATATTCATTTTTATCCCATGTATTTTGATTATCTCTTTATTTGTATAGTAGTTCAGTTATTCTTTTACATCTTGCAGGTGGTTTTAGTAGTTTAGTTAATAAATTGTTTTTATATATTGAATCGTTGAAGCGAGATAGATATCCATATGTGTGTATATATATATATATATATATATATATATATATATATATATATATATATATATATATATATATATATATATATATATATATATAGTTGTTGTTGTTGTTGTAGGGTTTAACGCCATTTTTCAGCACAAGATAGGCTATACATGGCGGCCAGTATTAATGGTGAAGGAAGAACCAGGGAAATCCCCGGAAAGAACCACCGACCCTCGAGAAGCTACTGGCATATATATATATATATATATATATATATATATATATATATTGCCTCCCATGATAGTTGGGGTGTATTATTCAAATATTTAAACCTATTTACAATGTTAGTTTTCTGTATAAAGCTTAAATTAGGTATGGCTAATCCTCCTTTGTCTTTAGGTCTGCATATATGCTGTTTTTTAAATAGTGGATTTTATTATCCCAAATAAAGCTCAGTATTCGCCTTTCTATATTGTTAATCATGGCTTCAGTTACTTGTATCGTGCTCATTGTGTAATTCAATTGACTCTACCTGTAGGTTTTAGCTACTTGTACTCGGTCCATGAGGTTAATCCCTGTGTGCAAAGAAGTTTATATTCGTGCTTCTAACTTTGTAACTCACGATATTTCTTGTGAGCAGAGTTCATTCCAAAATAAATTCCTAGTTCTTTTACTTGTCTGTTAATTTTTTAATTGGTGAATACAGGGTGATTACCTCGCCAGTTTCCTATTAATACAATTTCTGTTTTGTCATGATTGATCGCTGAACCAGATGTATTTCCAAATTTTGTGAATTCATATTGTAGATGTTTGAAAGAAAATCCATCGCTGGTAAAATTGGTGCAGTAGTCTGCATGTAATATAGTTTCAAATTCTTTTTTCAAATTTGGTATTTTTATTTCCTGAATATTGTTGTTTTGGTTGATATTTATTCTCAGGGATACTATTGCTTTTACATATAGCAGCATAGACAGGGGACAGCCCTGTCTGACTGATCTTTTTATATTAATTTCCTTAGTAAGCGCTCCATTTACTATTATTTTAGAGGTGATATCCGTTTACATAGCTTTGATCCAGTTTATCAAATTTTGGCCGAAGCCACATGTTTCTAATGATTTAAAAATAAAATTATGTTCTATTCCATCGAACTCCTTTTCTTGATCAAACACGTACATTACTCCCTTTTCTTCTTTATCATCTAAAAGATTTATTATTTCTTTAGTTGATAGAGTATTATTCGTAATATTTCTTCCCTTCCCCCCACAGCTCTGGTTTATATCTATTATCTTGTTTAAACAATTTCGTTTTCTATTGGTTATGATTTTGCTAAAGATTTTATAGTCGTTATTTAGCAAGGTTATCGGTCTCCATTTTATTATCAATTGTTTGTCTCCCTTCCCTTTATAGATTAAAGTAATAATTCCCTCCCTTAGTGTTTTCGTCATATCCCCTTTTAACAGCATATTGTTATATAATAGTTCTAGAAAATCAACTAATTCGTATTTCAGTGTAATATAGAAGTCCGATGTTATGCCGTCGGATCCTTGTGATTTCTCTTTTTGAGGCTGTTAATTGCTTTTAAGCTTTCTTTATCGGTGATAAAGTTTTCACATTTCTCCTTATCTTCTGTAGTAATTTGCTTATAATTAGTATTTTCTATATAATTGTTTATTATTTCCTTGTTGATATTTTGAGATTCATAAATTTTGTGTATTATTGTTTTATATTATGTAAAATATCTGTTTTATTTTGGTGGATTATGTCGTTTTCTTGTATTGATTCTATCTTTGTATTTTCTCCCCTTTCAATTTCCATTCTTATGTATAGCCCTCTCCCTTTTTTATATATATTCCCATATTTCCCTGATCTCAATTGTATTCCCTGTGTAATCTCTCTTTCAATTTTCTCCCATTTATTGATTATTTCATTGTCTAATTTTGTTAATGGCCTTATAGATGTCATTATTTCTAAATATTTTTCCTTTAGACATTGTTGTTGAAGTTGTTTTGTCTTACTATGATATTTCGTAATTCGTTTAATTTCACTTTTGATTGTTTCCCAGTCTTTCATTATGTGCCTAGTATACTTTTCCTTGAAAATCTTGAGGTATGTGCGAACAGTGCTCTCATACAGATCATCCATCCTGCATGAGACACTGTTCATTTTCCACACTACCTGTCCCCATTGTATAGTGTTCGGAATAGTTATTTCAAGTTATACTAATTTATGATCTGCTATTTTGTCTTGTCGAATTTCACATTTCTTAATTGCATTTGTCTCATTTTAAGATATGTAAAATGTATAAATACGACTTTATTTATGGATTTTATATTTATACGTATATTCCCTCTTATTATTATTTAAAAATATATAACCGTCTACAATATTATTTTGTTTTCATGAAAGCATGGATACATTTAAATAGTTTGTTTTTTATCATTTTCCGTCCATCTATCACTTTTATCTTCTTCTGTTAGTATCCGATTAAAATCTCCTCCCATTTTACAAATTTCTAAAAAATATTGAGTATAATGATTTATATTTTGAATAAATGTAGTTTTCCTGTTATTTACACCTGGCGGAACATATGTATTAAACATGTTCCATTTATTTATTTTTAAGTGAATTAGACGTCCTTTTTGTTCATTAGGTATTTCCATATTTTCAGGGTTCACTCCCTTGGCGGTTTGCCTGATAATTGTAGCCATTCCAGCCCTTATGTCTGAAGGGTGGTTACTAATAAAGATTAGTGCATTTAGTTCTTCCTCTAATCTTTTCATAATGTGTTCCGGCATTCCGTGCGTTTCTTGCATTAATATTATATCAGTTTTTAGCTTGTGCTATGATATCATCTATTTTATTATTTATACCATTAGTGTTCATAGTCAGGATTGGCAGGTTTAATTCCTCCATCTTGACTATGGGCTAGTCGTTAAGTTTTTATTTTGTGTTATTAGGTTCTAGTTTACATAATCGTTATTTGGTTATTTGCAATTTTTCTAGTGGTTAGTTATTTTTGCCCTGTATTCTTTGATGCTGATTGTTTTTCTTTTATCTTCTCTATTGAGACTGACTGTTCGTCTTGCTTGCTGTTTCTTTTGTTTCTTTCCTGTCTCGTTTCCTGGTGATCTAAACTCATTATTAATCTCTTCTTCTGACAGTGTTCTGGGCGTTGATGCTGTCTTTTATCTTGTTTGTGTAAATTGTTGGTGTTGCAGGGTATTGTCTTGGTTGAGTTGTTGTTCTTACCACGTGTTGCTCCATTGAAGTGTCTGTGTCCTTTCTCTCTTCAATAGTCTATATATCTGGACTTGTCTGTATATTGTCAAGAGTTTGCTCCAAATTTTTGTGGTGTTGCTGTTTTTTGCGTCTCTAGGACATAGAAGGGGGCTGTCTCTCTATCAGCTTTACTTCCTGCTTCTTTCTTTGTATTTGTCTGTTTCTAGCTCTTGCCTTTTTCTTTTCTGCTGAGCTAGTTTGGTCAGCAGATCCCCATTTATCTTGTAAGCTTCCTGTAGTGTCATTTTGAGTTTGTAGATCTTGTTCCTGTTCTGTTTATTGTACTAGAATATTTTCTGTCACTGTATCTGTTCCCTTGGGTACTAAACTGGATAGTGCTTCAGCATATGATTTTGGGGCTGTGTTAATCTGCCTTTCTGTATCCTGCGGTGGTGTTTGTTGCTTGCATTCTCTCAGTAGGTGTCCAGTATTCCCACATTTGTAGCATTGCCGGTCGTATCGGCATCCTTTATAACGCAATTGTTTTAATAATAAAACCCAGTTTGTAGAAAATGGGTGGCAGCTTCTTTATGTCTTCCGGGGTGAGGCTCACTATCCTCACTCCTGTGTATACTGAAGGGAATCCCCAGTATGTGGCTATTTGTGCAGTAGTGATTTTGATGCCGTTCTTATTTTGCAGTTTGTTCGTTAATTCGATCGTCGCAATTTCCATTGGGAGTCCCGAAAAATGCACATCTATCATTCTATCGCCAATTTTCTTGATCAAGAGCGGCAGGGCGTAGATCTTCACTGGCTTGCCTCTGAACTTGATTGTCTGATCATTGTCATATAGTGGCTTTCCTCCTTTTGCGAAGAGGAATTATAGACCTCTGCCACCATTTTGTAGTCCTTTGATGTCGCTAGTTTTTATTCCTTTGCCTATTAGGTACTGCATGATCTCGGCTGGGCGCGGCCTTTCTGCCTCATTAAAGCTTATAAGGTCCAACACATGGCACACTGGTGATCTATACGCAAGTAGTGGTCTTCCACTGTCTGTATTATTTAGATCTGTGGGAAAGTAATTTTTAATCTTTCCTCCAGTTTGTTCTTTAGTTGTCATTGCCAATTTGGGCTGTAAAAACTACCCACTTAATCTGATAGGGGCTAAACACCTTAAACTTCCAAAATGCAAAACAAAAAACAAAAATAATAACAAAAATGTACACAGTATAAATAATGGCACCTTACAAAATAAAGGATAAAGTATACCTGGAGATCCTTGTATGAAAACCACCGTCAATCACAATGAATAACATAATGTTTTTTTTTGGTGTGGTCCGTCTCAGAATTAACATAATTTGACGGAACCCCTAGTTCCCAAAGTTAAAAGGTTTTTATGTTTATTTGTTGTTTCCCTCCATAGTGTGTATGTTTGTTTAATTTATTTTAGCAATTTTATTTTTGAAAGATTTTGATACAGGGTTTCTACACCTGCCTAACTAGCTTCCCGACAAGACTCTTCGTAATGTAATTTGGTTATAGAGAATTTGCTCTATATGTATACTAGCTGTGACAGATATGCGCATCTAGGTACTTAGGTTTTTCGCTGCAGGCAATTTGCACGTGCAGCATAGTCTGATTTTCGCTCAGTATTTCGAAATAACTAGAGCCGAAAAAATATACCACCATCGGGTGATGCTGCACGCGGCAAAGAAACCCGAGTACATGTTTGGCAACATATACATATTGATATAACTCGTACACAATTCAGTGACACGAAGTTTGAGTGGGATGCTGTGGAACCATATATAAAGGTGAAGGGGCATATATTAGAAACTTCAAGGCTAGGGCTACACACTAAGAGGCTTTACACTCCAGACATAGAAAGGGTAGGACAGATAATAGTTTCATTGCTAAACGACTTCAAAGAATCATCTCAGACTTTGCCTTATCAAAGAAAAGTCTCGTTTACATAGTGTGTATATGTTTGTGTTGATTATGATTTTTGGTATTGTACCTCGAACGAGGGTCCAATAGATTTCAAAGCAGGTACACATTCTCAGATTCAGAAAACACGCATTCATTCACTTAGGATATATTTTTAGCATGTAGAAATTTACAGCAAGAGGAAATAAAATGTAACCTATTCTATGGCACAGTAAGAGGTTTAGCACTGATATCAGAAATTTGTTAAAACAATGTAAACGTATTGTTTGTGCATCGAGCAATACGTACATGACCTTCCAATGACAAGTCATTAGTACTAACCTTTGACACTTAAACACGTCTTATACTATGTGACGCGTATAGATTAGAGTCAGTGCCTGCTCTTACCACAATACTTGTCAACAAATAGGAATTGTGGTCCATGTTACATGTTACAGATCCGTACAGCTTCACATAACGCATGGATAACTAAGCATCCTCTTTACGAAAGAAAAATATTATTCTCAAAAACGCCTTTAAGGAGACGTAAGGCATATGACATGCTAGCACAGGGACGTCATCTATTACCATGTACATGCACTTAGATCATAAGTGATGTCTTTTATGGTGTCAAGATTTGTTTCTTAGTAGCAAAACTTTCAACTGCGTCCCAATTCTAATAACGCGTATGTTGATCTCAAATTTCAAAGGTGATATTATGCTAAAGTTCGTGTCAAAAGTTTTGCGGCTATTTTCTGAGAGGAAGCTGAACTTTAAAAAAACAACCTATCATGTTATGGGTCACATATTTGACTTAACCATCACCATCAACGCCTCGTTAATTACGTAGACATCCACACGATAATCTTCACATTCTACAGATTAAACAATGACCCTTAAATCAATACCAACAATGCCTAAATACAAGTCTTGCATCACCATCAAAATGACAGCGGAATAATGCTCTTAAATAGACTAATATACATTCTTCCAATCAATAGATGACATGAAGCAAGTTGGAGTTAATAGCTTGCGATCAGTTTCTAAGTGTCCATGTTTAAATAGCGATATTTGATATATCCGTTAAAATATTACCAATTAAGAATGACTCTAACTTCACCATTCTTTCTAGTCCCTCAAAAATCTTAGTTCAATAAATTATCTCTGTTCTGCTTTACAAGTGTATGACATAACACAAAATTGTATAATGTTTATTCTTGATCAATAAAGGAGATTCATATTCACTAAAGTTAAGTGGCTTTTTAGTACTATCATTGAGCCGGCGGAATACAATTTTGCAACTCTGCTCGGTCCTTTAAGTAGTATATAAAACGTTGTTGTCACGTGTTATTTCTTACCATAGTTTTACAAACTACATTTTAAAAGAAAAATGCATGAGAAATGACCCTGTACATAACGGATGTTCTTGTTGCAGCTGATATCGATCTCTGCATAGCCCCTGACATGATACCTGTACTCTCTTTTGACTCCTCCTGCCGAGAAAATATAGCCCATCTCTGCCTCTGTATATGGTTTGTGGTTTTGTGACTTTGACGCCATTTTACAGCATAGGATGACTGTTGCGTAGTCCCACTGACTGTATTTTCATTTACGATTATTCGAATGTTTTGTTTCTGGGCAGATTATTTACGGATTATCGAGGAAAGCTGTATGGGTACAAGAGACAGCTTTTTGTGCACAAATTAATGTTGCACACATCTGGCTAATATGAAAATTCATAAAAACCAAAATACATGAGTGAAGTCACAAAGGTACATATTTTGGATAGGTATCATAAAGCCGGACATGATAATATAATTTACTTGACATGAGAAGTCAGTGGGAATTCATAGAATACAAAATTGATTCACCCTACCCCCAAATTTATACATGCAGTTTTCATGTCTGAATGTAATTTGTGGAGAACACGTGATGTTCACAGTTTTACAAACAAGCCCATTCCCGGGGTGGTAATTATGAAAACACTACAAACTTAACAGCTTGATGCAATTCAAAATAGTTGTTATCCAGGCAGTTTTTGAGAGATTCTACTTTCTTTGTACCAACGTGTCTACTGCTGTACATGGCTAGATCCGTTTTCTAGCTTACTATTGGTATGTCTCTGGCTACATACTGTGCAGTGACTACATGAGGTGAACATACCTCACATAAATTTCAAGTCACAAATATATCTATATCTTTATTTATTACACAATAATGGCTCAAAACGTCACGCCATAAATTTCCATTTAGATATTTCACAGGGACTAATTTATTAAACTTCCCTTAAGTTATTTCACAGGACGAATTTATCAAATTATCCCTGCAACCTAGAGTAATTAAACACTTTACTCCAGACTTTGATTTCCGGATCCAGAGCGCGGATTTCGGATCGCGAGGTTACCGGTTAAACGGAGTCCGGATTAACGAGGCAATACACACACAGACACACGCACACTCACACACACACACACACACACACACACACACACACACACACATATATATATATATATATATATATATATATATATATATATATATATATATATATATATATATATATATATATATATATATGATGTGAAAGTAAATATACCTTATAATATTCTCAACTGAAAAGGTGGCTGCCTTGCTCTGCGTAATTCAAGACCATAAGTAACTTTCCATAATAAGAGAATAAATAACTTAAGAACTTTACATTTTCAGCAATATGACACTATCAGATGTTGATCACGTGATTATTGGCAGATCAGAAGTCATAGCTAGAGTATTCGGACAAACGTTGACCAACGCAAATCACAAACCATACAACTCTTTAAGACAGCAACTTTCACACGTGAAGGAGAAAACAGAATTTGAGAAAGGTTGTATGGTTTATTATATCAAATGTAATGAATGTTTGAGACTGACTTCATCGGAGAAACAAATAGAATGTTAGAAACAAGGATTAAGGATCACATCAGTTTGAGAGGTATCGGTCATACATGAACATAAATCGTTCCTAGTCACACCAATGTCATCAGATCAGAGGATAACATATGGAAAAGAAAGGTGAAGTAGGCCATCTAAATACGACAGCGAAGGTCAACATTAAACAGTTCCTCGTATCACGTGATCATTATAGGTCGCGTTATCAGCATGATGAAGGTAATATTGCCGAAAATGTCGTATTCTTAAGATATTTATGATCCACGTATGGTAAATAACTAATACATTATAATATGTATTGTTATATGCTATTTGTATTATCATTTATTTCGTATAGTCGAAAGAAATAATCATTATAATAATCAAAGTAAATAAATAAAAAATAGGCTGAAATCATCTGGAGACATTATTTTCCAGTCAACAGTTAAACTATATTATTTAAAACTGCCAAAGTAACACGAAGGTCACAACATAGTGTACGCCTGAGAACCACAAGTAAAAGGAAAGCTTGATGGATGGACATAGCGATATACGGATATGCTGTTAATGGTAACACTACAAGCACCACATTATAAATGTGATAAAAAAAATATTAAGTCCCCCATATATGTACAGCCCTGAAGGTTGGCTAGCACAACAAAATATATTTGTAGAAATCTTCATGGTCAAACCAAGCTAAACACTTCCAGTATCTAAGACTCGTACGTCATTGCTCATGGACTGTGCTTGTATGATGTTTAGTATGTTTTGTATCTATATACATCATAGGCAAGATGATAATTACTGTAAACATTGTGATCTTGAACCCAAGGTCAAACTGGTGATTGAGCATATCACAGAATTAATTACCTTTGCGATATTACTGATATGCCGATTTACCGCCGTCTTTTGTTTTCGGTGAACCGTACCAGGGTAATTTTTCGCTGTACCGGTACTTTGGACCTTTCTGTGAGTAATGAATGTACGGAAATTACAATGTAATATTTTAGGAATTCAAGGAAATTTATAGAATGTTTTCGTTTTTCATGACAAAATCATTCTAAATTATTATTATTATTATTATTGGAATAAAGCACTAATATTAGTAGCAATAATTTCAAATATTACAAATATAGTAATGCCCCATTAGTCACATGTTTGACACGTGTCATTAATGTCAATTGGTGGACATATGTTAGAAAAATATTAGAGCCAAATACAACTTCTGGACAAATATCGGATTAAAATAAATAATTTATTTTCATTATTTACTAGCGTATGCTAACGTGTTAAGTGCACGTATTCATGTGGTAATGCTAATCATTCAAAGATTTGATGACAGCACTTGTTTACATAATTTCAAGTCTATTGAATATATTTTCTTGTTTGTTGACTGTATTTTGTGCTTACTGACCCTCTCGGATGAATATCTTAACCGGGTATTGGCATGCCACTCAAAGCCTACATGTCTAATCTATAACAGTGTAGGTGTCAACACTTCTTATTTTTATCAATATGATCTCTATTGTTAGCGCAATGTATTTCATGGGGTGTCAACTAAAGTGTTTGATTGCCAACATTAGTTACATATTTTAGATTACAGTTTGTTCAACAATTAACACACACATACAAAATTCAAGTACTTAAAGTACTTATCATTCATTTGGGGGGGGGATGTCTGGGGAGGTTGTGCTACGTGGCCGCTGCAATTTTTGTATGAGCCGAGATATTTTGTTTGTCATTATTATTATTATTATTATTAAGAAACCGTAAGGAATAAAATCGATTAAAATGCTTTAGATCAAGGCAAGATATTATTTTTGCTACTCATAGAAGGACGTTTAAAAAGAAAATATCAGACCACAGACCAAGAAATTTAAATTATTGTTCCCTAATCCATACAATATCCATAACATATCTGCGGTTTACCATGGTACATACAGCGGTATGTTCAGAAATACCGCAGTGCACAATTGTTTGTGGTACCCAGCTCTAATAATGAGAATCTCTAGTCAAACAGAGCATATCAACATGGCTTAGGTCGTATAAGCACATGAAAAATTCGAGAATCAAAAATTGTAATGAAAATCTTATATGACTGCGACCTTGAAACCGAGGTCAAAGGGCCAAGTGAGTATTTCGCCGATTAAGTAGTCATTACTAGCCAATGATTCATCCCAAGTATCAATATAAACCGTCTATTGATTTAGGAATTAATAAGCAAAAGGAACTGACACGCAAATATCGTGGCAGTATGACACTGAGCACAACGTGGAAAGGGTGAGAAAATATAGTACTGACTAAATTATTTTTGCTAATTAACTATTCACAACATGTATGAAAAGAAATCCATAAAGGGATTTATGGCATACATGCATATGAAAAAGGCAAGCTAAAACCTTAGCAAAACTATTAATGCTGCTGTCGCTACGAGCAAAGAAGCTACTATTGCCTGGCCATTCCATTTATACAGGCGTTCAATTAGTTTGATTAGCATATATGCTATCTGAAATGTAAACTTACCGCTTCTGAGGCCTAGTGGTTAGAGGGACCGCCTCGGATGCGGGAGGTCGTGGGTTCGATCTCAGCCGAGTCATACCAAAGACTTACAAAAATGGCACTAATAACTGCCTCGCTTACCGCTCAGCGTTAAGAGGTTAGTGTTAGGACTGGTCAGCCTGGTGTCAGGATAATGTGACTGGGCGGGATATCATGCTCCTTGTCTGTGGCATGATGCCCCAGTGCTAGACATCACTATAAACTACCATACTGCAGACGTCGTAGTGATATGACTGAAAAATTGTTAAAGCTAAGTTAAAAATCCAAATAACATCACATGAACTGTAAAATTATACTCCTCAATTTGGATGAAGGAGTGCTACTGGTCAGCAATAATTTCCAAATTATTTATTTATAATTTATTTAACTTTGTTTCTAGTCTAAACTAATGTAGTACATTTAAAGAAAAAAACAAATACAAAAATTTAAAACAAAAATTTCTTTAGTGACACACGTTCTTACCATCATATTCTTATCTATTGTGCTGTCGTTCAAACTATTTAAACGAAAATACTTATACAATGGGTATCTTAGAGTAATTGAAAATAAACGAAAATACGTATACGATCACATCAGATTTTTTGTTTTAAATCAAATATAAAAAATCGTTGTGCGATTAGATATCATATTGTACTAAGTATGACTCCCACTCTCCTATCAAGATTTGAAATTATAACATAGTTAAACATCTTCCTGATGAAACTGAGAACGGTATGAGCTGCCGTATCGAGTGAACATTAAATTGAACTTAATGGATGGAATAAAGGGACGTCTGAGTGGCACTAATATTAGTACCCTTTCTCGTTCCTCGTGGACAGGGTACTAACATGAGCATATACGTGTTAATGGAGCAAGCCGGGTGTGATTCACACCTGGCACTCTTTTAGATTAATAATAACACTTTAAACATATTCCTTGCATATAATCCAATAAAATGAGTAGTCCTCTTATTTAATACCGGATGTATCGAAAATCATTGTAGAAATAGTTGTAAAATCTCGTTTACCTTTTTTAGGCGATATTTTCGTTTAGATCGTCCGCCGTATTATTTCAAATAATAATTACTTCCGCTCTCAGCTTCGTTTGTTTGTTTGCCATATAAGCACATTAACGCCTTATTTGGAAATGTAAACAAATCTTAGTAAAAATTTGGCTCCGTTTGGGTCAGAAATTCTGCGCATTAAAAGTAAATACGGTTTATCGGCAACTTTGAAATTCCACCAAGAAGCGATTATTCGCACTTGATTGATAATAATATAGCGTAGAATATCCAAAATATGGTCTGGCAAGCCTTACGTAGAAAAGGGGTCACGGCGAGAGTCTCGCGTTATCTGTCATGGCGGACAGGATACGGTTAGAGTAACCATGCCAATTTATTTTATTGTGTAAGGGCTTAATAAATTCAAAATAAGCCAAACTTCTTTCACAACATGATAATACTTATGTAGTTGATTTCTACAGTTTTTGTTTTTCTGACTTTAGTGACGATTTTTATTTGCTCCATTACATGATATGGGATCAGTTCGTAGCCTCAACCACAACAAATCAAGTTAAGGCTACGACATCGTAGCTAACGTCTGAGCAGAGATAGAATAGAAAAAACCGAGACCCCTGTATACAGAGAGAGAGAGAGAGAGACTGATTCATGTCGCATTTCTTTCGACTACATGGTATTCAACAAAGTGACAGAAAAAGAGCGAAAAGCGACAAAAGCTTAATAGAATTCAATAAATGGTTTATTTCTCTAGAATAGAAAGTGAAAATATGAATACAAAATACAATTATTCGTAGCATTTAATGAACACAAAACTAAGCAAAATCCCCCAAATTAAATGTACATAACACATTAAAACTACTTGAAGGAATGCATAATTGAATATTTATACAAAACTAAATTTCAATTTGTCCTTCATGGTCTAATACCAGTTATTTTACAAAATAAACAAAATTTCAATTGTTGTTTAATATCGTTATAGGGTCAGAAGAATATTTCCAGTAGAGCCAATTATAGCCTCGTTTCACGTTCTATTTCAGTGTGTATTTAGTCTTTCATTTTAGAAACAAATCTAACCCTATCGACATATCCAAACGGTTTACGCGGCTTAATAATAATAATAATAATAATAATAATAGTTCAGTAAAGTCCTTCTTTGGTCATCCACAAACCAGAAACGTGCAAATATATTTGAAGGAACCAGCTCAGATTGATCAGACACATTCAGCAAGATCAGAGTAATTTTTTATTCTACTTGAAACAATAATGAGGAGAAAACGACGACGACGAGAACAATAACGAGAGAAAACGAAACAAAAGATCAACGTATCTTTAGTCCATGTTTTTGTTTTGCTTTACTTAAGGCATGGCATATTGTATTTTTTCCCAAAACCAAGCATCGTCCTGGTTTACGTACGTATTTGTCTGTATATATTTTTGCAATTCAGGGACTAGCTTAGATTGATCTATATCACCTAACATAATCATAATGATCCTGTTTTTCTTTTCTGTTAGTAGCCTATGATGAGCTATCTGAAATTGGTAATGGCACCACGCACTCTCGACAAAATTATTCGATAATACCACTATTACACGCTTACTGGACTCAACGCTAGACATAATATTGTCTGCAATCGCTGCTCCGACCGGGAAATCCCTATAATTAACGCAGAGTCTGTACTCCAAATTATCTTCCAGAACCGGAACTAATTCGTGCATCACATAGTCCTCATCTTTACTGCTGTAGGAAACAAAAGCATCATATGGTTTTTTCACATCTGCTGTGTCCAATACTCGCTTATCGAATCGAAAGCCGAACTTCACGTAAATCCATACTTTCAAAACATCACGGTTCCAAACGACAACAAAGACAGTAATTAGTACAATCACGAAGACCCCAAGTAAAGTCGTTAGCGTCGACACCAAAGTGACACTATGAATCACTTCCTCAGTTTGATGCACTCTTACACTTGGGCATAAATCCACTATTGAGTTATTCGCCAGTAATATGGTCGTGTTGGAGCGTGAAGTTGTGTTTGTGGTGCAAGTCAGTGCAGATATATCATTTAGTTTCTTAACGTTGGACAATGTGAAATGGGCAAAGTCTATTAGAAATTCACAATCACATGTCCAGTGATGATGCAAAAGACATTTCGTAGAATAAAAATCGGTCTACTTTGCGGAGCAGGTTGTTGGACAAGTCCAGCTGGTATTTCGCAGTAAAATGGCTGAAAGATCCAGCATCTATAAACGTTATACGGTTGGAACTAAGTAATAATTGATGCAACTTGTTTAATCCAAAAAAAGTCTTTGAGAAAATTGTAGATATATAGTTCCCATTAAGTTGCAGTGTCTTCAGTGATGATAATGTCGCAAATGCGTAATCATGTAATGTGTATATATTGGAATCATTCATGGAAAGATATTCAAGGTATGTCATATTTGTGAAGAACTGTCTCGACACGACACTAATGTTATTTCTGTCCAGGTACACATGAGTTGCTTCTGGTGTTATTTGCTTTGGAAGTTCATCAAATCCCTTTCCGTCACATTGGACCGAGTTCACCGATCTGTCACTACTCCGAAAACACAAGCACTTATCTGGACAAGGGTACGAACATACACACTTATCTAAGGCACAGCACGAACATTTCGAAATGTCACAATCACTTTCATATTGACAAATAAAATCTTCGGTAGCAAGTCTGAAGAGCAATGAATAACTGGTACCATCGAAACCTGTACACGTGAGCATATCCAGATCCATAATAAACATACCATATGTATCTATAGAAAACAGCCATCCCTTTACCCATTCTATATTACAATCACAGTTGAATGGATTTCCTTGTAGTTTTACTATAGCATTCATTCTTGATGATGTCAAGGAAGATTGCTGAAGATGTCTTATCTCATTATATGTAAGATCGAGTTCACGAAGGTTAAGAAGTGGTTCGAACGCACCCGTATGTATTCTATGAATTTTATTATTTGAAATATTTAAAGTTTCAATATTTTGAAATTTGCTAAAATAATCAGGGGATAGAGACATTTTAACATTATTGAAACTCAGATCAAGCTTACGAAGATGTGGGAAATTACTATGTCGGAAAACATTTATGTCGGATATATTATTATTTCGTAAATATAGTCCCAAAATTGGCGAGTCTCCAAATGCACTATAGTCTATGAAGTCTATTTCATTATTTTCTATCGAAAGCTTGAACAGATTTTGTAAATTTCTGAACGTTCCTCCCCCGATAATTTTAATTCTGTTGTTATTCAGGTTGATTATTTCAATGCCACTGGTACCTGCGAAAGCTGAACTATCAAGGTACTTTATATAGTTATGCGACAGATCCAAAATAAGCAGATTATGGAGTCCTTGAAACGATGGCAGATGTTCTATAGTATTATAAGAAAGAATGAGCATGCGTAGTGCTAGGAGTTGTTGAAGACACTCTCTGTGTAAATTGCGGATCTTATTATGTTGTAAAGCAAGGATTTCCAATTTTGATAGCCCACTAAACGCTTCCTCGTCTATTGTGGCAATAACATTTCTTGACATATCTATTGCTATAAGATTCCTTAGGGACAGAAATACATTGTTGAGTAACGTTCTGATGTAGTTGCTAGAAAGATTCAAATATTCTAACAATGACAATGGACTAAAAAAGGTCATCACCAGGTTTTCAACACAGTTGCTTTTTAGATCCAGGATATGCAAATATTGAAGAATTTTAATCTCATTAAAAATGGACGTATTTAGTGATAGATCAGATAAGTGGAGATCCGTTAAGTTTCGGAGATGGCTCAGTAGTCCAGAATAAAAAGATGACATTTTGTTCTTCGTCAAGATCAAGCCATTTAAAGCATTGACGCCCTGGAATATGTAACTTGATAATGATGATATGAAGTTTTTTCCGATGTCCAGCCATAACAACGAATATAATCCTCTGAAAGAATGCTCTGAGATCTGTTCTATTTTATTATCACTGACGGAAAAATATTGAAGATTATCTGAAATTGCAGAAATATTTATTGCTATTTTTCGAAGGTTATTTTTGCTTAATTCAATTACTTGTAAGTTTTGGAAAGGGACATTGCACAGAAGACCCGTGTCGTCTAATGTTCCGATATTGTTATCAGTGAAATTGACGAATTGCAGATTTTGCAGATGGCACAAAGAAGGTACAGACGACATTTCGCTCTCTACAATCGACAACTCCTGGAGCGATTGTAGCATCTCAAATGCAGCCATGTGGAAAGTTATTTTTGTAGCATTTATTATGTAAAGTTCTTTCAGACTTATCAAGCCATGAAACGATTTTTCCGGCACATAATCCAAATGACAGTTTATAATAGCAAGTCCTAAGAATGAATGAAGTCCTCTGAACATGAAAGGATAAAGCTTGCTCTTCATCAAAGTAAAAGGGTCACAAAGAAGAAAGATGGTACTGGGAAATGTATTTCTGATGAAGACGTCGAATTTAGCTCCATCATGGATGTACTGAATAGTACAGGTGACCTGCACGTGGCGACTGGGATTCCCGATAAGCCGACACGTACACTCTGGGTGGCAAAAGTAGTTTTCTGTTTCATTGTCGATCTTACTTGCTGATGATTTGTGCTTAATTGAAGTGTATGATGTTAACGTACTGTTCACGGGAAGTAGTGAAGGTAGTTCTGCTTTTAATATTTGACTTGCAAAAATCCATTTTGCAACTCTTAGTGCCCCTTTAGTTATATTCGCGTCTAATACAGAGACTACCCCATTGGATGGAACCTGGGTAGTGTGAGACAGTGTGTATTGGATGGACTGAATTGCACCTGTTGCTTTGGAATGTCTTTCTGTAGCCATAATTCCTGTGTCACTGGTTGCTGCAGATGAAGTTGAAACATTATCATGGCTTCCCGTAGATAATGCAATCACTTCTGGCAAAATTGCACATAGGCAAAATAGTTTTGCTGAAGCCATGGACGAATACATTCCGAGGGCCACTGCGCCTGTGAGCCTGTAAAGAACATAAATCAGATATGTATGTTTGTTTTCTTCTAGACATGCACACATAACATCACACCACACGTATGAAAAGATTATACCGCCACCTGTTGGAAATTATGTGTTGTATTGGACAGTAAGTGTAAGACACTCTCCCATTTGTTTGTGTTTTTGTTGTATTATGGAATGATAGGTGTATGTATGTGAGCTACTTCCTAATTTTGCACGTGATTTGGTGTGTTTGTATGAAAATGTATTTGTGCACTACCTCTTCCATTTTGTATGTGATGGTATATACTTATATTATGATGCGATAGCTGACAGAGATTCTAGCTAAAGTGTATCAGTTCTACTACTAATTATTGCAATTGTTGGATATTCATGCGGGTGGATACTTAGGGATGCATACATTCCAGTTATGATATAGTATTTCCGTTATTTGATTTAGAACATATGTGCACCACTGTGTCATCCGTCCTGTTTGAATTCTTATTTCTGTACGTGCCAATATTGTGTTAGATATCAATACCCCACAAAGGGTCAGCCACAGTGATCGTTCACCCACCTACCCTGGTGCAATATCCTTAAACGAAAGTTACTCATCCTACCATGTTATTTTTTACCCATAGTGCCATCTAAAGTTACTTGCGTTAGATCGGTCTAGATCGTAGACTTTACGATTTCTTTTTCCTCGCAAACAACAGCATTTATTTTGAAATTTTGTCACACAACCTACCTTGTAATACTTAAGAGTTATACACATAAAGTTGTGTAGTATGTGAAAACAAGGAGCTTGAGAGGTGATGCTACCATATTCGGTAGTTGCAAGTGGATAATGAACTGGGAGAGTTTCGAAAAATTCCCTAAACTTGAAGAGTGACTAGATGCACGGCTGTAAGGTGTGGAAATGATAAATTTCTCACGTGGGCGAGAGCTCTGAAATCGGATCAATTAACTACGTCAGCTTTCGTAAGTTATTGCAGATTAGTCGAATCATAGATTGATTGTTCAGTTATTCAAAAACTTAGGGGTGTTTCTTTTCCCCTCCCTTTTACCATGTATAAAGTGAATTACAACGGCTGTTATAGAGACTGAGGGAAAAATGATCCTTTTACATTATAAAACTGTACTGTAAAAAAATTAAAACATTAATAACCCACCATGCAATGGGTCACATAGATCAATTCCGGATCACCATCAATGCGTCATTAATCACGCAGACAAACATACCATACAGCTCCCGTTCTAAAGATTTAACAATTTCCTTTGAATCAATATCAAGAATGCTTAAATCTTGCATCACTATTAAAATTAGAACGGAAAAATGCTCTAAAATAGAATGGTATTACATTTCCGAATACTGCACAGAGTGTAAACATTGCGACCTGAAACTTGTTGATTTGCTGTTTTTTTAGGTATTGATATTTCTGTGCCCTTAACCAATTGTCCCCGGCGACCGAGCGGTCTAAGGAGCTAGCCTCTTGAGATCACTAACATCTCACATATGTGCACTTTGTTTCGACCTCGAGCTCTACAAGAATGGATATATGGAAAAGCTTGTCAGCAGCCTTCCGTGGGCCTGTAGATCTTTTCGTGATTTTGCCGGGTGTGTCCTATAGCAGCAGAGGGGCTGTACAGACCGAAACTTTTTGCACAATAAACCCCTCCAGGAAACTATTCCTCGATAGAGGGCTTATTTCGACGAAATAAACCCTTCTATTCAGAATACAGGACAAAAAAAAATGTCCCCCGAAAACTCGAAGAGTTTCCAGGGACAAACTCGTTGAGTTTGCACTGACAACTTGGGTTACTTCAATAAATCTGAAACAGTTTCCGTGGCGGGGTCGTTATTGAAAAATCCATGGGTCGGGTCCATCCCCTCTGCTGCTCTGGGAAATGAGTTTCCAAGGAAAAACATTTTTATGTTAGCGGAATTAAATCATTGACAAATAAATAATGGCAAATATTGGAGAAGCACATACGACTAGATTAGCTCGAGAACGTCTCGAAGCAATTCAGAAATTTCTTCCTGTCCGTGATAGTGTCAGACAAAAATTACAACTAAGACAGCAAGCACGGGAAGGCTTTGCAGAGACTACGGAGGAATTATTTAAACCCGTGACCAAAGCTACTGAAAAATCCGCAGCTGTTACCAAAGAGGCTTTAATAGAGCAAAGGAAAATTTTACAGGATATTTCAGCTGGACTTAAACCCCCGCCTCCACCCGATGAAGTTGTTGTGTCAGTACCTGCTGGTAAGCGAGTAACAGGGAGAATTACTGACCCCGCCAAAAGATTTACGCCGGATTATATTGAACTTCTTAAAAATGTACCAGAAGAGAAATTACCTGAGACAATACTGTTAGGATTGATTAGAAGAGATGTGTCTTTAAACCCAGAACACGGTTCTATGACAGATGATAATTTTATCAAATATTCGTATCGTATACGTGAAAATAAAAAACAAATCAGCAGGGACGATACAAAATACGATAGACTTGTAGATGCTATACGTAAACTTGAAATTCCACCATCGCAACCTCAAGAAGAAAAATCACCGTTGCAACACACAGAACGACAACAATATCCTTCACGGCGAAGAGCAATAGATCCTGACCTAACTCCGTTAAGTGAATACGAGGCTGCATCTGAAGGAAGTCCGCGGGGCCAAAAATTCAAACAAACTAGGTCGCCGATAATTAGCTTAACAACATCTTCTGAAAGTTTGCCTCAAGACATTTTATCCCCAAGAATTGTACCATCAACAGGGGAGGGTTTAGGATCCGGTTTTATTGCCTGCCCTAATAATATCATCGATGATGTATCACGGTTGGAAGTTCTCATCGGAGGAAGACGTGCCGGAAACAATTCTCCGGAAATTATAAATGAAGCCGCAGATATCTGTCAGAGACTATTTCAGCGTGGCATCATGGATATCAGCATCTACCGGGGGCTCATTGATGAACTCGCAGACGGTTACCACAGCGACTAATAATTAAATTTGCTAGCAAATTCAGTTAGATAAACAATAATTAAATAAAATGATACTACACGATTCTTTTCGCAGACCAAGAAGTGTCAGAGTAGTAAACTCACGATTACCAGTATACGAGGTTGTTTACGGAGATGGAGTCGGTGATGTTGTTAGGGATTTAGTCACAAGAATCGCTCCGAAAGCTGGACCGTTAGCAAAACAATTCGCGATGAAAGCCGCTGATGTTGTCAAGGATAAAGCCATTGGCACTGTTGGTAGTCTTGCCGGGAAAGCATTTCAATCAATCAAGGATCGACTAGCACAGCTGATACGAAAAAAAAACCCAGTCGAGAGGTTGGTGCCAGTAAAACTACCATCCACTGAAGCTATGCCGGCAAATGTTAGTAGCGTAGTAAATAAGGCCGTAAATCAGAAATTAGCTGAGATCGCAACAGCAGGAATTACCTCCAAAGCGTTGCAAGATAGTGTAACTGCTAATTTGATAGCTGGTAGTGGTTTCCGGTGACGATAACATTTTAATTAGATCATCACAAATAATAATAATGTTTGCACGAAAATCCAATGACGCGTTTGATATGTCCAAACCAGTACTTAAAGATGATTCTGTACGTGATTTTCAATATTATTCTTATGAAGCACGTGATCCTAACCAACGCGGAAGAATTGAACTACAGGTCCAGGATACAAGTAGATACTTCTTGCCCGCTGAGGCCTTCATCGAAGTTGAAGGTAGGCTTTTAAAGAATGATAACACTAACTACGGAATCGGCGACCGAGTTGGATTTGTTAACAACGGCATCATGGCGTTATTTAAATCCGCTATTTACATGATAGATGGAAAAGAAATTGAAACAATTCATGATAACGTCGACGTTGCCACAACAATTCTCGGGTTGGCGAGATACTCGGATGATTACACCAGATCAGCCGGACCATCAATGATGTTTGCAAAGGATATAACCGACAGCCCCGAGAACAGGAATGTAACAATGAATAATGCCGGTGACGCAGTTGCATCGATGAACGAAAATTTTAATTTGGGTTTTGCAACACGTAGATCGATGTTAAGTGGAGATGAAGAGTTCTCAGGTGTGATTCCATTGTCTCACATCTTTGGATTCTGCAGAGATGTCCACAAGGTCATATTCGGTGCCAAACACACAGTTGTACTTGTGCGAAAACCTGATGATAATGACGCTATCTGGCGAGATGCTGCTGTTGCCCCTGGTCAGGTAATACTAACTAAACTGTGGTTGTGGATGCCAGTGTTGTCTCCGTCAATCACCGAAGAACAACGACTGTTGTCTTTCATGGACACGGGCGGTAAATCACTGCTATCCTGGAAAACAACAACCACAGACGTTATTCAGGGTGATAATGGTGGGTTGTTTACATGGCATATATCATCGCAACAAGGAGTATCAGCACCACGACATATTTTCATTGCATTTCAATACCGTGCTAGAACAGATAGCCAGGAAAGAAATCCAATGGTATTTGATACACTTGGAGTTTCTGAAGTTTCGTTGAGAATAAATGGGCATCAGGAGCCATCTGAGGATATATTAATAGATTTCGAACATCATCGTGTCGCACGCGCGTATCATCGTCTGATGTCATTTATGGGGCGCGACCTTAATGTAGACACTGGCCTGCAAATATCACAGCGAGACTTTATGAGTTTATATCCGATTTATTACTTTTCGCTGGAACATCTTGATCTGGTTAAACAATCTGTTGTCGACCTACATTTCCGAGCTCGTGTAGGTGTTCCTGCTGGTGGTTACAGAGCGATTGCTGTCATACTCTCCGATAAAGCAATGCTGCTTGAAGGTGTTGGCGGACGAATGAGGGTCATCGACGCTCCAATCGAGAATATGTAACGCAATTAAAATCAAACTTAGGATATAATGTCATACAGTCATGTTAATGTCACCTTGACTTCCGGTCAAACGAAGAAATTGCAATCAAAGAACGCAAGCACGTGCGGGACATCAATAACACTAAAACGAGATCAGATTACTGGTGGTCCAAACAAATTGTCGTTGACTAATACTCAGCTTAAACATTTTAATAAGGCACTAACAGCAAAAACCGGTGTCCGACTTGATTTCTCTGCTGCAGCTATCAAGGACATGACTAAAACCGGTGGAATATTTCCTCTTCTCGCAGCAATACCGGCGTTGATTTCCGCGGCAGCACCAGCCGTAGCAAAAGCCGCAGCACTCGGTGCAGTTGGAACTGCAGCTGCAATGGCACTAAAAAAGGCAACGGGAAAAGGATACAAGAAAAAAAAGGGACGCGGTCTAAGACTACCAGGAACTCCACCATCATGGTATCCAAAAAAATTCTAACGCCGTTGAGCAATTTTGATTTACTCGATGCTGTTAAAAAATTGCGTGTAAAACATTTCAGAGGCGTATTTATGCGAGATCAATTACCGCAACGACCGAATAATCCAGAAACTGGCATTATCAATCTCGACAACAAAGATGGTCCAGGAACTCACTGGGTTGCTTACGCGATCGATCCACGTGGAATTATCTATTTTGATTCGTACGGTTTAGCACCGCCAGTTGAGTTTCTCAAGTATGTCAGCAGATTTTCTAATGTTCCAGTGTGGCAGTCGACGTTACCAACACAAACATTAATTGATCCGCCCATTTGTGGGAGGGAGGTTTTAAATGTTCTTGATGCAATCTCAAGAAATCCAGCAACTCCTCCTCATAAAGTAGTGTATGAATATACCGCATCGAGAAATGCTAGCATTTGAAAAACAGCAATAAGAATAATGGTGGATATTTACGGAAGACCTTTCACACGAGGAGGTAAACCAAGCACAGATGCTGATCTCTCAAAATATGCGACCAAAGATGAAGTCGATAATCTTTTGAATATAGCTGGAGTTGACCCAGATGAAGTTGCTATTTTCCAAGACAGGCAAGGAAAACTAAGAACGAGCAACATTAAGTGGAATGATATAATTCGCAGAGTTCTTGGAGCTACCAAGGATAACTTCGTTGCATTTAGTGATGGCGGCCGGATCAAGGACTCGAATATATCAATCGCAAGCATCAAAGACAGTATTGATAAAGGTGTTGATAAATGTGTGAAAAAAGCCGGTGACACGATGACAGGCGAACTCAGCATGAGCGGCAACAAAATAACCGCGTTAGCGAATCCCGAATCCGACCAGGATGCGTCAAACAAACAATACGTGGACATCGTCAACGGTAAACTAAATACGCTGCGTGCAGAGCATGATGTTCACGTGGGCGCGTTTACAAGATTTCGAAGAAACTTCGTAAAAACTGATGAGGTCGTGGATAAGTTCTTTGGGACTCCTCCAGTCGTCGATGTAAAACTCGCTGATGTAAAGACCGACATTAACACGATCAAACAAACACAGCAGGATATCGTATCGGGTATTCCTGATATCGTTAACAAAACCAGTTTGATTAAAGTTCCCACTGGAGTTACTCCGGGGCATATCACCAACATCGTATTCACGGTATCATCGGGATTCGCAACATGGTCACGACAAAATAACACTATCAAATATACAGCAACAGCCACCGGTGTTTACAGGTTGTCTGTGTTTTCAGCCGCTAAATTTGAAATCTTCACAACATATCCTTGGAGACATTCCACCGATAAGTATTCCGGGGTTTGCACTGTAATACTAAACAGCGGAACCGAGGAAACATTTATGCTTGAAGCCGAGGACGATAGTTTAACAGCAACATCTTACTGGTTTTGTTTGGAATTCGTCGCTGCAACGCCTCAATTGGTTACCGCGTAATTGAATAACGTCAACGACGCCAGATGCTCAACAATATCGATACAATCAAGTCCGTGAGTGGCAATCTGAGTTAAAAACTGTCATCGAAGTAACTAGTCAAAAAGTAAAAAAATACAAGCGCCGCATAACAGTGCTGGATATTATGGTTTATTCAGTATCTGCCGTTGTTGCATCTGCCGGAGCAATACTATCAGCGGTCACTCCGGTAACTGCAGCAGTCGCCGCCACGATCTGTGTTTCCGCGGCCACAACAACAGCTGGAGTTTTCGGCATCATAGCAAAAAAAATATCATCATGTGCTAACACAAAATTACACGATTACACGACAAAATTAAATACAGCCACGACCGCATATCAGAAATTATCATCGCTGATATCATCATCGTTAGACGTGCAAAGTAGCGACGCTACGATATCAGATTCTGAATTCAAACTAATGTCAGATGCGTACAATGACTATTTGAAAACTAAACAAATAAATAATGTCAATAGAACTGCTTCAACAAATAGTCACAAACACAACACCGGTAAGGACCACAATGATCTCAGTGTCCTCGACGACACCAGAATTCGGTATTAATTTTCGAACTCCAATTCCAGTGAGTGAAATCGCGTTAGCAAAGCTCAGTGTGTATCACAGCTGGCCCAATGTTAGGTCGGCATCATTTGGTGGTCTGCAGCCAAATAATTCATTCGTGTTCGGGAAAAGCAAAGCCGACTCCGGCGAACAGGGTGAACTTGACTGGAATACAATTACACTTCCCACTGGGAGTTATCAGATCGAAGAAATCAATAATGAGATACAACGCCAAATAAAACGAATCACCGGCAAGGAAGCCAAAATATCTATAACAGCTCATGAACCAACGCTGTCTGCGGTCATTGAAATCTCAACGCCAGGATACGCCGTGGATATTTATAACAGCTCAATCCGAACATTATTAGGATGGCCAAAGGCCCCCGAGGTTAAACCTAGTCCACCAAAACCTGAAAAATCGGATTTTATGACCTATAAAGAAGCACTACACGACCTCGAGTACAATTATTATTTACTCCTTGCAGATCAATTACTAGCAAGAAAAAGTACTTTAATGCCCGATACTTGGAGTATAGAAGCTCCACGTGTTAAGGGGGGGCAGGAGCTCCGTGTTTACCGTCTAGATGATATAGAATCTGAATTATTTATTCCGATCAATCTAGTACATAAACAACAGCTACAACTCCTGCGAGTATATTTCCAAGATTATATTTCTGATTTAACAAGTCCGCGTGATAATATTATCACAACCATAGAAAAACTAAACAAACTCGCATCGGCCATGGAAACTATAAATCTAAGAATAATTCAGGCTTTACTGGATCTTAAAGACTATATCGATGATAATTATAGACAGATAGCCAGAGCAGATTTTGCAATTAAATATGGTATTCAAGTGAATGATATTTCAGATTTTAAATTTCCTGGATATAACGTGCCCGAGCTGAGAAAATCAGTCTCTGATCTCATCGATCAATCTTTCGAAGATATTCTTGCCGCGTACGAACGAATAAAACCACAACCTGTTATTCTCAAGCACGACAACAGTACAGCATCCGATGGCAGACACATCTCACCCGGGATCGTAAATATCACAGATGTTATTGCGGTCAATCTTGTATGTGACGTCATCGATGGCAGTTACAGCGCATCAGATACTACGACGGCACAACAGGGGTTTATCCTGTATACGTTCACACCAAGAGACCCCCCTGGTTTTCTGATTGTGCAAGAACCAATCAATCCGGTCTATCTACGGTGTCATAACCCGTGGTTGTCAACGATAAATTTCAAACTCACCGACCAGAGGGGGAATTTGTTGGACCTGCGTGACGAGACTGTTAGTATAAACTTACTGGTGAAGTCCTAAGTCAAGGGATCCATAATATTTATAATAGTTTTTTTTTCTGCACTGATCCATTTTCGTCATTTTATCGTGCAAATACCCTATCAAAACCAGCATAAGTTATCGTTGAAAGTGCTAGCACGCATTTAAAAAAAAACGGTTGTGTATAATGTATCAACCCGAGTACATTCATGCACGAGTTCATATTCATGATAAGCAAATTCTTTACGAGGCAATAAAAACCGCATTTCAAATACAGACATTCCCAGAACAGTATTTCCCCGTTAAAATAGTTATTGACGTGTATGGTGACGAAACTTCTTGTTAACTCCGTCACAATTAACAGAGCTACAGCAAAATCATATGATCATAGTTTGGTGTCAACGAGAACAGATTATGAACTATTCTCATTCCTGTATTGATGTTGAAACGCTTAAGCAAATCCTGAAAATCTGAAAGCGCCCTTCACTTGAGAAACTCTTTGAGTTTCCAAGGGCAAAAAAAATAATACACTTTTTTTTTTACCCGTGGAAATGTGCTTTACACTCCAAGCGGGGGGGGGGGGGGGCGCTAGCGTTCTCAGGTTCTACTTTCACTTTGTGCTGTGAGTCACACGCTATGCGGTTTATACTTCCTTGTCGGCCTCGTAGTCAGAAACACTAGTATTTTTGTCAGAAATGCAAGGCATTTCCGTGTCTAGATTCTTTATATAACCTTTTAACCGTCTCACCCTGGTGCTAATTAATTTTCGAGTCTCATACTCTTGTGACAATCCAAGACGAATCTTCTCAACTGCACGGCACAGTGGAATAAATTCAGATACCTGATTTTCAGTTATCCCGGCAAGTGATCTGTAAACACGATCTTGCAAACCCTTAATGAACCTATAACGAGCAGGGAGATTGTTCTTCCCCAAGCGTGATAGCTCATTCAAGGATTCAAAATCTGACATAATTGTTTCAGTGTCTAGTAAAATATTAAAACCTCGCTGTTGTAATTCTTTAATTTCAACAAGTATGGTATTTATATTTTCGTGATTCATATTATTATATATTTTTATATTTTTAATAGAAACACTTTGCATGAGAAACGCTAGCTTTCCAAAACAAAACGAGACAGTCGGAAACATTTATCCCCTGCAAGGGCCTAGATCGTCAAATAACGTTCTAGAACCCCACGAGGACTGCTTCCGACATGACAATACAACATGTAACACGAAACACTTTATCCCCTGCAAGAGCCTCTAGATCGTCAAATAACGTTCTATAGGCTCAAGAGGACGTGTTTAGTGAATTGACAAGGACAAACATATAACACGTAACTTATCCTAAGGACGGACCCCTCTGACTGCCAAGTGACTCAGAGGCACATTTATTTACAAGACGAGACAGCCCTGGCTTCTAGGATCGAGTTCTCTAGCAGGCCCGGCAAACATTTATTTGACAACACAAACAACCTTTACCTCTGATTCGAGTATCACAGCAAGGAAAGGTACAATGAACATGTAATCTTATCCTAAGAGACGGTACAGAACAGACAACCTTTACCTCTGATTCGAGTATCACAGCAAGCAAAGGTACAATGAACATGTAATCTTATCCTAAGAGACGGTACAGAACAGACAACCTTTAACCTCTGATTCGAGTATGACAGCAAGTAAAGGCACAATGAACATGTAATCTTATCCTAACTTATCCTAAGATCTTATCCTATGACGACACAAACATACACAGGTGGGTCATTTTCTACGGTCAGCAGCAGAGCAAAACCATCCATTGAATCGACCATTGGATGGTGCACAAAAGACACCCGCCATTGGCGGATTAAATTTATGGTTTTGCTTGCGCGTGCTGACTTTCGATCGACCCAAAGGTCTTAGGGAGCGATTTCGTATATAACCCAACTGTTACTTGCGAGTTGGAAATTCGCTCTAGCAGTGGGCGGGACTTGTTTAAAATATTTTAATTGTATGTTTTCTTAAGCGCGGTCATATAACAAGCACAGAAGAGCAAAACAGTCGGATATATTCAGTAAAACGAGGATATTGTTTGTAAAAAAATATATATTCTACGGTAAATAAATGATTACATGTTATGAACTCGATAAAATATTTTATCAAGGTGGCTTTCTTAGGGGGAGCAAATCCTCTGACCAGCAACGACAACTCTGCAAAGCGTTACACACTCTCGGAGGAGTTATCGTCGTTTGTGTCAACGATAAGAGTTATATAACAGAATGAAATCTTCTGTTTGAGCTTCTTTGAAAATGCTGTTTTGTAGATCCCATCTGCGACATGCTGTACAGAAGGTGGACAAATACCGAAATACCTACCGGCTGCGCTCATTGATTGAAATATTATTTCTTCACGAGTCTCAACATTCACAGATTTCACTGCTCTTCTTATAGCTGTTTTACATTTAACTCTTCCTCGTATGGTATTCTTGCTCTGAGTGATCGCTTGAAGGTTTTCAATACTGTTATCAAGTCTGTTCCCGTTAATATGATCAATGACAAGGCCTTTAGGGATCTCTCCGTTAAAAACCTCATAGACGAAACGATGACATAAATACCTCCCTTTCCTAACAGTAAATCTTAAATAACCAGCATTATCAACTGTACCAACTTGTTTCCTCAGCCTGTAGTTTCTCACTATGCCATCTCGGTTTGCCTCATAATTTGGAATAGTTGGATGTCGGACGAATTCTTGATTCATTATACTATAAGCAAATCATTGTCTAATTCATAATTTGTCTGAAAACTTATTTATGTAATCACGCTCGCATTTGAGAGCGTTATCACAGTCTGGATTTTTTTTATCATAATACCGTTTTAGTTCTCGATAGCGTTTTCCACCACACGCTGAACATAATTGCGTTTTTCCTCGTACTCCAATGCCGCATCTGATACACGGTATCGGTCCTAGACTCCCACCGCGGACCTGTTGAGCATGTTGTCCACAGTATTCGCCTCTGCAGGGTTTGCTACACGGCGCTGATGAATTTAGTTTGATCCACTTGCATTGGTTCATCATATAATATATTTGTCTATTTAAATATTTGTCTTAATTATAATAATGGGTTTTGAAAGACTATCCAGAATAAAACCCATATCAGGTTCTAGATTCGATCTTGACCGGTTAACCGCTGATCCACGACGAAGAGAGTTAGCAGAGGTAATTGGTGTTATCAAGAATGCCAAAGAAGAGTTTCGTCGTGATGGTGCCGCACACACGTGGTCTTCGTATAAAATTATCCTCGGAAACGCGAGCGTTTCTCGGGAAATGCAAAGCATTTCTCGTGACCGTATCATTGATGCTACCATGAACGATACAATCGCGCGTAACATAATTGGGTATCTCGACGATAGAAGATATTTCGTACAGATAAAATTTATTGTTGGAGTCGGCGAGGGAACGTGGATTATCAGAGACAAACTAGACCCTGTTCTTGATGCCAGAGGCGTTCGTGGAAAAACCGTTCTGTTAAGTAAAGACTCAAAACCGGGAGTACTTGTTGGGATTGATATACCATATTATGCCAGAGCGTATCCTGTGACCGCAGTTGTTTATGGAATTTATCCGATGAAGAAACCACGCGTTGATAAACTCAAACCGATGAAGGTGTCGGTGTTGAATTGTGTAGCTGAGCGAGTAATGGAACATTTTAAAAATGCAATGCGAGGAAACGGCCTAACACCGCTAAGACAAACTAAAATAACAGCGTGGGCGACACGAGTAGCGGATAAAGGAGCGTCAATAAATGATGTTGCTGAGCTAGAGCGATTACTAAAATTTCCTATAACGGTTTCATCGTTAACCGGTGAGGTATTGTATGAGTGTAAATACAATTCCCGTGGAACACCAATAACTATTATCGATCATAACAGTCACGCCTGGACTGACTCGGTTAGGATATTTCCGCAAGACCGTGTTGTGAAGTATTATCCGGAATTGCAAAGCAATTCTGGGAGCATGTTTGATTTTATTTATCAGATAAGTAAAACCGATCCAGTGTCTGTGTGGTTATTCAGAAGTAGCGAAGATGGAGAATATGATCAGTTTGTGAGACCCAACGGGGAAATATACAGAACAATGGCGTTACAGCAGGAAATGAAAAAACTCGCAGAAAAATATCATGCTGGCAACACTGATACGTTACTGACACACTGTTTTACTGTCCCGGGTGTTGTCGCGCATGTAGCCCGGGAACGAAATTCATGGAGACCAACTCCGAAAAGTTTTCTTGCTGATATCCAGCAGAGCTGTGTCGAATACGGACACGGCGGTTTGTGGAATACTCAGTATGATCACCGCGGTATGATATCCGTGGACATGACGGCGTGTTATCCAGGAAGTTTCCTTGGGCGTGGAGAATGCAGCGAATATTTTAAACGGTTTGGCCACGCTGGCAATACCATGACAAGAGTAGCTGTCAACGGTGTTTTACCCGATTTTGACTTGACCGGATTTGCTTGTGTGTCGTCGTTTAAATTCGCTAAGGATTTACATCCTGTGTGTTATGTTTGGTTTGGCAGACATTTCGTTGAGAAGCGATGGGCACCGATAGTGTTATTGCGATACATGCTTGACAGTCGAATACTGTTGTCGCTGACGGTCAGCGAAGCGATTATATGTTATTGTCGTCAAACCGAAGTTTGGTTGCCAACTCCAACGCCGGTTACGTTAGAAGAAGTCATCGAAGATTGGTCACGAGAATATCCAGAAACTTCTATCGACGCTATCATCAAGAAAGCTCCTGAAGTACTTAAAAGCAAACTCAGAAATGATGAAAGCACAGCAAAAGATCTAGGACGAAGAATAATAGGGAAATTCACTCAAGGTGGAGCGTATGATCATAAACAACATCACAGTCGATTAATCATGGACAAGACTGAATTGGATCTTATTGTCGCTGATGCAGCCACGAACAACATGTTCTGTAACCGCAAAGATGTGTTTCTGTCAAACGGGGAAAAACTAGGGACTGTTTTTAGTTATATTGACGGAGAATCATCTCAGTACATACATTTGAGATCTTCGATGCTGGCTTATGTATCCATAAATTTGTTGTCGATGATCAATAGATTCCCTGTTGCCGCAGTGAGAGTTGCAACGGATTCATTTTATATTGATAAAAAACACTCAGCGCTGTTGGATAATGTTATATCGGATGATCCATCGTGGGGCTCGTGGAGAATAAAGAATGAAATGTTACACGGATATTGTAAATCGGCTGATGTTGAAATCGAGGATGAGTATCGCAGCGCAGAAATATCTTCGATGGTTTCGTCGGGGGCAACTTCGTTGTTGCCGCCGGTGCACGATCCTGTTACAAGACACAAAACAGTTTATCTGAACGGTCCTGGTGGTTCTGGTAAAACAACTCGAGCGATTGAATTATTTAGAAACTCTGACATGATTGTGCTAACACCCACACACAGACTTGCCAGGGAGATGAGACAACGGGATGTTAACGCGTGCACGTATCACAGTTTTTTCAAATACAGCGGCGGCACGTGGACACCTGAACGAATGGGAACGAAATATATTCCCGAGAAAATCATCTGGGATGAGATAGACACTGTGCCGTTGGATACATTAAAACAGTTTCTGGATTGGCTGCTAAAGAAAAATACCGCAGTGGTGATGTGCGGCGATCATGGTCAACCACCCCCATTTACAGGTGAATCTCCACACGAGTGGCTGAAAACTTTTGTAGATTATTATGAGGAAATAACTAACGATGTTAGAGCACTCGATGAAACGCTGAAAGAGTTTAAGGCACTGATCAGGCTACAAACCAATAAAGTCCAGTGTGAGATAATGCGTGAAATAATTCCAGAGACTTCGCTGAGCGACTTTTGGGAAACGTGGAAACCAGGTGATTTAATTGTGGCAAGTAGAAAGATAGTCAGGGACACACTTCAGCAGCGGTTATTTCAGTTACATCAGAAGAAATTTCCCATGTTGCCAGTGCCGTTGTGTTATAGACCAGCTGATACGCGATTGCAGAATATTGATGTTGATATTCCAGGGCGCCTGACTGCGTCGGGTCCGGAGAAACAGAATTTAGTATTAAATGATATTGTCACAGTTGATGTTGATGCTGTTGAACAGGCACTGAAAATGAGCAAATCCCCGTGGACGCTAGGATACGCTATGACCATCCACAGTTCGCAGGGACTAACTATTTCAGATACAACAGTTTGGATTGTTGATGATCGCATCGAGTGGTCAAATTTAGTTTATTTAGCCGTGTCAAGAGTAAGAAGGATAGGTCAGTTACGAAGAATTGTATTAGATGATGTTGTCAACGACAGCTCAATCGCTGATGACACAATAAGAAAGAAATTAGCCGGTTACAAACAGAGCGACAAAAAAAATGGTAGAGAGTTTGATCCCAAACAAAGTTTGGATGTTGAATTTGTAATACAATTACAACAACAGCAGAATAATCACTGTGCGAGTTGTAATTGTTTATTGCTGTGGCAGTATTCGAAAAACGACCCAAGGCAATTCACCGTAGATAGAATAGATAGCAGTCGCGGTCATACACGTGAAAATGTGATGTTGACCTGTCTTGAGTGTAACCGACGCAGAGGTGTTGCTGCAGTTATTTAAATGATTGAATCACTTCAGTGCGGATCACTTTAGTGATCGGGGTGGTAATTGTGTATCCTCGGGAATCACCTGAAGTTGCTCGCGTTTAAATCCGCGTTGAGGAGCAGTCGAATCTAATCTGTAGATTGCGTTTCTCCCAGTTGATCTGGTTATGCTGGATATCTTATGTGTAGTAACACTCCATGTGGGATCGGTTGCTCTTTTTTTTCCTCCTTCTAGTTCGCCTGGTTCGTATAAATACCTAACGGTGACATTACCCAGCAGTGGGGACGCTAGCGTCCCTGGCTGCGTTGAAACATTTTGTTGCTGTTGTCCGCGTTCACTGACGCGGGGTATATATTTTTTTGTGATTGCATTTACAGGTCTCATGTTTGTTGTTCTGGTAATTTCATTATTCAGTGCGGCTATCACGTTTGGCAGTCTTGCAACCCATTCACGAGATCTCGTATCGTAAATGAATTCCCTCGCGTGCTGGTATCCGAATAATCTCTCAGCGAGTGTTCTATTAAATCGCTCAACAATTGCCTGATCCCGATGAATTTCAGTATGTCCTCGTCGTATGGTAACGTTATGCTGCTTTGTCAGTGATGACACCGCGCCCTGAAATTCCTTGCCAGGATCAACTTGTAATAATCGTGGCCAGTTTAGAGGTCCTCGTTGATAAATTCGTTTAAACGCAGAGGCGACTTCGGACGCTGTTTTAGTCGCTAACGGTTCTGCTTCTTTGTATCTACTGGCAACATCAACTACTGTTAGCGCGTATTTGTATATTTTTCTACGGACAGTATCATGAGGCAGGAATAGTATGTCAGCCTGATGAACTTCATTGGGCACACTAACATCAAAATGTGCAAAGTTGATTTGTCGAGGTGGTGGTAAGTAGATTTGCCATATTGCTTGTTTTGATAGCCAATTTTTGGCAACCTCGCGTGTTACTGATGCCGCGTTGGCGAGTTTATTAATTGCTGAGTTACCTCTCCAGTATCCGATTGGGGAATAATAAATCGCTTGCATTTTTATTTAATTATCCAGCGCCTAATACTAATTTAGATTTCATCGCTGATCTTACTAACCAATTAGCGAGTGACTCCTTAAATGATTTATTTTTTATGGCGCTTAGTGCATGAATTAATTTCACATCCGCGATATGCCTGTCTTGTAGATCTTTACTTCGATAAGCAACATCATGTATGTGACACGCTGCGTCGATAGCGTTTATCGGATACTCTCCCGGTTTTGGTTTAGATTGTTCATCAAGTCTGATATCTAGTCGGGTCCCTGGACCGCAGTAATTGTATCCTGGGAGATGTTTTTCTCCGGGATACTTTGCCCAGGGAGTTCCGGGGAGCTTTCCAAGTTTGGCTGCAATGTCACCTCCGCTAAATTCTCGCTTTTTTTTTGAAATCTAAATTTTTTTGTGCCACATCGCGTACACTTACCAGAAAGTGCTTGTCTGTTATTTTTTGTTGTAATGGTTGTTAGATCATTCGTAGGGGTTCGTGCCTTACACTTCACACAATATAGATCCATAATTATTATTCTTTATATACAAATGGAAATTACAGATTTTTCTGCGACAAAAAAGAAAGAGCCAGTTAAGCATAATTCAGTGCTACCAAACTCTATCCGCGCGATTATAATTGGGCCATCCGGTTCAGGTAAAACACAGCTGTTGCTGAACTTGATAATGAAGTGGATGAAATGGGATAAACTGTATTTGATAGCTCCATCTGTAGATGATCAACGATGCTATAACGTTATAAAAGATTTTAATGAGAGTGCAAGCGCGCTGAGTAAAGACGGTGAGGATGTTGTTGAATTTATCACTGATATCGAAGAAGCCCCCAGCGTCGAGGATCTTGATGAATCAATTAACAACCTAGTAGTGTATGATGATGTTATGTTGGACAAGCAAAAAAATCCCGCAAGAATATTTTCCCGGGGACGTCACAAAAACACTGATGTGATTTATGTTACTCAGCGTTATACACAAATTCCTAAAGTAATCAGGGATAATTGTAATCTTCTTGCGATATTCAATGGAGTTGATACACATACACTGAGAAATATTCATCAAACCTGGTGTGGTGGCGATATGGATTTAAATAAATTTAAAAATTTCTTCAGTCATGCTCAAAGAAAACCTCACGGATTTGTGACAATAAATTTACACGATCCCAGAACAAGATACCGTATTGGACTTGATACACTATTTGCAACATAAAAATGTTTTTCCTTGGAAACTCATTTCCCAGAGCAGCAGAGGGGATGGACCCGACCCATGGATTTTTCAATAACGACCCCGCCACGGAAACTGTTTCAGATTTATTGAAGTAACCCAAGTTGTCAGTGCAAACTCAACGAGTTTGTCCCTGGAAACTCTTCGAGTTTTCGGGGGACATTTTTTTTTGTCCTGTATTCTGAATAGAAGGGTTTATTTCGTCGAAATAAGCCCTCTATCGAGGAATAGTTTCCTGGAGGGGTTTATTGTGCAAAAAGTTTCGGTCTGTACAGCCCCTCTGCTGCTCCTATTACTGTCCGCCATGCACAGCCTATGATGTCCTGAAACACTACGTTAAACCCAAAACATCAACAATATTATATCCTAAATCAGTCTCACATCTATTCAGTCACAAGTTAAACGAGTCTTAAATTATTGGCCCATGAAGTCGAGCATTCTTCTTATATGCCTGAACAGAAGAAACCTCTGATCACCTTATTATATCCATCAATGTACGAATGTTGAATGTTGTACTTTTGTCGCTGTCTTAAAGGTGCAAAAATTATGTCTGACTTTTCTTTGAAATTTGTCCGTTTCTAATAGATTGCCTTATAACTGACTCACTATCAAAGTTAACATCTCCTGTAGCGGAAGGAGGTTTGTACATGATAGTATTAGGAGTATTTTTCTCCTTGAATAAAATAGGAAGAACTTCAGCGAGGACATACATAGGCGTCTGTTTGTGGTTCTAGTAACTCCACTTCCCCTGTTTTAATGACCTATCGCTTAAAACTTTGGATCCCATGCGTAGAAACTAAGACGAGATGATAAATACGACTAACAGAAAAGCAGTACCAATCTTCGTATCCTATTGTTTTCTGCAGTTACAAGACCCACCCATACTGTACTCGCAGTTTCAGTAGAATCATATAACATCTCCGTGTAGACCACAAAATGGTGTCAACAGTACCATTTTCCAAACATTTATTTCCCAGCTTCTCAAGGTATCTGACCATGAGACCGAATAGAATAAGTACGTATGATAAAAACTGAAACCAATCTACCGAGGAAAGAATTTAGAAATGAAGAATATGCGTCTGGTTTCCAGGTGCCATACACTTGCAAATAATTATTCATTATATAAACAAAACAAATAAATACATGACTAGCCTCTCACCATTAATAATAATCAGACTTTATTCGTATCTAGCTTCCATTAAGCTTGTTCATGGAACTATCTAGAATACATATTTGTTTTGTTATTTCCAGCAGGCTCATATTCCGCTGACAAACGGATGACAGTTATTTTGTACCGTTCGCAAATTCCTTGACTTGGTCATTACATTCAAATGACAACATGCCATCTGTTTCATGGTGTAATTATTAACATAGATGTTGTCACTAAAACAAACTGACATGTTTCTGGACAACATTCCTGACAGCAAGAATGAGTCACCCACCATTTATATGACCAAAGTGGTACATGCTGGTTTGTTCAGTGTAGGGTGCAAACAATTCCATTTTGCAAGCAGATGTCTTGAAACAATTGTTCTCTCCATTTAAATCTCAAACATTGTTAGTTTTATAGAGGAGTAATATATTCTTCAAAATCAATAGATGACATGAAGCAGTTTAAAGTTAACATTTTTTGATCAGTTTCTAAAGTGTATATATGTTAAAAACTGATATTTGATATCGCCATTAAAATATTACGTATTAAGAATGACTCTAAAATTGTCATTCTTTCTAGTCCGATAAATGTTAGTTTAATAAATAGTCTCTCTTATGCTTCAAAAGTGTATGACTATTCCCACTGTGTTGACAAAAAATTGTTATGTGTATTTCTTGATCAATAACGCACATTCGTGTCAACTAAAGTTAAAAGAGTTTTTAACATTTTCATTGAACAGGCGGGATACCATTTTGAACCTCTGTTCGGTCGTTTAAGCAGCATATAAAACGTTCTCGTCACATGCCTTTTCTTCCTATGATTTTATAAACTACTTGAAACTACCTGCCTGAAAAATTGCCTTGTTTTCTCTGTAGGTACCTGATCGTTATGTCGCTGCACTGAAACTGTTTTATGTACTAGCTTCAGCTGAGACAGATCTTTGCATAGGTCCTGCCATGACACCTGTAATGAACTCTAAATACCCCCGATTTGACCTATCCTGCCGAAGAAATATAACCCACCTCTTCCTCTGTATATGTTTCGTGGTTCTTTTGCTTTGACGCCATTTTACAGGTTAGGATGGCTGATGGCAGAAGAACCCTGAAAAACCCATGACCAATGGGAAGTAACTGGGATCGTTTCAAACATACCTACACTGGCCTAGCTCAGGACTCGAACTCAGGCGGACATGGGAAAGATGCAAGTGATAGTAAAAGGCGTGGGCCTTATACCAACTGACCACCCGTGGCTTCGTTCCGCTGGATGTCATGCACCAAGCAATATCGAACACCCGACTTGATCCAATAATTCCATTCATTCTATTTACGTCCTGGTTCTTATTCATACCTTTACAGACATCATCACCATAGACAGTATTGCTTATGGCCTACTAGTCGACGCAAGGTGTGCACATTCTTCCCAATATCTCTACGTCTCAGATATAGGCCCCATTGATGCTATCTAATTGTTTGAAGATCACCTTGAATTAATGTTATGCAGGGTTTGATAGTCAGTTGTGGACAGGTCAATTAGCAGCCCAACATATGGTTCGATTTGCATAATCCCCTACCGAACAAGAAAATATAGCTAGATTTTCACCTCACTCAATAACTCCCAATATATATGCTAGTGCAAACGCTTATATATATATATGACTAGGAATGGACGATTTGATAACGGTTATATGTTGTATACAATATAATATATCCTTAACACATTCTTTCATCTGGCACAGAGTTACATTTTCTTGTAGAGCATCTTTTCAGTATGTGTGTGTATTTGATTTGGCTTTTTATGTCGCTTTAACAAATTTTTTGTCATATAGCTACGATATCTGTAGTGTGGCAGTTCAGAGTGATGTCTAGTACTGGAGCATCACGTCCCTCCCAGTCACATTATCCTGACACAAGGCGGACCAGTCCTAACACTAACCTCTTAATGCTGAGCGCCAAGCTAGGCTGCTGTTGCTACCAGTTTGATGTATTTGGCATGACCTCCGGCATCCGAGGCGGACGCCCTAACCACTTAGGCCATTTGCGAGATTGTTTGTTGTTTCTAGGGAGCATCTTTTTATTAGGCAGCATAATATTTATATTAAGCAGACAAACTAGATCGCATTTCAATTCTAAAGATAAACTCCTCTTGGAAGCTATGGTTAAATGGCCTTTAGTAACCCTTACAATTGGAATAAATCAACAGTGAAGCCTTACTTAGATGACACAGTTAGATAATGGTTATCAGTAAAAAAGACGTTCTCGTAACAAGAATTCAAGTTAGTCTTTGCTTGCAGATAAACTCGGTTTTCCCATTGGAAATCTATAACATTATAGGTTAAGTGAAAATGTATATAAATAGGGATTTGATAAACAAATAATTCATTCTATTTCAAGTCAGTCTGTGGGAATCCATTTTGATCAGAGTCTGCAGTTGTGTTCTGACATAATACGAGAGAAAATATGTGCTAAAACATTCATTAGATTTTCTAAGTGCTCATTAAATTTGTATTAACACATTATTGTGAAATTATTGCGAACTGATTCACAGGCAGTGTGGTACACCAGGTCATTGAAAACTATTATAATTGATTCAAAATATTATATTTGTTTGGAATTGTGATAATACATTTAGGTTAGGTCGAGATTAATTCAAGTGTTCCTTGAATTTGCTATTTACATTGTAGAGAAAAAAAATCGTGATTTTACTTCTTTCTGGTACTTGGTTTAAGACCTAAAATCCTCACAAAGGTTTGCATCAAATATCATGGAAATTAAGGATGGTTATATATAAATGTCCAGATACACACCATATCATTCTTGCACGGAATTGTGTATATTGTTTTTATTTTATGAATATTTGGAATAAAATGTACGCAGGTTTCGCTTCTATGTAAAGCATTACCTGATGGTGGTTTATCCATATCATACATTATTTCGATGTAGTGAGTTCGATTGACTCCATGCTGCACGAGTGAGTGCTTACGGTGGGAAAACCGATTTATCCTAAGCGCACAAGCCGTGCATTGCAATATAGCCAGTGTACAATATCACAGGTCATTGCACAAAGACACTGCTTGTATGGTGTTTGTAATCTGCAGTATCTGTCGATATATCTAGATCGTATGCAAGAGGAGAATTGCTTTAAATCTTGTCAATGTGACGCATATATGATTCTTTAATCACATGATTACACGGGTGTCGCATATCTTCGTGGTGTCCCTATTGAGAATGATATTCGGACAAATTCGACTTTTGGACAAATTTCGGATTAAACACAAAAGTCATATTTTGGTTATTTACTAGCGTATGTTAATGTGTTAAGTGAATGTATCCTTTTTTAAAGATTTTCATGACAGCTTTTTTTTAAACATAATTTCTCAAGTCCGTAAAATAGTTTCTCTTTTGTTGAGTAACTGCGTTCTAGGTTAAGTGGCACTTTCTAATATCTTGCCCAGGTATTGGCATCCCACTCAAAAGTTTATCTGCCTATTGTATCAACAGTGCTGGTGTTGATTTCAGTGTAAGCACTTTCTACATTGATCAGCTGTCTAATATTAGCACGATGACATTCACAGGTGGTCAATCAGGGTAAGCTTACTCATTCCAACTTTGTACGTACCACTGTACTTTTTTACAGTAAAGGTAGTTCGATCGTTACGGTGAATAACGAATGAACGGGAATTCCCGAGGATTCTTACGAATTTAACGATACTCAGGTCATTTTTCCATTTTTCTTAACGTGATAATAATAGTAGTAGAAATAATAATAATAATAATAATAATAATAATAATAATAATGATGATGATGATGTTGATAATAATGATGTCGATAATAATGATAATGATAATGATGATACTAGTGATGATGATTATGATAATAATAATGATAACAATGATACTAATAATTTACAAAACAGTTAAATTAGTAATATTCAGTATTTTTTTATATATATGCTCCTTTTAATTTTGCTTCATTCCTGACATCGTGGTGGATAAATGTGAAACATATTCGGGTCAAATTCATCGTTTTGATAGATTTCTGATCTTAATGTTTTAGTTGCATATATTTTTGTGTGAAGATATTGATAACAGCATTTGATTACTCAATTTCTCAAGTCCATTAAATATTTTATTTTTGTTTAGTAAGTGTGCTTTATGTTGACTGTCCTCTCTGATAAATATCTTGCCTGGGTATTGTCATCCCAAACAAAGTTTCCCTGCCTATATGCGTGTTTGTGTGTGTGTTTGGATTTTTAACGTAGCGAGGCAGCTGTTAGTACCATTTTATAAGTCTTTGGTATGACTCGGCCGCGGTTCGAACCTGCGACCTCCGGCATCCGTGGCAGACTGTCTAACCACTAGGCCACCGGAGCAGTTTCCCTGCCTACTATTGTTTTGATTATTATTTGACATTAGTGTAAGTTTTGACTTCAGTATCAACACTTCCTAATTGTATAATCAATGTAACGTCTGTTAGCAAGATTACTCATCCCAACTTTAGCTGTAGTTTTTACATTACAACTTATTTGAACAATTAGCATCGGCATAATGGGAAATTCATCTACTATAAGGCACAGACCACTCATTTTTCGGGTTTTCGAAGAGAGTTTGAAGAGAGTTCGAAGAGAGTGCGAAGAGTGTTCGAAGGGTGTTCGAAGAAAGTGCGAAGAGTGTTCGAATTCGAAGAGGGACATTAACTTCATGGATAGTTGATAATGATGTTATGAAATTGCTTTATATGTTCAGCAATGACAACGAATATAATCCTCTGAAGGATTACTTGGAAATCTGGTCTTTTTTATTATCACTGGCAGCAAAATAAAGATTATTTGAAATTTCGCAAATATTTATTGCTATTTTCCGAAGATTTTATTTGCTCAAAGCAATTACTTGTAAGTCTTGTAAAAGGGTATTGCATTAAAGACCAGCATCATCTAATGTTCAGATATTATCAGTGAAATTGACTAAACGCAGATTTTGCGATGGTACAAAGATTCTGCAGACGATATTTCATTCTCTACATTCGTTAATTCCTCGATCGATTTTAGCGTCTCAAATGCAGCCGCTTGGAAAGTTACATCTACTGCATTGTATGTATTAAAATCTCTCAGAGCTGTCATTCACAGAATGTTTTCTCCGGCAGATAATTAAACTGAGTATCAAATAGTAACGACAATTAATGAATGAAGTCCTCTGAACATAAAGGGATAAAGATTGTTGTTCATCAATATAAGATGGTCACAACGAAGGGTTAGCGCACTTGGGAAAAGTAGTTCTGTTGAAGACGTAAAAATCCTTCACCTTATACATATGCTGAGGTGCAGTGGATTCACACGTGGCGACCGGAACATTTGTGTAGCCAACAGTCACACTCTGGTGGTGGTGGTGGTGGTGGGGGAAGTAGTTATGAGGTTCATTCTCATTTTGAATCGTCCTTGTTGATTCTTGTATGATTGAAGGGTTTGGTTGTATCATACTTTGTACGGGCAATAGTGAACGCGATTCTAATTTTAAGCTTAAACTTGGCAAATTCTCGCTCAAATTTCCTCTTCAGTTGTCCTCGGTTCTGATAAAAAGAATATCATACTGGTTGGAACTTGGGCATTTTTAGATGGGTATCGGATGGCTTCAGTTGTATATCCTGTGTTACAAGATCGTTCTTAAACTATGACTGCGACAACGCTTGCTGCAGATTAAGCTGAAACGTTGTCATGGTTTCCGAAAGATATTGCAACCACTTTTGTCAATGTTGCACATAAGTAAATTAATTTTAAAGAGGATAAGAAGGAATTCATCACGACGGCACTGCGATTAGGAGTCTTAAAACAACACACATGTATGTTTAGATTCTTAAATATCTAAATTAGACATAATATAATGCAGAAGACTAAAGGTAAGAAATGAAAATGTTAATTACTGATTTCCTAAGAATCATTGATATTGGAGTTGAACATTATCTTTTAGAAAATGCAAACAATCATGCGTGGTCATAATCAATGTTTGTGCATATGAATAAATATGCCCCAAACCCTTTGTACAGGTCATAGCATGTTGGATAGTACAAGCAAGGAGGATACTTTGTGGTTTGGTGTTTTATATGAAACAATGTAGACGCTATCTCCTCACTCTTTGCGAGTGATGCTACGTTGAGATTTTGTTTTGTTTCCTGGTTTTTCAGTGGGTTGTTCTCAGTAGATGGCGGCCAGTATAACTGGTAGAGATAGAACCCCTTAAATCCCCGGGAGAAACCAATGACCCTAGGAAATCTAATTACAAGCTTTCTCACAAAGCCACTTTGGCCGAGCAAACCTCGCAAAAGTGGACTTTCTACAACCAGACAAAGATTGCGTGAGTTGCACTTTATTAGATTAGTTTCATAAATTCATTATTAAATCATGTTCCATTTCCGGATGTATTTGTATATGTGTATATGCATATATATATATATATATATATATATATATATATATATATATATATATGTATATCAGTATATGCATATGTATATATCAGTATATGCGTGTGTATATACATGTATATGCATATGTATATACATGTATATGCATATGTATATATGCAAATGTATATATGTATGCATATGCATATGTACATACATGCATATGCATATAAATATGTATATATGCATATATATATATATATGTATATACTTGGAGAGGATGTAGGTGGCCGTTGACCCACAGTTACGAGATGAGCAAGAGGGCTTCCGGCAGAACAGATCGTGTAGGGACCAAATAGCGACTCTTCGCATCATAGTCGAGCAATCGTTGGAGTGGAATTCTTCACTCTACATCAACTTTGTCGATTATGAGAAGGCATTCGACAGCGTGGACCGAGAGACACGTCTTCGCCACAATGGCATCCCAACCAAGCGGGTGAACCTGATCAAGAATACTTACAACGGAATGTCCTGCAGAGTCATTCATGCAGGACAGCACACAGACAGCTAACTAGTGCAGACTGGAGTGAGGCAAGGCTGCTTGCTGTCGCCGTTTCTCTTCCTTCTCGCCATCGACTGGATCATGAAGACGTCCACCAGTGTGCGGAGAAATGGAATCCAGTGGACATTGTGGAGTCAACTTGGGGACCTGGACTTTGCCGATGATCTAGCACTCTTGTCCCATAGACAGCAGCAAATGCAGGAGAAGACCGACGTTCTTGCAGCCACATCAGCACAGGTTGGCCTCAACATCCACAAAAACAAGAACAAGATCCTCAAGATCAATTATGCCAGTAACAACTCAGTCACACTGCAGGGAAGTCCCTTGGAAGCGGTAAAGTCCTTCACGTACCTGGGCAGCATTATCAACCAGCAGGGTGGCACAGACGCAGATGTCAAGTCAAGTATCAGACAGGCGAGAGATCTTTCATACAGCTCAAGAACATCTGGAGCTCCCAAGAAATCTCCTTAACTACTAAGATCAGACTGTTCAACTCCAACGTGAAGTCAGTCCTAGTATATGGAGCAGAGACCTGTAGAACCACCAAGTCGACTGTAACGAGAGTTCAGACCTTCATCAACAGCTGCCTAAGAAGAATTCTCCTGAACCTCTGGCCAGACGCCATCAGCACCTCAGGATTGCAAGGAACAATGCCCAGAAGACTGCCCGCCGCTGTGCCAACACCTACTGGCTGAACCTTTGCAACATTATACAGATAGCTGCTGACACCGGGGATACAAGAGGAATGTATGAGGGTATCAAAAAGGCGACAGGCCCCCACCCCCCCGCTACAAGACCGCCCCCTCCTCAAGTCCAAGACGGGCGAAGTCATCACATACCAGGGGAAACAACTGCAGCGATGGGTTGGGCACTATCTCGGGCTATATGCAACCCAAAACAATGTCACTGGAACTGGTCTGGACCCCATTCCAGACCTGCCTGTAATGGAGGAGCTAGACACACAGCCCACCCTGGAAGAGCTCGGAAAAGCCATCGATTGCCTTGCCTGTGGGAAGGCTCCTGGAAGCGACGGCATTCCGCCTGAAATCCTCAAGAGCGGAAAACCAGCACTGCTCCAGCCCCTACACACACTCCTCTGCCTTTGCTGGGAACAGGGATACATCCCACAGGACATGCGTGACGCCAACATCGTCACTTTGTACAAAAACAAAGGAGACCGTAGCGACTGCAACAATTATCGGGGCATCTCCCTCCTCAGCATAGTTGGAAAGGTTTTCGCCCGTGTTACCTTGGCGCGCTTACAAATCCTAGCCTCCCGCGTCTACCCAGAGTCCCAGTGTGGATTTCGAGCCGGCAGGTCAACTGTAGACATGATCTTCTCACTACGTCAGCTGCAGGAGAAGTGTCGCGAGCAGCAGATGCCCCTCTACATCGCCTTCATAGACCTGACGAAGGCGTTTGACCTGGTTAGTCGGAGTGGACTCTTCAGACTTCTGCAGAAGATCGGCTGCCCCCCACGTCTGCTTGCTGTCATCATGTCGTTCCACGAGAACATGCACAGCACAGTGTGCTTCAATGGCGCAACATTTGAAGCATTCCCAGTCATCAGCGGAGTCAAACAAGGCTGTGTCCTTGCGCCGACGCTCTTTGCCATCTTCTTCTCCATGCTTCTCCAGTACGCATTCAAGGACTGCAGCGAGGGAGTGTACATCCATACCAAGGCTGACGGCAAGCTGTTCAACATCGCCCGTCTCCGTGCTAAGACTAAAGTCACAGAGGTACTCATCCGTGAATTGCTCTTCGCCGACGATGCAGCCTTGACATCACACACGGAAGATGGACTGCAGCAGCTGGTATGCCGCCTCTCCCATGCTTGTAAGGAATTTGGACTGACCATCAGTTTGAAGAAAACGAACGTCATGGCGCAGGACGCAGACTCCCCTCCCTCTGTCACCATCGATGGGTACAACTTGGAAGTTGTGGAGAACTTCACATACCTCAGGTCTGACATCTCCAGCTCACTCTCCATTGATTCTGAGGTGAACGGTAGGATTGCCAAGGCAGCAGCAGTGATGGCCAGACTTAACCAGAGAGTCTGGAACAACCCCAACCTCACAGAGAAGACCAAACTGCGTGTCTACCAAGCCTGCGTACTCAGCTCACTTCTCTACAGCAGCGAAACATGGACCACCTATGCAAGACACGAGAGGAAACTCAACAGCTTCCACCTGAGATGTCTGCGGCGCATTCTGCACATCCAGTGGCAGGACAAAGTACCCAACACAGAGGTTCTAGAACGCGCCAACATGAACAGCATGTTCTCCATTCTCAGCCAGGGGCGCCTTCGTGGCTTGGCCATGTCAAAAGAATGGACCCAGGTCGCATTCTCAAGGACCTGTTATATGGGGAGTTAGCAGAATGTGCACAACCAACTGGACGACCACATCTGCGCTACAAAGATGTTTGCAAGAAGGATATGAAGACGGCAAACATCAATGTCAACGAATGGGAGAGCTGTGCAAACAACCGTTCCAGCTGGCGCCTAACTGTCAGGCAGGGAGTTCAAAACGCAGAGGAAGAGAGAAGAATAAAACAAGCTGAAAAGAGAGCTAGAAAGAAGGATAGACAAAAACTTACTTTGGAGCTACGCCATCGTCTCCCGTAGACGGAGGGATGCCAAGAAATATATATATGGTGTATATGGTGTATATGTCTGTGTGTGTATGGGTGGGAGGAATAGACTGTATATGTGTATGTATGTGTGTGTATGTGTCTATATGTAAATGTGTGTGTATGGGTGGGAGGAATATACTGGATTCTGCTTAAATTTAAGCTATCACGAGGCTATAGGCAAACAGGTATACGATTAATAATGATGTGAATAATTAATCTTTAATCTTAGATGCACATAACTATTTATTACGTTTGCTTGCAAAATAAATGTAACCGGTCATGTACACCATTAAGTTGATTTTATACAAAGGTCGATCACAAAATGCTAATGTACACGGCATACTCATATACTCATCAAGGAAATTCAACAAAAGAAAAACAATTTAAATATACATAGCAACTGAAATATATCACTTATTTCAGCAAAACATAGCAACTACGAGAGCACAATTTTGTAGAAAGACTTGTAGTTAGGACGTTAACGAATTAATAATACTTTTGGATGGAAGGATGGATAGATGGATGGTTACGGGGATCGTTTTAATAATGGAATATCCAGTATAGCTTTGAAATTATATAATATTCACCCAAATTAGGGCTTTAGACGCCTGCCCCATAACATCTAAGATATTGTTATTTTTACACAAGGGCAAAAGTATATCAAAACTACTTAATAGAGAGGGGCCCCGAGTGGCCGAGTGGTCTTTAGCGCTCTCCGTTCCGGATCACTGCTATCTCACCTCTGTCTGCGTGGGGTCGTGTCTTGGATTCGACAAAGGTTGGTATGTGAGAAAGCTTGCTAGTGGCTTATCGTTGGTCGGTGGTTCTTTCTGGGGTTTTCGCGGGTTCTTCCTCCACCATTAATACTGGCCGCCATGTATAGCTTATCGTGTGCTGAAAAATGGCGTTAAACCCCACAACAACAACAACAACAACTTAACAGAGGCTAAATCCGGGTTCATTTACAGTCTATAGTCTTGCTTTACAGTGATGGCAAATACAGACTGCCACATACCAGCTCTTTGGCACGTTCCGCGTTAACATTTGTGATACAATGTTTCGATTTAGGCTAGGTATACATTAGACGCCAGACTGGGTCCTTGTAAATAACATGCAAGTGACAAGGCATAAACTTGTCTTCTTCAGCTGGTAATAAGAATGGCCAAAAATATACTTACAGTTTTACATCCTGAATTTCCTCAAAATGTACTTTCTTAGTTCTGCAAATCCGAATTACATAGCCATGTCATGATTTCTCAAGCTTGATTACACATTTCGAAATAGTACTGCAATTTCGACTACATTCCACGTTCAATTACATTCTCTTAACTGCACTCAACATGAAATAAACATTAAATTCAATAGCGTCTTTTTGATGATTGCAATTGAAATACTTCATATGTTACCCACATTATGATTTCAAATAGTCAATGACAGAACAAACACACTTGCAGATGTCAACACGCGTTTCCCACGCTGCTGCAATCCGATGTATTTATTGTGCAATTTGCACAGATGAATCCAATCCATGGTCACGAAATTTCGTAGAATCGACAAAAATACCCAAATCTATTCATTCCAGATTAATGGAAAACTTGTTGCAATGCGCATTCAGTCACAATATGACTCCAAAGTTCAAATTTAAGTTGACAAAACACCATTTTCTTTCGGAACTTATGTCTAGCGCTAGACAAATTCAAATTTATCTGGGCGGAGTTATGTACGCATTAACAATGTTGTTGTTGTGTAATGATGAATATGCGCTTGTGTATTTAGTTTGGAATACGGCATACATTCATTTACTTTGTTTCTTGCAGTGTACTTTGATTTTATAATTAAGCCTTAGGTAGAATAAGAAAATGAGCATATAATAAAAAGGTTACTGTATTTGTATGGGAAAATTTGAACTCGTTTTATCGGATGGATATACTTCACTCCCATGGTCGTGCAGTATTTCATCCGAAAAAACTCGTTCATCTTTTCCCATACAAATGCAGTAACCTATAAATACAAAACATGAACCCCTTCTCCCATTACGATTTGAAATCATTAAATAGTTAAATATCTTCCTGTGTAAATTGAAACATACTTGCTTGTTAGTTTTATTTAAAATTTTTATTGAATTATAGTCTATTGTTTTGTAACATTGTATATTGAACTGAACACTGTCGAAAATCAAATTTATTTTCTACTTGACCTAAATTGTTAGGCTTTTTAATGTTGTAAACAACTAATATTTAGCTAAAATATTATATGTATGGATTTTATGTCAAGATCGTTATTAATAGAAGTAAACATGTTTATTTCAGTTCGGGTTTAGGTTCTTGTAATTCTCCTACAATTTAGCTGGCTTGTATGACATAATACAGGTTATCTATTATAATTGTAGTAAAATATTTTCTAATCATAACTAATATTTTATTAACATTAAGAAGTTTCTAGAAGGTTATTTCCATTAGATAAAAGTTTGTTTTAAAACATGCTAATTGTGACCCAAGGTCAAGTAGAGCACCATATAGGCTTATCACTGGAACGATTGTTCATTCGTTCTTTAATAACAATCAGAATCAGTGATATATTGTTGCTGTGTCCAGAAGTTCATTTAGGCTTGAATACATTTCTTCAAATTATTTAATTAAGTAAATTTTGTTATCTGGAAACGCAGAGTGCTCATAACAAATATGCTTGGGCAGAGACATTCACTGGGATTTAAACCAGGAACCATATTGCAGTGTACTGTTGGTTTAACTACATGATACAGGTCGTCATTGGCACATCAACACCTTCAGCGTTGCACCTTATATGGACTTTCACTAAGGTGAATTCAGGATTTTTGTTAGAAGGGCTTGTGTATGTAATTCTTGTATTTTTGGGGGATTTAATTCCCAATATCGTAAGTTCTTCTTTTGATTTTCACTTGTTATTCCACAGAAATAAATTAATTGTTGAATTTTGCAAAGCTTGTTGCTCTTTACACGTTTCTGTTACTTATTTTAGGAGCATAGAATCGTAACAGAAATAAAGATAACTCAGAGCAGAGAGAAAATATCATTTTATTTTCTTATTTTCTACAGGTCCGTTTCGTATGCTTACCAATTGATACGGAAATCCGCAACTGCTGGTTTTGTCTTTAGCCGATGTACGTCCTTCAAAGTACTCCAGTTTATCACGAATATTCAGCCGAATTTAACTTTAATACACACGTATTTTTCTCAGATCCGTTTATGATGGCGGGCCTGCCACACTTCATTATTGGATGATTTTGACCGCTACGTGCGAAAGTTGTTATGTTTAGACTAGTCAGTAACTAAACTTGTCGAACGTATCACATCACTACTTATGGTACACTCTCGAATTACGAGCGACATTGGGGATTGAATTAAGAGGTGGCAGCTCTTAATTTTGAACTGAGAATTTGAAAGTCATTTAAACTTAACTTCTCCGTTATTTCAAAGAACGGTTACTGTCAGGTATTTTTTTGACAAACCATCTCTGTCTTTCTCGTCTTTAGTTAAATTACATTCGAGAATCGATGAAAGGTATGGTAATTGTTGCGTTTGGACTTTTTACACGCCGAGTGACTACATGTATTTCAGGAAAGTATGAATGTCATTTAGTCTCTCAAGTTTGAGAAAGCATTGTAGTTGAAACTGTTACTCAAGTAAACTTGAGTAAGTTATTTTAGACTAGCCAATGCATACACTGATATTTTTAAACTTTAAAAGATCAGGAGTGTCGCATTTTTATTAAGCTGTTTTTACGGATAAATTACAACGATTGTTATAGACGCAGGGGGAGAAAATCATCAATTAACAAATAATAAAATACATATATTAAATAATTGTGGATACGTTCCTTCCCAAAAGGTGTTTATATTTGAACTAGCTATGTGTGCGTTTTACGTGTCATTATTTGAACGTAGATTATATATAGCAAAATTACTATTCTGCACAAAATTTCGAGTATCAAGAAATGTTACCTTTGAATCATCCTTCGTGTGACAGCCTGGAGACACGATCTGCATACAGCCTTTCCCAAAATAGATTTCAAATAAAAAAAATGCTGTTTTCGAGTATCTCTGGGTAGAAATCTGAGCTTCAGGTTCCTGAATGAATCTTTGCCCCTAGTTATGTGGCGTTCTCCTAGCAATAGTCAATTTCACATACATGTACTATACAGGTAACAATTGGGGTTACCCGGTATTGTTGATGCAATACAATACACTCCAAATGGCCTACACGTGAACATACTCGGTTGCCGAAGGGTCAAATACATGTCAATGAAAGTAAATGTCCACCTTTTCCATGGATCTGCTTATATGGACGATAAACATTATTTGTTTTAATGACGAGTTGCCTCGTGTAAGTGGAGATCATTAATTTATGAAAATGTTAGAACGCTGACCCATCAAGTTTGCTCTTACCCGGTTGAAAAATGACAGAAACATTTGAAGATATATAATACCAGTATTATTTCGTGCACATTGAAACATTTTTGAAAATCACCCCTCCTCCAACCAACTTAAAAGAGTCTCAAGGAAATGTTTGAGTTGGATTCTGTAGAGTCATATACAACAATGAAGAGACTTAAATGAGATGCATACTGTCCATGAGTTAGATCAATCTTCAAAGCGTTCGTTGTGCCCTAATATGCATTAAATTGCAGCCCAAGAAAAGGGAGTTAAACACTAGTCATATTCACAGAGTATGCTAATTTTGATCCACTCAAAGTTCGAAGTAACGAAGAGAAGATTCCTTTAAGTAGTATGCGTGTACGTTTTGGATTGTTTGTCTGTGTGCGAGACTTCCGTATTATGGCATTATATTACTTTGATGGTTCTACGAGAATTTGAGGCAGGTACGTAAACCCGGAGTAAGAAAACACACCCTGATTCACTGGTATGTATGCATTAGCATGTACAAATTTACATTGAAATAAAATAGGTATACTATTATATGAAATATGTACAACTTTTGCATTGCTATTAGAAATGTGTCATGCTTATTGACAACAGCTTTATCAAACAATGTGAAAATGCCTTTAGTTGAGCATCCGGCTATCGTCTATTTGCACAATACTATTACTATTCTCTGAAACTTGAGTACTTCATATAATTCGTGTGCGTGTCGTACAATTGGTCAACGTCTACTAATTATGCATGAGTGTTACAGATTCGTATAGCTTTACATATCTGACGGAGTACTTCTTATTAAACAATGATGTTCTTCTCAAATATTAGTTTTCAGTTTAAAACACAGGTGCTGTAAGCGAGCTTGATGTTGAGGAAAAGAAAACAATAATCTGAAGGAAACAAATCATACAGAGAGACACAAATACCTTAGATTACCCCATGACCCGTTCTGACATAGGACCCTCTCTATCATAATATATACGAGAGAAGGTATGTAACTTCCAAATACTTAGTTCCACCTATCAACCTCGATTTCCTTTTGCTATTTCCGTCTTTAAAGGCACACGTGCATACTATATAGTTGTTTTATTATATTTTTATATTCATCAAGCCATCATTGACTTTTCTGCGTTGTACCAAACTGAAGTTACGGGCTCCGAAACATATTTATATTATAATGCTTCATAACAAACCGAACACATCACTTGATCCAGTAGATTCACGTATTATATTTATGTGCCGAAATTCTTTCATACGTTTGCAGTCGTAATCAATATAGGAAGTGTTGTTTCTGGCATACTATTGAACGCAAGGTGTATTTCTGACATCTTATTCCTACAACTCACTACTTCTGAAATGTAGGACCCAATACCCTTATATAACTTGTTCAGTTACATAATGAAGTCAACGATTCACAAAGTTTACTTTCAGATGTAGATAGGTTAATAAGCAAAACAAAATAACGTTCAATTTGAGATCGGCAACAAACAACAGCAGCATCACACAAACATAAAGCAGTGCTTTCAACCGTCGTTGATGATTTCAAGCATTTTTACTCCAAATATAAGTGGTAGCACAGATGTTTCTACAGTCAGGACAAAGGTCAATATATGAGAAAAAGATGTAACCCAAATACTAGATACTGGTAACCCCTATGTAGTACTGGGTAACATTTTAGCGTAGAGAGTCTTTTCAGTAGGTAGCAGGACATTTCCATTCACCAGACAAATTGAGATCGCATGTCAGTTCAAAAAAAATAAAATCCGCTTTGCAACTAGTTAAATGACAGATAGTAATAGCTAGGAAGTGGAGTTAAACCTATAGTGCAATCTTACTCTGCGGAGACAGTATATACCACCTGATAAGATGAACTAAATTCGTGAACTGATCAATAATTACGCGTTTAACAGCAGTATCTGTGGTGGTTGTCCAAAAGGCCAGCATTTTACAGTCCATTGTAAGGCAAAATCAGATTACAGCATATCCATAATAAAAAACAATGCAATTTGATTGATGGCTTCTGCCCCCCCCCCCCATTCCAGCCACGGGGGTCCAGGAGCATAGGGATCACTTGATCCTCCTTTACATAACATTTACATTATATAGCAATTCCCGAAATCACTTACATTTAATGTTCCTCTCTCTCTCTCTCTCAAAGATGCTGCTCTCTCTTTTCATTCTTTATTTGATGACATGATTTTCAGCACACACATGCATTTAGATCAATATTTAAACAACCGTCAGTGACGCAAACGAGGTATTATAAAACACTGCAGTACAAGATATTGATTTATTATGCACATTTCTCGAGTGCATTGTTAAGGGAAACATTAATACGTTATTGCCAAAACCAAAGAAAATATGTTTGTGCATTACGTGTGTGCATTAGCATCAGTAGAACAATCGAATGGCTATTTACCCCGTACAGTACAATAAATAAAATACGTTGAATAAACAAGTTAGGTTTCTTTAAAAAAAGAAAGAAATCTAGGATAAACTTAACGAAGTTGGGTTCTTTCTGGACTTGAATAGATGCATATGTCCCGCCAACATTCCCAGTATATTACCGATGGGTAATCATTGCTAATGGTTAGTTCCATGGCCTTACAGCGTGAGGTATATGCTATATTAAAATTATATCCGATTCGGTCACCACTATCATAGGATTGCTCATATCCTTTTAATGAAATTCACATATAAAGTCCTGGTCTTGAAGATCTATAATATGGTATGTTAATACATGTGAGCTGAGAAAAAAAATATTTATTATGTTTGAGTTTTGAAGTTCATTTATTGCCCGAAACAATTATTTTTATATATAAGCTTGGAAATAATGAATCACTTCAATATTTGGATTAAATGATAGCTGGCTATAACACCGTACTCATACCCATAGCAACAGACGATGTGTGTATTCGTTGAAATTAACGTAGTTAAAACATGTAATGAATTTCATTCATTTATTTGTGTAGTTGAGACGAGAACGGAACTGTTATATTGCGTGTAATGTTAATGGGAATCAGTAATTAATCAGCCATTAGGAAGTAGATTAACCTTGTGATACTAGGTTTTTTATGGTGTGCCATATTTAGTTTGACCAGATAGCCTCTGGTATCTGTTTGAATTCCGATAGAACGATATCTAACATAAGGAGAGTGGAGTAATGATCTGTTCCCAGTCTGACAACTGACATAATATTTAGGATGTCTCTGTTTAATTTGTGTGGGGAAATAGCTCCACGGACGTATCCACTGAAGTACGTACTTACTTTTCCGCCTACCCACATATAATTTGAGGGCCGAAAAGAGGCGAGACAGTAGGGATGTCGAAAAAGTGGGGAAAAAACCCCGAAAGAACCTGGAGGAACCATCATAGTGAAGTTGGAGTCTACCGGAATAAGCAGGTTATGAAATTGTACCAGGTAACGACCTCCATCGTTCACTCGATTACATGATGAACCAATTCTATCATTTAAACATATCGGCTGTTTAGATAAATATATTTGTTTTTGCCTTCAATGAAAGATTTCTTCCAAAATGAAGCGTATCTTCCTAATGTAATGTGTTATCCCAGTTGTTTATATAATTATTAAATGTTTTGTTTTTCCATGTACGGGTGCTCGTGTCATTCGGTTATATATAAATATATATATCTGTTTAGATCTCAATTTATTCCCTCTATAAGTCTGACACTTTGTTTTAATATTCACTCGATCCGGGCAACAAAAGCGAGGGAGATTACAGACAATAGATAACGATAGCCAAATAGATACCTTTTACGAAGGTACAACATAATAATACCAAACCACCAGTAGCATACCGCTACAGTTAGGTTAATGAGATTATAGTCAAGGAACCGTGGAACAATAGTTGTAGTTAGGATAATGGAACGGTAGTCAGGCACTGTTGGAACAATATTGTTGACTATAATCCTGGTATAGGGGATGTAATGGCCTCATTCAGTCCCAAATTTAATATTTGCAGAGGAAGTATAGGGATATATGGTTACCCTGTGAACCATCTGTTGAATCGTGAATCTCCCCATACATAAACATTAATTTTCCATTCCATAAATCACTTTTAAGTAGTTATATGTTTTACTGATAAATGTTGACATATATCCATCTAAACTAACACAGATGGTTATTACTGCCTAATGACTAAATTTAATTTTATCTTTGTAAACGCTTTCTTTAATTTCGATCTTGAGTGTTTACCATTTGTTTTCGTAATTATCAGTATGTCCTTTGCTGGGATGTTCTGAATGCTAGTATTCTTTCTAGGCACGGCTAGATACAAGATTTGTTCCGTCAACATTCCTTGCACATTGCTCACTGGAGTAATTATTGATAATTCTAGTTTATTGCGTGTACGTGGTTGAGAAGCGGACCTTTATAAGAGTAGGCAAATATGAACATTATATGCGTTTGATCACTACCATTTCAATCAAATTCAATACCTCCTATCAATGTAAAATGATCCCAAATCATTGCTCTAAGATAAATATCAATGTTCTAAGAACACAGGTGGGCTCAGAAATTACTTAGTTTCTGTTGATTTTTTAAATTTCGATATACTATATCTGCCTGTAATAATCTTGAACTGAAATATTAGCGACGTATATATTGGTTTCCCCATAACAGTTCCAGGAGTCAAGTCTTATTTGGAAGTAGTTGGAATATCCATATAAGAGAAGAATTATATTTATGAACTGAGATGATATCTAACAAGTGGGAACCCAGAAATATTAAGCGCTGACATTTTTACGATGGGTAAATCTTTTATATTAGGTTATACAACTATGTCCATAACTTCACCAATTGAATACGGAGTTGATCTTATTTGGAGACATAAATCATAAGCTCCTTCAGATAGATTAGTAATCATAGCTCCTTCAGACAGATTAGCGATCGTGAGCTGATTCAAAACGATTAGTAGCCGTGAGCTGCTGTTTTTATCAGATGATTCAGACAGATATTGATGAGTTTTATATCGAGTTCGGACTTACACAATAACTTCAATGAGCAAACCTGCATGCGTTTGAATTTATCACCATTAGAGTGTAGTAGAAAGACGTCGGAATTTTCATTTTCTTTTAATGTGTTGATTTGAAGTCCTTATTTAGCCAGTTAAGTAAATTAAAAAAGTTGAAATGTTTATATTTTAAAGTGTTAATTGTAATTGCCTTTAGTGTTCTAGAAATAAATCTTCATTCGAGTGTCGGAAAATACAATCTTTCAAACTGAGCAAAGAATAATTTTTCCCTAAGAAACGAATGTACGGAAATTCCGAAGTTACGTAGGTGCGAATATAGTGATAATAACACCATATTAGCATTTTTCGTGACAAATTTTTTGTTGAAATTATTATTAAATTTTGCGCAAAAAAGTTGAAAATGTCCACAATTATTTTAAATATTACAAATACATTTATGATCCTTTAATCACATGTTTGACATGTGTCATATATGCCAACGTGTTTGCCAAATTTGAAAGATATTCGGCCATTTTTCCGACAAATGTTTGATTAAAAACAAAATTCTATTTTAGTTATTTATTAGCGTATATTAATGTGTTAATTGCATGTATTTATTCAATGATTTACAGGACAGCATTTGCTGACGTAGATTCTCAATTCCACATAATATTTTCTCTTTTGTTAAGTGTTTTTTTTAGAATTGACTGAGCCTTGCTGATAAATATGTTTCTCTCGTATTGACATCTCACTTATAGCTCATCTTCCTGTTATATCAATAGTGTACTTGTTGGTTTCAGTGTCAATGCTTCCTATGTTCATCAACAACTGTTTAATCAAAGCAAGATGGTATCAAATGGATGTCAGCTGCAGTATAAGCTTACACATCCCAAATTTAGTTACAGCTTTTAGGTCACATTTGATTCAACAATTAACATATGCATAGAAATGCATATACTATATGGTACGAACCATTCATATTCCAGGATTTGTGGAATGAAGCGAGGTTTGTTGCGATTTTGCTTTGACCCGATTTTATTATCATTTTCTTTTATGCCAAGCGAATAATAATAATAATGATCTTTCAGATAATACAATGGATATAACATAGTCATAGTTTGCTATAAATCACCGAAAGATATTTTCTCTTCCATTGGTACTCGGAAATATAAAAAAGAAAATATTAGGCCCCTGCTAGAGAACAGTAAATTATTGTTCCTTAATTTAACTGCGGTATACCATGGTGCGTATAGAGGAACCTTCAGAAAGGCCGAGGTATACCGCGGAAAAAATGCTTAGATAGTACCCAACTCTAATGAGAGGAATGCCTTATCAAACAGAATATATCAAGAGAGTTTGTGACCTGAAAATACATGAAAAACGTGAGAACCAAAATTTGAATGAAAATCTTATCCGATTCCATCCTTGAAACAGTCAGTGTGTAGCTAACTCAGCATCGTTTGATAATGATTAATTCCTACCATAAACACAATTCAACTAAGTATTTAGAATGTTTGCCCAAATAAACTTTCACGCAAATATTTTATGATTAGGACCTTTATCACAAGGTCGAAAAGATGGGTAAGTATATTGCAGATTAAATTATCATTTCTTATTAAGACTTGATGCTAAGAATGAATAGAAATCGGTCGAGGTGTTTAGGAAATAAATGCTAAAAATAATCAAATATATATATGACGCGTACGCCTTTCCAGTATAGCAGGATTTTTACTGATTTTGATAAGCAAATATTCAATCTTAACAAATAAAAGTAGTCTTATCTTTAGATGACGGTAGGATACTGGTCAGCAATGATTTAAAAACACATAGTTTTAATAGGTATTAACTTTGATACATCATACAAAATCAACTTTGAAACAAATAATTAGGATTGAGGGATTTAGTTATTGTAGTACATGGGAAGCATTTTAAAAGAACAATTACAGAAAATTTAACATAGAAAATATCTTTGCGTATTTAAATTGAGATGGGGAGGATATGGCAGGTAAGATGTGGATCAATAAAAACACCAAAATTATTTTTTTTAAAACTGAGCTTTATATGTGTATAATTATTTTAGCTACACTTGGCTAATTAGTGGATTAGGACAGAACATGTAAATAAAAGTATTAAGAGCGAAATTTTCTCTAAATTGTACTGAAAGTAATTTTTTCATTAAATTATATTAAAAGTAATTTTTTCAGTAAATTATATTGAATGTGATTTTCCTCTCAAATATATTGAGATAATTTTTATCTATTTGTGTACTGTAACTATATGCTATTTTATAAAGATCGCACTTTACGAGCATGTGCAGAATTCTATGATATACATTGCAATTGTGTCTAAATGTCAGCAATTGTCAGCATAAAATAAATTTCGCTCGTATCTAAATGTCAGCAATTTGGAGGGGGGGGGGAGTTGTGGAACAGACAAATTATAAAATCAATAATGGATTAGTTACGCAGATGGTTCACAAGATGGCACAGGTAAAGGTCAAGAGTCTTGTTCTGAGTAGACTATTATAAATACAGAAGCTGGCTTACGAATGGTTAGTTCGTTCCTCGAGTAAGAAGAGCTCTGACCTTTCCTTACAGCTATTCCGTACCTCATTTCCCAAAATGCAGCCGTATCTACACGGTTATTGGTGACACCCGTATTAGAGAGCCTTAACTCCTTCTTCTCTCTCTCTTTAACTGTGGGCAAAGACATGTCTTAACTTATGAGTAATCCCTTGTCATATCAAGAATTGAAACGAAGGATATGATGCAAATCGTATCATAACAGTTGGTGGAGAATAAACAATTAGTGGAGAATATCATGAATACGGGTGTCACTCATAATTGTGATCAACGGAACAGACTCGCATCGAAACTCTTGCGACCATCACATATCACGCCTCCAAGCTATGCTACATCAACTCCACAAGTGACAACACCACCATATTCGTAAGACAAATTCCTGATTTCTAGAAATTCGATCCTATTGGATTGTGCAGCGGCCATCTACACATCTTCAGTGACAATCTATCCACTACTGACCACCTTGCGGACCATTTCAAAACGTTCAACAGGAATCTTGTCCACACGTAGGTCCGCACCTGTGATTCAGCCTCCATTTGACCACTGGTCAAATGACCTGATACCACAAACTCCCAGTCTAACACCAGTGATCCAGCGCCCAATTGATGTGACCACAGCAACGTTCGAAAGTTTCAGCCAGTTACAGGGAACGTTTCTGGCAAATTTTCCACTGAACATTACACTAAGTTTGCTGCTGTGTCAGAAACTAGAACATGTACGGTTCAGCCGTGTGATTCAGTGCTTGTAACTCTAACTCCGCCAGAATATTTTTCTAGGAGTACTAATATTTTTGGAAACAACCGATCCTTGCAAACATGTATGTCTTCTGCTATCAAATTAGATGTTTTTAATGGTGATCACTCTCAGAATCCTGTTAAATGGTTAGATCATTTTGTGTAATGGGTTAAGTTTTATGAATTGTCAGATGCTAAAATCTGGTACGATACCGTACCAGATAATGTTACAAATAATTGGCACATTCTAGTCACAACTTTTAAATCTAGATTTCACAATGGCGATGTCATTTTGTATCGATCATTTGTACCATTATATTAAATTTTTAGCTGCCTAAATTTACGTCATTTTTAGAAATCAAATATTTCCCAGATTGTAGGAGCCGGTGGTGAACATCATGGTGTTTCAGGTCTAGTTCAACTTAATTTGAAAATAGCAGGCATACGCTTCTCTCATGCATTCTATGTTGTCCAGGATTTGCAACATTCGATAACTGTGGGTATAGATTTTTGACTAAATACAAAGCTGTTGTGAATATAGATACACAAATGCTCTCCTTGCTAGACGATACGGTAACTATACATTTAATCAAGGATCAGTCTGGTCTAGTACGCACCACGATATTTGCGATTATTCAGCCTAACTCAAAATTTACAATCGCACTACGTATCAGTAAGATCTCAAAAGGAACATCTCTTTTACTTGAAGCGTCTTATAACATGCAAAACTTTACAATTCTTCCAGCTAGAACAATTTTGACAGTTGCCAAAACGAACTTTGTACAAATTGTTAACCCTAGTCCAATGGCTATGCATCTACGTGCCAAAACCGTATTGGCATGTGTGGACGCACTACACCCACACACAATATTTACCATCAATGAGGACACTCTTTACAGGAATGACACCCCTAACCTCATGAATACACAATCTAGTCAACCACAAGAACCAATTAATTTTGATTTACACTCTTCAGATTTGACAGAAAACCCAAAACAAGAACTTCGTTGATTTTTGAATCAACATAGGGATGTTTATGCTATTAACTTTGACGAATTGGGAAGTACTACTGTATTCACCCACCGAACAGAAACAGGCGATTCCATGCCAATTCGTTGTCAACCGCACATCAATAAGGAAATGGATAAACAGGTAGAGGAATTATTAGAACATTAACTAATTGAACCCAATTCATCTAGTTATGCATCTCGAATCGTACTGGTCAAAACGAAAAACGATGAATATGGTTTTGCTATTGACTATATGAAATTTAATCAGGTGACACAACCGATGACCCCCCCCCCTTCCGCGATTACATTACTCAATTAGGTCCGAATAATACCTACAGATTACGCCATTGTTCCGACAATAAAGAAATGAAATCACTTGTACACGCCAACAGACTTAAGCATTCTAAAGATCCTAGGGATTATCGACCTACAACACCGGATGCAGCCGACACTGTCCCACAGTCGACTTAGGCACGACATAATCAAGCGAGTAATGGTGACGCACCAAGTGACAATAGTACAGAATGATAATCAGTTCATACACCTTTGAAATCCAAATGGATATGGGGGAAGAAACATTACTTGGTTAACTGGACCGAGGGATCCATGTTATCCTGGCAACCAACGGATAATGTCTGCCAGGCATTTAAAGAAGCATTTTACATAACAATCGAATGCACGTCGCAAACGACTAGGTGGAATATTTCGTAATTGAATTCAATACGAAATTCAGAGGGGAATTTCTTCGCAATTGGGAGAGATACTTCTATTCATTTTCGCCAATCCGTCAATTCCTCATGCCTTCTATATTTTTTTTTTTTTTCTCTTGCCGGCAAATCTCTCAAACATCTTTTTTTTCTTGAAGGTATGGGTGAAATGTGGATTTGGGTCGTAGGGCTGCTTCTCCTGACTCTGAATACATGGCCTGCCGTGGATGAGCAATGATTGAACTATGGAGTTATCTTCCAGTCTCTCCCATCAGTATATTGTTCAGCCGATAAGTGTATCCACACTTTTCAAATACAGCTTCCAGAGAATATTTCAGTCAAACCTATATAGTATTGTGTTAAAGATGTAAAATGTAGCTACAAATCTCCCTTCTTCAGCAATTAAATGCAATACGCCTTACACGATGAATGCAGAATTTAACTCACCAATCTGATTAATTAATGAGTTAATACCAGAAGGTGTTTTTCAACCTTCAAATGTGTCAAAAATTGCTGTTTTGCTTTTCATAGGTGAAATAAGTAAACACCTATTTGGGTTGGCCACAACGGGGGACGTATCCAAATTAGCAAGTCACATAAATATGCTGTTGAGACAGAATAATACAATTCTAGGTGCTTTTGCTCGACATGGAGCTGACGTTTCCTCCTATATCTCACAAGTCGATTATCGATTTAATAATATATTAACAGAGATTGATCGAAACTCCAGAACGCTTCTCCTTTTTGAGAAAGCGATGATTAAAAATGAAGAAAATATACGACAACAAAATCAGAAATCAGAAGAAGTCAGTGCCACTCAAATGCTCGAATCTCAGCAAATTAACCATGACTTAGACAAATTACAATTAGTAATAGTGGATTTGGCGGTATGCAAGTTACCGCTATACTGATTTCACCTTATATTTTTAAAGGAATCAATCAATCAAATCGAGACCATTATATATACCGATTATCAGGGTTATTCAATAACGCCGAAAGATCCACGTTAGTATTTTCAGTTTGCGTCATTTATAGTGACGCGTAAGGATCGCGACCTATATATTGCACTACAGATTCCAGTTTCGTCCCGACAGCGACTATTCGAGACGTATCAATGCATTTTACACTGTAATATCCGTCCTACACTTAAACCTTTGTCTGAGCCTCAACGTATCAATAGTCTATTTATAGAAGATAAGGATAATACCCATCAGACCTGTAACTTCCGTTGTATGACAAACAGCGTCGTACCACATATTCTCGATATCTCCTCAAACCAAAGTCTAGGTCGAGTTTTTAAAGATTGTCGTTTTTATATTATGAATATTCCGTGTCACTGTGCAATCGTTACTACGTCTATGACATATGACGGACACATCACTACTTGTTCTGACACTTCGACAGACGTTACTCAGCTTCACCCAGTTAACTTAGCCCTTTTACAACAATTTTTCAATTCTACGCATTTAGTAGCCGTCGTGGGTAACACCTCTTTTGACAATCCCTTGACTATTATTTACCTGAATTCAAACTATATGAGCACCAAATGTCACAATGTTTCGCTACAGTTAAGATATTGATTTAAGTCTTAAGAAAGTAGCTGCACGTGCTAAAAGCAATCAAAGAATCTTTTCGTCTTTAGCTGAAACAATATTGAGTGGTCAAATCGTGATTGACAGCAAGTTTTGGTTTGATTCCTTACATACATTGACTATAATAGTTTTTCCTTTTCTATTCTTAACAGCTTGGCAATTGTGTGGTTCCTATGGCGTTTTAGAGTATTGTCGACTGCACTGTTACTAGCAAAAACGATAAAAGCCCAGTCTACAGTTCTCTTCCAATATACCATAGTATCTACGAGTTCTCCTCCTGATTGGTTTACTACTGTTTCGGATGTACTCACATGGGATCATTTGATCTTTTCAGTTTCAATCGTGACTTTTACAATTGCCCTTGTCCAGGTTTATAAAAGGATTTCACAATCCATGTCACGGGTTATCTTCGACCACGATTACATGTCAGATGGACAGGTTTTAAGCCTACTAAAGTAAACAGTAAATCTGAGCTAACCATGCCTACCTCGCTTCGTATTGATCTTGTATCCGCATACAAACTTCATTCAATTTTTTGCCAGCCTTTTTGTGCTTACGTTATTTGGAAACACGATGACTTTTCTATAAGAAAATAATTAGGTCACAAATTATATATGTTTTGTTTTGATTTTGTCGAAATTAGCACTGTAGCACTGGACATATTCTCGAAAGGTTCCTGCGGTTGGAGACAGTTTTAATTCATTTTAAAGTAATACATGTTTGACTAGGATCAGCTAAGGCAACTGTTAAGAATGGAAGGAGTCAATAACATTAATTTTCGGTACGAACAAGAATATTGTTCTGCGATCCCCTGTACTCGAGAAAGTGGTTGACCATTCACCGGTGTTAAAAACTCTTCAGAATCCATGGTGGAGAGGATCTTTTCTACGTATGGATAAATTCAACATCACTATAACTAGGCGTATATTGTTTTCGGTTGATAAATGCACGACATTGTATAATAATCCAGATTCCTTATTTAACGTTGTTAATATTGCAGCTTACCATTTATTCATTGAGGAAACATTAGGACAATTACTCACGGGTATTGTACCCCTTTCTGCTATAATTCCTAGCTTTCTAGAGTTTTCTCATCAACTTCTAACCCATGCTTACACTGACTGGCCGAATTATATACTCCTGCCGATAAATTACCCCTTTCATTGTTACAGAACTCACAAATTCCTTATCACAAATTCAAAAAGTAATTACGATATGCCCATAATCTCGATTAATATTTGGCTGAACGTGTGAGACCACGTTGTGTATGTCCACGATGCACTCAGCACCGAACATAACGTTGTTAACCATGTCCCAACACATATACATCTCAACTCGTTTATCCAGGTAGAATACGTATCTTTCCCCAACGGTTCGCGTTACATTCATATTTACCACTTAAGGATATTCAAACCAATCCTGCACAAAACACAAATACACAGTAAGATAATCAAAAATGTTAAGTGCTTCTGTTTTTAAAGAACCAGACAGGAAATTTCCTTGATTCGTAGAATGTCTACGACGGCAACCGTCTAGAATCCTCTTGTTATGGCGATAATCGTCTAACAATAATAGTCGTAAATGTGGATAACGTAGAATTTTATTGAAATATTTTAAGATGGTTTTTTTTTGTCATTGTATCCTTTCAATTTTTATTTTGTGTCGTGGCATGCTTTTTTCCTTGTACGTTTGAAATTTATTTTATGTCGTGAAGTAGTTCTTTGGACTCTATTTTTATTTGAATTTTACTAAATACTCTGCAATGTACCTTTCATTGTATTTTTTATTTTTTCTTCTTTTTTTAGTTGTTTTTTACTGATTATTTTGCAGTTTTTCCATTGTATTTTTTAACTTCACTAAATGTCTGGCAATGACTTTTATTGATTATTTTGAATTTTACAGACTGTTGTAATTATTATTGTACTTTTGATGTTTCACCCTTATAAATGTAATTGTTTATTTCTCCTCCATCGAACTTTGATGACTCGGCTCAAATGACCCGAAGGGTATTATTAGGACAGAACTTTTAAACAAAAGTATAAATATTCAAATTTTGTCTAAATTGTATTAAAATTAATTTTTTTATTAAATTATATTAAAAGTAATTTTTCATTAAATTATATTGAAATCACTTTTCCACTCAAATTTATTGAGATAAATCTTATCTATTTGTGTAGTATAACCGTATACTATTTTATAAAGATCGCGCTTTACGAGCAGGTTCCGAAATCCCTGAAAAACATTTCACTCGTATCTAAATGTCAGCAATTTAGATTTGGGGGGAAGCTGCTGAACAGACCAATTATTAAATCAATAATGGACGTGTTACGCAGATGGTTCACATGATGGCCTTGGGAAAGGTCAAGAGTCTTGTTCTAATTAGAGTGAGCGAAAGCAATACCTTTTTAAATAGAGAAGCTGGCTTACGAAGGGTTAGTTCATTCCTTGAGTCAGGACAGCTCTGTCTTTTCCTTACAGCGATTCCTTACCTCATTTCCCAAGATGTAGCCGTATCTACACAATTGTTGGTGACACCCTTGTTAGAAGGCCTGTACTCCTTCTTCTTCTTCTTCTCTCTCTCTCTCTAACCATGGGGAAAGACATTTCTTAACTTATGCGTAATCCCTTCTCATAGCAAGAGATTGGAAGAAGATTATGATGCAACCCGAATCATAACACGTATGTATGATTCATTTAAACGCATATTAATTTTATCCACATGAACCAATCTTCAATATAATCTTTCTATGTATTATTATTATTATTATAATTATTATTATTATTATTATTATTATTATTATTATTATTATTGTCTTTCTATGGGCCTGTACAAAATACAAAAAATATAAATATTTTGAAGAAACCAGTTTAGATTTATCAGACAATTCGGCAAGGTAAGAGCAATACGCATCAATCATTTATAAGCAGTAAAACGACGACAACGACAACAACATAAAGAAAACAAACAAGCAGGAAAACGACGACAAGTACAACAGCAACAATAAAAAATAACCAAGCAGGAAAACGACGACAGGTGCAACAATAACAACAAAAAATAAAAGCAATGAAATCCAACATGTCTATAGTACATGGTGTTACTTAAGGCATAAAATACAGGATCTTTTCCCAAGAACAATCATCGTCGAAGTTTACGTTCGTACTTGTCTGCAAATAATATATCAATTCAGGGACAAGTTTAGATTTATCAGTTTCACCCAAAAGAATAATAATGATACGATTTTTCTTTTCTCCTAGTAGCCTTTGATGAACAGTCTGAATTTCGTAATGGCACCACTCACTCTCGAAACAATTATTCGATACCACCACTAATACTCGCTTACAAGACTGTACACTAGACACAATGTTGTCTACAATCGATGCTCTGGTGGGAAATCCCTATAAGGAACGCAGAGTCTGTAATTCAGTTTCTTTTCCAGAACTGGAAAGAACACATACACAACATAGTCTTCGTCCTTACTGATGTAGGAAACAAAATCATCATATGTTTTTTATGCATCTGTTTGGTCCTCTTCTTTATCGCAGATTCGCCAGCCGAACTTTACGTAAACAAAAACTTTCTGAAAATCGCGGTTCCGAAAACGCCAAAGAGAATAATTAAGATAATCACGAGGGCCCCATGTAAAGTTGTTAGCGCAACACCAAGGTAACTTTATGCATGAGTTCCTTTCTTTGGCGCACGATAATAACTGGACAACAATCAGATAAGAATGTAATTAACAATAATATAGTTGTGATGGAGGGTGTAGTAGTGTTTTTGGTGGAGGTCTATGAAGAACAGACTCTTATTGTTTTGAAGTTGGACTAAAGGAAATTGTCAAAATATATTAGAAAATCAAAATGTCCATTGATTACCAGAAAGTTTGAGCGATGCTGGAAACGATATTTCATACAAGAAATATCCCTCTTTTTGCAGAGCAAGTTTTGGAAACGTCCAGCTTGTATGCTGCAAGACGATGACTGTAAGATCCAGCTTTTATAAAAGTTATTATGTTTTTGCTAAGTGATGATCGTTGCAATTTTTTCAGTCTAAAGAAAGTCTTTGAGGAAATCAAAGATTAAAGTTTCCATTAAGACACATGGAATTATTCATAAGACGATACTCTAGCGTATCGTATTTTGAAAGGAATGTATCGACCCTGCAGTAATGCTATTTCCATCCAGGTACAGACGCGTTGCTGACGGAGGTATTTCTCCTGGAACTTCATCAAACAGTTTTCCCTCACATAGGACCGAAATCACTGATCTATCACTACTTATAAAACACATGCACTTCTCGGCCTGACACACATTTTATGTACTGGAGCCATATGGGGTCCTCTATGAGTGATCTGTCTCTTTTTCTTTGACACGTCTGGAACTAGACTTGTACGGGGATGTTAACGAAGTGTCAGTCTCAGTCATTTATTCCTTGGCAAGGCCGCTTGGCCGTTCTTATGGTCACTGATACCGACCACACAACTACTTTTCACGCACACGGTGAGACAGTCAACCCACAACCAAACAACCTCAGTAAGTCTCTGCCTCGGAGGAAAGACGATATACATGGGTGTGACAGGAGGTCATTATCTGGGCAAAAATGTCACGAACTCAATCCAGATTAAAGTTAGATCAGCCGGAACAGATTATGAGTCGGGTTTTATCGGAAGAGGGACGGGGTCAAGAAACGTTACTTCCACCCCCAATAATCCCACCGTTTTTCTAAGTAAATCATGTTTCTGGGACTACGTGCATTTAGACGTAAATACTTCATGAACTTTCTGGAGAGTTGACCCTCATCTGGGAATCATTTTTGCGTGTCAAGTTACTGTACAGCCTTTGCTTTTAAAACTATTTCTCCGTTGATGCTTTTTCTTTACACTGGAAAGTGTATGTTTGTGACCAGTTTGGGAATTGCATTTTAATTCGCATTCGAATTTTTTGGATTCTAAAAGATTAATTCTTTCCTCTGGAAATATTTGAGTGCTCATACAGAATTATTGGACAAAGACATTTATTTTAATTGTATTTTGAATTTCAAATACCGGAATAGCATTGACTGTGGAATAAAAAAGTACTGTAGACGAAACAACACCATACTGATTACATTATACGTCATCGCCTTCCATTTTGTATTATTCGTCGGGACTCGAACTTGAATTTATTAGAACGTTTCATTATTAGGACTTCTAAAATTCAATTCTTGGATTATTCTTGGATTATTTTTTTTGATTTTGATTATTAAAACCGTAAGTTCTTATTTTTCAAACCGTGTTGTTTTCACTTTTTCTTTTGTTACTGTTTATTTGAGCTTAAACATAGTTACATAAGACTATATAATCTTAAAGTAGGAAAGTGGAATTACATATATCAGTTGTTAATGGAAGTAAGAGTGTTTCTTATTACACTGGTCAACAGTGAAATCATTACTGACTTGAAAAGGCCCTAATCTGTAGTATTTTGGTGTGCCGAACACGAATATAACCGTGAAAAATTTGTATTGGCTCTCGTTTTGAAGATATTCATATACCTCATTTTCTATGTTTCACTGTGTAAATTTCTCCAGTAGGACTGCAGCAACATCCGGAATAATGATGTAACATTGCATAATACCATCATGCTCACATCATCCACAGTTGATTGCATCATTTTCTGATGCAATGCAATACTAATGCCATGCGGCTGCTGAAGTAAGTTGACGTTAGCAGTGTACTATACATGTGTAGGCCTATTATACTAATGCCAGGCGGCTGCTGAAGCTGACGTAAGCAGTGTACTATATAAAGCCCAATCAGATAGGTTCAGCATTTAAAATATTTTAGACGTTGTGCGAGACAGTTCAAGCTACTGTTACATAAAACTTATTATTTTATCCATTTACGTACAATAAAGAACAGTAATGCCTCGAAAGTGTGTTAATACCGCGGACAATTTTTGCTATATTTGTGGGGAAGTGACATTTGCCAACCAGAAGAAAAGTATCAATTCTCAAGTGAAGAAGGCATATCATCTTTACTTCGGATGCAAGGTTGGTGACCAAGAAAAGCCTTGGGCTCCGCATATATGCTGTGCTACATGTACAACACAGCTTTCACAGTGGTTGAATTGCAAAAGGTCATCAATGCCGTTTGCAGTCCCAATGGTGTGGAGAGAGCCAAGCAACCACCTAAATGACTGTTACTTCTGCTTGGTTCCTCCTCTTTCCGGCGGAATAACGAAGCGAAAGAAGTCGAGAATAGTCTACCCAAACATTCCGTCTGCATTGAGACCAGTTCCACATGGTGAGGGACTTCCTATTCCAGAACCTCCAGCAGAATATTCTCTTGATTCATCTGACGAAGACAAAGGTGAGTCGACCTGTTCTTCTCCTGGTCCATCAGCATGCAGTGATCCAGATTTTCACTGTGGTGCATCATCAACCCCACACAGAATAACACAGGAAGAACTAAATGACCTGATTCGTGATTTGGACTTATTAAAGAACAAGGCAGAATTGCTAGGATCAAGACTCCAACAATGGAATCTTCTAGAAGAAGATGTCACAATTACTGCATATCGAAAGCGCCACCAGCAATTGGAGCCTTTCTTCAGAAAGGAAAGTAATCTGATATTCTGTTCCGATATTGAGGGCCTCATGAATGCTTTAAAAATCACTCATGACCCACAAGAATGGAGACTATTTGTGGACTCTTCGAAACTGAGTCTCAAGGCTGTGCTTTTGCACAATGGAAACATTCTTCCATCTATTCCAGTAGCGTATGCTGTCCACATGAAAGAGACATACGATAACTTAAGGCAGCTACTGAATTCCATTGAGTATAACAAGTACAGCTGGCACCTCTGTGGTGATTTGAAGGTAGTTGCCCTTTTAATGGGACTGCAGCAAGGATATACAAAATACATGTGTTTCTTATGCGAGTGGGATAGCCGAGCAAGGGAAATGCACTACATGAGGAAGGAATGGACTCACAGGCAGAATGTAGCCATTGGAGAGAAGAATATCCAACACCCAGCTCTGGTTGAGGCTCAGAAAATCTTGCTACCACCCCTTCACATCAAACTAGGTTTGATGAAGAACTTCGTGAAAGCCATTGACCGGACTTTGCCAGCATTCCGATACCTGCATGAAAAATTCCCTCGACTCAGCGAAGCAAAGATTAAAGAGGGAGTTTTTGTGGGTCCTCAGATTCGAGAGCTTTTCAAAGATGACTGGTTCAACAACTTGCTGGAAGGTGACGCGAAACAAGCATGGAATGCTTTTCGCCTAGTTTCTACAAACTTCCTCGGAAATGTTAGGGCAGAAAACTATAAGGAACTAGTAGAAGACATGTTGATGAAGTATAAGAAACTTGGCTGCAATATGTCTCTAAAGATTCACTTCCTTCATTCCCATTTGGATTTCTTTCCTAGCAACTGTGGTATTGTTAGTGATGAACACGGCGAACGTTTTCATCAACATATCGCAACAATGGAACAAAGATACCAGGGAAAATGGTCCACTACAATGCTGGCTGACTACTGCTGGACACTCCTCAGAGATGCTCCCGAACAGCTGTACAAGAGACAGGCGAAGAAATCTAAGATGTAGTCAATGACTTGATTTTTTATAGGTAGGCTATTACAGTTGACCTTTTACTATTGGAATGCATTTCGTTATGTAAACATTAATTTCTTGCAGATTACAAAAAAACTAGAGCCAATTTTGCAATTTGACTGTCATATTCGTGTTCAGCACATAAAAATTGATAAGAATTGACTAATTTTATTTCAGTAACATGACTTTTGTAAAAATTTGTTGTCCAGTGTTATAGCTCCCTCTTTCGAAAACATGTACAATTTCTGTAATACGTCTTGTATCTGGAGTGCCCTTCACACTCACCTCAATCAATAGTCTTTAAATCAACAAATACGCTTGAAAACATTGTGCATGTTGTTGTTGGTTGGGAGGACGATAGTTAATTCTGCTGATTGACCTGTCCATTACTGAAAATAGAACCCTGAATATCAATGATTTCAGTACATCTTTGAACAGGTAGATATCGGTAATGGGACCTACATTTGTGAAGTAGAGATGCCATGAAATCAGATATCGGGGAGAACGTTTACACCTTGCTTCCACTCGTAAGCCACACAAAACACTGCAAACGTATTAAATATATCCAAAACAGAAAATAGAGTATGTGTTTATATTGAATTATGCATATAGTTTGTATTGTATGAGGCATTATTTACAGAGGTGCGGATGTTACGAATCTATACTCTTAAAAAAGGTAACAGAAAAGAATGAAAGACAACAAGCTTTGTAAAATTTAACAAATATATTTATTTCCCTAGAAAACAAAGTGAAAATTAGAAAATACAAAAACGGTTTGCGAATTAAATCCCAAAATAATCCAAGAATTACAGACACAAGTCATAGTAATTTAAAGTCCTGAATACAATTCAGTAACACTCAAGAAAAAATCCAAAACTGAATTCCATGATGTGTCTGTTGTAGCTATTAAAGTGTTGATGTGTCAACAATGTTTTCTTGAATCAATGAAATATAATTCCAGCTTAGAATATACTATAAATTTCAGTGGATTTATCCATCCACTACAAGGAGTCCAAACCAAAACAATTGTTCAGAACATATAATATAATTTTAAAATGCTAGATGTTAAAGCACGGATGACCATGTCCTCACACCAACAATAGTATATAGATCTCTATTTGACCTCAGGTGGTCACAATTATATTTTTCTGTAAAATAAATTATCTAATGGAAACTATAAGGATGCAAATTTCTGTCGATCTATGAGGAACACATTAATTTGGGCCAGAGAACAATTAATAAGGTTTATGGGGACAGATGCTTTTTAAACCGTTATACGGCAATGATTTATAATTTCTTTGTCGAGAGATGAAATGATTGTTAATTAAGCCTTCGTTTATTTAGCTGTCCGATACACTAGAAAGGGAAGGTTGTTTTTTATTTTTTGCAACGGTGTTACTGGTTGTGGTGTTGTGAGGATGTACATTCTTACATGGTGTCCGCTTTGTTTAGCAATCGTTATCTAGAGGGTGATCGCAGTACATGATATACATGGTGGTCAGTATCTGGATATGGAAATAAAGGCCGAAAGAACAACCGATAGAGAGGAAGCTACTCCATGTTTTCTCACACACCCACACTGGCTGAGAATAACACTCGAAACCATGCAGACAGAGGTGAGAAGTCAATGAGCTGTAAAGGAGAGCGCAATAGACCACTCGGTCATCTGGTGTACCTGGTTTAGGGTATAGTATAATCAATAGACGTGAAAGCAAAGTATTATATGGCGTATTTGTGGTATCACATCTAACGCATTAAGTCTGCCTAAAGGCATTTTTCTGTGTGACTAATATTTGAGAAGAACATTTTTGATTCACAAGGAGAATACGCTGTTATCCATCCAGTACTTGAAGTTTTACGTATCTATAATATGGATTGGCTCATATATTGTAGTTGTTCCTTTGGTTATAATGCCAATTTATACCATATGATAGGCTACATGTGAAGCATTTCGGATCTCTGTCATGGTTGAGGAATGTTAAGACACGAACAGACATTGACTGTACATTGAATGCACCTCATTGTTTATAAGATGTTCAATTGTCAAAGGCAGGTACTAATCTTTTGCGATTGGAAGATATTCTACAACAGCTGAATGCTCAAATAAAGCCATTTAGACTGTTCTACAACAAACCTATTGTTGATGAGCATGACATATTTCAATATTACAAATTGAATATGGCATATACTAGTAATTACGGTATTTTATATTAATGCAAATTCTACATGTTAATGCTTATTTGACAGTGAATAAAGATGCGTTATCTGAGTCCGCGTTTGTGTACCTGCTCTCGTGGAACCTCGGAAAGGGTACAATACGAAAATAACACACACACACGCTTTTTAAACAAGTCTTTTCTTTGACAAGGCAAGGTTTGAGTGTGTTCTGCTAAATCGTATAATAATGAGGCTATAAAATATCTTTCCATATGCGTAGCATTTTCCTGCCTTGTTTAGGTCTATAGTGTAACGTCTCTTAACGCTCAAGCCCATATTTCAAGATTGAGCTCATCGTGGGAAGGATGCGTCTAGTGTAAACCCCTTCAATGTTATATATGTTTCCAGATAAACTCACTGATACTTTGCATTGGACGCTTTTAAGGGTGTGGGTAGTGAACGGGGTAAGCGCCAAAGTCATAAATACTTTTTCAATTTAAACTAAATAACGCTGCTTGTATATGTTTACAAATTTAGCCTGTAAATATAAATCTTCGATATTTTGGTCAAGTAAGTACAAAGTCGATGGATCAGCTTTTTAACGACAGTTTCACATATCAATGATGTATATTGTGCACGAAGCAGACAGAGATTTCTCTGTACTAAACATAGTACATGACTACGTAAATAAGACCAGCCCTCAATAATGTTTAGCGTCTTAAAGCCGATCGAACAGGTAAACATTTGCTTTCATAGACATTTACCTGACCCTTCGGCGAGAGAGTATATTGACGTACAGGCCATTTGGAGTCATAGTATAGCAAAAACTATATAAGGTAACCTGGCTATTTTCCTTGTGTATTACTTGTATGTGTAAACATCATACGATTCGGCGTAGAATTGATAGATGAACGCGTAACACAGATTTCTGTTCTTGGCCAGAGAGAGTAGAAAACTACATACACGTCAAGGTATTTTTATTTTGAAATTTTATCTGGTAATGGCAGTTAATAGATCTAGTTTGCCGACTACCACGACTGGTGTATCAAATCTAACATTCTTTTGAGATCCAAAAGTTTGTCCAGAATTGTTATTGTATCTTAACTAATCTACTTTCAAATAGAAATTGATTTAAGTGGAATGTCTGCCAAGTCTAAAGCACGCATTGCTACAATAAAATTCAAACAGAAGTTGTGATGGCATTGATCCTCAAATATTTATCATAAATAATTCTTATTGTATAAATTGCTAACTTTTTAGCCTCTTTAAAAACTGGTGTAGTTCAACTTAAACGTGATATAAATAATGGGATAAAAATAAAAATTTAAATTAATAAAAGATCAGTTTATGTTTCGACTAGTTTGTACTAACGTACGTGGACTTATACGATTAACATATTCAAAATTCAAAGACGTCACCTGCTTGAGAGAGATGGAACAAATTCCACACGCTTAAACCGAGTACTTAGTTCACTACTAGTTGCTTTACGACATGAATAGAGTTATTTTTTGAGTTCAGTTCTCACTGATAACTGAAACTAAGCCATCAGTACTTCCCAGGATATGTAGTTTTTCATGTTTACATATACACGACATTATATGTGTACTGAAATAACTTTTTGAAAAATAATTACAAATAAATTCAGTTAATGAGAAAAAGAATATAGACCGATTCATGGAAGTGGCTTCGGGGAGCACCATGGGCAAAATAGTATCTGAAGATAAGGATTTTTATGTTACAAAAATTTTACCCGGTATGGTTATGTGAATGAAACCAATGGCTGACCCTATGTGGCCATGAAGTCTGCACAATAGTGACACTCTGGTGTCCTCAATTAATATCTGAGTGTGTGGCAAATTTAAATTAGCAGTATGAATGCCATAGGAGAACTGCGAAAGAGAGGTGGCGCAATATTTAGGCGGGAAATTCAGGATTTGGTTGGCACAGATCTTTCAAAGCCAGGCATCGTCCTTAGCAATAACACGTACATTGAAGGTAAGGCAGAATAGGTCAGTAATTTACAGAAGATGATACCCTAATACATTAACCGAACAGTAACCTGTTAATCGAGGTCTGAACAGCTCTTGCACAGAGTTTGAACTGGCAAGAATTGTATCCCTATAAAAGCTTGTTAAAAATCAAGTGAAACTTGCTAGGTACAACTGCGGATGCAACGATTGTTTCTCACAAGCAGTAGGAATAGGTCATTCCTATAAAGATATTGTCATATCCCACGCCATTGCATGCAGTAACCAGTCAGGCCAATCGTCAAGGTAACCCAAATGCGTAGTGTAAAACTTATGTATTTTGATCGTTTCAAATGCTTTAGACGAAAAAACGTTATAATATAGAACTATCAAGGGAAGAAAATAGTTCAATTCTTTGCGAGTGTTTGTAGGTATGCATAAAGTACATACAATTATTATTGTTATTATTCTGTATCACATTTTATAATAGTACATCAGGATTTAACACATATTCGGTTCACATTACATGGAGTGTGTGTAGTTTAATATATTTAATATCACAACTTGTTTACTTAACATCTTGTGTGATTCTGAATGATCCAAATAGCCACTTGTAATTTTGCGCAATATACGCTTTACTGATTGGCTGTGACCTTAAGAGGTTTCCTCGCAGAGCCTGTTGGAACCTGTTCTTTTCCACAATCAAAATCAACGATTTCAACAGCCATTTTTCGAATCGATTGCACACACGATACATTGGAAGCAAAAGGTACTTCTGTCCGAATATGATTACTTTTAGAGCGCTGGGGAGAAGATGGGCGGGTGCCGTAACATAGAGACAGCTCTGTGAAAAGCGTAGTTTTAAGTGTTAATTTATTACTAGAAATTAAACACGCCTCTGTTTAGGAACTATGTCTCCCACCTGACAGAATACTATTTAGATGCGTAGTATGTGCACCAAATAGAGAACTAATGGTTTTTATTTATTTATGCAATATCATGCAAAATAGACTCTTGATAAAATGTGTTCATTTCTTCATGTACTGTTCGAAAACAAATAATGCAAATGTCCGGTCACATAGGGGTTATTTCTGTATCCAGTAATCGTCGAGTCTCAAAAATATCCAAAAATTATAATGCTTAATAGTGGAATAAACATTCTGTAAGTTGAAACACTGCAAATAATATCATCGATATAGAGATTGGAGCTAAAGCAAGTTATTCGAAGTCAACTATGTGACAACACGGTATTTTCATGGTGTCTGATGATACTGTATGTGTTTTATATTTTATTGCGTTAGAAGTACAGATGCCCTTCGAATTATATTTTGAATGGATCTGCATGTTACTAGTTATATAACTGGTCATTATTAATTTAACTACATATGGGACTATTTTAGTTCGCGCAATATATTGGAACTAAAATTAAACTATGTGGGAAACAGAATCTCAAATAGGTAATAATTTAATATTCAATTAATTCAGCTGATTGAATAAGGTCCTGTTTTTGCGAGTCGATATTAATTAATTTTAAATTTGAGATCCTTTTCACCTGTATAGTATTTGGCTGCAACTGCGACAGCGGTATTACATTTTCTGAATTCATGTCGAAAGCATCATTTTAAAGAAAGACTGGAATAAGATATCGTATTCAGATTTTTAATTTGCAGAAATATTGTCTTCATCTTACTATGTAGTTTTCTCGCCGGTTGTCTCTAATATTCGAACCATTTAATCGATACGTTAATTGGAACAGATACACATTGTTCAGGCACACTTTGCCATCACAGATAAACACCGCTTATTTACAGACGATGGCTTAGTTTTAAAGGAATATCAGGGGACGAATTAAATATGAGAACATAATAGAACACATACGTATAGTTCCCATCCAGCATATATTTACATCAACAAGGAGAGGTGATAGCACCACACTTATATTTACTATGGAGTTTGCCATCATGTTTACAAAAGAGAAAGTGTAGGAAAAACAAATATTTTCAGGCTAACACCTAATCATATGCAAAGTGAGGAAGTAGCTCACATATGTATACATACCATGCAACATATCACCAGGGCTCCCGGGTTTCCGAGTGGTCTAAGGTGGTCATCTTTACAGATAACGTACATGTCTCACCCTTTTGTTCGCGTTGTTTCAATTGTGGGGCCCGGTATGTTAAGTAAGCTTGTCATTAGCTTCCCATGCGTCGATGGTTCTTCCCGGGGTTTTACCGGGTTCTTTCTCGATGACTTTTACTATCCACCATCGGTTAGAAAAACAAAGACAAACAGGTATAAAAAAGAACATTCCATCAATTGCACAAAACGAAACTAAAATATATACTATATGTTTTTTCCCCAATACACCACAGCACAAACAAACCTGGAAGGTATCTGACTTAACACTTACTATCTAACACACAATGATCTATATCAAAGGGTGGAGTAACATATTTTCATACATGCAAATATAACGACTTTCAACACGCATGACTTCATGCATAATCTCTTTTTCACACTGATTAAATCAGTACAATACACGCTTAGGATTTAAACATGAAAGATGGTTTTAATGATACAGGTAGAACAATACAAACACATGGTTAACTAAGCAATTCACATGAAAGATGAGCCATGGAACTTAATGTTGCTACCAGATTGTTTTTAATGTACGTGATTCGTATACATGTATATATATATATATATATATATATATATATATATATATATATATATATATATATATATATATATATATATATATATATATATATATATATATATATATAATGTGTTAATTATCTTCTTTGCAGGCATATAGTTGCTTTTGCATTCATGATGAATTGGACCATGACTTCAGTAAAATTGTTGTTCTTATGTGCAATTTTATCTGAACTGATTGCATTTTCTACTGGAAATCATGAGAACGTTTCAGCTTTGACTTTCACAGGAACAGTGCTTTCAGAAAGACCTTCCAATACAAGGGATACAACTGAATCCATCCATTACATACTACATCAAACTGCCGAGGTTCAAGCCAGTATGAAATCGCCGGCTTTAGAAACGAATTCAACTGAAGGGACAATCATGGCTACGCAGGAGGTTTCGATAAAGCCAAGATTAAAACCTGAACCGCCTTCACTATTTCCGGTATTGAGTACGATGCAACCAAACCTTTCTATCATACGAGAATCAACAAGGACGATTCAAAATGAGAATGAACCAAGTAACTACTTTTGCCCCCCAGAGTGTGATTGTTGGTTGAACGTAGTTCCCAGCCGCTACCTTAGTATCACCTGTAGTCTTCAGCACATCAATGAGATGACTAATTTCGACGTTTTCAACAGAACTGTATTATCCAGTACCCTAACACTTCTTTGCGATCCTCTCAGATTGATGAAAAGTAAATTGCATCCCTATATGTTCAGAGGACTTCATTCTTGCATTGCCCTTACTATTTTAGATTGTCAGTTTGATTATTTGCCGGAAAAAACGTTCTATGGCATGACAACTCTGAGAGAACTTAAAATATATAATGCTGCAGAAATAACTTTCCACACGGCTGCATTTGAAACGATACCATTTCTCGAGGAATTATCGATTATACAGAGCGGAATGTCTTCTGCACCATCTCTGTGCCGCCTGCACAATCTGCGGTTGGTCAATTTCACTGATAACAATATCGGAACATTGGATGAAACTGGTCTTTTATGTGATGCCCCTTTTAAAAACTTACAAGTAATTGACTTGTGCAAAAATAATCTTCGGAAAATAGTTATAAATATTTCTGATATTTCAGATAATCTGCTACATTTATCTGCATGCGATAACAAAATAGAACAGATCTTAGAGCACGCCTTTAGGGGATTATATTTTTTGTCATCGGTGGATATAGGAAATAATCTTATAGCATCATTATCCAGTTACATATTCCAGGACGTCAATGGGTTAGAAGTCTTGAACTTAAACAAGAACAGACTGACAAACGTTTCTTCTGGACTACTGAGCCATCTCCAAAATTTAACTGTTCTCGATTTATCTGATTTATCACTAAATATGCCCATCTTTAATGAGATAAAAAATCTGCACAATTTGCAAAAGCTGGTTCTGAAAAACAACTGTATTGAAAACATAAAGATGTCGTCCCTCAGCCACTTTTCACGGATGAAATATCTGGATATTTCCGACAACGACATCAGGATTTTAGCTCCGAATATATTTATGTCTCTACAAAATCTTGAAGAGCTACATATTTCTGGAAATGTAATCGAAACAATAAGTAAGGATGCGTTTAATGGACTATCAAAAGTGTTTTTTCTGGCTTTGCAACGTAATAAGATCCGTACCTTACACAGAGAGTGTCTTCAACCTCTCCTCGCATTGAGTGTTCTCAATCTATCTTATAATGCCATAGAAAAGCTACCATCGTTTCAAGGACTCCATAATCTGTTATATTTGGATCTGAGGCATAACAACATAAAGCTCCTTGATAATTCAACATTTGCGGGTACCAGTGGCATTGTAGTAATCAACCTGAACAACAACAGAATTAAAACTATCCGGGCAAGAACGGTTAAATATTTACGACGTCTGGAGAATCTTTACATTAAAAATAATGAAATAGATGATGTAGAATACGATGCATTCGGAGACACAACAATTAAATATCTGAATTTACGAAACAATAATATATCCGACATAAATTTTTTTCAACATAGTAATTTCGCAGGTCTTCGTAAGCTTGATCTCAGTTACAATAATATTAGACAGAATATTTCCTCTAATTTCTTTAGGACATTTCAAGGGATTGAACATTTATTTATTTCTAATAATAAAATTCAAGGGGTATATAGTGGTGCATTCGAATCCCTTCTTAATCTTCAGTCTCTAGATATTTCCTATAATGAGATAAGACACCTCGATGAAACTGCTCTGAAAACATCATCGATATTTACGACGATAAGTCTAACAGGAAACCCCTTCAATTGTGATTGTAACATGCAATGGATACAAAAATGGCAGTTGTATCCCAAATTAAATGATAAACATCTTATAGATCTGTCTACGATCACTTGCACAATATTCGATGGTACCAGTGATTCCTTGCTCTACAGAGATGCTATCGAAGATTTCCTTTGTCAGTATGAGCGTGAGTGTAACGCTTACAAATGTTCGTGCTGTAACTCAGATGCCTGTGCATGTTTGCACATCTGTCCCGATAAGTGTGCGTGCTTTCACAGAGTTGACGGATCAGTTAACTTGATCCGATGTGAAAGAAAAGGGTTTGATCAAGTTCCAGAAGAAATACCTCCGGCATCAACCCATCTCTACCTGGATGGAAATAATATATCTGTAGTGTCGATATATGATTTCCCAAAGATGTTACACCTCGAGTATCTTTCCATGAATGATTCAAATATACATGCGATACATGATTACACATTTGCGAAACTGTCACTAATGAAAACATTACATCTTAATGGAAACTCCATATCTACAATTTCCTCAAAAACTTTCTTTGGACTGAACAAGTTACAACGATTATCACTTAGCAAAAACAGAATAACGTTTATAGAATCTGGATCTTTCAGTCAGGTTCCTGAGATATACTATCTGGATTTGTCCAAAAACTTGCTCCACGAAGTAGAAGGATCTGTGTTGTACGAAATATCTTTTGCATCATCGCTCAATCTTTCTGGTAATCCATGGACTTGTGACTGTGAATTTATAAAACATTTTGTCAATTTTATGTATTCCAACGTTAAAAGATTAAAAGATTTTTCTGAATTGACGTGCACCACAAAAACTACTTCACCCACAAACACGACTATAAATTTGTCGGATACATTGCTGTTGGATTTGTGTCCAGTTATTAACGTGCGTCAAAGTAAGGAATTAACACATAACGTTATCATGGTGTCGATGCTAACGACTTTACTCGTGGCTGTCGTGATTGTAGTTATTTTTGTCTTTGCCATTTTCCGGAACCGCGATTTTCTGGAAGTTTGGATTTACGTGAAGTTCGGCTGGCGAATCTGTAATAAAGAAGAGGACCAAACAGATGCATACAAACCATATGATGCTTTTGTTTCCTACAGCAGTAAGGATGAATACTATGTGGTGCATGAGCTAGTTCCAGTTCTAGAAAATGATTTGAATTACAGACTCTGCGTTCATTATAGAGATTTCCCTGTCGGAGCAGCGATTGCAGACAACATTGTGTTTAGCATTGAGTCCAGTAAGCGTGTAATAATGGTATTATCAAATAATTTTGTCGAGAGCGATTGGTGCCATTACGAATTTCATATTGCTCATCAAAGGCTCCTAGCGGAAAAGAAAAACAGGATCATTATGATTCTTTTGGATAACATTGATAAATCAAAACTCGTCCCTGAATTGAAAGATTATATACAGACAAACACGTACGTACACCAGAACGATGCTTGGTTTTGGGAAAAGATCAAATATGCTATGCCTTAAGTAAAAACAAAACATGGATTAAAGTATTTGTACTATTGTCATTGTTTTTTATTGGTTCATCAGCAATTCGTCTTCTTCTTCTTCTTCTTCTTCTTATTATTATTATTATTATTATTTCAGATAAAAATATTTTATTGATACATCTACGTTGGCCACTGGTTTGAACTGTAACTGCCTGATAACAACGCGTGGTTTAGGAAAAATGTTTGATATGCTGTGTCATGATTGAAGTTTGAATCGTTTGTTTGTCTGACAAATGTCATTGCTAATGTTTAAAAGCCGCATACATCATAGTTTATGCTGTACTATTGATTAAGCATCCAAAAAGCCACCTTTGCTGAACAATACATTTAAAACACCAGGGGACCTTTTCGTCTCACCCGTTGAGTATAATTCGTTTCTGACATGCGCGAACCTAAATGACGAAAAGTAATCATAACTTGTGAAAACTACATTTAATCCAAAAGCACCTTATCCTTATATAAGTTCTCCATGTTGTATGCAAAACTAAAGAAAGAAAAATATAGCGAAAAAGAAGAAAAGCAAAGTAGTGTTTGTTTGTTGTAAGAGTGTGCTCTACCTCGCTTGGGCCACATATTATTGGCTTCACAATATTATTCGCTTCTTACTCAGTTACCCTAACTCTATGGTTTTTAAAAGCAAGTTCTCCGGTAACCAATACTTGTATTAATTAAGCATACAAGAGGATTGATAGAGGACAAATGTCTTACTGATCTCTCTAGTGGGAAATTCCCCGTCAATGCTCCATTTATATAGTACGTGATGTTGTTATACATAGTTTGTATCCATTTACATTTTTTTCCCTTAAACCCACATTATGTAAGACTTTGTTATCAATGAAACCATGATAATTTCGATCAAAATATTTTACTTAATCGAAAAGTGCTCTGGTATATGTTTTGAAATGTATATTATGAACAAAGTCTTCTATAGTTCCTGGATCGAAATTGTGATACGTGTATTTTTTAGGAGGTAATTTCGTATCTCATGTAGAATTGGTTTATATATTGTGTTAAATAGTATTAACTCGTATCTTGTCTATTTTCGTATCCTTGCCTTTTTTTCGTTTATAATATTCCATCTTCTATATATCCTTCTCCCTATTGTGTATTTATTGCAGAATTTGTCCGGTCTTATCTTTGCACCTTAATTCATATAATTGTCACGTTCTTTCATTCGCTCCTCTATCCTCGTTTCCTCATCCTTTATGGACCATCTTTCTTATATATCTTTTCATATTTCTCTTTACTTCCATTCTCACTGGATTTTCTTCGTTAACTATGATATTTTTTGTAATATACCTATACGAACTTCGTCTTTAAAGTATTCTCGTTTGTGGGTTTTTTAATAGATTCAAATCATCTGGATCATCTAAGTAAGCGGTGATCTTTTTCCGTACCACACGCTCTGAGTGAGTGACATTACTATTTTGATTTGTAAGATCAGCGGTTTGTGATCGACTACCATATCACCCAATATGCTACAGTCTTGTATATTTACTTCATTTCCCTCTGTGATATAAAAAAATATCTAATTGGCTTCTTCTATTCTCTCCGTACTTATGCGTATATGTCTCCTGTTGGCTTTTTTCTCTGTATGTGTCAGATTTATTATGAAATTAGTCCTTCAAATAATCATGCTATTAGGAACGTATAAATTGAATAAATGCCAGTTATTTAGTCATATGACACATTCTTCCTGACACAGTCGTTGAATTTTCATTTATTGAATGTTTAAATCCTTGGCTGCACGTTGTATTATTGTGGATACCCAAAATTTTAAATCGATTTGGTGCTCATTCACTCAAACTAGAACGGAAAGTTTCGCTTCCAGGTTTTAGATGGTTTCTTTAGTCGTGTAATGAGTTTCTTTGATTAGGATAATGTCATAACCCTTAGCTATTCTGGTTACTGTATCTATTCCCCCACTGATACCACTGTCATTAATAGTGAAGATCTTAAGGTTTATTCCCTCCATCTTGCCTATAGAATATAGTACTTTGTTTTGCTTTTTTTATTTTGCCGTTAAGTTACATGTTTCTTAAATTCTCTTTCATTATTTTTTGTTTGCTTAATCAACACATCTTCTTCAAAACTTATCTTGCTCTTATTTATGTCGTCTCTTGTCAGAGACAGCGCACGTCTTCGCTCCGGACAGGCCACTCGGTCTTGTGTCTTTTATTCTCCAGAGGTTTTTGTGTTTCAAAAGTTTCAACTATTTTCTTCTGAGGATATACGTCTGCTCTAATGAAATACACTCCTTCAAGGTATCTTGAAGTTTTGGGTTCTGAACGATTGTTTGGCGTTAACGTTTGCGGGCAGTAACATTGTAATTGTAATCCCCCGATGGAATTTGAATTTTGGTGCCATATTCTATATGCATGTTTTGTCTTTAATATGTTTTGCCCATGTTATATTGCAACAAGCAGGTGTATGTTTTTGCTTTCTGGAATGTTTTAAGCGTGAGGTATTATCTGATGTGGTTGTGTTTTAGAATCCATATTGTTCAATTTAATTTCTTCTTACATGATAAAACATTATATTAGGTTAATTCTAAATCTTCTAGAACCGGATCATTTGTGTGATTTCTTTCCGTCGGTTCCTTATCTTGTGATTGTTTCAAGCGATATTCACTCTCACCCACCACAGTTAATGCCGCTGTTTGTGAGTCCGAGATGTCTTCAAATGTAATTTTCTCGAGTATGTTCCACGGTGCCTTTGTATTCTCCAAGTAAATTTTTGTTGTTGTTTTTTTTCATTTTGTTCTTCGTTTTTCTTTTGCGCTTTCTTTTTCGCTTTCGTTTTCTCTCTTGCGCTTGTTTGCTCATCGCTCTTTCATTTTCGGGGAGGTGTCAAACATTCAATAGTTATAACAGCCATAGACGCGTCTGAGTATAGTGTGAGCAGGTCGGGCTGAATAGACAACAATACTCGGTCAAAATAAGGCTTCTAATAAAGTTGGTCATACGGGGAGACGGTCCTATACCACTTTGCTACAGGTTCGTACAAATAACGCTTCAAGAAAGTGCTTGCGACTAATGTCACGAAAAATCGCGGTTAAATGAATTGACCTTTTAACCGAACCTTCTCACTAGAGTAGCTGAAATGTAGCTCAACCAAAGATTTTATAAAGCCGAATGCGATATCGTGTTCTTGGATCGTGTAAATTTATGGATTACCTGGCTTTCTGATCATTAGCAAAGACGTTTTCAAACCTAATCAGGTCCATATCACCGAGACACCAAATCAGATCAATATTTTGCCGCGAAAGTGTATCAACGCTATTAAAGACAACCAAATTATTGCAGTTTCTCTAATGACTTTAGGGATATGAACGTATCGCTGTGTGACGAAAATGACTGCACTGTTTTCATGTGTACATCGTGAGAACATTCTGGCTGGATTTGTTTGCTTATCGATCATAACATCATAGCATAACACTCTTATATTAATAAAACCGCGAAGGACATCGACTCGTGCTGCATTATCTTTGACAGTGGTAAATTAAATTACGTCTACGTCACCGACGTTGTTGTTTTGTAAAGCGTTTACATTTTCATTGAATTCATCAAGAATATTATTTCATAGCTGGTCATCACACTGAGTTTTACCAGACCTATGTGTGCCGCTGATGAATTTAAAGTGAATTTCGATTGATCATGCGTGTCATGCTCATGATCGCTTATACAATTCAAGATCTGCAACAACGACATATTGCCTATATCAAGTTGCTTCATACACTGACATCTATAACTAATAAAAATATAATGGACTCTCTGACCAGTTGGATGATAAGATCGGCGATGAGTGGTAAATTTGCGGTGGTGGGTCTAGCTTTCCCCAACCCTCCTGGACGGGTAATTGATTGTACGATAATTACAATAATGGAACCGAGTTATTAAGGTCTAAGAGGATACTGGAAGGGCAGAGCAGCGATAAAAAACTCCCTGAGGCAGCAGGTATTCATCGTGATGCTGGAGATGGGCTCTTCAGACAGGCAATAAGGCAAATTTATCTGTCGTCACCTAAGACACTTCGATACGGACGGTTTACTGTTACCACTCCCAATGAAGTTCATCAGACATAAATTTTGTTCTTATCCCATGACATTGCTGTAACTGGCTCAGTACGTAAATGTGAACGACAGAAACGCATATACAAATACGCGTTGACGGTCGTCGATCTTGCGAGTAGATACAAAGAAGCGGAACATCGTGATCATGAAATACTTGAAACCCATTGATGCAATCGCGAATAAACACATACAGACTAAATGCCACTCTTCCTCACAGAAACCGTTACGAAAGAGTGAATTTGAAGGTGATAGAAAAAGACCAGTTTATCTTATCTGGAGTGTAAACACAAATTACATTTTCAGCGTGATTACATTTACGGGCAGGCCTACGATTTAGAAACTAGATTTATTGGCTCCTCAGCGTGGATTTGTCAGTGAACAATTACAAGTAATTCCTGAAGATAAACCATTACGAGAAGCATGGATTAATCAGCAAATCAAGACACTAGCGACCATACTTCTCTTACATTCAAGACAGGTGAGTATCACATTCATGCGTGTATGGCCCAAACCATTTTGATTTTGTCCACAGGAAATTATCATGTGTCATTACGAAAATAACCTCAAGACATTATATCGTTATAGAGACTGTTTTGCCGCTGAATAATTCAACATGACGATCAAACCCGCGTTTAGTTTGTTTTTGTAATTTCGTTGATAACTAGCTAATGTTTTTCTTGCCGGTGTCTTGTTAATTTTCTGAGGCCGATTATCTTCCACAGTATAAACCATCCTGTGTAGTTAATACATTTCTTGTAACTCCCGATGCTGCCAGATACCCTAAAGTTTACATTTCGACACGATCATCGATAATCCAAGCACTGGTATCTGAGCACGCATATAAAATCCCTTAATTCATCAATCGCTGTCTCTGGATTATAAATGCGCATCATCACACATTGAATCTTTTTGGACTTAATTCTCATCCTTGCTTTTAGCCTCTTAAATGATTCACTGGTGGTCCTGTGGTCTTATAACATTTTCGATAGCGCCGACATGTTCTTTAAACAAGTCATGTGGCGATTTACATGTGATTGCGGAAGACTGACCATGATCGTTGCACATGATAATCACTGTTGGTTTTGTAAATAACAAATAAAGAAACATTTTTAAAGTATCTTCATATACTTACCGTATATTTCATCCCAGATAATGATGTTTGGAATTTTTTCGCACCCATTTTTTTCTGGAGTCAACGAATCACCGCACCAGCGAAAGAAAATGTGATACGTATAAGACTTAACACTTCTCTCTTTCGTCACCATGCTAGGTCGGTGAGCTCGTGTTAGCACCAGCATGTTGGTTGGGGATCCTGGGATCCAGGTAACCAATCTTCGTACAATTGTAGTTTTATCAGAACCACCAGGTTCATTAACATAAACCGTTTTATGACGCGACACGTTATCTGTTACCGATGATGCTGAGGATGGTTGCGACAATTGCCCATTTCGTTAATAATTACATATTTTCTCATTTGTAACTCGCCAGTGCCCCATGGAATTCCGTCTACATTTATTAGAAGTGTGTCTTGCAGGCCTTTGTATGACTGTGGAGACTCTGTAGGAATCCATAGGAAATAGATCATTGATAACATATTTATTGATATGTAAAAGAGCATTGAAGATCTCAAATGAACAAACTTCAGCGAATCCCCATTTTAGCTGATAATAGTACCTACCGTAGTTACATTTGGTAGGTTTGTACTCTCCATGGTGGTTAATACACTTTATTTGCCGTGTCAGCAATGATAAAGTCGAATTCTAGCTCGTCTATGATTAACCTTGTAGCGGCACGTATTGTCAAGTAAGGCTCCATGTTTCTGCCTATGACTTTTGCTAAAGATATTTCCTTTCTTGTCGTTGCTTCCCTGTTTTGGAAACCAGACCTCGTATTGTGGTCTTTATGAAAGTATAGTTTGAAACACTGTCAGCGATAATAATATCTTCATATCATGCATATATCACAATAGCACTATTGAGGCCGAACACGTTTATTAGATATATCTCCGGATGCGGTTCGTTAAAATGTTGACCACACGAAGCAGGAATGACCGGATGAACATTCTCGGCAAATCCGAGTGAGTCAATCTTGGAAATTCCTGTAGTCAAACTCTCCAAATAAGGTTCACATTCATCCATTCACAGAAATCTTCCGGGATAACATGAAACCATGTCAATGGAGATAATATCCCTGGAATCATATTAAGTGTTCCAGATAACTCCATGTCAATATTCAATACACGAATTCTTCAAGAAATTCTCGAGGTGTTGGTCGCCATGAATTTTATCCTGCAAAACTGAGCAAATACAAATGAGAGAGCGAAACAATTACTCAGTAATTCACTTAATAGAATTTTATCGTTTGTGTATTTTAGTGCAACTTACGTCATTTGCTCATGAAGACAGTCCCTACCATAATGACACCAATTTATCAGATTCACCGGGGGCGAAACAGCCACATCAACACTGGATCGGTTTTGCAGATATTATAAATACACTCAAAATTATCACCGTAGTAAAGTCTAACATTTTGTATGGGTTTAAATTTAGTTATGCTCGTGGTTCATGCTTGGGAGAAGTGATCAGTTATAACTATATGGGACCCTATCTTTTAATACTGGGAGTTTAACAAGATCGTATTGGTACTGGTCAATACTTCAATCGTGGATTTTAATTGTGTTTCTAACTGAGCAATATCTTTTATTCTGGCTCCATTCTATCTGACACCTTCAGCCTATTTGTTTATTAATTTGCGTCGCGGATATATTAGACATTTACATCGTAACGCGTTGAAGGTATATATTTTTGGACCTTACAATTAGAAATAACATGCTACGATACCATTCTTGACGAAGCTCCAATCCCATATGATGTATGATTTACTTTCAAATTTTCCCTACGATCCCAATGAATGCATCTGCGGACAAAAAGTATCTGCTTGTGTCATGAACTTGTATAACGGTATGAAACTATCAAATGCGGGATAAGACACACGCTTGATCATTTTATTATATTTACTGTTATCTGCAATTATTTTCCGAAGATAGTGCGAGATCCTCACGATCAATTAATGATCAAAGTTGAATCCACGACGACGTCGATCAGACCGCTTACATTTATTAGACAAGCTTTAATATTTTTCCTGTCTCGGCGGTTTCTTTTGTGACAGGCACGCTAGCGAATGTTTTAAGCCGTTCTTTTGCAGCTTGATTTATTATTTTACTGACACTTGCTGTCATCACTTTGGTCCTGGGCAGTTTACTGGCTTTGGCTTTAATCATATCAATTATGCGAGTCTGTCTCATACTGCTGAAAGTGATTTATCATTGTTTTGCAATCGGTATTAATTTTAGATCTACCGTTATGAATAGACCTTGAACGACATCATTGAATCAATCTTCATAGATAACATTATGTGTTGGTAATCGTGAAGTTGTCATCATGACCAGCACAGGTCCGCGTTGGGCCTTGTTCATGATCATGTTATTTTGCTGTCATTGATTTAATTGCATACCTAATAGCTGTAGTAATGGATGGTAATTTCATCGGTATTTGCCCGATAAATGTTCATTTCCATGACACCACCTGTAAATAAACGCCGAGAAATCGCATCGCAGTAGCTTCAGTGATGATTTCGGGGAAATTACCACCAGTCAGAATTTCCAGTCGATCAGTATTATCAGGTACGTTATCAGAGCAAACGTTATCCTGTAGAGTGTTAAGGCCACTTCCTTGAATAGCAAGGCCACTTCCAGTGTTCTTTCCTGATGGAGGATCTTTGACATAACTTCTACATTTTCCATCTTTTTTCAGATCTATTTCTTGCTCTTGCTTTTCACCTTGCTTCTTTTAAATTTCGAAGTTGACGATTCATTTCGTCTTGTTTTCATTCCCTTCCTTGTTGAAATTTTCAACATATTATTCTAATGCCTGGTCAAATAATTTAAAATCTCCATCGTCATCTCTGACATAAAGGGCAATGCGATAAACATATGATCAGTGAGGTGATCTGTCCCTCGACTTCCCCCCCAAATGGCCAACTTTGTTTAAAACCTTATTTTCACGAGTAGCTTGCTCTATTAAGAACTCGGCTCACTTATCCTCAGACGAATGCGTAGAAGCTATTTCACTGGTTCGTTTGTTTCAGCGACCATATTTGTCCGAATGTTTTCGTCTATTCAGCTCCTCGCTGCTCTTAGTCTCATCCTCGGTCATAATCCTCTGCATATAGTTGGAAAGCACCAGAATGTTGCCATATTGTCTCTGGGTACGAACATCATCTCATATAATTGACCCTGGTGTTTTATTGAGTCTGCTGCTATGTTTTAGACATAGCACGTTGTAAGCTCGGTCACAAATTGTCGTACAATGATATTTCATATTAATCCTAGACCGCTTCGGTTGCCTATTGGTTAGAGCGCCTGTCTCGAATGTGGGAGTTTGTGGGTACTAACAGCTGCCACGATTGGCGCTCAGGATTAAGGGGTTAGTGTTAAGACTGGTCGGCCTGTTGTCAGAATAATGTGATTTTGTGGGATATCATGCTACACGTTTGCGACATGACGCCATATTGCTAGGCATCCCTATCAATTGCTACGCAGCAGACATCATACCGATAAGCCCCATAAATTGTTAAAGCTACGTTAAAAATCAAAATCACACACACACACAAACACACACTCACGCACACACAAACACATTGATCAATTATGGTTACTTACAACGAATAACGTGAATATATATTATGTAATATACTACGATCTATGTAATAAAACTAATACCACGGCTACATGGTTCTATATAAACACGTTTTTTTAAAAATATTAAGGAACGAGCAGTGCAAAGCCACTGACATTTTTAGATATTTAAAAGACTGGAGATTTAAGGGCTGATAATTAGGACTTGTAGAAGAAAGGCTACTTTGTCTAAGTGTGCAGTACATCCATCCATCCATTCATACATGCATGCATGCATGCATGCATACATACATACATACATACATACATACATACATACATACATGCATACATACACACATACAGACATGCATACATTTAAACAAAATCGGCATCTGACAGAACATGTAGGCGTGAAAATGTTCTACATGAACAGAGATTTATTTTTGAACGTTTCTTTGGTCTCATATTAAATGACATTATTGTCGTTCAAATCAACTGCAAGAAGTTAGACATAGCACGTTGTAAGCTCTGTCACAAATTGTCGTACAATGAAATCGAGGCCGTATGAAGATAAATACATAATTTGCGAGGCGAAGTTGTGAGACAAAACGAAATTGCGGCCAGTACTATTATCAAGCATCAAGACGGGTGAACAGTACGATTTGATTAGAAATGCACGTGGAAAATAGAACGCACTTGGCACAAGATACCGCTTAGTATTTAATTTTTCAAGGATTTGAATCAATCATATACACCATTCCGTGGTAATTGGTTCTCGTTTTCGTTTATGGAAGCAGAGTAATGTATTTTGTTGTTGTCTTCTACAGTATATTATCTGTTCTGGTTTGGTTTAGTTTCTTTTGTTTTGCTTTCGATCTATTATTAACGCCCAAATGAGGAGGATTCAGTGGCATTGTAGGAAATTAATTTAATAACAAAAGAATTAAAGCTATCCGGGCAATGCCTTTCCGAAATTTACAACATATGTTAATACTTAACATTGCAAATAATGAAATTGACCTTTTAGAATACAGTACATTTGGCGACTTGCCAATTATGGAACTAAAGTTACGAAACAAAAATATATACGACAAAAATGTTTTCCGACATAGCAATTTCGCAGGTCTTCGTAATCTTAATCTGAGTCCCAATAATTTTAGACTGCATATATCCTCTCATTTTTTAACACATTTCAAGCAATTAAACATTGATTGATCTCAAATAATAAACTTGAAGGATTATTTATTCGTGCATTCGAAACCCTTTTTAATCTTCAAATTCTCGACCTCTCATATAATGAGGTAATACATCGCGATCAAACTGCATATACAACATTATTAATATTTACAACATTAAAACTACAAGGAAATCCTATCAATTGCGATTGCAACTTGCAGTGGGTTCAGAAATGGCTTTCGTATCCAAATATATATGGTATGCTTATTATAGACAGTGTTACGCTCACGTGCACCGTATTTAATTGTCCGATTGATTCTGTGATCTAGATGCTTGATACCGGAGATTAACTTTGTCAGCATAAAAGTCATTGTAACATTTTTATTTGTTTGTGCTGTTTCTCAGATGTATATGCATGTTCGCACATCGTCCCGAGGAGTGCATGTGTTTTATAAGCAGTGACAGATCAGTGAATTCGGTCCTCTGGGAGTGAAAACTGTTTGATGATGTACCAGGATAAATACCTCTGGCAGCAACGCGTCTTTACCTGGATGGAAATAGCATTACAGTAGGGTCGATACATTCCTTTCCAAATACGATACGCCTCGAGTATCTTTCTATGAATAAATCCATGCGTCTTAATGGAAACTTTAATCTTTGATTTCCTCAAAGACTTTCTTTGGTCTGAACAAATTGCAACGATTATCACGTAGCAAAAACAGAATACCTTTTATAAAAGATTTATCTTTCAGTCATCTTCTTGCTACATACAATCTGGACGTTTCCAAAACTTGCTATGCAAGACGAGGGATGTTTCTTGTATAAAATATCTTTGCTGCATCGTTCAATCTTTCTGGCAATCAATGGTCAGGTGATTTTGAATTTCTAATATATTTTGACAATTTCATATAGTCCAACGTCAAAACAATAAAATACATTTCTACATAGACCTGAACCAAAAGCACTGCTTCACCCTCCATCACAACTATATTATTGTTGATTACATTGTTATCTGATTTGTGTCCAGTTATTATCGTGCGCCAAAGTAAGGAACTCGTACATAAAGTTACCTTGGTGTTGCGCTAACAACTTTACTTGGGGCCCTCGTGATTATTGTAACTATTCTCTTTGGCGTCTTCGGAATCGTGATTTTCTGAAAGTTTGGATTTACGTAAAGTTCGCTGGCGAATCTGCAATAAGGAAGAGGACCAAACAGATGTGTACAAACCATTTGATGCTTTTATTTCCAACAGCAGTAAGGATGAAGACTAGGTGATGCATGAGTTAGTTCCAGTTCTGGAAAAGAATTTGAATTACAGACTCTGCGTTCCTTATAGGGATTTCACAGTCAGAGCATCGATCGTAGACAACTTTGTTTCTAGCGTACAGTCTTGTAAGCGAGGATTTGTGGTGTTATCGAATAATTATGTCGAGAGTGAATGGTGCCATTATGAATTTCAGACTGTTCATCAAAGGCTACTAGCACAAAAGACATGTTGGATTTCGTTGGTTTTATTTATTGTTGTTGTTGCTGCACCCGTCGTCGTTTTCAAAGCTTGGTTATTATTTCTTGTTGCTGTTGTAGTTGTTGTCGTTTTCCTGCTTGTTTGTTTATGTTGTTGTCGTTGTCGTCGTTTTACTGCTTAAAAAAGCCGAATTGTCTGATAAATCTAAACTGGTTGTTTGAAAATATTTGTATTTTTTGTATTTTGTACAGGCCCAAAGAAAGACTAACGGAACTATAATAATAATAATAATAATACACAGAAAGATTATATTGATAATCCTCTTTGTACGATGAACTGGATTGTAAATGACTGGTAATGATGCTTTGCTTAAGGGAATATATTCGATATTATGTTTTATGACTGAAGAGAAGAACTGAAGCTTTTGATTGTCTCAAAAACAGCATTACTTATTGTTTAAAGGCCGCAGACATTATAGTTTAAATTGTACTATCGATTGACAATCACCAGCCTCTCTTACCCTGCATAAAATGTAAAACACAATGGAATCGCACTTGTTGAGCATAATAAGTTCATATCAATGCGCCAGTCTAAATGAGCGAACATAATCATAACATATTAAAATCTACATGATAGGTGGATGTGAGAAATAATGTGCTGTGAACATCTCTCATTATTTTTCACTAAAAATTCTGCTAACATTTTACTATTCAGCTCGAAATACAAGACCCGATCTGTTATTGATCCTTGATGTGCCGTTATTGAAAATATTGTCAGTATTCTGCACTGATAGCCACAAAATCATGTCATTGCATTATATGAAGTTTACGTCTTTTCGGTAGTGATAGCGGCAAAATATGGCTTTAAGAAAAAGTGAAGATTTTCTACACATATGACACAAACACATACGCACACAAACAAACACACACGTACAATAGCTGCACTGAAATTCGATATGTGCTTTAAGGTGCAACTTGGTCCGAGATCTCCATGAACAAACGACCGTTTCCTCAGTAGGCGGCAACATTTAATGAAGTCTTTCTATCGAAGACAACATTCAGGTTTGGTAGCAGCCCATGCCTAATGAGAAAGAAATTTGAACTCGGTGTACTGGGTGGATCCAAATGATAACTACAGAAATATTAATTCGCTCAAGCGTGTTGTTGCAATGCTAATATATTCTCTCTCTCTCATTTATATATATATATATATATATATATATATATATATATATATATATATATATATATATATATATATATATATATATATATATATATATATATATATATATATATATATATATATATATATATATATATATACTCCGTCTATGTTACCATATGCTCTCAGGATATCCATATTATACGTAGCGGAGCATGATGCACGTATCCAACCCATCCCCCAATTATGGGTCCGATTGGTTCATGTGGATCAAATTAAAATGCGTTTAAATGAATCACATATAAGTGTTATGATTCGGGTTGCATCAAAACCTTCTTCCCAGCTCTTGCTATGAGATAGGATTACTCATAAGTTAAGAAATGTCTTTCCCCATGGTGAGAGAGAGAGAGAGAGAGAGAGAGAGAGAGAGAGAGAGAGAGAGAGAGAGAAAGAAGAAGGAGTTTCGGCTCTCTAACAAGGTTGTCACAAATGACCGTGTTGATACGTCTACATCTTGGGGAATGAGGTAAGGAATCGCTGTAAGGAATAAACAGACATGTTCAGATTCAAGGAACGAGCTAGCCCTTCGTAAGCCAGCTTTTCTATTTATAAAGGCTTTGCTTTCGCTCAGTCTAGTTAGAACAGAACTCTAGACCATTCCCAAGGCCATCGTGTGAACCATTTGAGTATCTCATTTATTATTGATTTAATAATTTGTCTGTTCAGCAGCTTCCGACCAAATCTAAATTGCTGACATTTAGATACGAGCGAAATGTATTTAATGCTGACTATTGCCAACATTTAGATACGAGCGAAATTTATTTTATGCTGACAATTGCTGACATTTAGATACAAGCGCAATGTATTTCATAGATTTCTGCACCTGCTCGTAAAGCGCGATCTTTATAAAATAGCTTACGGTTATAGTACACAAGTAGAAAAAAATTTATCTCAATAGATTTGAGTGGAAAATTAATTTCAATATTTATACTTTTGTTTAAAAGTTCTGTCCTAATAATACCCTTCGGGACATTTGAGCCGAGTCATCAAAGCTCGATGTAGAAGAAAAAATATTACATTTATAAAGATGAAAGATCAAAAATACAGTAATAATTGAAATAGTCGGTAAAATTCAAAATATACAATGAAAAAAATATTAACATTCATTTAGTGAAGTTCAAAAAGTAAAGAAGGAGAAAACTGTAAAATACTCAGTATAATGAAACTAAAAAAAGAAGAAAAAATAAAAAATACAATGAAAGGTACATTGCAATGTATTTAGTAAAATTCAAATAAAAATAGAATCAAAAGAACACTTTACGATATTCAATAAAATTTTAAATTACAGGGAAAAAAGGATGGCACGACACTCAATAAAAATTGAAAGGATACAATGACCAAAAAACGTTTTAATATATTTCAATAAAATTCTACGTAATCTACATTTACGACTAGTCATGTTGGACGATTATCGCCATAACAAGAGGATTCTAGACATTATACGATCAAGGTAATTTCCTGTGTGGTACTTTAATAACAGAAGCACTTAACATTTTTTATTATCTTACTGTGTATTTGTGTTTTGTGCTGGATTGGTTTGAATATCCTTAAGTGCTAAATATGAGGGTAACGCGGACCATTGGGGAAAAATACGTATTCTACCTGTATAAACGAGTTGAGGTGTATATATGTTGGGACATGGTTAACAACGTTATGTGTAGTGATGAGTGCATCAGGACGCATACAATGTGGTCTCACACGTTTAGCCAAATATTCATCGAGATTATGGGCATATCGGCATTACTTATTGAATTTATGATAAGGAATTTGTGAGTTCTGTAACAATGAAAGGGGTAGTTTAGCGGCACGAATATATAATTCGGCCAGTCAGTGTAAGCATCGGTTAGAAGTTGATGAGAAAACCCTAAAAAGCTAAGAATCATGGCAGAAGAGGGTACAATACCCGTGAGCAATTGTGCTAATGTTTCCTCAGTGAATAAAACGTAAGCTGCAATATTAACAACATGAAATAAGGAATCTGGATTATTATATAATGTCGTGCATTTGTTTATCAAGAAAATATATGCCTTGCTACAGTGATGTTGAATTTATCCATACGGAGAAAAGATCCTGTCCACCATGGATTCTGAAGCGTCTGTAACACCTGTGAATGGTCAAACACTTTCTCGAGTACATGGTATAACAGAACAATATTCTTGTTCGTACCGAAAATTAATGTTATTGACTCTTCCATCCTTCACCCGTTTCCTTAGCTGATCATAGTCAAACATGTATTGCTTTAAAATGAATCAGAACTCTCTCCCACCGCACGATCCATGCGGAAATATGTCCAGTGTTACAGTGCTAATTTCGACAAAAACAAAACAAAACATATATAATTTTTGACGTAATTATTTTATTATAGAAATGTCATGGGTGGTCCAAATAACGTAGTCACAAAACGTCTGGCTAAAAAAAATTGAAAGAAGTTTGTATGCGGATACAAGATCAATACGAAGCGAGGTTGGAAATGATAGTTCAGAGTTACTGTTTTCTTTGGTGAGCTTAAAACATTTCCATCTGACATGTAATCGTGGTCGAAGATAACCCGTGACATGAAAGTTGTCAATCATTTATGGTCCAGTAAGATTACAATATGAAGGACATAGGAAAAGCTGAAGAATACCAACCATTACGCATTGAACTCCCGTATTAATTTCAAGACGAAGTTTAGTTCGCGCATTGGATTGTGAAATCCTTTATAAACCTGGACAATGGCAATTGTAAAAGTCACGATTGAAACTGAAAAGATCAAATGATCCCAAGTGAGTACATCCGAAACAGTAGTAAACCAATCAGGAGGAGAACTCGTAGGTACAATGGTATATTGGAAGTGAATTGTAGACTGGGCTTTTGTTGCTTTTGCAAGTAACAGTGCAGTCGACAATATTCTAAAACGCCGTATGAGCCAAACAATTGCCAAGGTGTTAAGAATAGACAAGAAAAAGCTAATTATAGTCATAATATGTAGTGAATCAAAACAATAATTGCTGAAAATCACGATGTAACCATTCAAAATTGTTTCAGATAAAGACGAAAAGATTCTTTGATTGCTTTTAGCACGTGCAGCTACTTTCTTAAGACTTAAATCAATCTCTTATCTGTAGCAAAAAATTGTGACATTTGGTGTTCATATAGTTTGAATTCAGGTAAATAATATTCAAGGGATTGTCAAAAGAGGTGTTACCAACGATGGCTGCTAAATGCGTAGAATTGAATAATTGTTGTAAAAGTGCCAAGTTATTTGGGTGAAGCTGAGTAACGTCTGTCGAACTGTCGGAACAAGTAGTGATGTGCCCGTCATATGTCATAGACGTAGTAACGGAATATTCATGATACAAAAACGACAACCTTTAATAACGCGACTTCGACTTTGACATTCGAGTATTATTTCGTCGATGAGGTAAACTAATATTTGATTTGAGGAGATATCGAGAATATGTGGTACCACGCGGTTTGTCATTAAACGGAAGTTACAGGTCTGATGGGTATTATCCTTATCATCTAGAAATAGACAATTGATACATTGAGGCTGAGACAAGGGTTTAAGTGCAGGACCGATATTACTGGTGTAAAATGTATTTACCGGTACATTGATTTAGAGTTGATAACGCTAGTGTTGTGTAAAATTGATGGTCATCAGATACAAGCATTATATTGGATAAATAATAAGGACCGGAAAAGACTGAATTCGATACGTCTCGAATGGTGGCTGTCGGGACGAAATTGGAATCTGTAGTGCAATATATAGGTCGCGATCCTTACGCATCGCTATAAATGACGCAAACTGATAATGGTAACGTGGATCTTTCGGCGTTATTGAATAACCCTGATAATGGTAGATAAAATGGTCTCGATTTGATTGATTGATTCCGCTGAAATATGAGGTGAAATCGGTATAGCCGTATCTTGCATACCGCCAAATCCGCTGTTACTAATTATAATTTCTCTAATTCATGCCTACTTTACTGAGATTCAAGCATTTGAGTGGCAATGACTTCTTCTGATTTTTGATATTGTTGACGTATATTTTCTTCATTTTCAATCATCGCTTTCTCTAATAGGAGAAGCGTTCTCGAGGTTCGACCAATCTATGTTAACATTTTATTAAATCGATTATCGACTTGTGAGATATAGGAGGAAACTTCACTTCTATGTCCAGCAAAAGCACCTAGAATGTTATTATTCTGTCTCGACAGCATATTTATGTGACATGCTAATGTGGCTAAGTACCCCGTTGTGGCTAACCCAAATTGGTGTTTACCAATTTCACCTATGAAAAGCAAAACAGCCCTTTTTGACACATTTGAAGGTTAAAAAACACCTTCTGGTATTAATTCATTAATTAATCAGATTGGTGAGTTAAATTTTGGATTTATTGTGTAAGACGTATTGCATTTAATTGCTGAAGAAGGGAGATTTGTAGTTACATTTTACATCTTTAACCAATACTCTATAGGTTTGACTGAAATCTTCTCTGGAAGCTGCATTTGGAAAGTGTGGATCCACTTTTCGACTGAACAATATACTGGTGGGATAGCCTGGAAGATAACTCCATAGTTCAGTCTTTGCTCTTCCACTGCAGACCATGGATTCAGAGTCAGGAGAAGCAGCCCTACGACCCAAGTCCACATTTCACCATACCTTAAAGAAAAAGAAAGAGGTTTGAGAGATAGATTTTGCCGGCAAGAGAAGACAAAAATAACATAAAATAGAAGGCATGATGAATTGAGGGATTGGCGAAAAGGACTAGAAGTATCTCTCCCAATTACGAAGAAATTCCCCTCTGAATTTCGAATTTAATTCAATGACGAAATATTCCACCTAGTCGTTTGCGATGTGCATTCGATTGTTCGTGAAATGCTTCTTTAACTGCCTGAGAGACATTCTCCGTTGGTTGCCAGGATGGCGTGGATCCATCGGTCCACTTAACCGGGTAATGTTTCTTCCCCGAAATCCATTTGGATTTCAAAGGTTTATCAACTGTGTACCATCTGTACTATTGTCAGTTGGTGCGTCACCATTACTCGCTTGATCATGTCGTGCTTTTCTGATAACTCTACAGGTATATGAGAGATTTGTATGTGGATATAATCTCCAACGCGAAAGGACGGTGCCTTCGCTTTCTGATCGAACCTTTGTTTGGTTGTGTTTTGTGCTTAGCGGGTGTTAGTTTTAGCTAGTTCTTGAACTATTTTTAATCTTTGAATTAATTGGTCTATGTATTGTTGTGTTTGTATCTGGGCATTCTCTCTAGGTATAAGAGACACATCTAGATGTAAAGTCATTTCTGTCCCAAAGACTATGTAATGAGGTGAGTAGCCAGTTGAGTTAACTGCTGAGCTTATTCAGAATGCCATGATTATGCTTGGCAATATCGACGGCCAACCATATTGTTGTTTACTAAAGTAGGCTGCTAATTCTGCTATTCAAACGCTCATACGCAGCTTGGTGTGAGGGTTATATGAACTGGTGTGGTGACGTGTTACTTGAAATAGTTCACAGAGAGCTAGGACAATTTGATATAAAATTTCGTCCACGATCACTGACAAATGTACGCGGTGCACCATAACGTTGAAGATTTTCTTATACAAAACACTGGCGATTTCCGTTGCTGTCTGAGAACGCAAGGGAAAGGCTTCATACCAATGTGACAAACTGTCTGTCACCAATAAGATATACCGGTTAGCTTCCTTAATGTTTGGCATGCACAAAATTTTCATGTCACACCGAGAAAATACATCTTCCGGAGGCAATGGGAATGTCGGGGCCTTTCGAGCATTTGTGTCCCGTTTAATGAGTTGACATTGAGAGCATGAAGTAATGTAGTCATACACATGTTGATACATTTTAGGCCAAAAATATTTTTGTTTGATAGCTTGGTATGGTTTTTTTTAGCAACTAAATGACAACCACCTGCTTTTGAATCGTGATAAGACAGTTTGTTGGTAGAGCAACGTGTTTCATGAGTTGATCTGAGGAAGATTTGTGTTTTGCTCGAGGCTGGAAAAAATGATACAAGTCAACTTGATAAGTTCATGCTGACCTACTTGATACGGAATAGTTTTTGCGCGACAAGTATTTTCTGGGAATATTCCTTGCACTAAGTTAACATACATGTCCTTGAAAGTAAGGCACTGGCGTCGATATTAGGCACTATCTGGTAGTTCTGAAGATGGATCATTAAATGTGATATCATTAGTGTCTAATGCAGATAGGATTGGGATATCTTAGCTAGTCTAGTATAATGTAATTTCTGCGAATTCTTTTTCTATAGACTGAACAGCTGGCTGTGATTGAGTAGTATATGTAATCTGGAGATTTCACTGTGGGTGTTATCAGTTTGTTCGTAGTGTCGACGTGAAAGTGCATCATCATATGTGTGTTTATGTTCTGGAGTGTATACGATAGTTTGTTATAAGCAGGATAAGTCAAAATAGGCTCTGAAATCAGAGCTGTCTTAAGAGTTTCAAATGCTTTTTGATACTTATCTTTTCAAAGGAATGAACTTTTTTAAACAATTTATTTAATGGTCTTTCTATAGTGGAATAACCATTAACACATTTCCTGTAACAATTGCACAAACCTAGAAAACTCTTTCTGTTGAGAATTTATGATCAAGATAAACAGCTTCAGATGCTGCAAATACACATCGTTAAGGCTTAAGTGTCACGTTTTTCTTGACTTAAACGATCAAAGATGAGCTCAAGATGTTTGAAGTGGTCTTCAAATGAATTGGAAAAAATGATAATGTCATCAATGTATGCAAGACATGTTGACCATGGTGTACCCCTAAGAACATGACTTAAAAGAACACAATAGGTGGCGGGTGCATTTCTAAGTTCATACGGCATTACATTCCACTGGTAAAGATCACGTGATGTTTTAAATGATCTCTTACTTTTCGTATGTGGGTCCAATTTAATTTGCCGAAATGCTGAATTCAAATCTAAAGTACTGAAATGACATGGTTGAGTTTGTCCAACTGCATTGATGACATCTTCTAATCGCGAAAGAGGGAAGGTCATCGGTTGTATCACCTGATTAAGTTTTCTATAGTCAATTGCAAAACCATAGTCATAATTTTTCTTTTTGTCCAGCGCGATTCGGGATGCATAACTAGATGAACTGGGTTCAATTAGTTGATGTTCTAATAATTCCTCTACCTGTTTATCAATTTCCATGAAATCGCCTGTTTCTATTCGGTGGGTAAATACAGTAGTACTTCCCAATTCGTCTAAGTTAATAGCATAAATATGCCCACGTTGATTCAAAAATAAGCTAAGTTCTTGTTTTTGGTTTTCTGTCAAATCTGAAGAGTGTAAATCAAAATTAATTGGTTCTTGTGGTTGACTAGATTGTGCATTCATGAGGTTAGTTGAGTCATTCCTGTTAAGAGTGTCCTCATTGATGGTAAATATTGTGTGTGGGTGTAGTAGGTCCACACATGCCAATACAGTATTGCCACGTACATGTATAGCCATTGGACTAGGGTTAACAATTTGTACAAAGTTCGTTTTGGCCACTTCAAAATTGTTCTAGCTGGAAGAATTTTAGAGTTTTGCATGTTATAAGACGCTTGAAGTAAAAGAGATGTTCCTTTTGGGATCTTACTGATACGTAGTGCGATTATGAATATTGAGTTAGGCTGAATGATTGCAAATTTCGTGGTGCGTACTAGACCAGACTGATCCTGGATTAAATTTACGCTATCGTCTAGCGAGGAGAGAGTTTGTGTATCTAAATTCAATACAGCTTTGTATTTAGTCAAGAAATCTGTACCCAAAATTATCGAAGGTTGTAAATCCGGGACAACATAGAATGAATGAGAGAAGCGCATGCCTGCTATTTTCAAATTAAGTTGAACTAGACCTGAAACACCATGATGTTCACCACCGGCTCCAACAATTTGGGAAATATTTGATTTCTGAAACTGACGTAAATTTAAGCATGCACGATGAAGGAAAGTTAAACTAATGGCCGAAATAGTCGCGGCTGTGTCTGCTAATGCATGTGTTGGTTAGTCTCTAACAAAATTTGGAACCAGGTCTTTGTGAATGGGGTGATTAAGGTAATTTGTGGATGTTGAACATACTCACGACAGGTTTGCGTCCTCTCGTGAGATGCGCATTCCTTTTAATTCGAGTTGTCAAGCACACACGCGAAAAGTGACCTATCTTGTGACAAAAATGACATTGTATATTGAGTGAGCGAAAGGCTGAACGTGTCGTGCATCGTCCGTTACACACAAAACAAGTATTGGGAGGACCATTTTGTGGTCATGGCTGGTAACGCGTATCTGAGTAGTTATGACCGGTTTAATTGTTTTTAAATGCTGGTGGTTGTGCTCTAAAATGTGTATTTTGTTTGTGATACATACCGCGGTGTTGGTAGTTTGAATGTTGAGGGCGAAATTGCTGTTTATTGGCATTAATATGTGCATGTGCTTGAGAGCATGAATCGATGTAAGGGCTTTGTTTTGAGTTTGCAAACTTAACTTCATTTTTGAGTTGGTTTACTTCATATAAAATTGTGTTAAGGGCAGACAGGTCAGTGTTATCATTAGTGGCAATGGATCTTTCTGCTAGAACTGCTGCTTGGCGTCAATGTGCCATGTTCGTTTGATTTTAGTTCAGTACGATCCTTTTTACGAAAGGTTTCAATCCATTCAATGCAACCGCTAATAAATCTTGATATGGGATAGTTTTGTTGCGATTTGCAAAAGGCGTCTTAGATAGTCCATAACTGATTCAGAACACCCTTGTTGAGTTTGCAAAATTGATCAATCAAAAATGACATCGTCATTGTGAAATCTAGATTTAAAAGCTGTGACTAGAATGTGCCAATTGTTTGTAACAGTATCTGGTGCGGTATCGTACCAGATATTAGCATGCTCCGGAAGATGAAAAGGAAAAGCATTCAAAATTTTAGCTTCTGACAATTTATAAAACTTCATTGTACAAAATGATCTAACCATTTAACAGGATTTTGAAATTGATCACCATTAAAAAAATCTAATTTGATAGCAGAAGACATACCTGCTTGCGAGGATCTTCCCTGTAACTGGCTGAAACTTTAGAACGTTGCTGTGGTCACATCAACTGGGCGCTGGATCACTGGTGTTCGACTGGGTGTTTGTGGTGTTAGGCCAGTTAAACCGTGGTCAAATGGAGGCTGAATCACAGGTGCGGACCTAAGTGTGGACAAGGTACCTGTTGAACGTTTTGAAATGGTATGCAAGGTGATCAGTTGTGGATAGAAGGTCACTGGAGATGTGTAGATGGCTGCTACACCATCCAATAGGAGCGAAGTTGTAGGAATCACGAATCTCTCTTGTGAATATGGTGGTGTTGTCACTTGTGGAGTTGATGTAGCATAGTATCGCGGTGTGAATTATAATGGTCGCAAGAATTTCGGTGCGAGTCTGTTCCGTTGATCATAATTATGAGGAGTGACACCATTATTCATGATATTCTCCACTAATTGTTTATTCTACACCAACTGTTATGATACGGCTTGCATCATAACCTTCTTTTCATCACTTGCTATGACAAGGGATTACTCATAAGTTAAGAAATGTCTTTCCCCATGTTTAGAGAGAGAGAGAGATAGAGATAGAGAATAAGAAGGAGTTAAGGCTCTCTAACACGGCTGTCACCAATAACCGTGTAGTTACGGCTACATCTTGGGAAATGAGGTACGACAGAGCTGTTCTGACTCGAGGAATGAACTAACCCTTCGTAAGCCAGCTTCTCTATTTAAAATGTTTTTGCTTTCGCTCAGTCTAGTCAGAACAAGACTCTTGACCTTTCCGTGGGCCATCGTGTGAACCATCTGCGTAACTCATCCATTATTGATTTAATAATTTGTCTGTTCCGCAGCTTCCCCCATGTAAATTGCTGACATTTAGATATGAGCGAAATGTATTTTATGCTGACAATTGCTGACATTTAGACACAAGCGCAATGTATTTCTTCGATTTTTGCACCTGCTCGTAAAGCGCGATGTTTATAAAATAGCATACAGTTACAATAAACAAATATATACAGTTTATCTCAATATATTTTACCTGAAATTTACTTTCAACATAATTTAATGAAAAAATACTTTTAATATAATTTAATGGAAAAATTACTTTATTTCCTAAACACCTCGACCGATTTCTATTCATTCTTAGCATGAAATCTTAATAAGAAATGATATTTAATCTGCAATATACTTACTCATCTTTTCGACATTGTGATGAAGGTTCTAGTCATAAAATATTTGCGTGAAAGTTTATTTGGGCAAAGATTCTAAATACTTAGTTGAATTATGTTTATGGTAGGAATTAATCATTATCAAGCGATGCTAACTGAGTTAGCTACACACTGACTCGGTCCTTTGAGCTAGGTATCAAGGATGGAATCGAATAAGATTCTCATTCAAATTTTGGTTCTCACGTTTTTCATGTATTTTCAGGTCACAAACTCTCTTGATATATTCTGTTTGACTAGGCATTCCTCTCATTAGAGTTGGGTACTATCTAAGTATTTTTACCGCGGTATACCTCGGCCTTTCTGAAGGTTCCTCTATACGCACCAAGGTATACCGCAGTTAAATTAGGGAACAATAATTTACTTATCTCTAGCAGGGGCCTAATATTGTCTTTTTTATATTTCCGTGTACCAGTGGAAGAGAAAATATCTTTCGGTGATTTATAGCAAACTATGGCTATGTTATATCCATTGTATTATTTGAACGATCATAATAATTATTATTAGCTTGACATAAAAGAAAATATAAAAAATCAAAGCAAAATCGCAACAAACCTCACCTCACCCCAGAAATCTTGGAATATGAATGGTTCGTACCATATAGTAAATGAATTTATATGTATATGTTAATTGCTGAATAAAATGTGACCTAAAAGCTGTAACTGAATGTGGAATGAGTAAGCTTATGCTGCAGCTGACACCTATTTGATACCATCTTGCTATGATTAAACAGTTGTTGACGAACATAGGAAGCATTGACACTTAAACCAACAAGTACACTATTGATATAACAGGAAGATAAGCTAAAAGTGAGATGTCAATACGCGAGCAATATATTTATCAGCGAGGCTCAGTCATTCTAAAAAAAATCATACTTAACAAAAGAGAAAATATTATGTGGATTTGAGAATTTACGTCAGCAAATGCTGTCCTGTAAATCATTGAACATATACATGCACTTAGCACAATAATATACGCTAATAAATAACTAAGATATAATTTTATTTTTATTGAAACATTTGTCCGAAAACTGGCCGATCATCTTTCAAATTTGGCCACCACGTTGGCATATATGACACATGTCAAACATGGGAGTAAAGGAGCATAAACGTATGTAATATTTGAAATAATTTTTGACATTTCCAACTATTTTGCACCAAAAATTAATAATAATATCATATTTTTTGTCATGAAAAATGCTAACATGGTGTTATTATCACTATATTCGCACCTATGTAACTTCGGAATTTCCGTACATTCGTTACTTATTCTGTGCTCCGTTTGAAAGATTGTATTTTCCGACACTCGAATGAAGATTTATTCCTAGATAACTAAAGGCTATTACAATTAACACTTTAAAATATAAACATGTCAACTTTATTAACTTACTTAACTGGCTAAATATGGACTTCAAATCAACACATTAAAAGAAAATGAAAATTCCGACGTCTTTCTACTACACTCTATTGGTGATAAATTCAAACGCGTGCAGGTTTGCTCATTGAAGTTACTGTTTAAATCCGAACTCGATTTAAAACTCATCAATGTGTATCTGAAGCATCTGAGAAAAACAGCAGCTCACAGCTAGTAATCTTTTTGAATCAGCTCACGATCGCTAATCTGTCTGAAGGAGCTATGATTACTAATCTATCTGAAGGAGCTTATAATTTATGTCTCCAAATAAGATAAACTCCGTATTCAATTGGTGAAGTTATGGACCAGAGTGGTATAACCTAATATAAAAGATTTACCCATAGTAAAAATGTCAGTGCTTACTATTTCTCGGTACCCACTTGTTAGATATCATCTCAGTTCATAAATATAATTCTTCTCTTATATGGATATTCCAACTACTTCCAAATAAGACTTGTTTCCTGGAACTGTTATGGGGAAACCAATACATACATCAGTAATATTTCCATTCAAGATTATTTCAGGCAGATATAGCATATCGACACTTAAAAAATCAACAGAAACTAATTAATTTCTGAGCCCACCTGTGTTCTTCGAAGATTGATATTTATCATAAAGCAAAAATTTTGGATCATTTTCCATTGGAAGGAGGTATTGAATTTGAGTGAAATGGTAGTGATCAAACGCATATAATGTTCATATTTGCCTACTCTTATAAAGGTACCCTACTCGACCACGTACACGAAATAAACTAGAAATTAACAATAATTACTCCAGTGAGCATCGTGCTAGGGATGTTGACGGAACAAATCTTGTATATAGCCGTGCCTATAAAGAATACTAGCATTCAGGACATTCTAGCAAATGACATAATGATGATTACTAAAGCAAATGGTAATCACATAAGATCAAAATTAAAGAACGCGTTTATAATGATGACATTAAATTTAGTCATTAGGCAGAAGTTAACCATCTGCATTAGTTTAGATGGATATATGTCAACATTTATCAGTAAAACACATAATTTAAAAGTGATTTATAGAATGGAAAATTAGTGTTTATGTATGGGGAAAATCACGATTCAACATATATATATATATATATATATATATATATATATATATATATATATATATATATATATATATATATATATATATATATATATATATAAACATTTAATCAATTATATAAACAACTGGGATAATGCACTAGGATACGCTAATTTTTGGAAGAAATCTTTCAATGAAGGCAAAAACACAAATATATTTATCTAAACAGCCGATATGTTGAAATGATAGAATTGCCGAGTGATCGATCGAAGTAATTACCTTGTACAATTTCATAACCTGGTTATTCAGGTCCACTCCAACTTCACTATGATGGTTCCTCCAGGTTCTTTCGCTTTTTCCCTTTTCCAACATCCCTACTGTCTCGCCTCTTTTCGGCCCTCAAATTATGTGTGGGTTGGAGGAAACGTAAGTGCGTACTTCAGTGGATACGTTCGTGGAGCTATTTCCCCAAACAAATTAAACAGAGAGAGAGACTTAATATTATATTCGTTGTCAAACTGGGAACAGATCAGTACTCCTCTCTAGTTATGTTAGATATCGTTCTATCGGAATTCAAACAGATAACACAGGTTATCTGGTCAAACTAAATATGGCACACCATAAATAAACCTAGTATCATAAGGTTAATGTACTTCCTAGTGGCTATTTCATTACTGATTCCCATTAACATTACTTGCGATATAACAGTTCCGTTCTCGTCTCAACTACACAAATGAATGAATGAAACTAATTACATGTTTTAACTACGTTATTTTCAGCGAATACATACATTTAAGTCTTTAGCATACATTGAATCATCTTAGATTGGTGAATTCAAATGGATTCTTGTAACTCATATCAACTAAAGTAATGCATGAAATTCTTAGAATACCCAAATAATATACAAAAACAACGACTGAGTCAAACAATTAGTCAAACTCCTGTAAAAAAGATCATTGTACGAATTGAGATATCTGAACTCAACACAGTTATACGCATATAAGGAATATTGATCTACTAATTTAAGCAAATAAATTTATGCAATGTAAACAATTAATTTCAAGCAATCATTATATTGGTATCAGCGAACTACATGGAATTGACGCAAATACCTTGTGCTTTCAAGCTTTGTTCGCCTGTACCGTGGAAAGTGTGTTCGTTGACTTTCCAGACATCAGGTCCGTTTGACCAATTTTTTTACGAAATAATTTATCCAAATTCAGTATCGGAGTCCCTTATATTTTCACTCTTGCAGACTGATTAGATTTTTCGATGGAGGCAATTTAAGACCCAGAAATTAGTGTGGGAAAAACGCCCCTTATTTAGCATAACCTATCAGGAATAAATAAATTAACCGCCGTTTTATAACTAGACGCCTAAATTTCTGTCAGTATGACTTACGGAATTCCAAACAACAGATATGAAAAATCTCAGCTTCTGAAAGTTCCGATATAAAATCGAAGTTAACTGTCCCCTTTTCTAGTCAACTAACGGCTAAGTAAACGAGGACTTAATTAAGAATCACTTCCTCTCTTGACACAGACAATACAAATGATAGCAGTATATCGATTTAACAAGCACTTGTCCCCAAAAATCGTATTAAATCTTCTCTGGCCCCAAGTGTATGCGCTCTTCATAGATCAACATAAATTTGCATCCTTACACTAGCGAACTCTATTATTCTAGCAAATCCTGGCTACAGTCTCATTTTCCGAACTAGCTCTAATGTACCATTAATCCCCTGCTAAAGTCCAACCTGATTAAAATCCGATTTCCATTGTCCCACGTAAACATCTGGCAGCAAGCGGTTTTGGATCATGTTCTGGTGACCTATGTTATTACCATAATCGCTTTTTTTATCAGTCAATCAGAAGAAGCCTTTTATGTTTCTATTCGGTAGACCGATCAGTATGGCTGAAGAGCATCAATGTGTGATGTGTGCCAAACGAATTGACACTTTTATAATTTTGAAAGCTGCATTTATGTTGCCTAATTTAGGTAGCAGGTGATAGTTTCCTAAATTGATCGCTGTCAAACTTGGTAAATTGGTGCTATTGTGAGACCTATCAGCCGGTAGTGTTTAAAACTTATTGATAATATATTTATGAAATATGTGTTTCAAATTTGTGTTGTTCTCAAATTTGTTGTGAGAATGTACGCCTCCCATAATTACTTTACAGTACGTAGACACTGAATTACCAATATTCGACTAAGGAAAAAACCTTCCGGTGGTCCATTTATTTCAAGCAACCGCAGAGGATGCGGATGTCGAGGGTTCGAACCTCGATCGTGTCATATGGAAAAAATATAAATGGTACTAACTGTTGCTTCTCTTAGATTTTAATATTTAGAGCTTAGTAATAGGACAGGTTGTCTTTTCTCAGAATAATGTGATTGGGTGTCCCTTTTGTGGCATTTTCTCTGCATCATGCCACAATGCAGAACTCGTAGCCATTTGACTAAAATTGTTAAAGCTACGTTAAAAATCCAAATCACACACTAGAACCCACACGAAGAAAAGGTAGCCATCCAGAGCAGGGGTATGACTTGGATTTTTAACATAGCTTTACAACAATTTCAGTCATATCGCTACGATGTCTGCAGTGTAGCAGTTTTTAGGGATTTCTAGCACTGTGGCATCACGACGTAGACATGTAGGATGATGTCCCACCCAGGCACAATATCCTGACACCAGGACGACCAGTCCTACCACTAACCTCTTAATTGAATTGATCAAACTGTTTAGTACACAATGTTTAGCAGAATTATCACCTGGGAAAGGTGTTTGTGTTTGCACTGCGAGCATCACATGGTGTCGAAAATGGTCATCAGACGCGACAACATGCATTTATATATTTGGGGATGTGGTGCACTTATTTTCCTATGAACGCTGCTGGTAAAGTGAATGATATTCTTCTGCCTTGTTTAACTATCGCCTTGTTTAACTATCAGCTATCCAGAACTATTGACCTTTGCATTTCACTTCCGTATTTTACTTTTTATGATTTTGCTTATACTAGGCAGATGTATGAGGCATTGCATATATGCATACACACTCATGTATTCACAAAGGTTAGCAAGACCCGATTGCTAAGCGGTCGCTATCAGAACTCCAAGTAGGACAGTGGAGGTCTGACTTTAATCAGATTGTGTTCCAGTCACATTATCATAGGTATATTTGTTGTCACAGCAGTCTCAGCACTTCTTGATTCAAGAAAGTTTGATTGTTTTTTCTCTTCCAAAGACTTGAGAAAAGTGCATCTGTTATTGTTTATATTCTATATATTCTTCATTATATTTCAACAGTGATCCCAAAGACACACTATGATGCAAAAGATACACATTCACCAGGTGTACTTTTTCCATTCGCCATAGATGCAAACTTCTCACGTTAACATTTTTTATTTATTTTTTGCAATGTAGAGTGACTTCAGTCATTTCGATATATGAAACGCGAAACAGAATATGATGTCGTCATTAGATATGTTCCTCTAGAAGACATCGTACATGTAGCAGTTGAATACGTTCATGATAATTTTACCGCCCATATTGATATCTTAATTGTTTTAGGAAAAATATTGGGTACTATAAAAAAAAAACAACTATTTTATTTAATATAACTATTTGTCGTGAATGGTTAACTCGTGTATATATGTACTGAAAAATGAACTTTCAAGGGGAAACAAGTTTAGTTAATATAAATATTTTTTGGTGAATCTATCTAAAACAACAATTTTATTTGATATCAATTTTTTGTGGTGAATGGCAAACCCACGTGGATATGTAGTGAAAACATGTAATTTCTTGAGCAAAAATTTTATTTAATATAAATTTGTTGTGGTGAATGGCTAACTCGTATAGATATGTACTGAAAACACGTACTTTCTAGAGAAACAATTTTATATAACAGTAGTGAAGTGGGCCACCTTAGCCTCAAGGGAAATTAGCATTACGAGGACCCCTGGGCCACTTTAGCCACAAGGGAAATTAGCATTACGAGGACCCCTGGGCCATTTTAGCCTCAATGGGACATTTAACATTACGAAAACCCCTGGGCCACTTTAGCCTCAAGGGAATTTAACATGGAAAAAAGTTTTGGGCTGGTTGAGCCTCAAGGGAATTTAACATGGAAAAAATCTTGGGCTACTTTAGCCTCAAGGGAAATTTAACATGGAAAAAATCTTGGGCCTGTTGAGCCTCAAGGGGAAATGGAACAGGGTCGGGACCCTATTTTAATAGGGTCCCGACCTGATGGGTCTATGGATATGGAACAGGGGAAAATTGAAACAGGGAGGGTCTCTATTTTTAAAAAAAATAATAAAAAATGGGGTGGGCAATGAAAGTCAAGATCTTTTCGAGATATTGGAGTGGCCCTGAAAAGGACCTTTGGGTTTATGTTAATATTAAGGTATATTAACATAAAGGGCATCTGTGACTTCTTCTTGTCCTTAGGCTTCGCCTAACTGTAGGACCATATACCAAAATTCTTTTGAGGCATGCTTGCCTCTCCACATAGATCCTACGTATTCATAGGCTGGTGTCTGTCCTATGGACAGCTGTCCACTTGGATCGGACATACATTGGTATGTAAGTCCGGAACATCATGGATGATACAAGCGTGGAAGATTGCACGTCGGTCCACATGTTGAGGCGCCGAGAACAGGTGAAGGAATGCAGTGAACTGCACTTATTTATAGGGAGAGGAAGGATTGAAACGGATTGAGTTCGTTGACCAATCCAAACACGCGTTACAAAATTCAGTCAGCCCACGTCCAATCCGAAGAGAGCAGTCTGTGACGTCACGTGGTCTATATAGATTCGCTAGCGCCTGTGCGCAGTAAATTCATGCGACAGTTTTTCAACATGACGGAAACTCAGAAAACGATAAATTGGGGTGCACCAACCGTGGAGACTACCCAAGGGAACCCGGACTTACTTTCAGAAGAGGTGAATTGGGATTTTGTGGATTTTCTTACCTCGCAAGAATTTGTTCCGGAACCTTCGTCACCTTCTCCTTCATTACCGCACGTGGAGAATTTTAGACAGAGACAGAAAGAAGAATTGGAGAAATTTATACAACGGCATAAGGAAGCGGAACAAGCTTTTCTCCTACAGCAACAGCAGCAAGAAGAAGAGGTAAGAGAAAAACAAGAACAAGAAGAAGCAGCAGCAAAGAAACAAGGGTGTGAAAATCAAACGGTCACGGTACTGTTAGACATTTTAGCGGAGTTAAGAAGTCTGAAACAAATGTATCAGACTTCTTTATTACGACCGAAGAGAATACGACCTTCCCGAGCTAAACACTCCAACCCTGTGACTAAGCCTACCGTACCACCCTTAGTGATTTCAACTAAATCATCACCATCAACAGTACGCAGTCCAGAAATAGGCCTTGGCCTTGGCAAAGGCTTAAGGCAGTTAAAGTTGATTGCTTAACTCACCCCTGCACCAAAAAAGGCCCTTTTCAGGGCCACCCATGTCTCTCGAAAAGAGATAGACTTTCAATTGCCAATAACTAAAAAAAAAAAACATTTTACCCCTATAGTATGTGTGTATGAGTGCGTGAGTGTAGGTTCTTATTTTAAAATCAAAACCCAAAGACACTTACTTCTTATAGACTTTCTATTCTGGTACAAATTTTACAATTCAATTCACAATTCACAACAGATCACTTTAAAAAGTTCATACACTTCTTCTGTCTCATTGTTTACTCTCTCTGATTTTTAAATTTCTTCACAGTCACAGTCTTTTCCTCCTCTTTCTCCTTACTTTCTTCCCTTCTTCTTTTCTTCTCCTGTTTCCTTTTCCTCACCTGTCTGTTTTCTTCCTCTTCTTCTTCCTCTGAAGAATCCCTCTCTTCTTCTGACTCCTCTTGTTTCTTTTTTGGGCAATTTGGAGACCAATGTCCTTTTTCTTGACAATGATAACAGGTATCTTGACTTTTGTTTCGTCAACCCATTTTTTGCTTTTCTGACGGTCTGGACACTCTGAAGACCAATGCCCTTTCTTCTGACAGATATAGCAAGTATCTTGACTTTTATCTCGAAAGGAAGGAGAGTAGTCCGACGACTGGTCTGAAGAAAATTTTCTAATGACCCCTCGCAACGCTCTGATGAAACGTTCGATTTGTGTAGTCTCTTCCATCGTTGTGCTCGGTTTGAGAGTGAAATGAATAGTGAAAGGACAAGACACATACCCTTTATATACACCAGTCTGCTATGACTATAAATTAGTCCATGGTTTTTAAACTTTAGTCATTTGACTTTTTGCTATCAAGATGAAACGATCCAATTCATTTGAGAAGAAAGAAGAAGAAAGTAAGAGACAGAAACGTGATCTATCGCCTCGTACCAGGGCTGAAGTCTTGGCACAAATTCATGCCAGTGATTTTGAAGAGGACATGAGTGAACCAGAATCCAAACCCTCTAAACAAGGTTCACCACCCTTAGTCAACACTGAAAAGTACTATTCCATTCAAGAGACGGAAAAGCGTCCCTCTAGAAAATTTAGAACTACGGCTTACAAATACACGGTGAAGTTTAAAGATTTCAAGTCCGAAGTACCGTTAGAGAAAGCAGAAGGGTTCATCACCGAAATGTGGGATTCTTTGCTCACCACACTGAAGCGACAATGTCAACCCAAAGAAGACGATCGCTTGAGACTTTCCATACAACACGACGGTTTGAAATCCCCTGTTTGGATCGAGTTTAGCACCCCTGCAGAATTGACCGCTTCCAAAATCATGGACAAGATTCAACACGTGCAACAATCTAATAACCAGTTTGACATCACCGATGGAAAAGCCACACTCGACATGACCCACGTCTCTCCTCCTCAAGGGACTGGTCGCAGAAATGTCTTATTGGTGAACGACCTTCGCAGCACCAACAAGAGTCTCGACCGAATTAACAACCCTCAAGACCAGATGTGTTTAGCCCGTGCCATCGTGGTGGGACGAACCTATGCCAACAAGAACGACACGGTAGAATGGAAAAGAGCCTGGAAAACTATTCGACAATCGGACCGAGCCGAACAACGAAACGAAGCAGAACTCCTGTTACAACAAGCCGACCTGTCCAAAGACACACCCTGTGGCATTCCTGAAATGCAAAAATTGCAAGATGTCCTAGCTCCACGCTACACCTTGAAAGTGCACCCTCAAGAAATGCGTGGGCCTCTGTTGTTTCGAGGGAAAGACTTTAAGGATGGAAAATACATTCATGTCTATCATCACGATGACCATTTCGATACCATTACCAGTATCACCGGATTCCTGGGATACAGATATTACTGTGAGAAATGTGACTATGGCTATAACAATCGAGAGCAACACAAGCATTGTGGATCGAAATGCTCAGGATGTTTGGCCTCTCCACCCTGTCTGAGCGAAGGACAAGAACGAGTGCATTGTTCAACTTGTCTGCGCACGTTTGTCAGCCCTGCCTGTTACCAACAACATTTGAAGACGCAAGGTTCACAGAAGAAATGTGCTTGTCAGCTCCTGAGATTGTGCCCTACGTGTGGACAAGGCATACTTACCAATATTACCAAGGCACAGGTATGTTCAGGAAAGAAAAAATGTCACATTTGTCACCACATCATGGACTTGGAACATCAATGCTACGTGCAAAAATACCAACCCCAACAAGAGAAAGAGGACGGTCACAAGAAGAAAAAAGGCAATTTCATCTTTTTCGATTCTGAATGCATGCAAGAGACCGGCATTCACATTCCTAATTTCTGCATGGCTCATCGAGGGTGCGAGAAGTGCATTCAAGAACCTATTTTCAGTCATTGCCCTCACTGCAGCAAGATTCCTGGAGGGCGTGAAAAAATCTTTCGAGGACCGAAAACGCTAGCCGATTTCGCTCAATGGGTCTTAGACCCCATCGACAAGACATGGAGCCAAGAGGACATCGAACGTTACGGAGATTGTTATCGTCATGCCACGGTGATGGCTCACAATTTCTCCGGATACGATGGACAGTTTCTTTTGAGATACTATACGGAACATGGTACCGAACGTCCTAAAGTGACTTTGAACGGAGCCAAAATCATTTTCATGCGAGTGGGACAAGTGCAGTTTAAAGATTCGATGAGTTACTTGGCCATGCCTTTGAGTCGAATGCCTAAAACGTTTGGAATGACAGAAATGGCTAAAGGGTACTTTCCTCACTTTTTCAATACGGAAGCCAATCAACATACCGTTCTACCCCATTTGCCTGAGGCTCACTATTACGACCCCGACAACATGCGTACCGAACAACGAGAAGCTTTCTACGCTTGGTACCAGGTCCATGCCTCCGACCCTTTCGACTTTCAGGAAGAAATGTCAAAGTATTGTCGTTCCCAGTTGGACATTTTACGACGATGCTGTGGAAAATTTCGAGAACTGTTCATGGAACACGGAGGGGTCAATCCTTTGAAAGAAGCTTGCACCATTGCCAAAGCGTGTTCCTTAGTGTACCGACAACAATTCATGCCTGAAAACACCGTGGCTGTCATCAGTCCTCAAACGACCAACTATGTTAAACGTCAATACTCGGTCAAAGCCCTACGCTGGTTACATTACTTGTGCGACAAGGAAGACAAATGGATTCAGCATGCCCGCAACGGAGGGGGTGAAAAGACCATCGGAACTCATTCGGTCGATGGCTGGGACTTAGAAAACCCCAAGATCGTGTACGAGTTTAACGGTTGCTTATTTCACGGATGTCCCGTCTGTTACCCTAACCGTGACACTAAAAATCAGTTTTTACAACGAACCATGGAAGACTTGTACCAGGCCACTTGTCAGCGACGCCTAAAGTTAGAACAGGAAGGATACCAAGTGGTGGAAATGTGGGAACACGAGTACGATCACCGTTTGAAAACTGATCCCGAGTTTAAACGCCTCGTGGAAAGTTACCAGTTCATGGACCCCCTGAACCCGAGGGATAGTTTGTACGGAGGAAGGACCAATGCCACCTGTTTGCTGTACCACGCTGACGAAGAGAAAGGAGAATAAATCAAATATTTGGACGTGTGTTCGCTGTATCCCTACGTGTGCAAATATTGTCGCTTTCCTGCTGAGCACCCGCAATTGTTCACGGAACACATCGACCTGAAAAACATTCGACAATACGAAGGCTTGATCAAATGTAAAGTTTTGCCTCCCACCGGCTTGTACCATCCCGTGCTACGTCACCATTGTCAAGACAAACTGATGTTTCCTTTGTGCCGTACTTGTGCCGAAACGTGCAACCAAGACCAGCCTTGTCAGCACACCCAGGAAGAACGCGCCTTGACGGGGACGTGGTCAGCGTAGAATTGTTCAAAGCTCTGGACATGGGATACCAACTGTTAGAAGTGTACGAAATTTGCCACTTTCCCAAGACACAACAATACCACAAGGGTGACCCCACGCAGAAAGGCATTTCGCAGACTACGTGGATGCTTTTTTGAAACTGAAGCAAGAAGCCAGTGGCTATGCGTCCTGGTGTCACACTCCCGAAGACCAAAAGACATTCAAAGAGAAATACTGGGCACAAGAAGGCATTACTTTAGATCACATCGAGAAAAACGAAGGCAGGCGATCGTTTGCCAAAGTGATGTTAAATTGCTTGTGGGGTAAAATGGCACAACGACCGTGTTTACCCAAGACGGAATATTTGACCGAACCTTCCCGCTATTTCCAGATGATTCACGACAAAACCAAATACATGAAACACGTGGACGTCGTTCGCGAGAATTTGATCTTGGTCAATTACGAAGAAGATCTGGACTTTGTACAAGACGACCCCTTTGGAAATGTCATCATTACGGCTTACGTGACAGCTCATGCTCACTTAAAATTGTACGAAGCTTTAGAACTGTTAGGGGAACGTGCCCTGTACTTTGACACGGACAGTTGCATTTACATCCATCATCCGAGTCAACATCAGCCTGACATCGAAGGAGACCGTTTAGGAGCCTGGACAGACGAGCACCCCGACGACAAGATTCTAAGTTTCGTCAGTGGCGGTCCCAAAAATTACGGCTACGAATACCGGGACAAACAAGGAGAAGTGCACACGAAGTGTAAAGTGAAAGGATTGACTCTGAATTATCGTACCAGTCGAGTGGTGAAAATTTGACGTATTGAAAGAAGCCTTACAGTCTAGAGAAGATGAACACTTTAAAGTGACTACCTATCAGCCCAACAAAATTGTACGTTAACCCACCCACCACATCGTCAGTCGACCCTTGGAAAAAGTCTATCAAATCGTGTACGAGAAGCGAGTGCGGCTTCCCAACCACTTTACATTGCCGTATGGACATGTCGGTATAAAACATTGGTTGTAAGAGGATAGCCACCCACCAGAAGGATGACTTCGCCACAGCAAGAATCGAGTGAGAAATCCAGTGAGAACTCCAAGTTCAAACCCTACCATTTTCCGGTTTTCTTGCCTGACTATTGTGATTGTGCCCGTCGATTGGACTCGTTTCAAAAATGGCCTACGGATAGGAAAGGATTACCTACTTCGCATGTTTTAGCTAGAACAGGATTTGTCTACTTGGGACCTGAGACTGGACTGGGATACGAAGTACAGTGTTTCAGTTGTGGCCTGAAGTTACGAATAGATCTATGTATCTATAAAGATTCAGCTATTCTGGAACATACTCGATAGTCTCCGCACTGCCCTTACCTTTCTATGGCCTTTCCACCCATCACACTACGGTACAATTATGACGGCACCTTAGAGACGGTACCTTCCAAAACAAGACATAAAAAAGGAACGATGTACAAGCTTGAGACTGCATTGCGACTAGTATTAAAAGCGGGCTATGGTCAAGATCGATAGTTCATTGTGACTACCAAGACCAAGCGAACAAGATGAATACTTTCAGAGAAACACAAAACAAGTTCAGACAGGCACAATTCAAGACTGGGGTCTCTGAAGTGGAATGCGATTGTGAGCCTTGCGATGGGAACGATGGTGTGCCGAGAAATTCACAAGAGGAAAGTTAAAAAAGTCAACCAGGGTGTTAGATTTCTCTGGGTCAAGGGTGCATTCATCCTATTACATCGCTTTAGACCGTTTACATCAAAATAGTTCAATTAGATTCTTGGACGTTACCCTGAATGGCAGTGGTCAGAAATTACTCACTATGTGGATTACTTTTGCTCTAGGAGAAGATTGTGAATTGTACGGACTGACCTATTCATGGATACTTTACAAGAGAATATTCGTGCTTTGCCTGTGGAGTTGAGAGAACGCATTTACCGAGAGATGGTCAAAATACAAGTCAAACGTAAAGAACAGTTGCATCCGTTACGTCACCGGTGTTTGAGCCACTGGTACCTGAATGCTATACAAGGATTGATTGAGTTTTAAGTGTTCCATTGGACAGACATTGATCAACGACCCCCTGGTTTTAAAAAGGATTGGTTTGCTATTGATGATTCTATCTACTACATTGTAAACTTACTGCATCGAATTCCAGAGGAAGGGTTAACGAATTACCAACATCTTTTACACAATGTCAACTTAGTGAAAGAGGAAACTTCTGAACGAATTGTAATGTGTAAATTAGTGATTAAACGATTTAGATTCAACAATGAGTTAAAACCATGTCTGTACATTTCTTGTGTCAGAAAGAGGATTTAGTATGACCTATTCATGGATACTTTACAAGAGAACATTCGTGCTTTGCCTGTGGGGTTGAGAGAACGCATTTACCGAGAGCTGGTCAAAATACAAGTCAAACGTAAAGAACAGTTGCATCCGTTATGTCACCAGATCTTTAACCACTGGTACCTGAATGGTATAAGAGAACTGATTCGTCAGAAATTGTTTCAATGGTCAGACCTTGTTCAATACTTCCAGGCCACCGATGATCCACGTGTTCATCATTTTGGTTACTTCGAGATTCACCTAGTGCAACGCATTGAGGAAGACAAGTTAAAGGATTACCAACATATTTTACGTGTAATCTACTTAGCGGAAGAGGAAACTTCTAAACGAACTCTGAAGTGTAGGTTACAGTATGCAAGATTTAGATTCCCCACTGGAGAACGAAGATCTCTGGGTAGAATGTACGTGTATTGTTTCCGAAACAAAGAGAGTATAAAAACAGGCTGCCATGCCACGACTTTTATCACATGTGATTGAACAGATTCCGTGGAAGGAACTCAATGACAATATTTAAACCGTGGATCATTACCATCAATTATTACAAGAACTGTATCCATTCAATTTGGGTCGACGCATAGTGTGTGTCTTAGTGACTTGTTTTCTGGGATTTCGTTTACCAGCCGATTCCTTGTGGACTCTTTACGAACAGTACTTACCACCCAAATGTCCTTAAATGGTCACGAAAGACTACTTTTGCTGAAAGCCTTACGTTTTCATCTGGATACTTCTCGACCTCAACGGGAAAAAAAGATTCGTCAACTTTTAGCTACCGAAGACGTGTATGACGATGTGTGTGTAGCTTGTGACTTACATCCCCATTGGACAGATGTCCGTGACTGGAAAAAAGGGGGTTTTGAGGCTTGGAAACAAGAAGTGGCCCAGTATGCACGAGAGTTGTTCAAGGAAAAAAGTTACTTTTCAACCTGTGTTAGTGACAGTGCCAGAAGAAGAACCCGTCACCCAGGACAGGACTGTCGTGAACATGCCTGAAAGACCCTTTCGGGAGGACACTTGTGTGACCTTACCCCCTATAGAACTGGTCAGAACATTACCCAAAACATGTTGTACAGACACTTGTGTTTATTCCACGTTGATGGTTTTCATGTGCCTTTTATCGTTGTACTTAAGCCTTTGGCTTTTATGTATTTTTGTCTTTCGTGTTCATGTTTAAAACATTCAATAAACGTGTCCTGAAAAAGTATATAAACTCTTGTCTTGTCTGTTTTTCGTGTCACAAGTGAGATTCCTAACACTATGGCTACCTCTGCTGTCTCTGCTCCCTCTTCCTCTACTGTCAAAGTCATCGACGAACACTTAGACCGTGCCAGTTGGGAGGCTTTGTATCTTCGACATCCCTTTAACATGCTCATTGCTGGACCTAGCGGTTCAGGCAAAACCGAATTCGTCAAACGTTTGATCGAACATAAAAATCATTTGATCGATCGGCCGCCTCAACGCATCGTGTGGTGTTACAAAGAGTGGCAATCGGCGTACAGTCTCTTGCGAGAAAGTCAAGGCGATTCCATCGTGTTTATGGAAGGCATTTCTAAAGAAGACGACGGAATCATCTCTGACTCCCGTCAAACCCATTTGGTCATTTTCGACGACATGTTAGGAGAAGACGAAGAAGAAATTAAACTGTGGTTCACGCGCAAAGGGCATCATCGTAATGCCAGTGTCGTTTACATCACCCAAAATTTGTTTCAACAAAGTAAAGCCCATCGCACCATCAGTCTCAATGCGCATTACGTGGTCTTGTTTAAAAGCCCTCGAGATAAATCGCAAGTGCAAGTCTTAGCCAAACAGTTAGGAACGCCTTGGCTGACTCAGGCGTACGACGATGCCACTCAAACTCCACACGCCTATTTACTCGTCGATTTGAAACCTACGAAACCCGATGATTTGCGATTTCGTACCCACTTGTTTCACCACTGGTGCCAAGACGGAGTGCCTGTCCCGTACACGTCTCCGTCCTCGACTTAACTTCACTCCAAAAAAATCTATAAAAACCTCAGATACTTTCCGTCTGTCTCACACAGTTTGAACATGACGTCCCTTCAGTCGCATCTTCCCGTCAAATTGATTCGTGCCTTATATGGCATCAGTCGAGAAAAAAATCCACAAATACGGGTTCGTGTATTAGAAGCTAGTCTCAAAGAAGTCTTACGATGGTTCACAGTGACAGCACGTCAATTACTCCAAGGGATCATTCAGATTCCTCATCAAACCAAACGCTTTTTTGATCGAAATAAAGTCGCTCTGACCCAAGTGGCCGTCCTCGCATCGACACTCAAACCAAAAAACAAATCATTTTGAAGCCTGGAGGGAGCGGTACTCTAGAAGGGGTAATCATTCGCTTTTCTTAAGATATGATCCTAATGCTCCCAAACTTCTCTCCAAGAAAAAAGTCAAACGAAGCTCCAAGAAGAAGAAAAAGAGCCACGGTGTCAAGACCAGGTCCCCAAGGAGACCTGTGTCTCCAAGAACTTCTCCAGTGGCGGGACCCTCCTCTTACCAGACACCACCCCGGAAAAAGAAAAGTCCCCAGAAAAAGAAGCAGAGAAAAAGTCCCCAGAAAAAGAAAAGTCCACAAAAAACTAGTCGCAAGAGAGGCACTTCGGCCAGGACGCAACCTTACACTCGCAAACCACGACCTGCAACGACGGTGACTGCGTCTCAGGTAGCCTCAGGTTCATTCACTTCTCCGTTGATGACACCAAGAAGTGAAAAGTACTTGGAGACGTTGATCACCCCAAGAACTTCACCGTTGATGACCCCAAGAACTTCTCCAGTGGCAGGACCCTCCAATTTAGTGACAGTGGCTGCTGCTCACAAAGTACCTGCTCCCAAAATCAAAGTTCAAGAAAGATCGGGCATGTTACAAAGTTTACTGGATTTGTCCAAGCAAGAACTGGATCGATTTAGTCCGTTGCGTACCCCTGCACGGCGTGTGATGCCTGTCCTGAAGTTAATACGACGTAAAGACAACCAGTGGCGACGCGTTCCAGTATAAAAAAGGTGTGTGACCGAGTAGGGGTATCAGTGTTTTGGTGCTCCTGAAGATGTCACCCTCCAGAAAACATCCCTCTTCTAAACAACCCCAAGGAAAGAAAAGGAAAGGACTGCCTCCACGTTTAGTCAAACATGGGGACATGATATCTGTCCTGTCCAAAGCTTCTCCACCCCTACGAAAAAAACTCGTTCAATCGGCCTCGAAAGAGGTCATCGATACCGTGTGCGAATGTTGTTTGAACGTATTGAAATGTACGATCCCTTTGTCTAAACACCAGAAACAATGCTTAGGCAAACATCGTCACGTTCTTCGCCAAATGGTTCAGAAGAAAATTCCCATCGGACAAAAGAAGAAGTTGTTGGTCCAACGTGGAGGAATTTTACCCCTCTTGTTAGGTCCCTTACTAAAAGGAGTCTTGGGAACCATGTTGGGAGGACTGATGGTAGCAAGATAAAAAGACCCTCTGAAGTCCCAAGATCTCAGAATCGACCCCTGACATCCCATGGAAGGACGAAAACTAGCTTTAGTGCCTTAAAAACGATGGATGGAATACCATCGTTGGCAAGAACAACGCACCCCGCATTTGCCTCCCAGTCCCAATTTGAGCGAGATGTCCCAGTTACAACACGAGTTGCAAACCTTGATGGATCGCCAAGATTTGTCCGAAACAGAAAAATCGCAAAAGTACGGTCAACTCTTGCAACGACTGCAACTCTTTCACCAGAAAGCCTCAGACGAAACAGCTCTTCCCACTCTGAAAGATTTTAAGACCTTGATGAAAAGTCCAGCACCATCACCACTACCACCACCACTACCAGTGACCAAGACAGAAAAAGGAGAAGAAGAAGAAGGGTTTCAAACTCCACCAGAAAAATACGCAAGTTAACAACACCACCTACCTCCAGAATTGGATGGATTAAAAAGATGATGACCACCCCTTCTTCATCACAAGAGAAAAAGAAGGTGAAGACAGAAGTGAAACAAGAACCGATATCACCTGTTCAGATATCCTCCTCCTCGACACCTATTGCTGGTCGCACACGCAAAGCATTGCAATCCAAGAAAATACCCCAAGAGAAAAAGAGTAGCATCCTCTAGGAGTGGGTGTCTTATTAACAAACAAACAAAAAATGGAAAAATTGTTAGCCAGAATTTACTACGATCCCTCACATCCTGCAGGTTACGCAGAAGTCCAAAAATTGCATCGTGCTGTCAAAACTCGACTGAAAAGTCTCCGTTTACCTCAAGTGCAACGATGGTTACAAGAACAAGCTACTTACACTTTACACAAACCCATTCGACGCAAGTTTTCCAGAAGTCGCACCCTAGTGGAAGGCATCGATCATCAATGGCAAGCCGATTTAGCCGATGTCTCTCATTTGGCCATCTACAATCGTGGCTAAAAATATTTGTTTTGTGTCATCGACGTCTTTTCCAAATTTGCCTGTGTCGTTCCCTTGACTTCCAAATCGAGCAGTGAGTTAGTGCGAGCCCTGCAACGAGTGTTGAAACAAAGCTGTCGTCACCCTCTTCGATGGCAAACGGACAAAGGCACCGAATTTCTAAACCAAGCTTTCCAAAAAGAATTAAAGAAACGTGACATTCATTTTTTTTACCACCGAGAATCCTGAAACCAAAGCCAGCATCGTGGAACGTTTTCAATGCACTTTGAAAGAACGCATGTGGAAATATTTTTCGCATCACCACACTCTGAAGTACATCGACAACTTACCGCACCTGGTGCAAGCGTACAACCAATCTTACCAATCAAAGCATCGGACGTGCCACGCAAGAAGTGACTCCCGAGAACGAAGTGCTGGTGTTTGAGCGCCTGTTTGGTACGTCCCCGACGAGGGCTGTCCCCAAAAAAAGTGAAGTGCTGGCCGTAGGAGATTGGGTGAGCATTGGCAAAACCAAACGCACTTTCGACAAAGGTTGCTTACCTAACTGGACGACCTAATTGTTTCGTGTCACTGAACGAGTGCATGGCCGTCATCCTGCCGTCTATAAATTAGAGGACATGAACGGAGAAGTGCTCAAAGGAACGTTTTATTTGCCCGAGTTACAACGTGTCACCAAAAAAGAAGACGACGTGTACGACATCGAAAGCATTCTCGAACGCAGAACCCGTAAAGTGGGCAAACGACGTGTCAAAGAAGCCAAAGTACGTTGGAAAGGATATCCACCCAGTTTTGATTCTTGGATCGACGCTTCGCAAGTCATCGACTGTAAAAAGAAGTAACCATCATGCCCTTTCACACAGACGCAGCTACGTCGACCACTCCTTCACCCAATTCTTCTCTGCAAGATTTACAAAAACAACCCTTGTGGGTGTGGTATGGAGAACGTGTGCCTAAAACGCAAATCGTCTTTTTCTGCCAAATCTTCGCGGTGTATTGTGTCATCGGGGTAGCCATTGCCAATTTGAGTTTGCAACAAGGAGACAAACAATTGTGGACCATTTTATTGAGCAGTTTCATCGGTTACCTGCTTCCCAATCCCTCTCTGAAATTCTCTTCCAACGGGAACAACGGGAACCTTGTGTCCAGTGCCAGTGTCAGTCACCACTCCAACAACAACAACAACAACCCTATTTTGGGCGGAGACACGCCTCTGACGTCCAGTAACCCCTCGGACAGCCACAGAACTCTGGAATTATGAGCAATAACAACCAATTTTACTTAACCTTACCCAGTGACAGTTCCATGGAGGTGTTTCCCAACAACACGTTGTGCTGTTACACGGACAAATTACCTCAGGCCATCCCATTAGATCACGAAGCCCATGGGAAGTGGCTTTAGTGGAAATCATTCACCCGACCCAAGTCCTCAATGTCCTTCCCAGTCAAAATATTTTTACGGTGGAAGTTCATGACGAACAATTGCAACTGTACTTGGATACCCACGTCAAATATAACTTTAAAGCCCTTAACACAAAAAAATCAAAAGTGGACCGACTATCACTTGTCCATTCCTCTAGGCTATTATTTTAGTTGTCAACATTGAGTCAGCACCATAGCCTTCAGGTTTAATGTCGTTTTTGGGAAAGCTTTGGAGAATGTCAAAAAAAAGTGTCACCCTGGAAGTCCATAAAGTAGCTCGTCGATTCCTAATGAAATTTCCTGAGGGGGGTAAAATCGTGTCTTTTTTATTTTGTCCTGAATTGTTTGCCATGTTGAGCGGGGACATGGAGCTGAGGAAGACAGCAGAACAACAAAAAAAAGAAAGAATTAGTAGTCATTTCCGACAAAGATACTTTTGCCAAGTATTTTTGTACCCCGATAGAACTGAACCAAGGACTGAATTTGATCTTTGTGTAATCCGATGTGGTGGAGTACAATGTGGTGGGACACACCTCCGCACCGTTACTGCGTGTCATTCCTTTCAATGTGGATTCTGCCACGATCGCTGACGAGGAAGGTGGAAACACTTATCACGTTCACCGCGAATTTGTACATCCTCATTATTTGCCTGTCAGCAAGTCTGATTTGGACACGGTCAACATTGCTATAAAAGGAGATCTGGGACAAAATATTCCATTCACCAAAGGAAAAGTCACGGTGAAACTCCATTTTCGAAAACGGTTCTCTCACGACTCGTAAGTCATGTATCCAGTGTACCGAGGGGTTGCTCGACAGCGAGGACACGGTTTAGGAGATGTGTTAAAATCGGCCTTTCGTTCGGTGGCCCCGGTCTTGAAACCGATGGTGACAGGCGGATTGCACGCCTTGAAAGATGCCGCACTGACGCAAGGCAAAGTATTTCTCCAAAATGTCATCATCGACAAACAAAACCCCAAAGCGACAAACAAAACCCCAAAGAAGCCTTCTTGAGGGCAGGCAAAAATGTCTTGATGCAAAGGGGTTAGGACCTTTTGGGTCGACGAGAAACACCTATAAATGCCCTGCACGCTACTGAGTCAGGCATTCAGAAAGGACAAGGCAGAAAGAGACGACGAAGAAAACACCCTTTTACCAGACTTCACACTTCTAAAGCTAGAAAGACAACGAAAAGAAGAACCGTTCGAGACCTAGACGTTTTCGATTATTGAGAAATAGAAAAAATGATGCACCGAGAGTCTTGCGCTTGTTCCAAGTCGGAACTGGATCTGTTTGCAATGCCCCGCCATGATGACCATGCAAGAATTCCAGTGGGTGGAATTTCACCCCGTCTCTTCTTTGACAGCCTCAGATCCCATCGAGTTTGAAATCAAAGGACAACCCGAAGATTACATCGATCTGAATAGCAGTTACTTGTACCTCAAAGTCAAAGTTCTAGATAAGACAGGAGGTAATATAGACACTGAAGCAGTAGCTCCCGTCAACAATTTCATGCATTCCTTGTTTAGCGGAGTGGACTTGTACTTGAATAACAAACTAGTCAGTAGCAGCATGGATACTTACCCTTATCGAGCGTACCTGGAAAATCTCTTGACGTACGGAATAGATGCCAAAAACACCCATCTCAATGCTTGTGTGGTATGGGAAGCTGACGATGCGGGCCAGTTTGAAATATTGGAAACTGATACAACTGATACAAACAAAGAATACAGTGAGAGATTTGTAGAACGAAGAAAAAAATCATGGGAGTCAACAAAAGTTTAGAACTGATGGATCGTTTGCATTTGGACATGTGGTTGCAAGAAAAGTATTTGCTGAACGGGGTGGATGTTCGCCTGAGACTGAATCGTAGCAGTACCGCTTTCCATTTGATGGCTGGTGCTGACGATTACAAAACTGTCATCGAGGAGGCTAGACTTTACGTACGCCGTGTGGAAGTGTTACCTAAAGTGGGAAACGACATCAGTCACACGTTGAGCAGAACGACCGCTAAGTATCCAATACGACGCGTGGAAGTGAAAACCTTCACCATTCCCAAGGGTCAGCGATCCATGATCGAAGATCATCTGTTCCAAGGACAGCTACCCAAATGTTTAATCGTTGGTATCGTCGAGAATACAGCCTTCAATGGAGCTGCCGATAAAAATCCTTTCTACTTTCAACACTTTGGCGTGTCCAAGATCGAAGTCAGTCGCGATGGCAAGACCTTGTGTACCTGACCCTTCGAACCTGACTTTAGTCCAACGAAGATGAATTACTTGAGGTCGTACTTGTCTCTGTACGAAGCCGCCGGACAGTTAGGAACCAACACCAGTCATGGCATTACGTACGACGATTATGCAGGAGGCTACGCTTTGTGGGCTTTTGATTTCACTCCAGACCAAGACAGCGACGAGGGACATTTCCACCCTATAAAATCCGGTCAGATTCGAGTGGAAATTCAGTTTGCAAACCGAGACCCTGATGTAACGGTGAACGTCATCCTGTATGCAGAATTCGATAATACGATAGAAATCAACAGTTTGAGAGAAGGCATTCTAGATTATTAGAAGCTGTGGAAGACTGTTATCCCTCTTTACCTAGTGGAGAAACTTTGAAGATAGAATGTGAGGAGACCGTGGAAGAAGAAGAATCCCAAGACAAAGACTAAGAAATTATCATGATGAAGTCAAGATGGCCAGAACAAGAAGCCCATTTAGTCTCCTGTTTTGCTACATTCCTGGTAGATATAATAAAAGAATTGATCAAGGAAGAGTGCTATGGATGTTACAACGATCATCCCAGTCAAATTCAACACGACAAATGTCTGATGTTGAGTCATGAAGAAAAGTTGGACGAATATCTGGACAAAGCTTGGGGTCTCATCGAGATAGAATTCGTGTTGAACGAGTGGTATAAAGGCTTGGATAAACATTCTTCTCCTCCATTAACGTCTCTGGAGTGCCGTCGAATCGAATCTCTCTTTGACCAGAGTAAGAATTCGGAGCTAAAGGCCTTTTACTTGTCAGACATTTGCAAGCAAAAAGTCAGGATCGAATTGATCACTTATCATTACCTGTGAAGAAAAAAGAAAACCACACAAATAAATGGATACCTGGGAACTTTATTACCTTTTGAACCACAGTTCGTACACTGCTACTTGGAATCATGTCGTCTGTGCTAAAGATGAACTCCCTCATCGCAAACCTCAAGACCATCAAGCTTATGTGATCAACACGGACGACAGCCATCTCCCAGGAACCCACTGGGTAGCCGTCCACTTTCCTCAAGAAGGATGTGTGGAATATTTCGATTCGTATGGATTACCTCCTTTGGAAGACGATATCATTGACGTTATGAGAAGGAATGCTCAGACCACCCGATTCAATAATGTGAAATTACAAGGCACAGATTCCTTGGTGTGTGGACAATATTGTGTGTATTTTCTGCATCATCGCAGCCTGGGTTATTCCTTAGAACATTTAGTGACTCATTTTGGTCCTCGTTCTTCTTCTAGAAACGATGTGAAAGTAAATCAATGGTTTTGTGACCATTATGCTTATCTTTTGTCTCAAGCTAGGAAACGTAGTGTCCATCAATGGCCTAATGACTTCCAACAGTGGAAATCACAATTTCATTCACAACGTTGTCAGCCCTGTCCAAAATAATGTGTTAGTTGAAAAAAATGTTTGTGATTTGAAAAAATGTTTGATGTTATATTGTTGGATTATTGTTAAAAATGTTATAGTTGTTTGTTAGTGTTAAGTGATTTTGAATAAAAAATGTTGCGTTTTGAAGAAAAAATGCCTTTGTGGTTTGTTTGGCTATAGGATTCTTGATTCATGCTCTTTGACTTTTCTCTATCCCTCTCATGACACTCATTAAACGTTCCGACTCGAAAACCGTGTGGGGATGTTTTCCTTCACGTCCGCGCTTTGACTTTAAAAACCGGGGCAGTTTCCAGTCTAACCATAGTCGCGTCGAGCAGAGCAAGAGGTGACACGACAGCGATGGAGAGCAGAATTGCACAGAGCGAACATAGCCAGCCAGGCGTCACGAAAAAATGGCTGCCGGCTATAGCAGCAATCCCCGCACCAGCACTGAGAGCCATTAGAGCCATTGGTCTCCAAGAGGCAGCTAATTGGAGCTTACGAGCTGGGACGAAACGTACTACATTACTACTCGTTTGGGAAACCAGCAATGAGGGAGGCCACTTAATCGACGAGAAGGAAGACCTATACTTCGTGAAACGGACTACACGTAAAAAATGGCAACGTAGGCAGAGAAGGAAACTGGACCCACTACAGGGGACTAACCACTCTACCATGCCTGTTACGAGACCGTACGAAACAGAGGGTCACCTTCACCCGAAAAAGACGCCTCTATTAACTGGGACTACCACCACCACCACCATCTCCACTCAAACCAACGAACTGCAACCAACCCAAAGGGCGGCGAACACCAAGGAAGCTTCTACAACAACTACAACTATAGAAGCACAGCAGATTGAAGCAGTCATGAAATCACCACCACCACCACAAATTTCACCGATGTTAAAAAGCATCCGGAGTATGACTGAAACACCTATTCTTCCAACTGCGAAGACGAAAAAGAAGCTAAAGCTAACTCCATCACCGCCACCACCACCACTACAAGCCGTATCTCCCGAAATTTCAACAACCCTAACTGATCAAGCTAAGTCAGCAACTCCAGCCATATCTCCACCTAAAACAGCAAACCCAGCAGATCCAAGGGTGGGCAAACGCAGTCTGTACGAGTCAAACAGACATATTGCTTGGGGATACTCAGAAGATTACGGCATAACAAATATTTGGCACAGCAAAAATGAAGCCATTCTCTTTCTAGACGAACTTAGCACCCTAATACTACACAAATGGGAAGAAGCAATTGGCCCTATCACCAAGCCAAGTAAAACTAAAGCCAAAAGATCTTTGACGGCTTTTAAAAAGAGAGGAGAACTACTTTAAGAGTGCCCTTTAAATCTAGCAGTCATGATCGCTACCATAGTGAAAGTACACCACGGGCTGGAATCACAGAACATTTCATACCAGGTTCGAATGCATGATTGGATCCTGAAAGACCTAACCGATCCAGGTCTACCACCAGCAGACCGCCCCCGGAGACGATACACGCCGCCAAAAACTTTCGTCTATATGAGTGGAGTACGATATGCGGACCCACCACCACCACCAAAATAGTCCTTTTAAGGGCTAACAAATTGCCTTTTTATCTAATAGGGAAACCTAAATTGGCTTGGTTTCCCTCTTTGAATTTACCAAAAAACCTACAAATTTGAAACATTGGACCACCGCTCAAAATTCACAACTATCTAAAAACCTACCAGTGACAAAACTTTTAAATTTCGCTTAGACATATTACATTAAATAAGCAATAATAGGGAGTTCGTTTATGTACACTTCTATACTAGATTAGATAGAACGTTTAGGGATAGGAAATTCAACAGACTAGTCAGGACTTGAACTTAGTACACAGGTGGCTTACACAATATTGGTATTTACTGTCCATTAGTACAACTGGACTCGATTTGAAATAAAAATACGGGCTAGCGTTTCAGGAAGTATGCAACATCCATGGCTGGCTTGCTTAGCACCTCGTCCTACTTTACCACGCTCGGATTTCGTACAAAAGTGGCAAGATGTGGAACGATTTCCACTTGCCACAAGCCCTGGTGTCCTAATGTGACGTCATAGCTGGCCAATGGCACCTGACGTTACATACTGCTTGGGTTGACACCTGGGGCAGCTAAAAGCAACTGAATACATGAGAGTGGGGTTGTACTATTCCAACTCATGACTTAGGCCTTACATTTGGTATCGTTTGGGCACGCCACTACTGTCTACGAACTAACGGCCCAATCAAATAGTACTCTGTGAGTACATAAATGCCTGAGGGGTGTGGCACCATTCCTCCCCTCAGGAGTAATCAAATATTGCACCGTGTGCAAATAAACCAGTGGTACATGCTCACTGCGAGCGAACACCACTTTAATCCAATTCAACAACAACAACAACAGTCTAACCATCCATTATCGACTCATCCTCCTACGAAGATGTGCTCCAGACTAGCTAAGCTAAACGAAGCCTACGTGAATTTGCATAGGGTCAGACATAGTCTGATACCGAAGCCTGAAGAGATAGAGAATGTGAGAATGTTAAAAGTCACTGAAGACCTGATAGAAGAGCTCTTCAGAGAAGAAATTAACAGGGAGAAAGAAGAATGGACAGAGAAGTACAGACTTCAGAAACAGTAGAGAGAGCAGCAACAGCAACAACAACAGCAGCAGCAACCTGAACCTGACAGAGGCTTTGTCGACTGTCGTATCGACACCAAAGAGTTCTTCTTCTCTTTCCGAAGAAGCAGACCTATCGTCAGAAAGTCTATCGTCAGAGGACGTCACATTCTTAGAATATAAAAGATCGCCCTAGCTTCAACTTCGCACACAAAAAACATCCCTTTTCAGGGCTACCCCAATCTCTAGAAAAGAAATAGCAATCGATTTGCCAATGTGTGTATGTAGAGTAGTGTGAATATAAACACTCACTCTTTTTCTGGTGCGATTGTATGTGTTTGTGATTGTAAGCGATCAAGTACGTTTGTGTGGATAGTAGATAATGATAATGTTTTTTTGCTGTTTGACGTGTGTGGAGAGCAGATTTTGGTTTTGATTTGATTGCTTTGCGTATGTGGATAGTATAATATTTATTTAAATGGCTTGTAAATTTTTTTAGAATAGTGATGGGTAGTATAAAAAAGTGAGTGAGTGTTTCTTTTAGGTCCGCGCGTTGTTTGGTCGTGATCTAGGTAATATAAGTTTTGTTTTAGGGGATGTTTTCCTTCACGTCCGCGCGTTTTAAGTGATGATCTAGGCAATATAAGTTTTGGGTTTTAGGGGGATGTTTTCCTTCACGTCCGGGCTTTAACTATAAATTGAAAATCGCTCGGCAGTCTAGCTACCCTTGTTGATTCATCAACACTAGAGAATGAGCAGAAGGCTAGCGAAACTGTTAGAACTTCATGTGCACCTGGAATATGCCAGGCTCATACTGAATGAGCTGGCCGCAGACGCTATAGTGGAAGAAGGAAGGATGAAAGAGGAGGAGAGAAGAAAAAAGGAAGAGGAGGAAAAGGAGAGAGGAATGGCTGTACCACAGACACACCAAGGAAATTTCAGAATCCCAGAGACAGAAGATTGGGATTCTGAAGCCACTCATTCCGCCTCTGCACTCCCAGCAAAAAGAGTGAAAGTAGATTGGAGTAGGAGATGCCTTTGCGGTGCCAGGCCGGGGAGGTGCAACCATTAACCAGGTGCCCTGGAGTTCAAAACAAACAGTCCTTTTCAGGGCTACCCAATACTCTAGAAAAGATATAGTAATCCATTTGCCAATGTGTTTATGTAGAGTAGTGTGAATATAAAAACTGACTCTTTTTTCCTAGTGTGAGTGTATGTGTTTGTGTTTGTAAGCGCTCACGTAGGTTTGTGTGAATAGTAGATTATTGGGTTTTGTAAGTGATCAAGTAAGTTTGTGGGGATAGTAGATTTGGGTTTGATCTGACTGCTTTACGTATGTGGATAGTAGATTTGGGGTTTTGTAATTGCTGCTTCACGTATGTGGATAGTAGATAATATGAAATGAGAAAAGTAGGGGATGTTTTCCTTCACGTCCGCGCGTTTAAGTGATGATCTAGGTAATATAAGTTTTGTCTTAGGGGAATGTTTTCCTTCACGTCCGCGCTTTTCGTATAAGCAGCCATAACGTTCGTCGTTCGCACCATTCTACAAAGAATAAAAAAGAAGATGGCTTCGAACCAGATTGACAAAATGAAAAAATTGCAAGACGTCCTTGACAATTTGGGCATGATTGAGCAAATGTTAGTTAACCTAAACGAGGATCACTATTCTTATAGTCCCCATCGAGTGAAGATGGAGATCAACAATTTAAGAAAACTAAAGGAAATTATCAGTGATCTGTTGAAAGAAATCAAGGAGGAGAAGGAGGATGAAGAGGAAAGGATAAGGATGAGAGAATGGAACGAAAAAATTGAAAAGGAAGAAGAAAATGAGAAGAGGAAGAAAGAAGAGGAGGAGAAGAAGAAAGAAGAGAAAAAGGAGGAAGAAAAGAAAGAAAAGAAGAGAAAAAGTGTAGGACAGAAAATAAGAAGCTGGTGGAGAAATAGAAGAAATTAGAAGAAGAAGAAGAAGAAGAAGAAGACCAAAGGTCCTTTTCAGGGCCACTCCAATATCTCGAAAAGATCTTGACTTTCATTGCCTACCCCATTTTTTTATTTTTTTTAAAAAAAATAGAGACCCTCCCTGTTTCAATTTTCCCCTGTTCCATTTCCATAGACCCATCAGGTCTGGACCCTATTAAAATAGGGTCCCGACCCTGTTCCATTTCCCCTTGAGGCTCAACAGGCCCAAGATTTTTTCCATGTTAAATTTCCCTTGAGGCTAAAGTAGCCCAAGATTTTTTTCCATGTTAAATTCCCTTGAGGCTCAACCAGCCCAAAACTTTTTTCCGTGTTAAATTCCCTTGAGGCTAAAGTGGCCCAGGGATCCTCGTAATGCTAATTTCCCTTGAGGCTAAGGTGGCCCACTTCACTACTTATAACTTAAATTTTTGCGGTGAATGGCGAACTCATGTAGATATGTACTGAAAACATGTACTTTCTACAGCAACAATTTTATAGAACTTAAATTTTTGCGGTGAATGGCAAACTCATGTAGATATGTACTGAAAACATGTACTTTATAAAGCTACAATTTTATTTAATATAAATGTTCTGTGGCGAATCTATCTAAAACAATAATTTTATTTAATATAATTTTTTTGTGATGAATGGCTAACTCAAGTAGATATGTACTGAATACATGTAATTTATAAAGCAACAGTTTTATTTAATATACATTTTTTGTGGTGACCAGTTCATGTAGATAGGTACTGAAAACATGCACTCCTGAACGTGTCATTTTTAAAACGTAACCCCTCATTGTTGAATGAAATACTAACTTGTTTATTTCAACATCTTTTTAATCGTTCTGTACAAGCAAAGCATCATACGTATGTATTACTGAAGCTTTTTCACACATAATCACACATATTTTGTTTTCGCATTTAAAAAAGTTTTTATTATCAATGCCCTCGAAAAATGTCCTTATTAAACATATACATTGCAATGAGGTGTTGTATAATACCTCGTTTGTATCGCTGATGGATATTTACGTATTAACCTATATGTTTTGTGTGCCTAAAATAAAGTCATTCGTTAGGAGGTGAGCGGAGATGAACGCTTTTACAGTTGATAAGCAACTAAATGTAAATAATGTCTTAAAATACCATACAGCGAAATGTTTAATTAAGGATATACAAAGATGAATCAAATGGAGCAGTTGCTCCTGGGTCCGCGCGAGGAAAAGGCGGAAAGGATGTCCCATCACAGTCAACTTGTATTGCTTGCTTTGTTCGGGTAGGGAGGCATGGGAATGATTTACAAATTGCTTCAGGGCAACCGGCCTTGCAAATCACTTTAAAAGTATGTCTTGTTTGGACAGGTGACAATTATCTATTTGTTAAACGCGTAATGATTGAATAGTGTACAAATGATGCGCGTTATTGGCATTTGTTTTATACTAAACGTGTCCGCTGCGTCAGGTTTCTAATATTAGATGCAAAATAAAATCCTGCTCGGGTCTTGAACTCCTAAATCTTGTTTATAGAAAAGTCTCTACTATACTTTTATTGGGAGCACCATTCACATTCATCCGTATCAATAGCCTTAAAAGTCAAATACTACGCTTGAAAATACTAACTTTTGTTCATGTGATGTTGCTGTCATTTACTAGGGGCACGATATTTTGTTCTGCTGATTGACCTGTCCATAATTTGAAATAAATCCCTGGACATCAATGATTTCAGTATATCTTTTAACAGGTAGATAGCGGTAATGGAAACTACATTTGAGAAGCAGAGATACCAATAAACCATATATTTGGAAGAATTGTTAGACCATGCTTCCAGTAGAGGGCCATAAACAACACTGAGTCCCAAATGAGATGATATATGTAAACGTATGGAAGAGATAAAAAGTAAGCAGAACGGGTGAGTCTATTGGATTAAGCATTATGTTTGTTAGCGCATGAGGCATTATACCAGAGTTTCGATCTACTGGGTGGAACATTTCCCAAAGTTTCTACAGCTTGCCCATCAATATTGATGTTTACATTACTTAACCAAATCATAAACAATAATTTGTTGCACAATGAAGCGTCGGCTTCACGAGCTTAGGCAGTAAGTACACTTTGTAATAACAAATCAACTACCCTATTGGTCATTTTAAGTTTTCAGTACTGTTATCAAAATGTATGTATCTACTTCTTTCTCTTGAACCTAACCTAATATCTCAGGTAACATCAAAACCTGACCTTGTAGGTAAAGATTAAAGTGCTCTGCCTCTCAGTTCTACTTCTTTTGATTCAGTTGTATTTTCCTCTTTCCTTTCATTCTCTCTCTCCCTCTCTCTCTCTCTCTTCCTCTCTCTCGCTCTGTCCAATTACGTTCCCAGCTTTTATTTTTCTCACTGCTTCTCCATTCCTCTCTATATGCATTTGTATTTCCCTCTATTTTCTCTTTTTGCTTCTCCCTTTCTTATTTTCTTCTGTTTCATCTTTTCTCTCTCTCTCTCTCTCCATTGCTACATTAATTTTTACTCTCTCGTCCTTTTATTCTGCCTTTTTCTCTTCCATTTCTCTCCATTTGTATCACTCGATCCTTTTCCTCTTTTAAAGTTTGCATTTCTCTTTCTTCTTTCAATCTCTGTTACTCGTTTTCCTTTTTTTTGTTGTATTTCCATCATTTACTTGTGCATCGGAAGCTTTCTTAACTCTATTTCAGCTTGGATCTTGACCTGTAATTCGTATAATATCCATATACAGACGTATTTATCTAACCCAAACTATTAGAATCAAACAATGTGCTGACCACCAAATACTGTATCAAAATATTCATTTCCTCTTGCTTACTTAAAAGGCGTTCGCTTCAGAGAGGAAATATTGTCTGAGACACTCATGCAACTCGTTCTATTTGAAAGACCCTAACCCTTCCTACGGTATTTAAAACAACGCTCTCCACTTTCGATGACATTTAAAAAGTTGCTCTTTAATCTCATGATTCTCAAATACATGAAATTAAATCCTTTCATTAAGGTTTTGTTTAATATCTCTGAAATATTTGAGAGTTTATAAAACTTGAAATCAAATCCCAGACAAGCCCCCAATTTATTTTGTTAAACTGTGTAACGGAAATTAGCGAAACACAGACATATGTTCTTAAAGTTTCCCTTCACAATGACCTCGAGAAATGTGCATAATAAATCAATATATTGTACTGCAGTGTTTTATAATACCTCGTTTGCGTCACTGACGGTTGTTTAAATATTGACCTATAGGCATGTGTGTGCTGAAAATCATGTCATCCAATAAAGAATAAGCAGAGATAGAGCAGCTTCTGCGAGAGAGAGAGAGAGAGAGAGAGAGGAACACTGAATATATTTGATTTCTGGAATTGCTATACAATTAAAATGTTATTTCAAGGAGGATCAATTCGTCCCATTGCACCGTGACCACCGCGGCTGGAATGGGGGGGGGGCAGAATCCATCAATCAAATTGCATTGTTTTATGTTATGGATGTGTTGTAATCTGATTTTGCCTTACAATGGACTGTACAATTCTGGCCCTCTGAACAACCACCACAGATACTGCTGTTAAACGCGTAATTATTGATCAGTTCACGAATTTAGTTCATCTTATCGGGTGGTATATGCTGTGTCTACTGAGTAAGGTTGCACTATAGGTTCAATCACACTTGCTAGCTATTACTATCTGTCATTTAACTAGTTGCTAAGCGGAGTTTATCTTTTGAACTGACATGCGATCTCAATTTGTCTGGTGAATGGAAATGTCCTGCTACCTACTGAAAAGACTCTCTACGCTAAAATGTTACCCAGTGCCACATAGGGGTTACCAGTATCTAGTATTTGGGTTACATCTTTTTCTCATATATTACCTTTGTCCTGACTGTAGAAACATCTGTGCTACCACTTATATTTGGAGTAAAAATGCTTGAAATCATCAACGACGGTTGAAAGCACTGCTTTATGTTTGTGTGATGCTGCTGTTGTTTGTTGCCGATCTCAGATTGAACGATATTTTGTTTTGCTTATTAGTCTATCTACATCTAAAAGTAAACTCTGTGAATCAGTGACTTCATTATGTAACTGAACAAGTTATGTAACAGTAATGGGTCCTACATTTCAGACGTAGTGAGGTGTAGGAACCCGATGTCAGAAAGAATATATACACCTTGCGTTCAATAGTATGCCATAAACAACACTTCCTATATTGATTACGACTGCAAATGTATGAAGGAGTTTCAGCACATAAATATAATACGTGAAACTACTGGATCAAGTAGAGTGTTCAGTTTGTCATGAAGCATTATACTATAAAGATGTTTCGGAGCCGATAAGTTCAGCTTGGTACAACGCAGAAAAGTCAATGATGGCTTGATGAATAGAACAATATCTCAGGATTGAAACAACCGTATAGTATGGACGTGTATCTTTAAAGACGGAAATAGCAGAAGGAAATCGAGGTTGATGGGTGAAACGAAGTATTTGGAAGTTACGTACCTTCCCTCGTATATATTATGAAAGAGAGGGTCCTATGTCAGAACATGTCATGGGGGTAATCTAAGATATTTGTGTCACTCTGTATGATTTGTTTCCTTCAGATTTTTGTTTTCTTTTCCTCAACATCAAGCTCGCGTCGAGCTCCTGTGTTTTAAACTGAAAACTAATATTTGAGAAGAACATCATTGTTTAATAAGAAGTACTCCGTCAGATATGTAAAGCTATACGAATCTGTAACACTCATGCATAATTAGTAGACGTTGACCAATTTTACGACACGCACACGAATTATATGAAGTACTGAAGTTTCAGAGAATAGTAATAGTGTTGTGCAAATAGAAGATAGCCGGATGCTCAACTAAAGGCATTTTCACATTGTTTGATAAAGCTGTTGTCAATAAGCATGACACATTTCTAATAGCAACGCTAAAGTTGTACATATTTCATATAATAGTATACCTATTTTATTTCAGTGTAAATTTGTACATGCTAATGCATACATACCAGTGAATCAGGGCGTGTTTTCTTACTCCGGGTTTACGTACCTGCCTCAAATTCTCGTAGAACCATCAAAGTAATATAATGCCATAATACGGAGGTCTCGCACACAGACAAACAATTCAAAACGTACACGCATACTACTTAAAAGAATCTTCTCTTCGTTACTTCGAACTTTGAGTGGATCAAAATTAGCATACTCTGTGAATATGACTAGTGTTTAACTCCCTTTTCTTGGGCTGCAATCTAATGCATATTAGGGCACAACGAATGCTTTGAAGATTGATCTAATTCATGGACAGTATGCATCTCATTTAAGTCTCTTCATTGTTGAATATGACTCTACAGAATCCAACTCAAACATTTCCTTGAGACTCTTTTAAGTTGGTTGGAGGAGGGGTGATTTTCAAAAATGTTTCAATGTGCACGAAATAATACTGGTATTATATATCTTCAAATGTTTCTGTCATTTTTCAACCGGGTAAGAGCAAACTTGATGGGTCAGCGTTCTAACATTTTCATAAATTAATGACCTCCACTTACACGAGGCGACTCGTCATTAAAACAAATGATATTTATCGGCTATATACGCAGATCCATGGAAAAGGTGGACATTTACTTTCATTGACATGTATTTGACCCTTCGACAACCGAGTATGTTCACGTGTATGCCATTTGGAGTGTATTGTATGGCATCAACAATACCGGGTAACCCCAATTTGTTACCTGTATAATACATGTATGGGAAATTGATAGACTATTGCTAGGAGAACGCAACATAACAAGGAATACAGATTCATTCAGGAAACTTAAACTCAGATTTCTAGTTTTACCCAGAGATACTCGAAAACAGCATCTCTGGATTTGAAATCTATTTTGGTAAAGGCTGTATACAGATCGTGTCTCCAGGCTGTCACACGAAGGATGATTCAAAGGTAACATTTCTTGATACTCGAAATTTTGTCAAGAATTGTAATTTTGCTATATATAATCTACGTTCAAATAATGACAGGTAACACTCACACATAGCTAGTTCAAATATAAACACTTGTTGGGAAGGAACGTATCCACAATTATTTACTATATGCATTTTAGTATTTGTTAATTGATGATCCCCCCCCCCCGTGTCTGTAAAAATCGTTGTAATTTATCCTTAAAAACAGCGAAAGAAAAATGCAACACTCCAGATCTTTTAAAGTTTAAAAATATCAGCATGGCATTGCCTAATCTAAAATAACTTACTCAAGTTTACTTTAGTAACAGTTTCAACTACAGTGCTTTCTCATACTGGAGAGATTAAATGACTTCCATAATTTTTTGAAATACATGTAGTCACACAGTGAGTACCAAGTCCAAACGCAACCATTTGCATACCTTTAGTCGATTCTCGAATGTGATTTAACTAAAGTTTAGAAAGAAAGAAATGATTTGTCAAAAAACACATCTGACATTAACCGTTCTTTGAAATAACAGAGAAGTTAAGTTTAAATGACTTTCAAGTTCTCAGTTCAAAATTAAGAGCTGCCACCTCTTAATTCAGTCCCCAAAGTCGCTCGTAATTCGAAAGTGTACCATAAGTAGTGATGTGATTCGGTCAACAAGTTTCGTTAGTGACTAGTCTAAACATAACAACTTTAGCATGTAGCGGACAAAGTCATCCAAGAATGAAGTGAGGCAGGCCCGCTATTTTAAGCGGATCTGAGAGAAATACGTGAGCATTAGATTAATGTTAATCCCGGCTGAATATTTGTGATGAACTGGAATACTTTGCAGGACGTACATCGGCTAAAGACAAAACCAGCAGTTGCGGATTTCCGTATCAATTGATAAGCATATGAAACGGACCTGTAGAAAATAAGAAAATAAAATGATATTTTCTCTCTGCTCAGAGTTATCTTTATTTCTGTTACGATTCTATGCTCCTAAAATAAGTAACAGAAACGTGTAAAGAGCAACAAGCTTTGTAAAATTCAACACATAATTTATTTCTGTAGAATAACAAGTGAAAATCAAAAGAACTTACGGCATTGGGAATTAAATCCCAGAAAATGCTAGAATTACATACACAAGCCCTTATAACGAAAAGCATGAATTCATCTTAGTGAAGGTCCATATTAGGTACAACGCTGAAGGTGTTGATGTGCCAATGATGATCTGTATCATGTAGTTAAACCAACAGTACACTGCAATATGGTTCCTGGTTTGAATTTCTTAATTCCCAGTGAATGTCTCTGCCCAAGCATATTTGTTATCAGCACTCTGCATTTCCAGATAACAAAATTTACTTAATTAAATCATTTGAAGAAATGTATTCCAGCCCAAATGAACTTCTAGACACCAAAATAATACATCATTCATTATGCTTGTTCTTAAAGAACGAATGAATAATCGTTCCAGTGATAAGCCTATATAGTGCTTTACTTGACCATGGGTCACAATTAGCATCTTTCAAAACAAAATTTTATCTAATGGAAATAACGTTCTAGAAACTTCTTAATGTTAATAAAATATTAGTTATGATTAGAAAATATTTTACTACAGTTATAATATATAACCTGTATTATGTCAGACAAGCTAGCTAAATTGTAGGAGAATTACAAGAACCTAAACCCGAACTGAAATAAACATGTTTACTTCTATTAATAACGATCTTGATATAAAATCCATACACAGAATATTTTAGCTAAATATTATCTGTTTACAGAATTAAAAAGCCTAACAATTTAGGTCAAGTAGAAAATAAATTGGATTTTCGACAGTGTTCAGTTCGATATACAATGTTACAAAACAATAGACTATAATTCAATTAAAATATGAATAAAACTAACAAGCAGGTATGTTTCAATTTCCACAGGAAGATATTTAACTATTTAATGATTTCAAATCTTAATGGGAGAAGGGAGTCATGTTTTGTATTTATAGGTTACTGCATTTGTGTGGGAAAACATGAACGAGTTTTTTTTTTTTTATAATGGAATACTGCACGACCTTGGGAGTGAAGTATATCCATCCGATAAAAGAAGTTCATATTGTTGTTGTGGGGTTTAACGCCATTTTCAGCACATGATAGGCTATGCATGGCGGCCAGTATTTATGGTGGAGGAAGAACCCGGAAAACCCCGGGAAGAACCATCGACCCTCGAGAAGCTACTGGCAAGCTTTCTCACATACCCACATCGGCTGAATCCGAGACTCGAACCCACGCAGACAGAGATGAGATGGCAGTGATCCGTAACGGACAGCGCTTTAGACCACTCGGCCACTAGGGGCCCCGAAAGGAGTTCATATTTTCCCATAGAAATGAAGTAACCTTTCTATTATATGCTCATTTTCTTATTCTACCTAAGGCTTAATTATAAAACAAAATACACTACAAGAAATAAAGTAAATGAATGTATGCCTTATTCCAATCTACAGACACAAACACATTCATCAGTACACAACAACAACATTGTTAATACGCACATAACTCCTTCCAGATAAACTTGAACTTGTCTAGCGCTAGACATAAGTTTCGAAAGAAAATGGTGTTTTGTCTACTTAAAATTGAACTTTGGAGTCATATTGTGACTGAATGCACATTGCAACAAGTTTTCCACTGATCTGGAATGAATAGATTTCGGTATTTTTGTCGATTCTGCGAAATTTCGTGATTATGGACTGGATTCATCTGTGCAAATCGTGAATGAAATACGTCGGATTGAATCAGCGCGGGAGAAGAGTCTCGACATCTGCAAGCGTGTTTGTTCTCTCATTGACTATTTGAAATCATAATATGGGGAAAAACATGAAGTCTTTCAATTACAATTATCAAAAGACGCTATTGAATTTAATGTTTATTTCATTTTGAGTGTAGTAAGAATGATGTAACTGCACTTGGAATATAGTCCAAATTACAGTATAATTTCGAAATGTGTAATCAAGAACTCATTACATGGCTCATATAATTCGGATTTGCAGAGCTAAGAAAGTACATTTTTAGGAAATTCATGATGTAAAACTAAGTATTTTGGCCATTCTTAATACCAGCTAAAGACAAGTTTTAATGTTTTTTGCAAGGACACTGTCTGGCGTCTTCTGTATAGTTAGCCTAAATCCGAAACATTGTATCAAAAATGTTAACGCGGAATGTGCCAAAGTAGCTTGTATGTGACATTCCACGAAACATCTGCTTTAGTTGATTCAGAAACAAATTTCATCAACCAAAACGTAAAGCGCCTACTACGATAGTGTACATGATTTATTTACAAATCAAAAGTGTTGCGTCTGCGTCCATTGTTTGTTTACCATAGAACGAAGTTCCTTGATGCACGTGAATGCAATATGAAGGTGTGCAATATCGTAAAATTCTAAACGATTCTGACAATGTAAAGTTAACGGAGAAAAAAGATGAGCATATAATAATATCAAATATTTACTGTCATGAAAGCAGATACATGTCAGGTCAGTTATATTTAGATCACCATGGTACAAAATACTCTTTTCATCAGTTATTCTTTTATAGATAAGATATAGGTATTTTCTTTTATATCCGTTATTCCAGCATATGTATGGTAGAAGTATTTTAGTTTATATCGGTTCTTCTTAGATAGTCATGGTAGAAGTTATTGATTATATCAAATTCTCTAATTAAGCTGCATTAAGATATTTAAAAGTAAATTGCTTTTAGGGTTATCAAATGTTACAGCCTATGATACAAAAAAATTTGGAAATCGTTGCTGACCAGTAGCCTAACCTTCAGCTACACTTTTACAGTTACAATAGCATATGTGATATTCAAAATCAGTAAAGGCCTGTAGTAATGGAATGGCTGACATTATGGGCAATGTTTTTTTAAGTTTCTTTTTAAGGTTTCCGCTGAAGCTTTTTCATTTGCATATATTTCTTAAACCCCTCGATGGATTTCATTTCATTCTGGACCTGAATTGTTAATAAGCAATGACACTTTATTATATAATGAGTGTGTGATTTAACAATTTTTCATTCATATCGCTACGATGTCTGCAGTGTGTCAGTTTATAGTAATGTCTAGCACTGGAGCACCATGCATCATCATGTCCCACCCAGTCACATTATCCTGGCACCAGTCCGACCAGTCCTAACACAAACTTATTAATGCTGAGCGCCAAGCGAGGCAGCTGTTAGCACCATATTTGTAGCTTTTAGACATGATTCGGCCGGGGATTGAACCCACGACATCCCGCATCCGAGACGCACACTCTAGCCGCTAGGCCACCAGAGCTGTGTATTATATAATTTACTAGCTCACGGTTTCGACCTTGTGCTAAAGGTCATATTCATAAAACTTTTGCATACAAGTTCATTTGCTTATAAATCCTAGATGCTCCAATGGATTGTGTTGATACTTGGGATTAATCATTGCAAGTAATGACAATTATATATGCGACACATTCACTCGGCCCGTTAACCTCGGCCACAAGGTCGCTGTCATGTTGACAAGTTTGTAATGTGTTTATACGTCCTAAATCCCTTTAATATTTTCTGTTCGACTAGGGAGTTTCATTATTAGAACTTGGTACCATGAACAATTTTGTATAGCTGTACATTTAAACATACAGCGAAACGTACCATGGTAAAAATAAGATACATTAGGAACAAACAATTTAATGTTCTTGGGCAGGCGCCTGACATTTCTCTTTTATACATATCCGTCTATCAATAACTGGAAAAATAGCTTGCTGTGATTTAGAGCAAAATCAAACTATATTAAATCTATAATAATAATAATAATAATAATAATAATATCAGCTCAAAACCAAATCGTACCTGACAACCACACACCCCACCCCACCGCCTGGCAACCGATAAATAGATGGACTGTACTTATTGTATATCAATTTCCTATGTGCGCATTAATTGTTGGGTACATTGAAATCAAAAACATATAACTAAAATTGGAACGAGCAAACTTACATTGTGATTCAGCCCCTGTGAATATCATCGTGATAACATTAGACAGCTTTTTTTGTCAAAATAGAAAGTGTTTACATTGTAGTCTACTCCAACACTATTGATATACGAGGCAGAGAAACTTTAAGTGGGATGCCAATACCAAGGCAAGATATATTTATCAGCGGGACCACTGAACATAGAACGCAGTTACTCAACTAAAGAGAAATATTTCATGGACTTCAGAAATGACGTAAACGAATGCTGTCAATGAAAATCTTTGAAAAAAAAAAGAATACATTAACATATTATAGTAAATAACTAAAATAATTACATTTTGTGTTTAATCCAAATGTTCGTCCAAAAGTTGAATTTGGTTCCAATGTCTTTCACTATCTGGCCACCACTTTAATATGTGTGACCCGTATTAAACACGTGATTAATTTAGCATAAATACATGTATAATATTTAAAAAATAATTTGCACTAAGTTCAACTCTATCTAAAACATAAAAGTATACTTTCTAACTGTTTTTCCAATGAAAAATTAAAATATACAGTTAATATTAACTTCATGAAACAATTACTAAGGAATGTTCGTACATTCTTTACTCGCGGAAAATACTAAAATATCAATTCATTGAAAAAGTACCCTGGTACGTACCACCGGAAACAAAAAGGCAATTCATTCTTTTACATGCTCAGTCACCAGTTAGAGCTTGGCTTCAAGTTCACAAGGTTTAAAGCTATTCTCCTCTTGCATACGATCTAGATATCTCGACAGATAATGAAGATTACAAACACTATACCAGCACAGTTCTTGAGCAATGATGTGTGGGACTTAGATATTGTGAATGTTTAAGGGTCGTATAAATCTAACTGTTCTGTTAGCCGACATTCTTGCCTAATCATATACGTGGGTCTGTGGCGTGTCGGGGTTTGTTATGCCGACACTGTGGTGAATGTGGGGTGGGGTGCTTTCAAAATTTATTTAAATTATTATAGAAGTCCCACCCAGGCTCGATTTTGGTTGGAAGTTAAAAGAATTAAAGGCAGATGTAATGCTCCGAGCCCCCAGTCAGCAATGCCGACGGCTAAATGAGTGATTGATTGAATGATTAAGTGATTGATTGAATGATTGAGTGCTTGATTAAATGATTGAGTGATTGAGTAATTGATTGAGTGATTGACTGAGTGAGTGATTGATTGAGTGAGTTGTTGTTGGTTTAAAGCCATTTTTCAGCACACGATAGGCTATGCATGGCGGCCAGTATTAATGGTGGAGGAAGAACCCGGGAAAACCCCGGGAAGAACCACCGACCCACAATAAGCTTCTGGAGAGTGAGTGAGTGAGTGAGTGATGGATGGATGGATGGATGGATTGATGGACTGATTATAATTTATAATTCAACTAATAACAATTTAATGACAATTCAATAATCAAATGTTTAAAATTTTCCCAAGTACTCTCCTTTCACTCGACCCTGTGACAGCCTATTGCATCATTTGATTTGTAGTGTGAGATAGCTTTCCACCTGTCCTTGTATTCTACTCATCTGTGCATTCTTCTCTCATATTCCTCCAATTCCTTCTCTCACTCCCGACTTTCTCAACATTCCTTCTCCTCGGTCTTCTCAGCCCTTTTCACTTTCTTCTCCTCGACTCCTTTTCCTCCTCCTCTTTGATTCTGTACCGACTAGACTTGTCGACTCCGACTGCTCTGCTAGTCGCACTTCCGTCTCTCCTCTTAGGGACTTGGGACTCACTGAACCGGAAGTTCTGTCCCCCCAAAGCGCTTCCTTTACGAAGCCTTGTCATTCCTTAGAATCTCCAAAGTTTTTTTCCGCCAAATTACGAGTAGCTTTCTCGGAGTAACCCTCCGTCTCAATTCCGATTGAATGTCGCTTTGATTCGATCCAATCTACTTAGCGGATAATGCCCTTCTCGCTCTATGTCCACGTGGGGACGGATTTAGAACACGCCCCGGTTCGGTTCCCTCGCTGTTCCTCTGATCCTGGACAATGCTGTAACACCTTGGTGAGATGTCGGTCAAAATAACGCCAAGTGTCGGATCGTCTGTCTGGTCACAGTAACACTGCGTAAGAGATTAACTCCAGCCTGCGGTATGTTTAAACAGCAACCAGGGATTGTACTAATACCTTAGTTTATACACGATTACGAACTGGCATTGAAGAAACGTGACAGGGCCTTACATTTGTATGTCAATTAACAATACATACATACAACCGAAAGACCAGTTAAACACTTACCTACCAACCTACTTACAAACATGCATACATTGTTGCCGCCCTATAAGTGACTATATTTCGCTAATAGTTATTATATAAATTTTGATTATCTTTAAATCAAGAAGCAACCATGTATATGGTAGTTGTAGTTTAAAGCATTATAAGCTGTCGCAAGGAATGTTAGAAACGAATTCTACATAGTTCATACATATTATTCTGATTAACCGGCGTCCCAAAGGACTTGAATTTGTATTTTTTATCACTCTAAAGGCAAGAATTTATGATTGTAACGAACCGTGACTTTGTCTCTTTTCTATAGTTTTGATAAACTATCGCCCTTCGCCCTGGTGTGAAATAGCCAATCTGTTCTGTGTAAGGGTCAGTCGTCCTAAATCCTAATTTGGATGAACATTCAAGAATTTTAGTGCTATGCTGGTCATTTCAATGTGTTCTCAAATAGAACCCAGTAACAATTTTAATGACAGCAGTGTTGGTGTGCCTAAAATTAAAGGGATGAAAGGAAAATAAGAATCTTGAGGTTTCAATGGGATACGAGTATAATGATTGTAACGCAGAAGTACATACAATCTAGTTTCCGTTGATTAAGTTGTTATACATGATCATATGTGTGTGTGTGTGTGTGTGTGTGTGTGTGGATTTAACAATTTTAGTCATGTCTCTATGATGTGAGTAGTGAGGCAAAAGTACATACAATCTAGTTTCCGTTGATTAAGTTGTTATACATGATCATGTGTGTGTGTGTGTGTGGATTTAACAATTTTAGTCATGTCTCTATGATGTGAGTAGTGAGGCAGTTTCTAGTGATGTCTAAAATTGTTGATTCATGCCGCAAACATGTATCATCATGTCCCAGCCAGTCACATTATCTTGACAACAGGCAGACTATTCATAACACTAACTCCTCAATGTTGAGCGTCAAACAAGGCAGCCGCTAGTAGCATTGTTACAAGTCTTTGGTAAAACTCGGCCTGGGTTCCCAACCCGCGAACTTTGCATCCGATGTCACCGGAACAGTCGATTCAGTTTTTATGGTGCGCCACGGATTCGATGACTTTGTTTCAGATTTGTTATAAAACTTAGGACTCTGTTTTGAAATGAACTTTCACTTTGGCCAAGTTTTGATACTGTGGAATAAGTTTTAATGATGGTCCCTTCTAAAAGAAGACAAACACGAAGGAACACCAGATGTGCAAGAGGAAAGACAGAAACGGATATATTTTGATATTGAAAGACAAGACATTTGGACTTTTAAAGATGGCAATGATGCATTTCGTGTTAGATCATTTTAGATCATCAAAAACATTCTGCACAGTTCACAGGCTGACCCATATGACTTGTGTCTGTATTTGCCATCACTGTAAAGCAAGACTTTTGACTGTAAATGAACCCGAATTTTGTCTCTGTTTAGCTGTTGTTTTTGTTGTTGTTGTTGTGCGGTTTAACGCCAGTTTTCAGCACACGATAAGCTATACATGGCGGCCAGTATTAATGGTGGAGGAGGAACCCGGGAAAACCCCAGAAAGAACCACCGACCAACGATAAGCCACTGGCAAGCTTTCTCACATACCAACATTGGCCGAATCCAAGACTCGACCCCACTCAGACAGAGGTGAGATGGCACTGATCCGGAACGGAGAGCGCTTTAGACCACTAGGCCGCTCGGGGCCCCTCTCTGTTAAGTAGTTTTGATATACTATTGCCCTTGTGTAAAAATAACAACATCTTATGTGTTAAGGGGCAGGCGTCTAAAGCCATAATTTGGGTGAACATTATATAATTTCAAAGCTATACTGGATATTCCATTATTAAAACGAACCCCGTAACTATCCATCAATCCATCCATCCATCCATAAGTATAATTAATTCGTTAACGTCATAACTACAAGTGTTTCTACAAAATTGTGCTCTCGTAGTTGCTATGTTTTGCTGAAATAAGTGACCTATTTCAGTTGATATGTATATTTAAATTGTTTTTCGTTTGTTGAATTTCCTTGATGAGTATATGAGTATGCCGTGTACATTAGCATTTTGTGATCGACCTTTGTATACAATCAACTTAATGGTGTACCTGACCAGTTACATTTATTTTACAAATAAACATAGTAAATAGCTATGTGTATCTAAGATTAAAGATTAAATATCCATATCATTATTAATCGTATACATGTTTGACTATAGCCTTGGGATAGCTTAAATATAAGCAGAATCTCGTCTATTCCTCCCACCCATACACACACATATACATATACACACACACATATATACACATACACAGTCTATTCCTCCCACCCACCCACCCACACATCCACACACACACACACACACACACACACACACATATATATATATATATATATATATATATATATATATATATATATATATATATATATATATATATATATATATATATATATATATATATATATATATAGATATATATATATATATATATATATATATATATATATATATTAGGTAGTTTTGCCCGTCACCCCTGCCGGGGTATAGGCCGCCCACAAAAGATCGCCAGAGGCTTCTGTTCTGTGCCATCCCTTCAAGCTGACTCCAGGTGTGACCCATCTTAAGGATGTCCGCCTCAAGGTCGCGTTGCCAGGTGTTTCGTGGTCGTCCCCTACTCCGCTTGCCTTGAGGGTTCCATTTCAATGCCTGTCTGGTAATGTTGGTTGGCGGCTTACGTAGGGTGTGTCCTTTCCAACCCCACCTTCTCTTCTTGATCTCGTCCTCTGCTGAAAGCTGGGAGGTTCTCTGCCACAGGTTGGCATTGCTGATGGCGTCTGTCAAGCGGATATGGAGAATTCTTCTTAGGCAGCTGTTGATGAAGGTCTGAACTCTCTTTACCGTCAACTTGGTGGTTGTCCAGGTCTCTGCTCCATACAGTAGGACTGACTTCACGGTGGAGTTGAACAGTCTGATCTTGGTAGTTAAGGAGATTTCTTTGGAGCTCCAGATGTTCTTGAGCTGTATGAAAAGCTGCTCTCGCCTTTCCGATCCTTGCCTTAACATCTGCGTCTGTGCAACCCTGCTGGTTGATAATGCTGCCCAGGTACGTGAAGGACTCCACCGCTTCCAAGCGACTTTCCATCATTGTGACTGGGTTGTTACTGGCATAATTGATCTTGAGGATCTTGGTCTTAAATTTGTGGATGCTGAGGCCAACCTGTGCTGATGTGGCTGCCAGAACGTCGGTCTTGTCATGCATTTGCTGCTGAATATGGAACAAGAGTGCTAGATCATAGGCAAGTCCAGGTCCTCAATTTGACTCCACAATGTCCAATGGAACCCATTTCTCCGCCCATTGGTGTACGTCTTCATAATCTAGTCGATGGCGAGAAGGAAGAGAAACGGCGACAGCAATCAGCCATGCCTCACGCCAGTCTGCACTAGGAAGCTGTATGTGTGCTGTCCTGCATGAATGACTCTGCAGGATATTCCGTTGTAAGTATTCTTTATCAGGTTCACTAGCTTGGTTGGGACGCCACAGTGGCGAAGAAGTTTCCAGAGTGTCTCTCGGTCCACGCTGTCGAATGCCTTCTCATAATCGACAAAGTTGATGCAGAGTGAAAAATTCCACTCCAACGATTGCTCGACTATATGCAAAGAGTAGCTATTTGGTCCGTACACGATCTGTTCTGCCGGAAGCCCGCCTGCTCATCTCGTAACTGTAGGTCAACGGCCTCCTTCATCCTCTCCAAATATATACATATACATATGCATATATACATATGCATATACATGTATATACATATGCATATGCATGCATATATACATATACATATACATGTATATACATATGCATATACATGTATATACATATGCATATCCATATATTCATATACATATACTTATATATACATATGCATATACTTATATATATACATATGCATATACATATATGCATATACATATATACATATGCATATATATATTCTTCTTGGCATCCGTCCGTCTACGGGAGACGATGGCATAGCTCCAAAGTACGCTTTTGCTTATCCTTCTTTTTAGCTCTCTTTACAGCTTGCTTTATTCTTCTCTTTTCCTCTGCGTTTTGAACTCCCTGCCTGACAGCTAGACGCCAGCTGGAACGGTTGTTTGCACAGCTCTCCCAGTCGTTGACATTGATGTTTGCTGTCTTCATATCCTTCTTGCAAACATCTTTGTAGCGCAGATGTGGTCGTCCACTTGGTCGTGCACCTTCTGCTAACTCCCCATATAACAGGTCCTTGGGAATGCGACCTGGGTCCATTCTCTTGACATGGCCAAGCCAGCGAAGGCGCCTCTCGCTGAGTATGGAGAACATGCTGTTCATGTTGGCGCGTTCTAGAACCTCTGTGTTGGGTACTTTGTCCTGCCACTGGATGTGCAGAATGCGTCGCAGACATCTCAGGTGGAAGCTGTTGAGTTTCCTCTCGTGTCTTGCATAGGTGGTCCATGTTTCGCTGCTGTAGAGAAGTGAGCTGAGCACGCAGGCTTGGTAGACACGCAGTTTGGTCTTCTCTGTGAGGTTGGGGTTGTTCCAGACCCTCTGGTTAAGTCTGGCCATCACTGCTGCTGCCTTGGCAATCCTGCCGCCCACCTCAGAATCAATGGAGAGTGAGCTGGAGATGTTAGACCCGAGATATGTGAAGTTCTCGACAACTTCCAAATTGTACCCATCGATGGAGACAGAGGGAGGAGAGTCTGTGTTCTGTGCCATGACATTCGTTTTCTTCAAACTGATGGTCAGTCCAAATTCCTTACATGCATGGGAGAGACAGCATACCAGCTGCTGAAGTCCATCTTCCGTGTGTGATGTCAAGGCTGCATCGTCGGCAAAGAGCAATTCACGGATGAGTACCTCTGTGACTTCAGTCTTAGCACGGAGACGGGCGATGTTGAACAGCTTGCCGTCAGCCCTGGTATGGATGTACACTCCCTCGCTGCAGTCCTTGAATGCGTACTGGAGAAGCATGGAGAAGAAGATGGCAAAGAGCGTCGGTGCAAGGACACAGCCTTGTTTGACTCCGCTAATGACTGGGAATGCTTCAGATGTTGCGCCATTGAAGCACACTGTGCTGTGCATGTTCTCGTGGAACGACATAATGACAGCAAGCAGACGTGGGGGGCAGCCAATCTTCTGCAGGAGTCTGAAGAGTCCACTCCGACTAACCATGTCAAACGCCTTCGTCAGGTCTATGAAGGCAATGCAGAGAGGCATCTGCTGCTCGCGACACTTCTCCTGCAGCTGACGTAGTGAGAAGATCATGTCTACAGTTGACCTGCCGGCTCGAAATCCACACTGGGACTCTGGGTAGACGCGGAAGACTAGGATCTGCAAGCGCGCCAAGGCAACACGGGCGAAGGCCTTTCCGACGATGCTGAGGAGGGAGATGCCCCGATAGTTGTTGCAGTCGCTACGGTCTCTTTTGTTTTTGTACAAAGTGACGATGTTGGCGTCACGCATGTCCTGTGGGATGTATCCCTGTTCCCAGCAAAGGCAGAGGAGTGTGTGTAGGGGCTGGAGCACTACTGGTTTTCCGCTCTTGAGGACTTCAGGCGGAATGCCATCGCTTCCAGTAGCCTTCCCACAGGCAAGGCAATCGATGGCTTTTCCGAGCTCTTCCAGGGTGGGCTGTGTGTCTAGTTCCTTCATGACAGGCAGGTCTGGAATGGCGTCCAGGGCAGTTCCAGTGACATTGTTTTGGGTTGCATATAGCTCGAGATAGTGCTCAACCCATCACTGCAGTTGTTTCCCCTGGTCTGTGATGACTTCGCCCGTCTTGGACTTGAGGGGGGCGGTCTTGTAGCTGGGGGGGCCTGTCGCCTTTTTGATACCCTCATACATTCCTCTTGTATCCCTGGTGTCAGCAGCTGTCTGTATACTGTTGCAAAGGTTCAGCCAGTAGGTGTTGGCACAGCGGCGGGCGGTCTTCTGGGCGTTATTCCTTGCAATCCTGAGGGCTTGTAGTGTTCTGGGGCTAGGTGCAGCCTTGTATGCCAGGAGGGCTTTCCTCTTTGCCTCAGTCACGGGCTCCATCTCCTCCCAGTTTGCCTCATACCAGTCGACATTCTTTCGCTCCCTCTTCCCGTAAGCTGTGATGGCTGAATTGTACACAGAGTCACGGATATGGGACCACTTGGAATCGATGGTGTCATCAGGTGTCACTTTGGTGAGGGCTTCCTTCAGTTTGCAGATGAACTGCTGTGTTTTCTCTGGGTTGCTTGCACAGCAGGTGTTGATACATGGGTGACCCTTCTTCTTGGCGTGGTGCAGCTTTTTGGGTAATATTCACACCTTGCTGGCCACGAGGGAATGGTCCGTGTCACAATCGGCACTGTGGTAGCTGCGGGTAAGGAGGACACTGGCCAGTTCTGCACGCCTGGTGATGACGAGGTCTAGCTGGTGCCAGTGGCGTGAACGTGGGTGTCTCCACGACACCTGGTGGATCTCCTTGCATTTGAAGAAAGTGTTGGTCACACATAGGCTGTGGGAGCAGCACATCTCCAGCAGTCGCTAACCATTCTCGTTGATCTTGCCCCTTCCGTAATAGCCGAGACAGGTGGACCAGGCCTCATGGTCAGCTCCCACTCTAGCATTGAAGTCTCCTAGTAAGTAAAGGCTTTCATTGTTGGCGATACTGGATATTGCCTGATCCACAGCCTCATAAAACTTGTCTTTCTCCTCGTAGGTGGAGTAGAGGGTTGGGGCGTACACACTGAAGATGTTGACCGGGCCTAAGGATGTTGACAGCCGGAGGGCAAGGATTCTCTCAGTACCTGATGATGGAGGTTCAATGAAGGCGATTGGCGTGTTCTTGACGGCAAAGCCTACACCATGCTGCCTAGGTTCATCCAAGGGCTTCCCCTGCCAAAAGAATGTGTAATTGGCTTCCCTGATGGTGCCGCTGTCAGCTAGTCATATGCATATACACATTTGCGTATACATATGCACATATTTCCTTAAATGGAATATGATTTAATAATTACTTTATGAAACTAATCTGATAAAGTGCAACTCAGGCAATCCTGTATGGTTGTAGAAAGTCCACTTTTGCGAGGTTTGTTTGGCCAAGGAGGGTTTGTGAGAAAGTTTGTACTTAGTTTTCCTAGGTTCATTGGTTCTCCCGGGGATTTACGGGGTTATACCTCTAATCAGTTATACTGGCCGCCTTCTGCTGAGAACAACCCACAGAAACACAAAGAAACAAAACAAAGTCTCAACGTAGCATCACTCGCAAAGAGTGAGGAGATAGCGTCTACATTGTTTCATACAAAACACCAAAACACAAAGTATCCTACTTGCACGTACTATCCAACATACAATGACCTGTACAAAGGGTTTGGGGCATGATCTTTTCATACGCACAAACATCGATTATGAACACGCATGATTGTTTGCATTTTCTAAAAGATAATGTTCAACTCCAATATCAATGATTCTTAGGAAATCAGTAATTAACATTTTCATTTCTTACCTTTAGTCTTCTGCATTATATTATGTCTAATTTAGATATTTAAGAATCTAAACATACATGTATGTTGTTTTAAGACTCCTAATCGCAGTGCCGTCGTGATGAATTCCTTCTTATCCTCTTTAAAATTAATTTACTCATTTGCAACATTGACAAAAGTGGTTGCAATATATTTCGGAAACCATGACAACGTTTCAGCTTAATCTGCAGCAAGCGTCGTCGCAGTCATAGTTTAAGAACGATCTTGTAACACAGGAGATACAACTGAAGCCATCCGATACCCATCTAAAAATGCCCAAGTTCCAACCAGCATGATATTCTCTTTATCAGAACCGAAGACAACTGAAGAGGAAATTTGAGATACATAGAAGATTGTGCCAAGTTTAAGCTTAAAACTAGAATCGCGTTCACTATTGCCCGTACAAAGTATGATACAACCAATCCCTTCAATCATGGAAGAATCAACAAGGACGATTCAAAATGAGAATGAACCACATAACTACTCCTCCCCCCCCCACCCCCAGAGTGTGATTGTTGCTACAAGGAAAGTTCCAGTCACCACGTGAGAATCCACTGCACCTTCAGCATATCAGTAAGGTGAAGGATTTTTACGTCTTCAACAGAACTACTTTTCCCAAGTGCGCTAACCCTTCGTTGTGACCATCTTACATTGATGAACAACAATCTTTATCGCTTTATGTTCAGAGGACTTCATTCATTAATTGTCGTTACTATTTGAAACTCAGTTTAATTATCTGCCGGAGAAAACATTCTGTGACATGACAGCTCTGAGAGATTTTAACACATAAAATGCAGCAGATGTAACTTTCCACGCGGCTGCATTTGAGATGCTACAATCGATCGAGGAATTATCGAACGTAGAGAGTGAAATGTCGTCTGCACCATCTTTGTACCATCTGCAAAATATGCGGTTGGTCCATTTCACTGATAATATCTGAACATTAAATAATGCTGGTCTTTAATGCAATACCCCTTTTCAAGACTTACAAGTAATTGCTTTGAGCAAAATAAATCTTTGGAAAATAGCAATAAATATTTGAGAAATTTCAAATAAACTTTATTTTGCTGCCAGTGATAACAAAAAAGACCAGATTTCAAAGTAATCCTTCAGAGGATTATATTCGTTGTCATTGCTGAACATATAAAGCAATTTCGTAACATCATTATCAACTATCCATGAAGTTAACGTCTCTCTTCGAATTCGAACGCTCTTCGCACTTTCGTCGAACACTCTTCGAACACTCTTCGCACTCTCTTCGTACTCTCTTCGAACTCTCTTCAAACTCTCTTCGAAAATCCGAAAAATGAGTGGTCTCTGCCTTATAGTAGATGAATTTCCTATTATGCCCATGCTAATAGTTCAAATAAGTTGTAATGTAAAAACTACAGCTAAAGTTGGGATGAGTAATCGTGCTAACAGACATTAGATTGTTGATAAAATTAGGAAGTGTTGATACCGAAATCAAAACTTACACTATTAATATAGTAGGCAGGGAAACCGCTCCGGTGGCCTAGTGGTTAGGCAGTCTGCCACGGATGCTGGAGGTCGCAGGTTCGAACCGCGGCCGAGTCATACCAAAGACTTATAAAATGGTACTAACAGCTGCCTCGCTACGTTAAAAATCCAATACACACACAAACACGCATATAGGCAGGGAAACTTTGTTTGGGATGCCAATACCCAGGCAAGATATTTATCAGAGGAGGCCAGTCAACAAAAAGCACATTTACTAAACAAAAAATAAAATATTTAATGGACTTGAGAAATTGAGTAATCAAATGCTGTTATCAATATCTTCACACACAAATATATGCGACTAAAACATTAAGATCAGAAATCTATCAAAACGATGAATTTGACCCGAATATCTTTCACGTTTATCCACCACGATGTCAGGAATGAAGCGGTGATTAAAAGGAGCATATATATAAACAATACTGAATACTAATTTATCTGTTTTGTAAATTATTAGTATCATTGTTATCATTATTATTATCATAATCATCATCACTAGTATCATCATTATCATTATCATTATTATCAACATTATTATTATTATTTCTACTACTATTATTATCACGTTAAGAAAAATAGAAACATGACCTGAGTATCGTTAAATTCGTAAGAATCCTCGGGAATTTTCGTTCATTTATTATTCACTGTAACGATCGAACTACCTTTACTGTAAAAAAGTCCAATGTGGGCATGTGAGAAAGCTTGCCAGTAGCTTCTCGTGGGTCGGTGGTTCTTTCCGGGGTTTTCCGGGTTCTTCCTCCACCATTAATACTGGCCGCCATGTATAGCCTATCGTACTGAAAAATGGCGTTAAACCCCACAACAACTGTAAAAAAGTACAGTGGTATGTACCAAAAAAAGACAATTTTTTCTGTAATATGCTCACTAACACTGGACAACAAATTTTTACAAAAGTCATGTTACTGAAATAAAATTAGTCAATTCTTATCAATTTTTATGTGCTGAACACGAATATGACAGTCAAATTGCAAAATTGGCTCTAGTTTTTTTGTAATCTGCAAGAAATTAATGTTTACATAACGAAATGCATTCCAATAGCACTGGTCAACAGTGAAATCATTACTGACTTGAAAAGGCCCTAATCTGTAGTATTTTGGTGTGCCGAACACGAATATAACCTTGAAAAATTTGTATTGGCTCTCGTTTTGAAGATATTCATATACCTCATTTTCTATGTTTCACTGTGTAAATTTCTCCAGTAGGACTGCAGCAACATCCGGAATAATGATGTAACATTGCATAATACCATCATGCTCACATCATCCACAGTTGATTGCATCATTTTCTGATGCAGTGCAATACTAATGCCATGCGGCTGCTGAAGTAAGTTGACGTCAGCAGTGTACTATACATGTGTAGGCCTATTATACTAATGCCAGGCGGCTGCTGAAGCTGACGTAAGCAGTGTACTATATAAAGCCCAATCAGATAGGTTCAGCATTTAAAATATTTTAGACGTTGTGCGAGACAGTTCAAGCTACTGTTACATAAAACTTATTATTTTATCCATTTACGTACAATAAAGAACAGTAATGCCTCGAAAGTGTGTTAATACCGCGGACAATTTTTGCTATATTTGTGGGGAAGTGACATTTGCCAACCAGAAGAAAAGTATCAATTCTCAAGTGAAGAAGGCATATCATCTTTACTTCGGATGCAAGGCTGGTGACCAAGACAAGCCTTGGGCTCCGCATATATGCTGTGCTACATGTACAACACAGCTTTCACAGTGGTTGAATTGCAAAAGGTCATCAATGCCGTTTGCAGTCCCAATGGTGTGGAGAGAGCCAAGCAACCACCTAAATGACTGTTACTTCTGCTTGGTTCCTCCTCTTTCCGGCGGAATAACGAAGCGAAAGAAGTCGAGAATAGTCTACCCAAACATTCCGTCTGCATTGAGACCAGTTCCACATGGTGAGGGACTTCCTATTCCAGAACCTCCAGCAGAATATTCTCTTGATTCATCTGACGAAGACAAAGGTGAGTCGACCTGTTCCTCTCCTGGTCCATCAGCATGCAGTGATCCAGATTTTCACTGTGGTGCATCATCAACCCCACACAGAATAACACAGGAAGAACTAAATGACCTGATTCGTGATTTGGACTTATCAAAGAACAAGGCAGAATTGCTAGGATCAAGACTCCAACAATGGAATCTTCTAGAAGAAGATGTCACAATTACTGCATATCGAAAGCGCCACCAGCAATTGGAGCCTTTCTTCAGAAAGGAAAGTAATCTGATATTCTGTTCCGATATTGAGGGCCTCATGAATGCTTTAAAAATCACTCATGACCCACAAGAATGGAGACTATTTGTGGACTCTTCGAAACTGAGTCTCAAGGCTGTGCTTTTGCACAATGGAAACATTCTTCCATCTATTCCAGTAGCGTATGCTGTCCACATGAAAGAGACATACGATAACTTAAGGCAGCTACTGAATTCCATTGAGTATAACAAGTACAGCTGGCACCTCTGTGGTGATTTGAAGGTAGTTGCCCTTTTAATGGGACTGCAGCAAGGATATACAAAATACATGTGTTTCTTATGCGAGTGGGATAGCCGAGCAAGGGAAATGCACTACATGAGGAAGGAATGGACTCACAGGCAGAATGTAGCCATTGGAGAGAAGAATATCCAACACCCAGCTCTGGTTGAGGCTCAGAAAATCTTGCTACCACCCCTTCACATCAAACTAGGTTTGATGAAGAACTTCGTGAAAGCCATTGACCGGACTTTGCCAGCATTCCGATACCTGCATGAAAAATTCCCTCGACTCAGCGAAGCAAAGATTAAAGAGGGAGTTTTTGTGGGTCCTCAGATTCGAGAGCTTTTCAAAGATGACCGGTTCAACAACTTGCTGGAAAGTGACGCGAAACAAGCATGGAATGCTTTTCGCCTAGTTTCTACAAACTTCCTCGGAAATGTTAGGGCAGAAAACTATAAGGAACTAGTAGAAGACATGTTGATGAAGTATAAGAAACTTGGCTGCAATATGTCTCTAAAGATTCACTTCCTTCATTCCCATTTGGATTTCTTTCCTAGCAACTGTGGTATTGTTAGTGATGAACACGGCGAACGTTTTCATCAAGATATCGCAACAATGGAACAAAGATACCAGGGAAAATGGTCCACTACAATGCTGGCTGACTACTGCTGGACACTCCTCAGAGATGCTCCCGAACAGCTGTACAAGAGACAGGCGAAGAAATCTAAGATGTAGTCAATGACTTGATTTTTTATAGGTAGGCTATTACAGTTGACCTTTTACTACACTGGACAACAAATTTTTACAAAAGTCATGTTACTGAAATAAAATTAGTCAATTCTTATCAATTTTTATGTGCTGAACACGAATATGACAGTCAAATTGCAAAATTGGCTCTAGTTTTTTTGTAATCTGCAAGAAATTAATGTTTACATAACGAAATGCATTCCAATAGTAAAAGGTCAACTGTAATAGCCTACCTATAAAAAATCAAGTCATTGACTACATCTTAGATTTCTTCGCCTGTCTCTTGTACAGCTGTTCGGGAGCATCTCTGAGGAGTGTCCAGCAGTAGTCAGCCAGCATTGTAGTGGACCATTTTCCCTGGTATCTTTGTTCCATTGTTGCGATATCTTGATGAAAACGTTCGCCGTGTTCATCACTAACAATACCACAGTTGCTAGGAAAGAAATCCAAATGGGAATGAAGGAAGTGAATCTTTAGAGACATATTGCAGCCAAGTTTCTTATACTTCATCAACATGTCTTCTACTAGTTCCTTATAGTTTTCTGCCCTAACATTTCCGAGGAAGTTTGTAGAAACTAGGCGAAAAGCATTCCATGCTTGTTTCGCGTCACTTTCCAGCAAGTTGTTGAACCGGTCATCTTTGAAAAGCTCTCGAATCTGAGGACCCACAAAAACTCCCTCTTTAATCTTTGCTTCGCTGAGTCGAGGGAATTTTTCATGCAGGTATCGGAATGCTGGCAAAGTCCGGTCAATGGCTTTCACGAAGTTCTTCATCAAACCTAGTTTGATGTGAAGGGGTGGTAGCAAGATTTTCTGAGCCTCAACCAGAGCTGGGTGTTGGATATTCTTCTCTCCAATGGCTACATTCTGCCTGTGAGTCCATTCCTTCCTCATGTAGTGCATTTCCCTTGCTCGGCTATCCCACTCGCATAAGAAACACATGTATTTTGTATATCCTTGCTGCAGTCCCATTAAAAGGGCAACTACCTTCAAATCACCACAGAGGTGCCAGCTGTACTTGTTATACTCAATGGAATTCAGTAGCTGCCTTAAGTTATCGTATGTCTCTTTCATGTGGACAGCATACGCTACTGGAATAGATGGAAGAATGTTTCCATTGTGCAAAAGCACAGCCTTGAGACTCAGTTTCGAAGAGTCCACAAATAGTCTCCATTCTTGTGGGTCATGAGTGATTTTTAAAGCATTCATGAGGCCCTCAATATCGGAACAGAATATCAGATTACTTTCCTTTCTGAAGAAAGGCTCCAATTGCTGGTGGCGCTTTCGATATGCAGTAATTGTGACATCTTCTTCTAGAAGATTCCATTGTTGGAGTCTTGATCCTAGCAATTCTGCCTTGTTCTTTGATAAGTCCAAATCACGAATCAGGTCATTTAGTTCTTCCTGTGTTATTCTGTGTGGGGTTGATGATGCACCACAGTGAAAATCTGGATCACTGCATGCTGATGGACCAGGAGAGGAACAGGTCGACTCACCTTTGTCTTCGTCAGATGAATCAAGAGAATATTCTGCTGGAGGTTCTGGAATAGGAAGTCCCTCACCATGTGGAACTGGTCTCAATGCAGACGGAATGTTTGGGTAGACTATTCTCGACTTCTTTCGCTTCGTTATTCCGCCGGAAAGAGGAGGAACCAAGCAGAAGTAACAGTCATTTAGGTGGTTGCTTGGCTCTCTCCACACCATTGGGACTGCAAACGGCATTGATGACCTTTTGCAATTCAACCACTGTGAAAGCTGTGTTGTACATGTAGCACAGCATATATGCGGAGCCCAAGGCTTGTCTTGGTCACCAGCCTTGCATCCGAAGTAAAGATGATATGCCTTCTTCACTTGAGAATTGATACTTTTCTTCTGGTTGGCAAATGTCACTTCCCCACAAATATAGCAAAAATTGTCCGCGGTATTAACACACTTTCGAGGCATTACTGTTCTTTATTGTACGTAAATGGATAAAATAATAAGTTTTATGTAACAGTAGCTTGAACTGTCTCGCACAACGTCTAAAATATTTTAAATGCTGAACCTATCTGATTGGGCTTTATATAGTACACTGCTTACGTCAGCTTCAGCAGCCGCCTGGCATTAGTATAATAGGCCTACACATGTATAGTACACTGCTGACGTCAACTTACTTCAGCAGCCGCATGGCATTAGTATTGCACTGCATCAGAAAATGATGCAATCAACTGTGGATGATGTGAGCATGATGGTATTATGCAATGTTACATCATTATTCCGGATGTTGCTGCAGTCCTACTGGAGAAATTTACACAGTGAAACATAGAAAATGAGGTATATGAATATCTTCAAAACGAGAGCCAATACAAATTTTTCAAGGTTATATTCGTGTTCGGCACACCAAAATACTACAGATTAGGGCCTTTTCAAGTCAGTAATGATTTCACTGTTGACCAGTGTAATCTGTTTGACCTTGGTCACAAGGATTAGTGCAATTCTCCTCTTGCCTATTATCTAGGTATCTCGATAAATCCTAAATCCTCAGATGGATTATGTTGATACTTCGGGTATATTATTGTCAAATAATGACAATTAAATCTGCGGCACATGCACTCGGCCCGCAGTCATAAACGATTATGACTGAGATTTTGGTTCTCAATTTTTTCATGTGCTTGTGCATACTAAGCTTCCTTGATATGTTATGTTCTCCTAGGGATTCTGATTATTAGAACTCTGTACCATGAACAAATTTCTTTACAGCGGTATGTTTCAACATATCGCGATCCGTACCATGGCAAACATCAGTTACATTCGGAAACATAGTAGGAAACAATATCTTGCAGTGATTTATAGCAAAATAAAATTATATTACATCCATTATATAATAATAATAATAATAATAATAATAATAATAATAATAATAATAATAAAAATAATAATAATCATCATCATCATCAAAACAAAATCGCAACTGACAACCACCCCATCCCAACCACTAACAGCCGATAAAGGAATGGTCTGTACCTTTTAGTGTATTAATTTCCTATGTGTGCGTTAATTGTTGAATCTAAAAAATATAGCTAAAGTTGGAATGAGTAAGCTTACCCTGACTGACCACCTGTGAATGTCATCGTGCTAATATTAGACAGCTGATCAATGTAGAAAGTGCTTACGCTGAAATCAACACCAGCACTGTTGATATAATAGGCAGAGAAACTTTTGAGTGGGATGCCAATACCTGGGCAAGATATTAGAAAGTGCCACTTAACATAGAACGCAGTTACTCAACAAAAGAGAAACTATTTTACGGACTTGAGAAATTATGTTTAAAAAAAAAGCTGTCATGAAAATCTTTAAAAAAGGATACATTCACTTAACACATTAACATACGCTAGTAAATAGCCAAAATATGACTTTTGTGTTTAATCCGAAATTTGTCCAAGAGTCGAATTTGTCCGAATATCATTCTCAATAGGGACACCATGAAGATATGCGATACCCGTGTAAACATGTGATTAAAGAATCATATATGCGTCAAATTGACAAGATTTAAAGCAATTCTCCTCTTGCATACGATCTAGATATATCGACAGATACTGCAGATTACAAACACCATACAAGCAGTGTCTTTGTGCAATGACCTGTGATATTGTACACTGGCTATATTGCAATGCACGGCTTGTGCGCTTAGGATAAATCGGTTTTCCCACCGTAAGCACTTCACTCGTGCAGCATGGAGTCAATCGAACTCACTACATCGAAATAATGTATTATATGGATAAACCACCATCAGGTAATGCTTTACATAGAAGCGAAACCTGCGTACATTTTATTCCAAATATTCATAAAATAAAAACAATATGCACAATTCAGTGCAAACAATGATATGGTGTTATGGTGTATATCTGGATATTTATAATGGACCATCTTTATTTTCCATGATAATTAATGCAAACCTTTGTGAGGATTTTAGGTCTTAAACTAAGTAACAGAAAGAAGTAAAATCACGATTTTTTCTCTACAATCTAAATAGCAAATTCAAGGAAGACTTGAGTTACATCTCGACTTAACCTAAATGTATTATCACAAGTCCAAACAAATATAATATTTTAAATCAATTATAATAGTGTTCAATGACCTGGTGTACCACACTGATGCTATCAGATTGCCTGTGAATCCGTTCGCAATAATTTCACAATAATGTGTTAATACAAATTTAATGAACACTTAGAAAATCTAATGAATGTTTTGATAAATATTTTCTCTCGAATTATATCGGAACACAATTGCAAATTCTGATCAGAATGGATTCCCACAGACTGACCTGAAATAGAATGAATTGTTTGTTTATCAAATCCCTATTTATACACATGTTCACTTGATCTATAATATAATAGACTTCCAATGGAAAAACCGAATTTATCTGCAAGCAAAGACTAACTTGAATTCTTGTTACGAGAACAGCTTGTTTACTGATAGCCATTATCTAAATGTGTCATCTAAGTAAGGCTTCACTGTTGATTTATTCCAATTGTAAGCGTTAGTAAAGGCCATTTAACCATAGCTTCCAAGAGGAGTTTATCTTTAGAATTGAAATGTGATCTAGTTTGTCTGCTTAATATAAATATTATGCTGCCAACTAAAAAGATGCTCCCGAGAAACAACAAACAATCGGGCATATGGTTAGGACGTCCGCCTCGAATGCCGGATGTCGCGCGTTCGAACATTGACCGATTCATGCCAAATACATCAAACTGGTAGCAGCAGCAGCCTAGCTTGGCGCTCAGCATTAAGAGGTTAGTGTTAGGACTGGTCCGCCTGGTGTCAGGATAATGTGACTGGGAGGGACGTGATGATCTGTGTCGGCGGCATGATGCTTCAGTACTAGACATCACTCTGAACTGCCACACTGCAGATATCGTAGCGATATGACTGATAATTTGTGAAAGCGACATAAAAAGCCAAATCAAACACACACACATACTGAAAAGACGCTCTACGAGAAAATGTAACACTGTGCCAGATGAAAGAATGTATCAAGGATCTATTATATTGTATACAACATATAACCGTTATCAAATCGTCCATATATATATATATATATATATATATATATATATATATATATATATATATATATATATATATATATATATATATAGGGAGTTATTGAGTGGGGTGAAAATCTAGCTATTAATAATTGTTGGGTTGTGGATTTTGCAAATCGAACGATATTTTGGTCTGCTAATTGACCTGTCCACAACTGAATATTACACCCTGCATAACATTAATTCAAGTTGATCTTCAAACATGTAGCTAGCAGTGTGCACAACTTGCGTCGACTAGTAGGCCGTAAGCAATGCTGTCTATGGTGATGATGTCTGTAAAAGTTTGAATAAGAACCAGAATGAATGGAATTATTGGATCATGTCGAGTGTTTGATATTGCTTGGTGCATGACATCCAGTGGAACGAGGCCACGGGTGGTCAGTTGGTGTAAGGCCCACGCCTTTAACTATCACTGGCATCTTACCCATGTCCGCGTGAGTTCTGAGCTAGGCCAATGTAGGTATGTTTGAAACGATCCCAGTTACTTCCCATGGGTCATGAGTTTTTCCGGGTTCTTCTGCCATCGGCCATCCTAACCTGTATAACGGCGTCAAAGCAAAAGAACCACAAAACAAATACAGAGGCAGACGTGGGTTATATCTCCTCGGCAGGAGAGGTCAAATGGGGGTATTTAGAGTTCATTACAGGTGTCATGGCAGGACCTTAGCAAAGATCTGTCTCAGCTGAAGCTAGTACATAAACCAGTTTTAATGCAGTATCATAACGATCAGATATCTACAGACAAAGCAAGGCAATGTTTCAGGAAGGTAGTTTCAAGTAGCTTATAAAATCATAGGAAGAAAGAGCATGTGACGAGAATATTGTACATGCTGCTTAAACGGCCGAACAGAGTTGCAAAATGGCATCCCGCCTGTTCAATGAAAATGTTAAAAACCCTGTTAACTTTAGTTGATATGAATGTGCGTTATTGATCAAGAAATACACGTTTTAATTTCTTGTCAACACAGTGGGAATAGTCATACACTTTTGAAGCATAAGAGAGACTATTTATTAAACTAACATTTATCGGGACTAGAAAAAAATGGCAATTTTAGAGTCATTCTTAACTCGTAATATTTTAATGGCGATATCAAATATCAGTTTTTAACATATGTGCACTTCAGAAACTGATCTAAAACTGTTTAAACTAATTCATGTCATCTATTGATTTTGAAGAATATATTACTCCTTTATAAACCTTACAATGTTTGAGATTCAAATGGAGAGGACAATTGTTTCAAGATACCTGCTTACAAAATGGGATTGTTTGCACCCTACACTGAACAAACCAGCATGTACCACTTTGGTCATGTAAGTGTTGGGTGACTCATTCTTGCTGTCAGGAATGTTGTCCAGAAACATGTCAGTTTTTTTTAGTGACAACAACTGTGTTAATAATTACACAATGAAACAGATGGCATATTGTTACTTGAATGTAATGACCAAGTCAAGGAATTTGGGAACGGTACAAAATAAGTGTCATTAGTTTGTCAGCAGAACAGGAGTCTGCTGGAAATAACAAAACAGATATGCATTCTAGACAGTTCCATGAACAAGCTTAATGGAAGCTAGATACAAAAATAGTCTGATTATTATTAATGGTGAGAGGCTAATCATGTATTTATTTGTTTGTTTATATAATTAATAATTATTTGCAGGTGTATGACACCTGGAAACCAGACCCAGATTCTTCATTTCTAAATGCTTTCCTCGGTATATTGGTTTCAGCTTTTATCATATGTACTTATTCCTTTCGGCCTCATGGTCAAATACCTTGAGAAGCTAGGAAATAAATGTTTAGAAAATCGTACTGTTGACACCATTTTGTGGTCTACACAGAGATGTTATACGATTCTACTGAAACTGCGAGTACAGTATGTGTGGGTCTTGTAACTGCAGAAAACAATAGGGTACGAAAATTGGTACTGCTTTTCTGTTTGACGTATTTATCATCTATTCTTAGTTTCTACGCATGGGATGCAAAGTTTTAAGCGATAAGTCATTAAAATAGGGGAAGTCGAGTTACTAGAGCAACACATAGATGCTCATATGCTCATATATGTCCTGGCTGATGTTCTTCCTATTTTATTCAAAGAGAAAAATACTTCTAATACTATCATGTACAAACCTCCTTCTGCTACAGGAGATGTTAACTTTGATAGTGAGTCAATTATAAGGCAATTTATTAGAAACGGACAAATTTCAAAGAAAGGTCAGACAATATTTGCAACTTGAAGACAGAGACAAAAGTACAACATTCAACATTCGTACATTGATGGATATAATAAGGTGATCAGAGGTTTCTTCTGTTCAGGCATATAAGAAGAATGCTCGACTTCATTGGCCAATAATTTGAGACTCGTTTAACTTGTGACTGAAGAATTGTGAGACTGATTTAGGATATAATATTATTGATGTTTTGGGTTTAACGTAGTGTTTCAGGACATGATAGGCTGTGCATGGCGGACAGTAATAGCACAAACCCGGAAAGATCACAAAAAGATCCACAGGCCCACGGAAGGCTGCTGACAAGCTTTTCCATATATCCATTCTTGTAGAGCTCGAGGTCGAAGCAATGTGCACATATGTGAGATGTTAGTGATCTGAAAAGGCTAGCGCTTACACCGCTCGGCCGCCGGGGGCAATTGATTAAGGACACAGAAATATGAATAAAAACAGCCAATCAACAAGGTTCAGGTTGCAATGTTTACATTCTGTGCAGTATTCGGGAATGTAATACCAGTCTATTTTAGAGCATTTTTCCGTTCTCATTTTGATAGTGATGCAAGATTGAAGCATTCTTGATATTGATTCAAAGGAAATCTTTACAACTGGAGGAGTATGTTATGTATGTCTGCATGATTAATGACGCATTGATGGTGATCCGGAAGTGATATATGTGACCCATTGCATGGTGGGTTATTTATGGTTTTGTTTTTGTTACAGTACAGCCTTATAATGTAAAAGGATCATATTTACCTCTGTCTCTATAACAGCGGTTGTAATTCACTTTATACATGGTAAAAGTGGGGTGGGGTGGGGGGAAAAGAAACACCCCTAAGTTTTTGAATAATTGAACAATCAATCTATGATTCGACTAATCTGCAATAACTTATGAAAGCTGACGTAGTTAACTGATCCGATTTCAGAGCTCTCGCCCACGTAACAAATTTATCATTTCCACACCATAACGCCGTGGTTCTAGTCACTCTTCATGTTTGAGGCATATATATCGGAACTGTCCCAGTTCATTTTCCACTAGCAACTACCAAATATAGTAGCATCACCTCTCAAGCTCCTTGTTTTCACATACTACACGACTTTATGTGTGTAACTCTTAAGTATTACAAGGTAGGTTGTGTGACAAAATTTCAAAATAAATGATGTTGTTTGCGAGGAAAAAGAAATCGTAAAGTCTACGATCTAGACCGATCTAATGCAAGTAACTTTAGATGGCACTATGGGTAAAAAATAACATGGTAGGATGAGTAATTTTCTCTTAAGGATACTGCACCTGGTTAGGTGGGTTAACGATCACTGTGGCTGACCCTTTGCGGGGTATTGATATCTAACACAATATTGGCACGTACGGAAATAAGAATTCAAACAGGACGGATGACACAACGGTGCACTTATGTTCTAAATCAAAAAATGAAAATGCTCTATCATAACTGGGATGTATGCATCTCTATGTAGTCACCCGCATGAATATCCAACAATTGCAATGATTAGTAGTAGAACTGATACACTTTAGCTCGAATCTCTGTCAACTATCGCATCATAATATAGGTATATACTATCACATACAAAATGGAAGAGGTAGTGCACAAATACATTATCATACAAATACACCAAATCACGAGCTCACATAGGTATACCTATCATCCCATAATACAACAAAAACACAAACAAATGGGAGAGTGTCTTACATTTACTGTCCAATACAACACATAATTTCCAACAGGTGGCGGTATAATCTTTTCATACATGTGGTGTGATGTTATGTGTGTATGTCTAGAAGAAAACAAACATATATATTTGTTTTATGTTCTTTACAGGCTCAGAGGCGCAGCGGCCCTCGTAATGTATTTGTCCATGGCTTCAGCAAAACTATTTTGCCTATGTGCAATTTTGCTGGAAATGATTGCATTATCTACGGGAAGCCATGATAATGTTTCAACTTCATCTGCAGCAACCAGTGACACAGGAATTATGGTTACAGAAAGACATTCCAAAGCAACAGGTGCAATTCAGTCCATCCAATACACACTGTCTCACACTGCCCAGGTTCCAACCAATGGGATATTCTCTGTATTAGACGCGAATATAACTAAAAGGGCACTAGGAGTTGCAAAAGGGATTTTTGCAAGTCAAATATTAAAAACAGAACTACCTTCACTACTTCCCGTGAACAGTACGTTAACCTCATACACTTCAATTAAGCAAGAATTATCAGCAAGTACGATCGACAATGAACCAGAGAACTACTTTTGCCACCCAGAGTGTACGTGTCGCCTTATCGGGAATCCCAGTCGCCACGTGCAGGTCACCTGTACTATTCAGTACATCCATGATGGAGCTAAATTCGACGTCTTGAACAGAAATACATTCCCCAGTACCCTCTTTCTTCTTTGTGACCCTTTTACTTTGATGAAGAGCAAGCTTTATCCTTTCATGTTCAGAGGACTTCATTCATTCTTAGGACTTGCTATTATAAACTGTCATTTGGATTATGTGCCGGAAAAATCGTTTTATGGCATGATAAGTCTGAAAGAACTTTACATAATAAATGCTGCAAAAATAACTTTCCACATGGCTGCATTTGAGATGCTACCATCGCTCCAGGAGTTGTCGATTGTAGGGAGCGAAATGTCGTCTGTACCTCCTTTGTGCCATCTGCAGAATCTGCAGTTTGTCAATTTCACTGATAACAATATCGGAACATTAGACGACACGGGTCTTCTGTGCAATGTCCCTTTCCAAAACTTACAAGTAATTGAATTAAGCAAAAATAACCTTCGAAAAATAGCAATAAATATTTCTGCAATTTCAGATAATCTTCGATATTTTTCCGTCAGTGATAATAAAATAGAACAGATCTCAGAGCATTCCTTCAGAGGATTATATTCGTTGTTATGGCTGGACATCGGAAAAAACTTCATATCATCATTATCAAGTTACATATTCCAGGACGTCAATGCTTTAAATGGCTTGGTCTTGACGAAGAACAATATGTCAACTTTTTATTCTGGACTACTGAGCCATCTCCGAAACTTAACGGATCTCCACTTATCTGATCTATCACTAAATATGTCGATTTTTAATGAGATTAAAATTCTTCAATATTTGCATATCCTGGATCTAAAAAGCAACTGTATTGAAAACATGGAGATGACCTTTTTTAGTCGATTGTCATTGTTAGAATATTTGAATCTTTCTAACAACTACCTCAGAACTTTACAAAATAATGTATTTATGTTCCTAAGGAATCTTAAAGTAATAGACATGTCAAGAAATTTTATTGAAACAATAGACGAGGAAGCGTTTAGTGGGCTATCAAAATTGGAAATCCTTGCTTTGCAACATAATAAGATCCGCAATTTACACAGAGAGTGTCTTCAACAACTCCTAGCACTACGCATGCTCATTCTTTCTTATAATACTATAGAACATCTGCCATCGTTTCAAGGACTCCATAATCTGCTTAGTTTGGATCTGTCGCATAACTATATAAAGTACCTTGATAGCTCAGCTTTCGCAGGTGCCAGTGGCATTAAAATAATCAACCTGAACAACAACAGGCTTAAAACTATCGGGGCAGGGACGTTCAGAAATTTACAAAATCTGTTCAAGCTTTCGATAGAAAATAATGAAATAGACTTCATAGAATATAGTGCATTTGGAGACTCGCCAATTATGGAACTATATTTACGAAATAATAATATATCCGACATAAATATTTTCCGACATAGTAATTTCTCACGTCTTCGTAAGCTTGATCTGAGTTCCAATAATGTTAGACTGTCTATATCCCCTGATTATTTTAGCACATTTCAAAATATTGAAATTTTAAATATTTCAAAAAATAGAATTCAAAGAATACATAGGGGTGCATTCGAACCACTTCTTTACCTTCGTGAGCTCGATCTATCATATAATGAAATAAGACATCTTCAGCAATCTTCCTTGACGTTATCAACAACACTTACTTCAGTAAAACTACAAGGAAATCCACTCATCTGTGATTGTAACTTGGAATGGGTAAAGAGATGGCTGTTGTCTACAGATGCCAATGGTATGTTTATTATAGATCTCGATACACTCACGTGTACAGGTTTCGATGGTACCAGTTATTCCTTGCTCATTAGACTTGCTACCGAAGATTTTCATTGTCAATATGAAAGTGATTGTGACATTTTGACATGTTCGTGCTGTGCCTTAGATAAGTGTGTATGTTCGTACCCTTGTCCAGATAAGTGCATGTGTTTTCGGAGTAGTGACAGATCGGTGAACTCGGTCCAGTGTGATGGAAAGGGAATTGATAAACTTCCAAAGGAAATACCTCCAGCAGCAACTCATGTGTACCTGGACAGAAATAACATTAGTGTCGTGTCGAGACAGTTCTTCACAAATATGACACACCTCGAATATCTTTCCATGAATGATTCCAATATATACACATTACATGATTACGCATTTGCGAAATTATCATCACTGAAGACACTGCAACTTAATGGGAACTATTTATCTACAATTTTCTCAAAGACATTTTTTGGATTAAACAAATTGCAGCAATTAATACTTAGCTCCAACCGTATAACGTTTATAGATGCTGGATCTTTCAGCCATTTTACTGCGAAATACCAGCTGGACTTGTCCAACAACCTGCTCCGCAAAGTAGACCGATTTGTATTGTACGAAATGTCTTTTGCATCATCACTCGAATTGTCTGGTAATCCATGGACGTGTGATTGTGAATTTCTAATAGACTTTGCCAATTTCACATTGTCCAACGTTAAGAAACTAAATGATATATCTGCACTGACTTGCACCACAAACACAACTTTACGCTCCAACACGACCATATTACTGGCGAATAATTCAATAGTAGATTTATGCCCAAGTGTAAGAGTGAGTCAAAATGAGGAAGTGATTCATAGTGTAACTTTGGTGCCGACGCTATCGACTTTACTTGGGATATTCGTGATTGTACTAATTACCGTCTTTGTTGTCTTTCGGAACCGTGATTTTTTGAAAGTATGGATTTACGTGAAGTTCGGCTTTCGATTCTATAAGCAAGTATTGGACACAGCAGATGTGAACAAACCATATGACGCTTTTGTTTCCTACAGCAGTAAAGATGAGGACTATGTGATGCACGAATTAGTTCCGGTTCTGGAAGATAATTTGGAGTACAGACTCTGCGTTCATTACAGGGATTTCCCGGTCGGAGAAGCGATTGCAGACAATATTATGTCTAGCGTTGAGTCCAGTAAGCGTGTAATAGTGGTATTATCGAATAATTTTGTCGAGAGTGCGTGGTGCCATTACGAATTTCAGATAGCTCATCAGAGGCTACTAACAGAAAAGAAAAACAGGATCATTATGATTATGTTGGGTGATATAGATCAATCTAAACTAGTCCCTGAATTGCAAGAATATATACAGACAAATACGTACGTAAACCAGGACGATGCTTGGTTTTGGCAAAAGATACGATATGCTATGCCTTAAGTAAAGCAAAACAAAAACATGGACTAAAGATACGTTGATCTTTTGTTTTGTTTTCTCTCGTCATTGATCTCGTCGTCGTCATTTTCTCCTCATTGTTGTTTCAAGTAGAATAAGAAATTACTCTGATCTTGCTGAATGTGTCTGATCAATCTGAACTGGTTCCTTCAAATATATATGCACATGTTTCTGGTTTGTGGATGATGAAATAAGGTCTTTACTGAACTATTATTATTATTATTATTATTATTATTAAGCCGCGTAAACCGTTTGGATATGTCGATAGGGTTAGTTTTGTTTCTAAAATGAAAGACTAAATACAAGCTGAAATAGAACGTGAAACGCGGCTGTAATTGGCTCTACTATTAAACAACAATTGAAATCTCGTTTATTTTTTAAAAAATGGCATTAGACCATGAAGGACAAATTGAAATTTAGTTTTGTATAAATATTAAATTATGTATTCCTTCAAGTAGTTTTAATGTGTTATGTACATTTAATTTGTTTTTTTTAAAATAGTTTTCTATTCATTAAATGCTACGAATAATTGTATTTTGGATTTGGGACTTCATTCACAATACCGTTAGTTCATGTTTTTCATATTTTCACTTTCTATTCTAGAGAAATATACCATTTATTGAATTCTGTAAAGCTTGTGTCGCTTTTCGCTCTTTTTCTGTCATTTAGTTGAAGACCATGTAGTCGAAAGAAATGCGACATGAATCAGTCTCTCTCTCTCTCTCTCTCTCTCTCTCTCTCTGCATACAGGGGTCTCGGTTTTTTCTATTCCAGCTCTGCTATGACGTCCCCTTATTCCATCCATTAAGTTCAATTTAATGTTCACTCGATACGGCAGCTCATAGCGTTCTCAGTTTCATCAGGAAGATGTTTAACTATGTTATCATTTCAAATCTTGATAGGAGAGTGGGAGTCATATTTGGTATAATATGATATCGAATCGCACAATGATTTTTTTATATTTGATTTAAAACAAAAAATCTGATGTGATCGTATACGTATTTTCGTTTATTTTCAATTACTCTAAGATACCCATTGTATAAGTATTTTCGTTTAAATAGTTTGAACGACAGCACAATGTATATAAATATGATGGTCGGAACGTGTGTCACTAAAGCTATTTTTGTTTTACATTTTTGTATTTGTTTTTTTTTAATTTGTTTTAAATGTACTATATTAGTTTAGACTACGCACAAATTTGAATAAATTGTAAATAAATAATGTGGAAATTTTTGCTGACCAGTAGCACTCCTTCATCTAAATTGAGGAGTAGAATTTTACAGTTGATTTGATGTGATTTGCATTTTTAACTTAGCTTTAACAATTTTTCAGTCATATCGCTACGGTGTCTGCAGTGTGGTAGTTTATAGTGATGTCTAGCACTGGGGCATCATGCCTCAGACATGTAGCATGATGTACCACCCAGTCACATTATCCTGACACCAGCCTACCAGTCCTAACACTAACCTCTTAACGCTGAGCGGCAAGCGAGGCAGTTATTAGTGCCATTTTTGTAAGTCTTTGGTATGACTCGGCTGAGATCGAACCCACGACCTCCCGCATCCGAGGCGGATGCTCTAACCACCGGTCACAGAAGCGGTAGGTTTACATTTCAGATAGCATATATGCTAATCAAACTAATTGAACGCCTGTATAAATGGAAAGGCCAGGCAATAGTAGCTTCTTTGCTCGTAGCGACAGCAGCATTAATAGTTTTGCTAAGGTTTTAGCTTGCCTTTTTCATATGCATGTATGTCATAAATCCCTTTATGTATTTCTTTTCATGCATGTCATGAACAGTTAATAAGCAAAAATAATTTAGTCAGTACTATATTTTCTCACCCTTTCCACTTTGTGCTCAGTGTCATACTGCCACGATATTTGTGTGTCAGTTCCTTTGCTAATTAATTCCTAAATCAATAGACGGATTATATTGATTATACTTCGGATGAATCATTGTCTAGTAATGACTACTTAATCGGCGACATGCTCACTTGGCCCTTTGACATCGGTTTCAAGGTCGCAGTCATATAAGATTTTCATTACAATTTTTGATTCTCGAATTTTTCATGTGCTTATGCGACCTAAGCCATGTTGATATACTCTGTTTGACTAGGGATTCTCATTTTTAGAGCTGGGTACCACAAACACTTGTGCACCGAGGTATTTCCGAACATACCACGGTATCTACCATGGTAAACCGCAGATATGTTATGAATATTGTATGGATTAGGGAACAATAATTTAAATTTCTTGGTCTGTGGCCTGATATTTTCTTTTTAAATGTCCTTCGATGAATAGAAAAAATAATATCTTGCCGTGATCTAAAGCAAATTTTAATCGATTATATTCGTTATAATTTATTAATACTACTACTACTAATACTACTACTACTAATAATAATAATGACACACAAACTATCTCGGCTCATAATAAAATTGCAGCGGACAGATAGTACAACCTTCCCAGACCCCCCTTAAATGAATGATTAGTACTTTAAGTACTTGAATTTTTTATGTGTGTGTTAATTGTTGAACAAGCTGTAATCTAAAATCTGTAACTAATGTTGGTAATCAAACAATTTAGTTGACACCCCATGAAATACATTGCGCTAACATTAGAGATCATGTTGATAAAAATAAGAAGTGTTGACACCTACACTGTTATAGATTAGGCATGTAGGCTTTGAGTGGCATGCCAATACCAGGGTAAGATATTCATCCGAGAGGGCAGTAAGCACAAAACACGTCAACAAACGAGAAAATATATTCAGTGGACTTGAAATTATGTAAACAAGTGCTGTCCTCAAATCTTTGAATGATTAGCATTACCACAGGTATACGTGCACTTAACACGTTAGCATACGCTATTAAATAATGAAAATAAATTATTTATTTTAATCCGATATTTGTCCAGAAGTTGTATTTGGCTCTAATATTTTTATAACATATGTCCACCAATTGACATTATTGACACGTGTCAAAGATGTGACTAATGGGGGATAACTATATTTGTAATATTTGAAATTAATTTGCTAATAATATTAGAACTTTTTTCCAATAATAATAATAATAATAATAATAATAATAATTTAGAATTATTTTGTCATGAAAAACGAAAACATTCTATAAATTTCCTTGAATTCCTAAAATATTACATTGTAATTTCCGTACATTCATTACTTACGGAATTGTCCAAAGTACCGGTACAGAGAAAAATTTCCCTGGTACGGTTCACCGAAAACAAAAGACGGCGGTAAATCGGCATATCAGTAATATCGCAAAGGTAATTCTGCGATATGCTCAATCACCAGTTTGACCTTGGGTTCAAGATCACAATGTTTACACTAATTATCCTCTTGCCTATGATCTATATAGATACAAAACATACTAAACATCATACAAGCACAGTACATGAGCAATGACGTGCGAGTCTTAGATACTGGAAGTGTTTAGCTTGATTTGACCACGAAGATTTCTAGAAATACACTTGTTGTGCTAGCAACCTTCAGGGCTGTACATATATGAGGGACTTAATATTTTTTATCACATTTATAATGTGGTGCATGTAGTGTTACCATTAACAGCATATCCGTATATCGCTATGTCCATCCATCAAGTTTTCTTTTTACTTGTGGTTCTCAGGCGTACACTATGTTGTGACTTCGTGTTACTTTGGCAGTTTTAAATAATATATTTTAACTGTTGACTGGAAAATAATGTTTCCAGATGATTTCAGCCTATTTTTTATTGATTTATTTTGATTATTATTTTGATCATGTCTTTCGACCATGCAAAATAAATGATAATACAAGTAGCATATGACAATACATATTATAATGTATTAGTCATTTACCATACGTAGATCATAAATATGTTAAGAATACGAAATTTTCGGCAATATTACCTTCATCATGCTGATCACGCGACCTATAATGATCACGTGATACGAGGAGACTGTTTAATGTTGACCTTCGCTGTCGTATTTAGATGGCCTACTTCACCTTTCTTTTCCATATGTTATCCTCTGATCCGATGCCATTGATGTGACTAGGAACGATTTATGTTCATGTATGACCGATGACTCTCAAACTAATGTGATCCTTAATCCTTGTTTCTAACATTCTATTTGTTTCTCCGATGAAGTCATTCTCAAAATTTCATTACATTTGATATAATAAACCATACAACTTTTTTCAAATTCTCTGTTTTCTCCTTCACATGTGAAAGTTTCTGTCTTAAAGAGTTGTATGGTTTGTGATTTGCGTTGGTCCCAGTTTGTCCGAATACTCTAGCTATGACTTCTGATCTGCCAATAATCACGTGATCAACATCTGACAGTGTCATATTCCTTAAAATGTAAAGTTCTTAAGTTATTTATACTCTTATTATGGAAAGTTAATAATGGTCATGAATTATCCAGAGCAAGGCAGCCACCTTTTCAGTTCAATATATTACACCCACATCCACATCATATATATATATATATATATATATATATATATATATATATATATATATATATATATATATATATAAGTGCATGTGTGTATTGCCTCGTTAATCCGGAATCCGCGTTCCGGATCCGGAAATCAATATCTGGAGTAAAGTGTTTAATTACTTAAATTCGTCCTTGTGAAATATCTCAAAGGACGTTTATGGCGTGACGTTTTGACGTATTGTGTAATAAATAAAGCTATAGATATATTTGTGACTTTGGTCTTACCAGTTCGTCTTTTACTTGAAACTTATGTGAGGTATGTTCACTTCATGAAGCCACTGTACAGTATGTAGCCAGACACATGCCGATAGTAAGTTAGGAAACGGATCTAGCCATTTACAACAGTAGACACCTTGGTTCAAAGAAAGTAGAATCTCTAATAAACTGCCTCGATAATCCGTAAATAATCTGTCCAAAAACAAAACATTCGAATGATCGTAATTGAAAATACAGTCAGTGGGACTACGCAACAGTTATCCTATGCTGTAAAATGGCGTCAATGTCACAAAACCACAAACCATATACAGAGGCAGAGATGAGCTATTTTTTCTCGGCAAGAGATGTAAAAACAGAGTACAGGTATCATGTCAGGGCCTATGCAGAGATCAATGTCCGCTGCAGCAGTAACATCAAAGGATTTCAATGCCGCGACAAAACAATCCGTTATGCACAGGGTCATTTCTCAGGCAGATTTCTTTTATAAAGTATTTTATAAAACCATGGTAAGAAATAACACGTGACAAAAACGTTTTATACACTACTTAAAGGACCGAACAGAGTTGCAAAATGGTATTCCGCCTGCTCAATGATAGTATTAAAAAGCCAGTTAACTTTAGTGAATATGAATGTCCGTTATTGATCAAGAATAAACATTATACAGTTTAGTGTTATGTCATACACTTGTAAAGCAGAACAGAGATAATTTATTGAACTAAGATTTTTGGGGGACTAGAAAGAACGGTGAAGTTAGAGTCATTCTTAATTGGTAATATTTTAATGGATATATCAAATATCGCCATTTAAACATGGACACTTAGAAACTTATCGCAAGCTATTTACTTTAAATTGCTTCATGTCATCTGTTGATTGGAAGAATGTATATTACTCTTTCAAAAAAACTAAGGAGCATAAAATGTTTGAGATTTAAATGGCGGGAACAATTGTTCCAATATATTTGCTTACCAAATGGGATTCATTGTGCCCCATTATGCACCACCATATTCATATCAATGAAGGGTAATTGATTCTTTTGTCAGGAATGTTGCCCAGACATATGAAAGAATTATGAAAGCAGTCTTTCAACAAGGTTGACAATTATTACACCCTGTTCAGTATTCAGGAATGTAGTCCCAGTCTATTTAAGATCATTATTCCGCTATCATTTTGATGGTGATGCAAGACTTGTATTTAGGCATTGTTGGTATTGATTTAAGGGTAATTGTTTAATCTGTAGAATGTGAAGATTATCGTGTGGATGCCTACGTAATTAACGAGGCATTGATGGTGATGGTTAAGTCAAATATGTGACCCATAACATGATAGGTTGTTTTTAAAGTTCAGCTTCCTCTCAGAAAATAGCCGCAAAGCTTTTGACACGAACTTTAGCATAATATCACCTTTGAAATTTGAGATCAACATACGCGTTATTAGAATTGGGACGCAGTTGAAAGTTTTGCTAGTAAGAAACAAATCTTGACACCATAAAAGACAACACTTATGATCTAAGTGCATGTACATGGTAATAGATGACGTACCTGTGCTAGCATGTCATATGTCTTACGTCTCTTAAAGGCGTTTTTGAGAATAACATTTATGTTTCTTAAAGAGAATGCACAGTTCTCCATGCGTTATGTGAAGCTCTACGGATCTGTAACATGTAACATGGACCACAATTCCTATTTGTTGACAAATATTGCGGTGAGAGGAGGCATTGACTCTAAACTATATGCGTCACATTGTATAAGACGTGTTTACGTTTCAAAGGCTAGTACTAATGACTTGTCATTGGAAGGTCATGTACGTATTGCTCGATGCACAAACAATACGTTTACATTGTTTTAACAAATTTCTGATATCAGTGCTAAACCTCTTACTGTGCCATAGAATAGGTTACATTTTATTTCCTCTTGCTGTAAATTTCTACATGCTAAAAATATATCCTAAGTGAATGAATGCGTGTTTTCTGAATCTGAGAATGTGTACCTGCTTTGAAATCTATTGGACCCTCGTTCGAGGTACAATACCAAAAATCATTATCCACACAAACATATACACACTATGTAAACGAGTCTTTTCTTAGATAAGGCAAAGTCTGAGATGATTCTTTGAAGTCGTATAGCAAGAAACTATCATCTGTCCTACCCTTTATATGTCTGGAGTGTAAAGCCTCTTAGTGTGTAGCCATAGTCTTGAAGATTACGCTGGTTCAAAGGCAGTAAGTTTCTAATATATGCCTCTTCACCTTTATATATGGATCCACAGCATCCCACTCAAACTTGGTGTCACTGAATTGTATATGAATTATATCAATAGGTATATGTTGTCAAAAAATGTACTCCGGTTTCGTTGCCGCGTACAGCATCACTCGAGGGTGGTATATTTTTTCGGCTCTAGTTATTTCGAAATACTGAGCGAAAGTCAGACCATGCTGTACGTGCAAATTGCCTGCAGCGAAAAACCTAAGTACTTAGCTGCGCATATCTGTCACAGCTGGTATACATATAGAACAAATTCTCTATAAACAAATAACATTACGAAGAGTCTTGTCAGGAAGCTAGTTAGACAGGTGTAGCAACCCTAGATCAAAATCTTTCAAAATGATATTTCTAAAATAAATAAAACAAACATACACACTATGGAGGGAAAAACAAATAAACATAAAAACCTTTTAACTTTGGGAACTAGGGGTTCCGTCAAATGATGTTAATTCTGAGACGGACCACATCAAAAAACATTTATTATGTTATTCATTGTTATTTTGTAAGGTGCCATTATTTATACTGTGTACATTTTTGTTATTATTTTGGGTCTTTTGTTTTGCATTTTGGAAGTTTAAGGGTGTTTAGCACCTATCAAATTAAGTGGGTAGTTTTTACAGCCCAAATTGGCAATGCCAACTAAAGAACAAACTGGAGGAAAGATGAAAAATTACTTTCCCACAGATCTAAAGAATTCAGACAGTGGAAGACTAATACTTGCATATGGATCACCAGTGTGCCAGGTGTTGGACCTTACAAGCTTTAATGAGGCAGGAAGGCCGCGCCCAGCCGAGATCCTGCAGTACCTAATAGGCAAGGGAACACAAACTAGCGACATCAAAGGACTACAGAATGGTGGCAGAGGGCTATAATTCCTCTTCGCAAAAGGAGGAAAGCCACTATATGACAATGATCAGACAATCTAGTTCAGAGGCAAGCCAGTGAAGATCTATGCCCTGCCGCTCTTGATCAATCGAACATACTGCAAATAAGTACGGCATCAAAATCACTACTGCACAAATGGCCACATACTAGGGATTCCCCTCAGTATACACAGGAGTGAGAAGTGAGGATAGCGAGACTCACCCCGGAAGACGTAAAGAAGCTGCCACCCTTTTTCTACATAATGGATTTTCTTATAAAAAAAATCGTGGTATAAAGTATGCCAATACGACCGGCAATGCTACAAATGTGGGAATACTGACAACTACTGAGAGAATGCAAGAAACAAGCACCAACGCAGGATACAGAGATTAACACAGCCCCAAAATCATATGCTGAAGCACTGTCCAGTTTAGTACCCAAGGGAACAGATACAGTGACAGAAAAGATTCTAGTACAAGTAACAGAACCTGAACAAGGTATACAAACTCAAAATGACACTAGAAAAGAAAAGGGCAAGAGCTAGAAACAGACAAATACAAAGAAAGAAGCAGCAAGTAAAACTGATAAAGAGACAGATAGCCCCCTTCAATGTAATCGAAGAGACGCAAAAAATCAGCAACACCACAAACTTTGGAGCAAACTCTTGACAAAATAATGACATGTCCAGATATATAGACTATTGATGAGACAATGGACACGTACACTTCAATGGAGCAACAAATGGTAACAACAACAACTCAACCAAGAAAAGAGCCTGCAACACCAACAATAACACAAAAAAGAAAAAAGACAACATCAACGCCCAGAACACTGTCAGAAGAAGAGACTAATGACAAATTTAGATCACCAGGAAAAAGAGACAAAAAAATCCAGAAAAGAAACAAAAGAAACAGAGCAAACAAGACGAACAGTCAGTCTCAATAGAGAAGTTAAAGAAGAACAATCAGCATCAAAGAATACAGGGCAAAAATAACTAACCACAAGCAAAATTGCAAATAACCAAATAACGATTATGTAAACTAGAACCTAATAACCCAAAATAAAAACTTAACGACTAGCCCATAGTCAAGATGGAGGAATCAAACCTGCCAATCCTGATTATGAACACTAATGCTATAAATAATAAAGCAGATGATATCATAGCACAAACTAAAAACTATGATATAATATTAATACAAGAAACTCACGGAATGCCGGAACACATTATGAAAATATTAGAGGAAGAACTAAATGCACTAATCTTTATTAGTAACCACCCTACAGACATAAGAGCTGGAGTGGCTACAATTATCAGGCAAACCGCCGAGGAATTGAACCCTGAAAATATGGAAATACCTAACGAACTAAAAGGACGTCTAATTCGCTTAAAAATAAATAAATGGAACATCTTTAATATATATGCTCCACCAGGTGTAAATAACAGGAAAACTACATTTATTCAAAATATAAATAATTATACTCAATTTTTTTTAGAAATTTGTATAATGGGAGGAGATTTTAATCGGATACTAACAGAAGAAGATAAAAGTGATAGATTGACGGAAAATGATAAAAAAACTATTTAAATGGATCCATACTTTCATAAAAACAAATAATATTGTAGACGCTTATATATTTTTAAATAATAATAAGGGGGAATATACGTTTAAATATCAAATCCATAATCAAATAAAGTCGTATTGATACATTTTACATATCTTAAAACGAGACAAATGCAATTAAGAAATGTGAAATTCGACAAGACAAAATAGCAGATCATAAATTAGTATTACTTGAAATAACTATTCCGAACATTACACAATGGGGACAGGGAGTGTGGAAAATGAACAGTGCTCTCATGCAGGATGGATGATCTGTATGTGAGCACTGTTCGCACATACCGCAAGATTTTCAAGGAAAAGTATACGGGGGACATAATGAAAGACTGGGAAACAATCAAAAGTGAAATTAAACAAATTATGAAATATCATAGTAAGACAAAACAACTTCAACAACAATCTCTAAAGGAAAAATATTTAGAAAGAATGACATCTATAAGGCCATTAACAAAATCAGATAATGAAATAATCAATAAATGGGAGAAAATTGAAAGAGATTACACAGGGAATATCAACATGGAAATAATAATTAGTTATATAAAAAAGACTAATTAGAAGCAAATTACTACAGAAGATAAGGAGATATGCGAAAACTTTATCATCGATAAAGAAATCTTAGAAGCAATTAATATCCTTCAAAAAGAGAAATCACTAGGGTCCGACGGCGTAAGCTCGGACTTCTATATTACATTTAAATACGAATTAGTTGATTTTTTTTTAGAACTATTATATAACAATATACTGTTAAAAGGGGATATGCGGAAAACACTAAGGGAGGGAATTATTATTTTAATCTATAAAGGGAAGGGAGACAAAGAATTGATACAAAACTGGAGACCGATAACCTTGCTAAATAACGACTATAAAATCTTTAGCAAAATCAAAATCATAACCAATAGAATACGAAATCGTTTAAACAAGATAAAAGATATAAACCAGAGCTGGGGGGGGGGGAGGGTAGAAATATTACGAATAATACTCTATCAATTAATGAAATAGTAAATCTATTAAATGCTAAAGGAGAAAAGGGAGTAATGTATATGTTTGATCCAAGAAAATGCGTTCGATCGCATAGAACATAATTTTATTTTTAAATCATTAGAAACATGTGGCTTCGGCCAAAATTTGATAAACTGGATCAAAGCTTTGTAAACGGATATCACCTCTAAAATAATAGTAAATGGAGCGCTTATTAAGGAAATTAATATAAAAAGATCAGTCAGACAGGGCTGCCCTTTGTCTATGCTGCTATATGTAATAGCAATATAATCCCTGAGAATAAATATCAACCAAAACAACAATATTCAGGGAATAAAAATACCAAATTTGAAAAAAGAATTTAAAACTATAATACATGCAAACGACTGCACCAATTTTGCCAGAGAGGGATTTTCTTTCAAACATCTACAATATTAATTCACAAAATTTGGAAAAGCATCTGGTTCAGCGATCAATCATGATAAAGAAGAAATTGTATTAATAGGAAACTGGCGAAGTAATCACCATGGATTACCCCAATTAAAAAATTAAAAAACAAGTAAAAGCACTTGGAATTTATTTTGGAATGAACTCTACTCACAACAACTATCGTGAGTTACTAATTAAGTTAGAAAAGCACAAACAGAAACTTGCTTGCACAAAGGGATTAACCTCATGGACCGAGTACAGGTAGCTAAAACCTACATGTATAGTCAGTTGCATTACACAATGAGCACGATACAAGTAACTGAAGCCATGATTAACAATATAGAAAGGCGAATACTGAGCTTTATCTGGGATAATAAAATCCACTATTTAAAAACAGCATATATGCAGACCTAAAGACAAAAGAGGATTAGCCATACATAATTTAAGCTTAATACAGAAAACTAACATTACAAATAGGTTTAAATATTTGAATAATACACCCCAACTACCATGGGAGACATATATATATATATATATATATATATATATATATATATATATATATATATATATATATATATATATATATATATATATATATACACACATATGGCTATCTATGTCGCTTCAACGATTCAATATATAAAATCAATTTATTAACTAAACTACTAAAACCACCTGGAAGATGTAAAAGAATAACTGAACTACTATACAAATATAGAGATAATCAAAATATATGGGATAAAAAATGAACATATATAAAACTCTAAACGATATAGTATGTCAAGACAAACAATTAATATAACTAAAATACCTAAACTTAAATTGGACATTAATATGGAAAAACTTTGCAGGGATAAAACCACCCTCTATACAAGGTAGACTAATTTTATACCTACACAAAAGCTGGATGACAGGTGAGACAGCTTTTGTTAGACATATAATACATGCGGTACCACCCTGTAGACTATGTATAAAGCATATAGATTCAAAGGGACACCTGATATTACGATGTCCTAAACATTATGCAGAAAGACTACTTTAAAAAAATAAAATCACAACTAAATATATAACAGTAAATGATTCACAATTTTTATTTACAAATAACATCAACGACAAGAAAATACACAACGAATTAACATTATATATCAACTCCATTATGAAAAGGAGAAGGGAAGATTTTTAACATAAAATCTCAGACATTATGATTTTAATTTAATACTAATATTTGAAATTTTTTTTTTTGTTATTTTTTTTGGCACACCTAAGGAGATCCTTGTACGGCAGTATATACTATTATATACTTACTTATTCATCTTTCTAACACAACAAAATAACAATAGAAATAACGCATTCAACACATTCTCACACACATATATACCTATTATCTTCCAATCTACTACCTACACTAAAATGCTTCTAAAAACTACAACAAAGTAAAACAAAAACAACTCGAATGGAATTTGATCATATAAGCCAGTCCGTACAAAAACACAAAGGGATAAAAACATACAAAAAACATAGCAATAAATACATACTGGACACCATTGATCCATTGGCCTGGATCACTTGTATAATTAACTCCAAAAACCAGTCTGGGTTGAGGAGAAATGGTACACTAGTTAGGCAGGTGTAGAAACCCTAGATCAAAATGTTCCAAAATGAAATTTCTAAAATAAATAAAACAAACATGCACACTATGGAGGTAAAAGCAAATAAACTTAAAACCCATTAACTTTCGGAACTAGGGGGTCCAACAAATGATGTTAATTCCGAGACGGACCACACCAATAAAACCCTTTACGAAAGCAAATCTCCATCTGTATAGGTAATGAAATTTAAAGTATTCTTTATTACTATTCGTCTTATATGACATAACTGTTTCATACTTTAGATGTTTTAGAATTGATTCTAAATTCTACAGAGAGTCAATACCTAGGTTATACAACGCCATATTAGAAATACTATAGTCTGGGTCGAGTTAGCTATTTGTTGTGACTGAACAGACAAATTTAATTTAATCACGCTGCATGCATTAAACGATTAATGTAATGGGTAACGAATTCATGCGCGAGCATGTGCAACATATATCAACACAGAAGTACTCAACCGTGTCATATGTACTACACGGTTTAGTTGTTATAATTTTAGCTGCCTTATACATGGTTTGATGTGGAGTCAAAAAATTCGGTGTGGTTTCGTGTGACGTATACTATGTGTCTGGATGACGTTGGTTCGGAAGAGTGTACTAGTGTTCTCGATGCGAGGGACCAGGGCTTCGCGACCATCGGGTCTGTGTTAAATGTGAGGGATTCTTCAACAGACTGAGTGGGGCGGACCGTGCGTGGGCGCTTATCTGGCCATTGACTAGAGCTTGTGGAACGGGAGTTACATCATGGTCGTCAAATGGGCGCCACTATAGTTATAGGTATTATGTGTTCCACGTTGTTATTTTCACTATTGCTATCTGAGAAAATTTACATGCATTTCAATGTCGTTATATGAACGATGCATTCAAATTCACATGCATTTCAATATCGTTATATGATCGACACATCCAAACTTTCCTTATCTTTTTGTTTATAATGGTGTCAGATTTGTTAATATTTAATTTGCGTTTATAACTAAACATCTTATAAACGCAGTTGATTGGTGTCTTCCCTAATCCAGTCCCAACCCGACCTCATCTTTGGACACTTCGCATTATAATCGATTAACGGGTGGAGGTTAAAGTGAGAATCCAAGGCTTAAGGAATGTTAAATTCGTGCTAAATGGTCCTGCTGATACCCGTCTGCAATTGTTTCCTTGAAAAACAAATTCCTTCATTTTTAAACCGAGTAACAACAAATATGATGGATCAGCTTTATAACGACGTTTTCATTGTTTAATTTTCTCCACTTACACAGAGCAGGTTTCCCAATAGTTTCATATTAAATTGAGAATTGCTATGTTAATAAGACGATCCCTCATTTACACGAACACTGTTTATTGTCTTTGTAAGTCGGTCTTAACAATGGGATGGTACTTATGTTTATTGACATTTATTGGTCTTTTCGGCAAGCGAGTCAAATGACACGAAGGCCATGTGGAGTGTATAGTAGAGCATACACAATACAGGTAATCCTGGTATTTTCCCTGCCTAGTGCATGTATGTGAATTTGGTGCGACTATGGAAGGTGAATGCCGAATATTAAGGATAACATTTGGTTGATAAACCAGAAACTTAGATTTGTTGTTGCACAAAGTTACTCGAAAACTGCCACCACTTTAAAGTTCTTGTGATTTTGAAATTTACATTCGTAAATACATTATATAGGTCGTGTTACAGGCTGTCAATGTTATATTATCAAAGTTAACATTATCTGAGATCCGTAATTTTGTCCCGAAGTCTTGTTTTTCTTTTTTCATATTGAAGTTAATTTTGGGGAGATTATAACACACTGCAGACACATGTGTGGAAGTCACTATTCCTCAAATATGCATTAGATGTAATTGATTATAATGTAAATGGATCACATTTTCCTGCAGCTTCTGTATCAACCATTGTAATTCACTTTATACATGGTAACGTTGAGGGCAAAAAAGAAACACCCTTAAGATATTGACTTTTTAAACGAACAATCTAAGCTTCGACTAATCTGTAATAAGTTACGCTAGCTTACGTAATTAACAGTTCAGGCTTCAAAGATATCACCCACGCGACCAATGTAAGATTTCCTCAACGTAAAGTCATGTATATAGTCACTCTTCTAGATTATGACATGTTTATTGTCACTCCACTACGTTCATTTTCCACAGCAAACCACCAAATAAAAGAAATCGTAAAGCCTTCGATGAAGACCGATTAATGCAAGCAACATTAGGTGGCACTATGAGGGAAAATAGCATTTGTCGGATGTGAAATTGTATATTAAGGATATTGAACACGAGTAGATGGATGAATGGACACTGTAGATGACCGAATATGGGGTATGGATATTTAACACAGTAGTGGCACTACGGCGAGTTTAAATTTTCATGGCACTGTGCGGCAAGTGGACAATAACTTCATAAATAGATCTGGGAGGGCCATGCCTATTACACACATTGGTGGAGTGCGTGTGTTTGTGTGATTAGGATTTTTAAAGTAACTTTAACAATTTCTCAGACTTATCGCTACGATGTCTGCAGTGTGGCAGTTTATAGTGATGTCCAGCACTGGGGCATCATGCCGCAGACATGTAGCATGATGTCCCACCCAGTCACATTATCCTGACACCAGGCCGAACAGTCCTAACACTAAACTCTTACTGGTGAGCGCCAAGCAAGGCAGCTGTTAGTACCATTTTTGTAAGTCTTTGGTATGACTCGGCCGGGGATGGAACCCACGATCTCCTGCATCCGAGGCGGACGCTCTAACCACTAGGCCACCGGAGCGGTGACACATGGGTGGAACTGTACCAAAAAAAATGGGAGATCAGTATTAGGTTCGCACTATTTAGGTAAAAAGAAACTCAAACATGACACTACGAGAACAGATGTTCTAAATCAAATAATGAAAATAATCTATGAAACCTGAATTTCTGCATCCCTGATCGTCCACTCGAATGGATATCCAACAATTGAAATGATTAGTTGTAGAACTGATACTTTGGGTTGGAACTTTGTAAATATTCTCATCGTAATAGAGGTATATACCATCACATACAAAAGGGAATATGTAGTGCAAAAATACATTTGCATACAAACACGCCAAATCAAATGCAAAATGAGGCAGTTGGTCACATGTGTATACCTATCATCCATCTGAAAGTGTAACCGAACGGTCTAAGCCGCTCACCGGTACAGAAAACTTAATCATCTCAACTGAGTCCGCGTGGCTTCGAGTCTCATGTTCTGACAACGAAAGTATGCGAGAAAGTTTGACATTAGCATCCCGTGAGTCGGGGGTTCTTACAAGGATTTTTCCGAATTCTTGGTTCCCTCAATTTACTTCGACACAGAGGGTATATATTTGCTATATTTTTCAAAAAAGCACACCAAAGACACAAACAAGTGTATATTTCTTACACTCACTATCCAACACAAAATCACATATCTAAAGGGTGGGAGTTTGATCTTTTCATACACACTAACATATCGATTTTCCATCAGTATGACTTTATCCATCTTGTAAAAAAAAATATTTTCAACTGTTATTTTTGGAAAGCATTCCAGGAATGTAAATGATTCGTAAGAAATCAGTAACATATTGTTATTTTAATAAATGATATCTTCCAGTTGTCTATATTACCTTATGTGATGTGATGTGATGTGATGCGTGTGTCTTTAAAAACTAAACATAAATATCTGATTGATGTTCTTTATAGGCTCACAGGAGCAGATGCCCTCGTAATGAATTCGTCCACGGTTTCAGTAAAACTATTTTGCCTATGTGCAATGTGAAATAATTGCATTATCTACTGGAAACCATGACATTGTTTCAACGCCATCTGCAGTAAGCAGGGTCACATATTTATGGTTACAGAAAGACATTCTAAACCAACAGATGCAACTCAATCCATCCAATTCACACTCAAACTCTCCAGGTTCCAACCCATAGGATAGTTTCTATATTACATTATACGCGACTCAATTGATGGGGCAGAAGGGGTTACAATGGAGAGTTTGTCAAGTCAAATATTGAAATCCGAACTACCTTTACTACTTCCCGTATAAAGTACATTAATATCAAACCCTTCACTTAACCAAGAATCATCAACAAGTACGATTGACAATGAATCACGGTACTACTTTTGCCGCCCAGAGTGTACGTGTCAGCTTCTCGCAAATCGCAGTAGCCACGTATGCACTATGTAGCACATACATGATGTGGTTATATTCGATGTCTTCAACAGAACATAACTCCTCAGTACCCTAACTCTACCACTTTATGGTCAGAGGACTTAATTCATTCCTTTCCCCTGTTATTATGAACGGCCCTTTTTATAATGTGCCTAAAAACGTTCAAAGGCATGATAGGTCTGAAAGAACTTTACATTATAAATGCTGCAAATATAACTTTCCACACGATTGCATTTGCGACGGTTACATTCGCTCGAGCGATTGTCGATTATAGAGATCGAAATGTCAGCTTTACCATCTTTGTGCCATTAGCAACATTGCGGTTTATCAAACTCTGTGATAACAATATCGGAACAATAAATGCAACGGGTGTTATATGCAATGCTCATTTAAAACATCTTACAAATAATTCAATTGTGTAAACATAATCTTCAGTAAGTAGCAATAAGTATTTCTGAAATAAACGTCAGATAATCTTCTATATATTTCTTCCAGTGATTGCAAATATAGAACAGATTTATGAGTTTTCTTTCAAATAATTATAGTCGTTGTTATGGCTGACGTTGGAAAAAAATATCAGAGCATTGTTATCAACTTACATTATAAATTGCTTAATCTTGGCGAAGAATAAACCGTCAATATTTTCTTCTGCACTGCTAACACATCTCCGAAACTTCACGGTTCTCCACCTACCTAATGTAATACTAAATATGTCCATTTTTAATGAAATAATAAATCTTCAGTACTTGGCAACAGCTGGTTCTAAAAAGCAACTGTATTAACAATATGGAGATGTCGTTTTATTAGCCTATTGACAGTGTTGGAATATTTGGATCGTTTTAACAACTACATCAGGATCAGAACTTTATACAGGAATATATTTTTGTCCCTACAACATCATGAACTCAATATTTCTGGAAATTTAAAAATAATAAATAGGGAAGCGATTAGTGGATTATCAAAATTGAAAACCCCTTCTTTGCAAGATAGTAAGATCCGGTAATTTTTATACTAAGAGGTCTTCAACCACTAATCGCGCTGTTTTCAATATCTGTTATAAAGCTGTAAAACATCTGCCATAATTTCAAGGACATCAGAATATTCTTCCTTTGGATCTGAAGGAAAACAACAAAAACTACCTTAATCGTTCGAAGAAATCAACCTGAACAACAGCAGAATTAAAACTATCGGGGTAGGTACCTTCACACATTCACACCATCTGCTCATACCTTTGATATAAAATAATAAAATAGACTTTATAGAATAGAGTGCATTCGGAGACTCACCAATTATGGAACTATATTTACGAAATAATTATATATCCGACATAAATGTTTTCCGACATAATAATATCCCACATCTTCTTAAGCTTGTTATTTTAATAATGTTAGACTGCCTATATCCCCTGATTCTTTTAGCATATTTAACAACATTGAAACATTATATATTTCAAATAATAAAATTCAAAGAATATATCAAATAAGATAAAATATCTTCAGCAATCTTCCTTGACATCATCAACAATGCTTACTTCAGTAAAACTAAAAGGAAATCCACTCAATTGTGATTTTAACATGCAATGGATAAATAGCGGGTTGTTGTCTACATATACGCATGTCATGCTTATTATAGATTTGCCTACGCTTACGTGTACAGTTTCGATGTCAACAGATATTCATTGCTCTAAAGACTTGCTACCGAAGATTTCCATTGTCAATATGAAAGTGATTGTGAAATTTTGACATGTTCGTGCTGCGACGTAGACGCGTATGCATGTTCATACCCTTGTTCAGATAAGTGCTTCTGTTTTCGGAGTACTTTTTTTTCTACCATTCTGGCTAATAATTGTTTGGCTGTGTCCATCATGTTCTCTTTGCTTCATTGTTTACGTGGCATTAGGGGGATAATGGATATAATGTGATCGGAAATTCTCCCCTTATTTAAATGCTAAATCGATGTGTTACAGTTCAGTTCGAATCCTACATACACATTTGTTTTCTTGACTCTTGGTGTAAATTTATTAAAATCTTGTCACCACTCTCCACTGATAATTGCCAAAGTTATGTTATGCCATTATATCAATTTTCACTCTTCCTTAAGGCGTGAGCAAACATCAACATTAATATTCGCTAATAAATAACTTGACGACGTTTGGTTGCAATCCGAAATATGTACAAAAACATTACATTTGACCCAAATATTTTTCACATCTGACAACCATGTTGGCATATGACACTTGACAACCATTTGATTAAAGAAGCATAACCATATTTGTAATATTCAACATTTGTGATAAATTCAACTCTTTTGCACAAAAATGTATACTAATTTCAAATTGTTTTCTCATGGAAAATGAAAACATGATGCTGATATCATTACATTCGTACGAAGATTACTCGGGAGTTCCGTACATTCTTTACTCAAGGAAGCTACCAAAGTACTGGTACTGTGAACAATTACCGTGGTACAGTCCACCGGAAAAAAAGACAATTCATTATGAGATATGCTGACTCACCAGTGCAAGCTTCCATGTTTTAAATCTCACTCATTATCGTCACACTTCCAACTGAATACGAGAAGCAAATATTTTATATTGCCTTGTTTGCAAGATCAACAAATCGCTTTTGTGTACTTTTCCTTTCAACTGCCACTTCTCGCACCGCTCTTATAAACGTACTCTGCCTACATCTGTTTGAAGTAGCTCACATTCTCTGATATATCTGAAAGATTCTTTGACACTTTCTCTCATCAGCATATTAAAGTCTCTGAATAATCTTAAACGAAAGAAGCTAATTTATAAACAATTACAATATTTTGAGTCTATCAAGAAGTTACCTCACGCTAATCTGAACTATAACCATTTACAGGAAGTATTGAATATCTTTCACATACATATGAGGAAAGCAGCAACTCGTGATTCCTAATGTTTGAACCATGTCACGATCTGTAATCTTTATGAAGGAGTTCATGATCTCTAATATCTCTGAATCAACTCACGATCTCTAACCTGTCTTAAGCAGCACACGATCTCGAATTGTTTGAAGCTGCTCACAATCTCTAATCTCTGTGAAGCAGCACACAATCTCTAATGTATCGAACAGAACTATAACACTTTCCTTCATCAATAAACATAATTCACTCTGAACGCATTAATGCAACAAAAGGTGATAATTTTTAACAATCAAAATAATTCGGTACTTTTATGGCATCTACGATATGACATCATACCGATCCTAAAGTTTCCATTGTACAGTATTTCTTGAACATATGAGATATAAATATGAGGAAAACCAGTTGGAACATTGTCAGGCAAACCATAGGATTGTATTTTGTGCAATCGCAGTTTGCGAAACAAATACAAATCAGTATAAATTCTATGAACATTTTCATTACTATTACTTTCGTTTGAAATATACTCAGCTGAGACACGAATAAAATTTCTGAACTATTGCAATCTTTTTCATCGTACAAAATTCAACTCCATTGTCACTCCGTAACTGTTACCGGTGACGACAACAATAGTAGAGGAGTAATTTTTCCTTGTGGGATAGACTTCTCCCTGAAACAACAGCTAAATACTTTTATTAATGACACCTTTAACAAATAATTGACTAAATGATACCCAATGTACGTTAACTTAGTACCTATTCCATCAAACCCGCTACCATTTCGTTACGTATCAAACGCTATGCAAACTGTAATGCCGTGGTGCCCGCTAAATAAATAAATAAAAAAAAAACAAATGCGTAAATAATGCTGATTGTTGGGCCATCCAGATTCGCAGTTTGTAATAATCACAAGTTCGTTACAGTGCAAATGTAGGAATTTAACTAATTTTGTCATGTGTTGCTGCAGACCGCAAATGTATGAAACTTTCATCTCTCTCTCCCTTTCTCTCTCTATTTACCCCCCTCTCTCTCTCTCTGTCTGTCTCTCTCTCTCTCTCTCTATATATATATATATATAAAGAGAGAGAGAGAGTTAGTGAGAGAGAGAGAGAGAGTTAGTGAGAGAGAGAGAGAGAGAGAGAGAGAGAGAGAGAGAGAAAGGAATTGCTCATTAACGTGCATCTAAACAGTAGTTGTGCTAGAGTAAATGAAGGATTCAGTATATGGTACATATTTAATAGAAATCAAAACTAATATCACATCATACTATTCAAACAATCCTGCGATATTACTATTTCAAGAAAGCCATTTTAATTACACAAAATTTGAATTACTTAAATTCTCTGCATAAATACAAGTCAATTACTACAAATTTCTTAAAAATACCAATGTTTTCAAATAAGCATTTACCGTGATTGTCAATACGTGTTAAACAGGAAAGCTATTAAGTGTTTATTGTTGTTACTTTTTGCTGACTTCATTTTTATTTTCTCCTCTTCTTTAATGATATTTCCTAAAACTTTTAGAACCTTGTTTAAGCATATTAACTGCTAGTTAGACCGTCAGCTATGAAGCTATTTATATAACAAAGGATTCCCAATTTGCAACGTAATATCTACGTCAACATCAACCAAACATTATACTAATGGTATGTGATCTAAGGTTTTAAACATTCATGGTCATGATTATTTATCTAAACTGCTATGTGATCTGAGTAGAAATCCAATTTTTAAAATAAAGGTTGTGGGGTGGGTGGGTTTGTCGTTGCCAAACGAATGGATTTGATGCCCTCGTGAGTTCATTGTGACCTGACCGAATCGTCATTTTCGAGAAACCTAATTAATCAATTTTTCCTTTCTTTAAGTCTGTTTTCGTGTTCATTAATAGTTCATGCTACCTACATGGGTTACTTACTTATGAAAACAAGACTGTCGGTAAATGATTATAGTGATGGGGGTGGGTGGGGTACCAATGTCAAACAGTGCAAGACAGTTACGATGGGGGAGTAACGGGATTTTTACCCACCCAACCACACATTGTAATTATCGAGGTCGGCGTCTAGTATTGTTTAACTGTGAATCCAATTGTTATAATGTTAGTGTTCTTTATTTTTAAATTCATTTGTAACGAGCTTGATAAAAGTGCTGCAGAATATTGCCCGAATGTTCTTTTTGGCAGATTTGGAGTTTCCCAGCTTTATTCAAATCTAAGCAAAGAAAGAATTATTTATCTTTAGAAACATTGCAACGATTTGTTATTTGTTCATGTCAAATAAATTTAATAAATTTTCTAAGCAAATTATTAAACCACCATATTTCGTTCTAAAGGCAAGCATTGTGTATGTCTTCTGATTCAGTGTTTACATTGGTTACTTTTGACGTGACTCTATTTATAGAAGTTAGTATAAAGTCTTTTTATGTACAGTGTAAATGGAAATAAACGCAACTGGGTCTGATTACATGATTGTTTTGACCAAAGGAAATCTTTCACACATTTAGCAAACGATTCAACTGCAACTAGTATACATTCAGGTGCACACTTGACGTGGTTTATGTTACACAATATGTTATCATTGGAACTATACTAAAATACTGATTACGCATATCTCGACACGTAGGCTGTGCATGAATAATTGAGACTGTGTATGTGTGTATTGTACACACACACACACACACACACACACGTATACAAACATACAAGCAAACTTCTTCGAAGGAAGTGATTATTTGAAGTTTGATGCACTAAATGCAACAGTACCCATATACTGAAACAATGTGAATTGTATTCCAAATTTCATTAGAAATTAGCGCGATTTCATAGCACTTATCGTGTTATAATTCCTCATTGTTATATAATTATATGGACATCGTGTTTCTCACGGTAAAGTTACTATTGTTTCCTTGGAAAAGCTTCGAGTCAAAATGAAAAGTTTGCGCGAGGCCTTTATCGTGTCTTCGCACGAAACTGTATGCTCAAACTTATTAGGTAACTTTTGCTGAAATAATTGGTCTATTATTTCAATGGTCTCGTTATCAACTCTTGTACATGTGTTCCCAGGTTATCTACTGACCACCAGGAAGTTTAGCCGCTCAATAAGTTCACATATCCCGCTGTAGTACTTAATACAAGTACCTGTCCTTGATCTTTTCTAAATATTCATGCTTTTCACAAGCTTTCCTCGACTATGCATCTTTCTCAGTTTCTGTTATTTTATATATATAATATTTTACTAAAGAACATATTCGGAAGGCAAGACAATATTAGTAACTTTCTATTTTTAATCTAAGTTATCGCTGTTGCTACGGGCTGAAGTCATTTGCGACCTACCTCCAGCTGAAATTCTTGCTCGTTAATGTTTTCTACAAGGACATGGCCACACAATTATTGTTGCTGTACATATTTCTCATCAGCCTTGTATTTTACCACCTCTGGTTGTACAAATGGCATTACATAATATTATTTTATATAATTGTTAGCGAACTAAACGCAGTTATCTGCTATGTTCGCAGACTCAATCTGGCAAATAAACTTCGACAATGCCACGATGATTCATCTCCTGAACTTATGCATCTCGATGAAACACCATAAAATTATGCTTATTACTGCCGATAGCTTCGTGATAGCACTAATTAAATTTAGCATAATCTCCGCGTCAATGGTCGCGTGCCATTGAATATATATTATGTTTTTTTTAAGACAGAAAAGAGAAAAGCACTCCGTTCTGTTACTAATATATTTTGAGACATAATGATACGACATCGCTATTTGTATTCGTGACAGCTACAATTATTTCTAAGTTGTATTCATGTTATCGCGATCAATTTTTTAATCGTACAGTGCTTTCATGAATTGTAGCCACCAAGTTCATATACTGTGTGTTATTCTACTTTGACTGCGCTATTTTAAATATATTCGCCTTGCTTTTTTAACACCATATATGCTGCTCACAGCTTCGTCAAAGTCGCAAAGCGTATCTTGATGTGGCCTTTCGAAGCAAATACATATAAGATTAACTTGAGCAGACAGCGATAGTTGCTTGAGTAACAGCTGGTCGTTCTTGACTGTGAGATCAGAGTTTTGGGACCCATTATCTTCATATCTGCACACTTCGTATCCTTGACAGCCTGGGGCTGGTATTAGGCATTCAGCAATGGGGTGTTGCAGATGCTGTCATTGGATCTAGATTGATGATAACTGAGCTAAAATATTGTTTGGTGAAAGTTCACTATACTCCATGGCTATTGTAATGTGTTAGTGTGGGAAAGTTCACTTATATGCTTAGCATATCTTGCATCCACGCCACAACGTCTGAAAAGCATGCACTAGTTGCCATGATTGGCATCCAAGTAGATCTTATGCAAACTACAAAGTAGTGAAGACTCCACCCTGAAAGTTTTTAAAGACTGTTTTTTAAAAAAAGGCAGAAATGGGCTAAATTTTTTAAAAGCCACAAGATATGAACAACAGTCATATTATAAAAGTTTCATCATGTTACAAATTCTTCAAAATCCAGAGAAGATGCATTGCTTACTCATGATGTAATGTATTAATTAAACCATCTTGTATCTAGATGCAGCAAATGTCAATGAAGATAACTTTGCAATATATTATTAAATTAATCAATGTTTATAGCTGGATATATGTTATCTCCATAACATACCACTATACCATATTTTTGTCTATCTTTCTCACCCCAAGTTAGATATTTGGATATTTTTAGGTTGAGGTCAATTTCATTCCTTTGAGATAAAGCTGGAATTCAATAAAGCCATGGAGTAGTAGCTTAAGGTAATTACTTTATGTGGGGTATTCTAAGATAATTATGAGGCATGGAGTTCAATACACATGTGGACTGGGTTTGTCGTCTCAGACATAGCAGCTTTAACATAATTGGTACCTTGAAAAATTCAATATAGGAGCCAACTTCTCAACAGATTCTACTCTATAGCACATAATTGATTAATATCGTGATTGCAAAGTCTTGCAGTCTACTTATTCGAACACAATCAAATTATCATCAGCGTTTTATTTCTTCTCCAACATGTTATTTGTGTTACATGGTCATTTTACCTACAGCATCAAGAAAATTTAAGACTATGAGACTCTTTTGTTCATGTGAGCAAGCAAGGTGAGAACTGGTTAAGTACAAGGTCTATTTTTGACTTAAGTGGAAACTTATTAGAGCAGGTGTTGGCAACATATGGCACATGTGCCACAAGGTGGCTCGTCAAGATGTTTTGTGTGACACGCAAATGGCCGCCAAAAATCTCGAATTTAAGCGTTACTCTTACTGGTGGCACCTGCTTAATGGGTTGCCGACCCATGTATTAGAGAGATAAAATGTTGCAACTGTTACATCTGATAAAATTTGTCTTCTAATCACTTTCGCGCAGGTAAGGCGCGGTGCATGGTCTATTAAATTTGTTATGTCCAGTAGTAAATTGATACAAAACAGTTTCAGCAAATTCCATAATTTCAATAGGTGCTGTATTATAACATAACACCCCAGCTTAAATGTTTAAATATCTAACATGTAGTGGGTTTGATCACAGAAAACTCTGAAAATGTTGTATATATTGATAATACATTTAATACACTTTTACAAGCATTACATGTCATGTTTCCCATTTTGAAAGGGGAAGAATGGCATATTTTCCTTTTCAGAGCCTAACTGGAACACTGTAGCACCATTTTAGTAATGTTTCCATTCTGTGAACTACATACACTGAAACTAAATAAAAAAATTTATCACAGACACTGATAAGCTTGTCTGTATAATATGGTTTATATATTCCTACCTAGGTGTTAGAAAACTTCCAATGCATATGTTTCACAATGAGCAAACATCAAAATAAAAGCTGCAGGGAAAACTGATATAATTTCTGGAGAGATACATGTTATTGTTTGCAGCAGCAATAAAGCTCTGATTATGTTGGTACGGTTATGTTGTCAACAGCTGGGTTAGCCTCTTTGATTACTGTCTATATATTCTTCTGAATTGGTGCTTTTCTCTCTTCGTCCATAATGGCAACCACGCTGATTGAGGAAAAGTGGGCAACTATGGTTTCTTGTGAACCCTGAAGCAAATATAAAAAAGGAATATGTAAATTCCAGTTTTGTTTGCTTCTGATCAGATTGAAGCTGAACAAAACAACATAGTCTTATACCAGAATTAACAAAAGTTACCTGATACAATTCTAAATATAGTATTTTAAAAAAATAACAAATATTTTATAAGAGTCCGAGGCATTGATTGTGAGTATGAGTGAGTGGTTTGTGAGAGAAAGCAATAGAGAAAGAGTTTTTCTCAGGGATCATTTGAATGTCATGTCATCATTTGCATGTATGGGTGGTGCTAACAATGAATTTTCAAGTTTTCAATGTTTATTCAATATAGGTTAACATTCAATCAAAATTAATACTTCTGACAGCAAATGGAGTATGTTCAGACAGCAATAAGTAACCTACATGTCTTGCTGAGCCATACAACACTAAACATTGAAACAATTGTATGAGTGCCATTCAACACTTAACACCAAACAATTATTATGAGTGAAGTTACTTAAGACCAAAGTTTTGGAATGTTCAATCTGTTTCATGTTTTATGCTCAAGACAATTCATGATTACTGTATCTGGAAGCATGTTAACACAATTAAGTAAAATGCTGATAATAATACATGTAGAATTAAATTCAATAATAATAACAATAATAATAATAATAATAATAATAATACTTATAATAACACAGATACATTCATTAATCATATAGGTTGCATTTGAATAAACAATCTTAGCCAATGATTTGTCCTCATGACAATAAAGTTGTCATGCCATTGATAAGTATCGTTCTGAACAAAATGATTTCATAAAATATATATGTCCCCCATTATGGATGATTGATATCTTGCAATGCATGGAAAAGATGTTTTTGTGATGGTACCAAACAAAAACGAATTTGAATGATTCCGAGTTGAAATTGGAAGTGATCATCCACTGCTTGCTTATTTGAAAGCTTGATCTGAGATATGGAGAAAAACCTAGTTGCAATACCGTTCATTTGCAACAGTTACACAGAAATTTGAGAACATACCACATCTATTCACTTATAAGTCCAGCAGCAAGTTATATCTGCAGAGACATTGTGTCAATATATCTGTGTATATTATCTTGCTGAAAACACTCCGTATAACAAATACTCTTGTTTGCATAGAACATAGGCCCAGATCTGCCATTTCATATCCATCATCACGTGACGGAAATAACTTATATCAAGTAATTACAGTAAGTGCTGTAATATATATCTATTTATGTAATCTGCAAAACGTTGTAAATTATTACATAATGAAGCCTAAATATGAAATATATGAGAAAGTGGCTTTGATCATTTGATAAAGTGGGTGGAGAAAACCGAAGTGAAACATGCTGGTACATGCTTTTCCTCCAGGTATTAAAACTCTGTGGAAAAACTGAGCACAAATCACATTCTGCAATGACATGCATGAGAGCTGTGTTAGAGAGGATGCAAAAAAGGAAAGCCTGATAAAATTTCACTGCTGCAATTTATTATTAGTTTCCATCTATTATGTCCTGTATCATGTGTCATCAAAGATAATTAAATTTGATCATCATTTGTAAATTATTTGTGCATTCTGTTTGCATAAATAAATGGTGTGCACAAACTTATTACTATAGCTAGGTTCGAATTTCATCCGAATGTTCTAAAATAATTCAGTTATGTTCTGCAGTGGTTGTTTCTTTTGTCTCCATTATATTCCATGTGAATTTAACTGTTCTGCAATAAGCAGTATGTTGTCCCATGTTTCCTATAAACATATTTCATCGTGTCTGAATCCTACCATTCATAATTGAGAAGAAATGCAGCTGGAGACCTCAAGCAACAAATTATATTCACACCTTTCATGCATATTCTCTCACTCAGTTATGACTTTTTCCTTCATCAGAAATATTATCAGCTAATCATCAAGTTCATTGTGTTGTTTAGAGGAAACGATATAAAAGTGACGAACAGGTGGAATAATTATCATAAACATTTAACAATTGACTTTATTGTCTGCATTCATGATCCCACTTTCACATGCTCCGAAAGTGCTTCACATGCTTTTATTAACCTAACAATGCAAAATGTATGGTGGCAGTGATCAGAGGATATTGCCATACAGTGTAGTATCATTTCTTATCTTCACAGAATTGTCAGCCAGATCAATCCGTTCTGCAGAACAGAACCTATCTGTGCCTCTACATTTGGGCAGTTTTATTTGAGTGTCACGAGAATGACCTCACTTTGGTCAGTGGCAAGAAAACTCCAATCCTGAATGCATATTAAAAGTGACTTTTGTAATTAAATAAATGCTTCAAAGTATTCATACAATCATCAGACAAATACATACATTAGGAAATTCAGACACATATACCGTATGTACTCGCGTATAAACCTGTTCTCGTATAAGCCGACCGCCAAACTAAACGAACATGACCCGCGTATAAGCCGACCTACAACTCCGAGACATCTCAAGATGCACGAGGTAAGTTCTAAATGCATTTATTTAGGCAAATTTATATTTTAAACAAATTACATGTATACTTATCTCGAGGTTGGCGTGCATGATTATTAAAAGAAAATGGTATAAACTTGTTTGAAAAGTAATTTATTTAGGTTCCTATTTTCTTAGTGTTTCTGCCTAATTTAGATTTGTGTATAAATTGATCGAACGATGACAAGAATTGAGCAATAGCGAGTTGCTGGAACACTACCTCTCCCTTTTGACTCGATTATTGTTTGTTTAAGCATTATTGCAATGGACAATTTATATGAGTGCACCGGTAATTATGTCTTTAATTTCTTTTGAAATTGTAAATAACTAACTCATTAAAATGTAATTCTAATATGACAACACAATGAACAACAATACAGTTCGATTCAATGCTTGCGATTAGGCTACTGAATGTACGTGTTATGGAATAGGATCACAAAGTTGACATATGTGTTATGGAATAGGATCACAAAGCTGACAGATGTGCCATGGAATAGAATCACAAAGCCGACAGATGTGCCATGGAATAGGATCACAAAACCGACATATGTGTTATGGAATAGGATCACAAAGCTGACAGATGTGCCATGTAATAGAATCACAAAGCCGACAGATGTGTTATGGAATATGATCAAAATGCCGACAGATATGCTATGGAATAGGATCACAAAGCCATGAGCTGTGGTCAGACATGGAATAGGATCACTAAACCAACAGGTGTGGTTAGCTGTGGAATAGGAACAGACCAAGCGGTAAAAACGTCCTAGAATATTTTTTTTTTTAAAAACTCAAAAATGTTATTTTAAAACATCGTAAGGAATTGATAATGTAGTAGGATCGCAAAGCCAACAGGTGTGAAAGGCTGTTGAGTATTATCACACAGCCAACAGATTTTACTGACTACAGAGCGCGATCACAAACCTGCAGACTTGATTGATCATAGAGTGGGATCAAAAAGCCAACTGATGTGATTGGTTATGCAGTAGGACCACCAAGCTAACCAGTGAGACTCGCTGTGGAGAAGGATCACATTGCTAACAGAAGTGACTGGGAATGAAGCAAGATCACAAAAGCGGACGAGTGAACTTTCTGTGGCTCCCGAAAATTATTTTGCTTAATATTATACTCTTTGTTCAAATGTAATTAGTTTCAGAAAATGTCACTGAGCCTATGCTGATTTTTTACTTGTCAAGTACGACTCATTTCCCAACAAAGATATGATGGTTTTATTTGGAGTCAGAAGTAATCGTTTCGACGATATTAAAATGAAAGAAATATGAAAATTATAATGTAGAAATAGCTGCATTTGGTGGCACCGAGTGTTTGACCTAACACGCCGGGCCTGTGAAGTTAGTGCTTATGTGTATATCACAGGATTACTAGAAAAGTTATTAGCGGGGGGTTGCGTGGATGGTTGCTTGATTTGCTTCATTGGCATGCGATTTGTCCGCTGCAGATATCATAGGAAAAAATAAAACCCAAGTTGAAATGCTTTATACACTATTATCATTATCACAAGTATTGCCTTGAAAAATGCACATGTTATGCCTACATAAAACGCCTCGAGGAGCATATTAAAAGACACTTTTGAAATAGTTGAACAATTTTTGAAATAGTTTGAAATTAAAACGCTTTGCAATCCATTTCCATTTCGCGAAGACTAAAACATTATTTTGATATAAATTCTAAACATTGAGAATTCTATTACTTTTGGGCTTGGTATTTAGCCCCCCATTCCCACCCCAATGAGGCGAATGTTGATACCAGGTAAACAAGTATGATCAATATATTTATTAACGAGGTGAAGATGTATGTTTCCCATCGTTTTCTTGGCAACTTTTTAGAAATACCGTTTCCTGCTTTAAATTCACTTTTATGCCTGTTCTTGAACAACATTTTCAACATGCACCAATACGATGCGTTTCGTTTTTATTCCATTATATGTAAAGATTTTATGATGCATTGTAAAAACGTCCCACTGAATGTTGACAACAATAGTGATAATAACATATATTAGAAACAAAAGAAAAGGATGAAGTTGACAAAAATGGTGATTAGAAAACTGAGGTACTTAAGTCAATGTGGACTTGCATATACGAGCTTTGAAAACCTGAAGCTGTGGTATCCAACTGTTGGTTAGAGATTACCGAGTTCACAGACAAAAGAATAAGTTACGACAAATATTTTGAGTATATACATTTAGAGTATCAATTAATCGAACTCCTATTATCCGAACTACTCGTCTGGTCCTAGTTAAATTTGTTCTTTGTTTATTTTATTTTTACATCAGGACATCGAATGTTCGAGCATACTGTATTAATGGAACTAAATTAGCGGTCCGAACTCGTGTAATCTTAATGAAATTGAAATCTTATTATATTATCTTATTATATTATATTGAAATCTTATATTATATTCTAATATAACCAAAACAACAACTGGTTTGGTAACTCGAGTACGAGAGTTAATGTGATCAGGCCGTATATGCATTAAACTGGTTGTAGGAGAATGGACAGGAGCTGTGGTTTGGGTTTACATCATCAACGAAGCCAATACTGCCATTCTAAGAGTTATGCTGTTCACGCTCTTCCGTATTACCTCTGCAAATTTCCTAAATTCAGAATGTAGCGCCAATATGGATAAAACTGAGCGAAGTGAAACAGTCATGTGCGCAAATTTCCTAAGATTCAGTGTCATCATTCAGGATGACTTGAGAGAATCTTTGAAGCGTTTTTTTTCTTTACTCTTTTAAACCATCAACGATGAATTTCCCTTCATCAGCTTGCTCTAAAAGACTTTCTTTAGTATGCACTCATCTGACAACCAGATGATGTGGTCGGCCCATCTTATCTGTGATTACATTAGTGTACTGCCAAGGTAAGTATATATGCTGCCAGGAGGGTTCGATCAGTCTGGTATTTTATATCGATCCTAGTGTCATAGTCACTGAAGGCACCGGTAAGTATTGCAAAGAACATCATACTGAAGAGGACTGGGGCCAACACGCAGCCTTGCACGATTCCATTTGGTGACTGAATGTTTCAGATATCTTATCGCCTTCCTCAACATAAGCAAGCATGCCATCACGGAATTGTCGATCTATTACAATACATTTCTCTGTGCGAACAAATTTGCTATGATAGTTCAAAGGCCCCTTTGAATGACTATGGAAAAGAATTGTTTCAGGTTGTCAAATGCTGTGCACATGGATTGGGTTCTGTTCCTGACATTTATTCTGGGGCTGACGAACTGCAAACACCCTTTATGTGGTCACTCGTCCATTCCTGAAGCCACAATGACTCTCTGGCAGGAGCCATTGATCGATATGATGCTTAAGGCCATTCAGTGTAATTATGGAAAGGATTCCGTCAGCTATTGACATCAAGGATTTGCCCCAATGGTTGTTGAATGATTGTCTGTTGCCTTTCCAAGTGGATGAACGATGCATTCTTGTACTCATGGAGTATGGTTACTGAAGGCCACACAGACACTAGTTCAGTCAGTTTCTGTGCTTTGTGCAAGCCTCCAGTGTTTAATATTTCTGCTGGTATAGCATCAGCTTCAGGTACTTTGCCATTTGGCAGCAAGTCAATAGTCTTCTCATTTTCAGTCACTGTAGGAGGATCAGCAAGATATACGTCGATTTACACGTGAAGCAGACAATCAATTGCTTCTCTTGTATAGATGAATGTTGATTGTTGAAGTTTTCGGTATCTTTGTACTACATTTTCTTTGTTAGTGAGCAGTGAGGTAGACTGTAAATTAGCATCAAAGCATCACATAAGTTTTTAAAGTCATTCCCATCTCTGTAAGATAGATCACATCTGCCTTGTTGCTCAGTCATGAGTCCTGCAACTCTACGAGTTTGTATTGGATAGTTGTCTTGATGATCTTGAAGGCTTCTTCTTAGATGATGTATTGTCTTCTAAACATGCCTTCTGGAGCTGCAATTTCTCATTCAGTAGTCTATGTGTGGCAGCATCATTCTCATCAACATTGATGTTGACGTGTCGTGGGACAGAGGGTTTTGGATGCACTTGATTTGCCAGAGTCTAAAGACTGCAATGTTTTCCTCAATATTTTTAGAATTTGCATCAGTTATTTCAAGGTGGCTGCATAGTTCTTTGACAATGTCCGTTTCATATCCTTGTGTTTCAATTTGGAAACATTAAGTTATTTGGGCCTGTTTTCCTTTTGTTGTCTGCTGGGCTGAATCCAGATATTGTGCTTGGAGACTATAAACCTATTACCTGTAGTCAGTCAAGCATTATTCACTTTCTATGGCCCTTGTCACTCGTATCTTGGATGTGTATTCTCCTGACAATGATGTTGTCAATGAGATACCAAAGCTTGGAGAATGGGTGCATCCAAGATTGTGTCTTGTAGTTTGGCAGGTTATTTCCTCAGCAGGAGGAGGGTTTGTTGCATCTGATAATGACACCTGGCCATGTCTGGTGATCTTTGCCAACTTGGACGTTGAAGGCACCAAAGACGATTATCTTTTCTGCCTTCAATATTTCTGTAATAAGAGACTATATGTCTGCATAAAATGTACTATATAAAATGTGTCTTTCATCTGTGCCAACTCTGATACTCAACGCACCATGGAAGATGATCTTGTCTGCCTTCAATACTTGTTTTAAGGGACTCCAGGTCTTCGCAAAATATGATGGGTGCACATGTGCTGATGACAGCTGCTCATCATTGCATGTAACATGGAAGTTAGAGTCCATTACCACTGGCTGTCATGTACTGACTAGCAGCATAGTAATAACAGTGCTTTCTCATGAACTGCAAAATAGTGAGCACTGTGTATATGCTAAACTCTGGAATAGCAGGACTGATCAAATGTGGTGCAACAATCATTTTAAAAAGGAAAAGAGATGTAATATTAAGCTTAATCTTGTTTTCTTACTGACAAGCATTGAAAAACCAATTCAAATACAATGGTTTCATGGCATGTTACAAAGATGTGTACACACACACACACACACACAGAGAGAGTGAAACTCCCGAAAACTGAACCCTTAGTATAATAGAATCACTTCAGGACTGAAATGTTTTTGAGGCTCCAATTCTTCCTTCTTTGATATTATCTTCTTTTCCCAGTGAACTCATCTCTATACTGAAGCCAGTTCTGATCCTAAATACAATTTCCACTAAATTAGACCGCCTCCTCCTGTTAACTGCTGAGCATTGAAACCATTTCTGATATTCGTCAACAAAAACAAGCTTTTAAATTAGTTACTGTTGTACACATACACATATGGCACCATTTTCATTTAGGACAAAGAAGATACCATTAGAAGTCTTTTGATGTGAACCCCGTGTCATAATGATCATCCATTCAGGGGAGTCGTGACAACAATAATTTTAAGACAGTTGGTGTGGCAGTCATATTGGATGCACAACTGGCACCATGTTCATTTAGCCTGTTGGTGCAATCCCCTTGCTGGTGAAGAGATACCAATATTTTCAAAATATGTATACCATAGTGACATTGACATTAAGTCACTTTCATTAAGCACCAACTAGACACCATAAGAACTCTTTTGGTACTTTTATGTATATCAATATTTTCTGTAACTTCCGGTAAGATATTTTCGTAACTATTTTCATGGTCGTAAACTGTATAGAATATTTCGTTTGTATAATTTGGCTCTGTACTAAGCACGAATCACATAGGAGCTATACATAGTTGTTTACATACAAGTTGACAATTAGTACTAATAATAATAAGACTTAAAATGGCACTATTGGCGTAGTTTCTCAGTGACTGAAGGGATATGGAAATTTAGAGGTGAATTATGTGGCTTGCGTGTGGTCAGGTGAATATAGTATATCGTCACTTAGCACCTCATAAATCAATAGTGTATTTTGTCATATGGGGTCCATTGCGAAATACAATAACAATTTACGATGTATATAAGGAGAAAGTTAAACATTCGGTTTCATTCCGATTTCTGGGGCCATTCAAACTTTGTGTTCCTGATGTAAGACTACAGACATACTTTATATTATACTAAGATATTTTTCAAGAGGAAAAACATTTGTGTGGACTGTTCAGTGGTGAAAGAAAGTGTTCATTATTTGGGCTAATATCATTCTGGAACTGTTATAAATTATTCAAAAGAATTCTGGACAACGCCATCACAGTTCTTGAAGGACCAGTACATTCCTGGTATTCAAATTATATGGGACTTTTTATTCGTTTAGGACTTTCAAAGATGTTTATAAGGACAAATTTGGATTCACTTCATTATACTGTAAGTTCCTCTCACACTTTGCATTTATTACTATTAAACTAAACTATTTTTTGAGTTTTACAAAACCTTTTGACTTTGAATCTTTTCTGTTACTTAAGTTTGCGACAATATCAAAATGATTTTCCTACACCTGCCAACATTGAATAAATCAAAATCAGGAATTTGCCTCCGAATCAACATTACAAATTGGGAGGCAGGGTAAACAATCAGGAGTTACAAGAGTAATGTAGATAGATCGATAGACAGATCGATAGATACATCTATATATATATATGATTTGCAGGTGCAATATGCTATGGCAGACCAGGATCGTTGTTGTTTGCAGTTTATCTCGACTTACAAGTGAGTATATGCATTACACTATTGAATGGACAGATGATGGATCATTATATACATGTATTGAGGTAGCTACGACTGCCAAATATTTCCCTTTACATGTCAAGATGTCAGAACAACCAACTCAGCGTTGTATGATTGAGAAATCCTGTCAGATAAAACTAGTCTGATGAATAAGTACAGTGTGACCCCACTATAACACGGTAGTTGGGAGCCATATAACCCTACCGTTTTATAGACTGAACCGTGTTATAAACAACCAGGTTAGTTAGCTGAAGTAAATGATGCATGTACCCCAGAAAATGGGGGGTCGGGTGTAGGTAGTAAATGCTGGTGGTGAAATACGTGCTACATCTGCACAGTTACCATGTTAAATTCGATGCATATTAAATTAGAAATGCATCTTTAGTGAAAACAGAAGGCATATATAATAGCTTACTTTTTCTAGAGACACACGAATTTGTACATATACGTGTACCCGCTAATTTCATCACATACGTTGCATCCACAAAAAAAATATGCACACTCACAGATTTAAAATATTCAATAATTTTGTCACAGGTCATATTGGTTTGTGCTATGTTTTTCCACTGAATTCAGTCATGTAAAGAATGAGAAGCAAATTTACCTTTTAGTACGTCTCAAGTCAGTAAACGTTAGTTTGTGTTTTCAAGTTGCCGTTGGTAGTGTTCGTAAGCATAAACGTTTTCCCTGCAAAAAGGAAATTTTCACAGCACAGTTAACATGTTCCAGTCAGGTTGTAAAATGCAAAAGTCCATCAGATTCCATTTTTTTTTTATTTATGTTTGGTACTGACTTACTCTGAAGAAAAGTTCTTTGCTTTATTGTAGTCGGCCTTCTTTGATGAAGGGTGTATGCGTTACTGAAGACACTGGTAAAGGACAGCTTTGGAATACCAAACAAATGTATATTACCTTTTGTGGCGGCAACATGAAAACAAATGTATCGGATGATTAAGACTTGACATTTGTTCGGTACGTTTTCATAACAATTAGTGCTTCAAAGATAATCTGTTTCCTTTGAAATTTCAGCAAACTATTTTATCTGGGTATATTTAAAAAAAGAATTGACCGTCATTTTGTCTATTCTATTCAATGTTACTCCCTGCCTATTGAATAAACCAGCAAGTGTTTTTTTCTTCTTCTTACATCTGTGGTAGCAGCGAGATTCTTGTGTCGGAAATTTGAAAAAGCGTCAACAGACGATAGAGACGGAGGTTTTCTGGTCTGATGACATGGATTATTACAGAAAATGTAAATGTTCTGCAGGATTTAATTCTGAGTGAAAAGATGAATTTTACTCACCATCCATATATAAATGTCAGTCTATGTAAATATATTTATTACTATCGACGAAAGATAGATTACGAGATAATGCCTCGTCCAGTTAATCTCCGTTACCATAAATGTCAACAACAAAAAAACGGATATCTCACGGACAGTACTCAGGCAGCATGTCAAGATAAGTGGATTATGATATAACAATGCACTGTTTAGATGCTTTGCTAATATGGACAAATAATTTGTTCACATAATAAATTTTATTGCATTTTATATCCAGTTTGCATCTTCCTTTCATGGGATCGCTGAATTTCTCCACTCCAAACCAATGGTTGTATATACAAGTTTACACAGCCAAGAATGTCGTCAATAAACAAATCACCAGATGGTATACTTTGCTGCCAATAAGAGGGAAACAATCCAAGTTTGCGACATTGGCGAAGCCCTACACGATAATAATAATAATAATAATGAGGACTTTGTATATAGCACCTGATCTTTAGAAGCTTTAAGCGCTTTACAACATTAAAACATATAATAATATTACTCTAAATAAAACACACCATGAAATTAGAAAAACATTTAAAAAATTTAAAAAATCATGCTGAGAATATTTCAGGTAGAAAACATTATTAGGTCTTTAAGTTTGTTCTTTAAGTTTGTTCTTGCAGTCGAAATAAATGAGTATTGAGAGTCCTCTTGAATGTGATCACCGTGTCTTTGTGTCTAAGTTCAGTGGTCAATTCATTCCACGTTGCTGGGCCCTGGTATGCAAAAGAACGTTGTCCATATGACTGTTTTCATATTTGGAATAATGAGTATACGATTGTCAGAAGAGGAGCGTAAGTATCTTGCCTGTGTGTACACACCTGTGAGGTCGGATAGTTATGTTGGACTAGAGTCCGACAGGGAAACATAGCACGGAGAACAAATTTTGTGTTTTATTCTGGATCGAATGGATGGCCAGTGTATGTACAGAGCAGCGGGGAGGTGTACTCTGATCGTGGTACTCTAAGTATGATCCGACAGATGTGTTTTGAACTTTTTGAAGTTTCTGGAGTAGATATCGAGATGAACCAGACAGAACTGAGTTACAATAGTCCAGTCTTGAAAGTACTAATGAACACACAAGCGTCTCAGTTCAAGATATGCAGCCTTGCATATGTTCATGACATGTTGGTGCAATGTGAGAGTACTGTCCAGAGTAACACCTAGGTTTCATACTGATTGTGTGAACTTAATGATGGCGTTGCTGATAAATGATGTTTGAGGTAAAGGGTGTGAATGTTGTTGTTGTAGGGTTTAACGCCATTTTTCAGCACATGATAGGCTATACATGGCGGCCAGTATTAATGGTGGAGGAAGAACCCGGGTAAACCCGGAAAGAACCACCGACCCACGAGAAGCTACTGGCAAGGGGTGTGAATGAGAAAGTATTTGTATTGTGATCAGAATGGCCTCAGTTTTATCATAATTCATCTGCAGCTTGTTACATGTCATCCACGAATTCATATCAGAAATGCACCTCTCTGCACCTTGGATGGTAGCATCAACTTCAGTTGGGTGGCTAGATTTGTATATTTGGGTGTCATCAGCGTACAATTGGTGAGACACTGGATGATGATCTATGACACTTGAGTGCGACTCAGTGTACAGAATGAAGAGAAGAGGTCCAAGAACAGACCCCTGTGGAACACCACAACATAGATCAACCGGGCTGGAGTGTATTCCATTTGCAGATACAATGTGTAGGACTTGAACCACAGTAAGGCTGAATCATGAATGCCAAATACATGCTGGAGATGGTGAAGTAACATATCATGGTCTATTGTGTCAAATGCTGCAGACAAATCAAGGAGGGTGAGGACTAATCTTTCCGCTATCCAACGCAGGGAGAATGTCATTAACTTAACTACTTTTAGAAGAGTAGTTTCAGTACTGTGGCAAGAGCGATATGCAGATTGTACATTGTTAAAAAGACTTTTTGAATTTAGATGAGATACAAGCTGGGATAGAACAACCTTTTCTAAGATGTTTATATGAATGGGAGCTAGTTCTTTAAACCGTTATGTTCTAGTGTTGGTTTCTTCAGCAGAGGCTTTACAATGACAGTTTTGAAAAATGATGGGAATTCCCCGGATGATAGAGAGGTATTAGCAACATCAGTTAGTGAAGGCAATACTGGATCTAAGCAATCAAGCAGCAGTGATGTTGGAATTGGATCAAGTTCACATGACTTTGGTGCACTCTTCATCAGGATTATACGTACGAAATCCATAGAGACAGGTTCAAATGCTGCTAATGGTTGCCGCTGAAATTCTGGCTGATTTCTCTTCATGGGCTATATTTGTTTCATTCGCTCTGCACTTGGCAGCTGGGGCATGTTTCTCAAACAATGAACGCAGACAGTTATCGAGTTGTTCTGCGGTAGGAGGTAAGCAAGTTGTTAGGTTAGCTTGGATGTGGTGCATTAGTTTGGTTATATTTATCATACGGAGGTTTCTCTTAGTAGCAGATAAAGGTGGAGGGTCAGAGACTGATACATTAAGATGGCATATAATGCAGAGGTCATGGGATACCAGGGAGGACCGTAGAATGTTATCATCAGGTCTGTGAAGAATCCAGTCTAAAATGTGATCATGTTTATGGGTGGTTTGGTTAACTGACTGTGGTTGAAAACATTAATGTTTTGATGTATTTGAGTTTCCGGGACAGTCAAAGTGAAAGTCAAAATCTCCAAGAATAATCAGGTTGCCACCTATCGAATTTCCATAATCCAGGAGATTCGGAAACTGCTCCAAAAAAAAAAAAAAAAAAGTCAGCCAGCTTGTTTTTTCTACTAGCAGGAGGGCGACATAGGCAGAAAAAATGGACTGACCTTTTCTCCAGTGTGAGTGTGGTTTGGACTAGTTCAAACTATGTGTGGTCGAAATTGAATCTTGTGGCGTAGTTAAGACGTTTAATCATGGAGTTCTTTGTGATGACAGCAATTGAACCTCCGAGAATTACGGGGAACGACTTGATGGACTAACCAGTGTGTGTTAGATCCGCACACTTGGGCTCATCACCTGGTGTTTTTAGCCATGTTTTTGTCAGGAAGAATGTCAACATTTTGATCGTTGATAAAACTTTCTGTGCGTTTTTCCGGTGGTCAAACTGAATGAGCATTGAATAATGCAATGCGCAGAGGTATTTCTTGGATAGTTGACACAATGGTTGACGAATTAATAGGGATTTGAATTAGGTTATCTGAATTAACGGTGGAATTTTTTTAAATGGTTGTGCCGAAATAAGGGCCATAACTGAGATTCTTCTTCCTGTTCTACGCCGGCCAGCTTTGAAACTACGTTTCTTTTTTCGCTTCCAGAATAAACTTTTTATTGATTATTTTTCATACCTTTAAGAAGAGAAAAATTCATATAAAATTTCAGGAGCCACGCCATGATCATTTTGTGTTATTTATTCGCGATCTCTTGCAAAAAATGATAATATATTTTTACTTTTTTTCACGTTCAAGATTTTTTTTTGTGTACGAGAAAAATACATAAGATATTAAATTTCTGGAACCACACCACGACTGTGTTATATCAGAATTCGTGTTAAAATGGAGCATGCTATATCCGGGTAACACGCTATAAAATTATCCCAAATACCTTGGTTGAAGAAATTAGGGGGAAAATTTGACATCGGAGCATCAACCGTTTCAGATATTGTAAAGAAAATAGTATTCTGCAAGAATGAATTTGAAAGTAAAAATTATGTAAACAAGTGTCCTTTCAATAATTCCTGCAAATTTGACAAATTGAAAGATCTAGTGTGGCATTGGTTTAGCCATCCAAAGGCCAAAAACGTTTCAAATTGCAGACCCTATAATCAAATAAATGGTTAGTGGTTTTGTCCAAGAAATAGCAAGTTTGAACTTTAAATGATCCAACGGATCAACATTAAAAATTAGTGGCAAAGAAACTTAAAAACTTAAATTGGCCGGTGTGAGACTAAGTAGCTATCATTTTATTCATAGCAGATTCTTCTTGGATTTCTGGATACTTTGATATCAAAGTAACATCAACATTTATATGATCAATGGAAAACTCAAAAAAGTGTTTAGGTCTGGATTATTTCCAGTTTCAGAACATATTGCGTCCTTAATTAATTGCTAAGGGTGCCATATGTTGAACTGTCATGCAATCGGTTGGCCAGGCATGGGCTTGACCAACTGAGAAAAATATAATGTACCCTTATCTGTATTATGTCTTGGGATAATATTTTGTTTTCCTTCTACCAAAACTTAGGAACCCCATAAATTTAAAAGTTGTTCAAAAATGGATATTAATGACTCCTAATCCTGCCTTCCTAATAATGCTAATATAGAAAACAAAATTAACAAATGTAACAAATATCGTATTCTTCTTTCCTTTGATAGTTTAGTTCTTTTTATTGTAACCAACATAGTACATAGCCAGTTCTTGTATATGATTTTAAGACCATTATTAGGTTAAGGTCTAGTTTTTCTCTTGAAGCAAGTTCTTTTTTAATTTGATGGGAAATTACCATCATCATGGTTCTTATTGTGTCTTTACTTTTCATATAAATATTGTTTACTTCAGAATTACTGGTTCCATATCTTAATATCAGTGTAGGTGGAATCAATTTTAATTGTGTTCAGTTGTGAGAATTTAATATATTTATTTGGTTCCCCTTCTTTGTTAGATTTGATAATGGGCTAGCAATGGAAGCTAAATACGAATAAATTTCCTATATAAATTTACTAAGCCTAGAAAGGATCGAACCTGAGATTTGATAATTGGTTGAGGTGATCTCATGACCGCTTCTACTTGCTTGGGGTGAGGTTTTAGATGCCTGGCTGAACAGACCATGTGATCCAGGCACTATAAATCAATATAGCCAATCCTGCATTTAGTGGGTCGCACCGTGAGGTTGGCTTCACGGAGTTTTCTGAAAAGTTCAGCCAGAACGGATAGATCTTCTTCCCAAGTATCTGTTACACAAAAATGTCCGCAAAGCTATCAACGCACACTAAACTCATTTAGTAATATGCGCATCAAGCGACAACATGTGGTGCTAGCTCTTACCAATCTGAATGGCATGACATTGACTTGGTACAGCCCTTTATTTGTAGCAAATGCCGTCAATTGTCGGAACTCGTCGACTATCGGTACCTGCCAATACCCATTTGACAAATGAAAGTTCGAAATATGTCGGTGACCTGATAATTTCGCAAGTAGATTCTCCATATCCGGCATCAATCACCGTCACTTTGTTTAATTGACGAAAATCAATACAGAAGCGGTTAGTACCATCTTTTTTCCTGACAAGGACAAAGGGAGACGAATATGGCGAATTAGATGGTTCAGTCACCCGCAAGTCCAGCATTTTCCTAATCTCTTCATCCACAGTCTCTCGCGCATTAAGTGGAACTGGGTAACCTTTAATCCTAATTGGATCAGATGAACATAGCTTTATTTTTAGCTCTACTAGGGTTATGCATCCTGGTCTATCAAAGAAAACAATACTTTTCTAGGGTCTATTTGATTTGTTTAAATTGACCTTTGGGTAACTCTGCGCTTACATTCACCAGATATATTCCTTCTCTTACACTATGGAAGGAATATTCCAGTGGAACATCTATCTCAAGTTCTCCCATTACCGCGTCATCTTCGATAACCGCGGAATACATTACATTCAATACACATTTTTCTATTGTCTTCGCGCCTTTCTACGTACAACTTTAGCATATTATCATGAAATATGCTCAACCTACCATTCACGTCGATTTTATAGTCCATATCACCTTTGACTTCCTTTACCTCGTGTGGACCTTTCCACTTAATCAGTAATTTATTAGAACGTGTAGGAAGAAGTTCTAAAACAAGATTACCCACAACAAATTTCATGTTGCGCGTCTTACGATTGTATTATTTATCATACCTGCGATACAATCTTGTTAGCTCTTCACGTGCAACTCTCCCCTTAGACAGTTTTCTGACATACGTCACGAGACTGACAAAACCTATTAATATCACAATTAATACCAGGCCAATAGACCTCAGCCAGTATTATGTTGGTAGTTTTTCCCGCCATGATGACCCGCCATGATAGATTCATGAGCTACCCTCAATATACGAGACCGGTATTGTTGAGGTACTACTAGCTGCCAATATTTCTCCCCCTTGCGTGGTAAACACCCTATTACTTAGCCCATTTATTTTGACGAATCTCGAGCTACACCCTCCTTTAAAACGTTTACTGTAGTTAGACGCGATTTTCTCACTAATCGAACTCAATGATGTGTCGCGCTCCTGGAGAAATTCGTTACGTGAGATTACTTCGCTAGATTCGGGGACGGTTAACTTCCGTAACGCGCATTTATCCCGCCTGGTTTGTGATCGCGTTTCAACGGTTAGAGCTATGGTTGTTTTCAATTCTTCCATAGTCGGCAGACGAGACCCTTCAACGTTGCCGATTGTCAAATCGTAAAATGGATTATCCGTACAGAGCGCGTCAACTGTTCTGGTCAAGAAAGGAGTTTCAATCCCAACTTTTGCAACATGTACGCGATCGATCGCCTGATCAAGTAGCATGCATGCAGTCTCTATCCCCACCTGTGCAATCTGTATCACGTACAACTGAACACCTGACCGTTAACAGTACTGTTCATTGTTGGTACGCACCCTTCCAGGAACATACACGTATAGAATAAGAAATAACGTCGTGAAACCTATCAGAACCGTTCGTGTTATGTATTGCTACGGCTGCCTTATGTATAGTACCCATTATTTTTGGACAGTTTGATTTTATATGGCTTCTTCGTTACATGCATAACATTGTACACCTTGACGTCTTGTTTCTACATCCGATTTACCCATCTCAGTTGGTTTCGCTGACCTTCTGGGAGTCGAAACCTTAGACGGATTCCAAGACTTATCTTCTCGAAACTACGTTTTGAGTTCCACGATGTGCTTCAGCGAGTCGATGTGCATGCTTTGCCACGTCTTCAATATCTGTGAATGCTTTCTCCTTAAGAAAATGGTTCAACTCACGCCCTACTACATTTAATATCTGATCTCGGAGCGAGAAATCCACCAACCCTGACATGTTTTGTTCACCTTAACACATTCAATCCAGCGTTGGAAGTAACTATCTATTCTAGCAATGAATTGCCAAAACGTTTCCCCCTTCTCAGCTTTAATGTACCTAAACCTTTTCCGGAAACCTTTCTCTGTCAGTTCATACCTTTTTAGTAGTGCTTCCTGCAGAGCGTCGCAGTTATATACATCGCTGCTAGGAAGTCGCGAGTAGAGGTCGAGAGCTTTACCCTTTAACAAGGCTCTGAGATCAAGAGCCAAATCATCTAGCTTCCATTTCTGGTTATCAGCATACCGCTCGAACCGATAAAGATAAATATTCCTGTTATCTCTTTCATCGTAAAAGAAAAAGTAATTTAGGGCCTGTTAATTTGCTAGAGGCAGAATCTTGTTCTCCTTTTCTAGGATTTGCTAACTCTTAAATTGTCATTGATACTTTTTATTTCTTTCTTCTAACTATATGACCTCTAACCTTGCCTGTCTCTCTAATTCCAATTTATTTGATTCTCATTTCTCCTTTTCGAGTTGGTGTACCCTTTTCCAATCGTTCATTTTCTAATGGTTGTTACTTTTCTGATCTTTCCCTTTCTAGTCCATTTCCTTTGCCCGTTCATCCCTTTATTGTGCTTTTTCTTCATTTATGATTTTCCTAAGATTTTCCCTTTTGTAACCCTGCTTTTTACCCAATTCAGCTAGTTCTTTTAGCGAAGCCATGATTGTTTGGAGATAATAACTAAGTACAGTGGTTTAGAGGTTGTCAAACCACAATTAACAATCTTAGAAACGAAGGCAACAAAAACTAACAAGTGTGTACATATAGGAAACCCAGCACCTACTAAAAATACACGGCTAACAGCCTACCTATGGTTTAAATATAGTATATTGGTAGTTTATTCAATCCAAAGCATCCAACTTATACCACCAATTTTAACAAGATAGACCTGAATGGATGCCTGGATCGAATGACAACACAACACACTGTGATGAATGATGATAAATTATATAAAATGAATAATATATTAATAATAATAATAATAATAATAATAATAATATTGGCTAAACCCTCAAATCATGCATCCACCATGCGAACAGACATACGTATAAACATACGTACATACAGCTCTAAACAGTTTCAGACAGCCCTAATCTGCTTCAGACAGTCCTAAACAGCTACAGTAAAACAAAACCGGTCATAATAATAAGTTCGGAATTAATATCTATAGATATGTACTACTAAATTAAACTAATACCGGCTTGTAATTCAGAAGTTCACAATGTTTGAATTCTGCGTAGCATTAAAGGCATCATTTCATGATACAACATTTACAACTGAATACGCTTCAGATATCAAATAAAATACAAATGTAACACTTACACCTATGGCTGGAGAACACATGGAGAACGTTCACTCTTTGACAAGATCCATAGACCAGTGTCTCACGTCGAAACGGAACTTGCCTTAAATCCACAGAAGAGTGAGTTTTAGTCAGGGTAAAATACCCGTGCTTACCGTGCTTTTAGTGAATGTCGCCGCAATCTTATCTAGGACGAGGTACGTGCTAGTTCAGTTGCTTACGTAGAAAAACAATTATTCACCCTAGGTAACGTACGCATGTATGACGAAAATGATCAAATGGTTCTAAGGTGAAACCAAGATATTTCTTGCTTTATTCTGTGACATTTACGTTCCGAAGTCATGACAGTGATGGATAAGATAGCACATTTTTGAAGAGCAAGTTTGGAATCAAGTTAGGCATTCTAAACTTGCCAAAGAGAAGTTGTTTCTTTATCGCTACAGAATAAGGACCTTTAGCATTGCATCATTTATCATCACGCTTTCTGGTGCCAGAGTAAAGTCGTTGTGCACATCATCCATATCAACGGCATACTCAAGATCAACCTCGAGAAGTAAGCTTGTGTAATTATTGCCACTTAATATTTTTTATATTCAGTAACTTTTCTGGTGGCATCCAAGAAAAATCGTCCACAAAAAGCTACTGTCATATGGCGAAACCAAACAAATTACTCGTGCTCAAATTTGCAATATATTTTTTTTATTCTTTTCATACCTAAGCATGTATTATTTGTTAGATGGAGAAAGTCGCTTTGTGATGACAGACATTCGACCGCTGATGTCCTTTTTAAGGACAGTATGCCTATGAATGTATTGATGTTTGTAAACTTGGGCGCGTCATTCCGCAATAGTATAAGACACCATGGCTTTCACAAACCTGGATTGTGTCTTGCTGCACTCAGACAAAATTGATTGCTTGATTAAACATTGTAAGCGTTGATTTGAAGCATTGTATATTGATTTGAAGAACGTAAAAATACTACTAGACATATTCCTCCACTGTCAAATAATGTTTTGAACAGAAGTGAATTTCAAGCACAAGCTTCGTCTGAATATTAAAGCATCTTCCGGCCACTTTCCATAGTCAATACCAATATCAGATACAGATTGTCTACCAGCGGTATGCATCTGGTATTTTCACTTTGGACAGACACATATATTATAGGCTTTACCATATCTTGATTTGACATCAGGAATGCAGGTGCGGCGAAAGGCATGATGTTTCTGCCACTATCTCCAGCAAACCAGCTTCATTTTTACTTTAAAATCCTTATGCTTCGTGACATTTTGTATACAGCATAATATATATCATATATAGCTTGCGCACAACCTTTAAGAGTTGTTGTTTGAGGATGAGACTGATGGAAGAAGATTGGACGGCGTACGTCTCAAAGCAAATTTTAACAGCATAGACTTTATGAAAAATGTGTACAGACAATTTCGTCTGAGTTCTGCACCGATCAGAGTAGACGCTGATTTAAAAAAAAAAAACAACTCATTTTTGTTGCTGACACGAGATTAAACCAGCTGCAAACCTCACTAAGCAAACAGAGGCGACGGTAAGAAAAAGCATACGCTGGACCAATACAAAATCTCTAGAAATAAATATCAGGCCAGAAAGCAGAACACAAACCAAAAAAAGGATCATGGCGATGATTAATAAGCGGTGTAATTTCTATATTTATGTATGAAAAGGAATACAACTCTAAACTCTCAAGATTATGGTACTCTACGGAATGATCCTGCAGTTTCCGAAAAGAATGATGTACGTCACTTAATTGTCTGAGGAAAAAGACTAGCTCGTAATGTAACCAATATTTCACCGTGTTAGTATGGAATGTGCCTTAAGCATGAAACGCGCAGTGTGTTTCAGCGTTCGGGCCACTCTGGTCACAGTCTGGTTAAAAAATAGAAACCATTGAATGAATTGACTAAGTTCTTTGCGCTTTTTATCACATTCAACATTTCAGTTATTGAAATCAGTAGGGGGTAAAGAGAAACGGAGCAGCATATGTGGACTATGGATGTTGAGCGGCAACGTGTTTCGCAAACAAAAATCAAAACAATTGAGACTTATTATGTATTACCAATACCAAAGCATATATTCTACCAATGAGCTTTAGGTTGCTATTAATTTTTTACAGACCCAGATTTGGTAGCGAGAACACGCTTATAAAACGATCATCAACAACAACAGAAATGTATCATAAATCGTAGATATAGAATATAAGAAAACAACTTTTGGCCAAACTTATTTACCCAGAGCTAGCCTCGCAGAGGCCTTGATATGATTTGTGAAGGATATATTAGACTTCAGTTTAAATAGCTCGTCAAAACAACGTATGCAGAAGGTATAAATCAAGGTTGGACTTGCTTCCGTAGCGCTGCAATAGATATGGCAGATTTGTCTAAAAGAATTTAGCATGACACATCGTGTGGAACTAAGGCGATTATGTGCCAGAAAGTATGAAAAAATATCAAAAATAACAACAACGCACCTTTCAAAATAAATGCATAGAGACTGATCCTGATGGTGGCTACCAAGCATAGCTGAGAAAAACAAGTGTTGCCTGAATTAAATTTGATGCTGTCGAAACTGGTCCTTATAAGTTCATATGGTTACGGTTAGACTCTTACAAAACGCAACAAGAAAAGGGTGAAAAAACAAGCTTTGTAAAATTTAACAAATAATTTGTTTCCCTAGAAAGCAAGTTAAAAATGAGAAAAAGAACTTTCGGTTGTAGGAAAAAAATCTAAAAATAATCCAAAAATAATCCAAGAACTTAAAAATGGAAGTCATAGTAATAACATGTCCTAATAAAACTGAGTTCGAATCCTGATGAAATCCAAAATGGTTGGTCAGCGCCGTACTAATGTGTCAATATTTCTTTGTTTAATCACAGAAAATAATATTCCAGTGTTTGAATGCTGTGTAAATTTAGATAGTTGTCCAAAATTTAATTTTATGCACAAGTATTTCCAGGGAAAAGTAATCTCCACGAATCCAAATAATGTGAAGAAAAATTAAAAATTCAACTCAAACTGGTCACAACAAAACACCTTTAAGTGTTAATGGTTTAAAGCCTGACTGCTCAAATTCTCTATAGAAAACAGTTATACACTAATTTAAGACGCAAAACAGATTCTTGTATCATGGTCACATGATCACCCTTCTGGAAGAACATAGAAGCTCTTACAAGCCTGACATCACGTACTTCCAGTATGGCCTCGATTTCACTTTATGAATCTTACTCTGAGAAAGAATAAATAAAGTTGTTTTACTTCACCTCTAACTGATTCAGAATCAAGGTCAGGATTTAGGTCAGCATTAGATATAAAGCTTATATTATTAGATACTTACGAAAATCAGCCAGGTCATATAGAACTGAACTGATTTTCTGGAAAAGGACAAATCCAGTAAAAAGAGTTACATTACAATAGCATGTAAGTGAATTAAAAAAGAAACTAAACAATAAACAATTAAATTAAATCAAATATAAATTAAATCAAATATACATAACAATATCAAGACTTGTTGCCGTCAAGTTGATAACTGCGCTCTAGAGGAATCGATTAATTGAACAAAATTAGCGTGGTCAGCAGAGAATCATACGATAACGATAGCGATCGAATGCTTCTCATATCATGTAAATTGACACTTCAGTTTCAGAAGCAAAATGATATTGGTGTCTGCTATATACCCATCTGGACTGTATTTGAAGCCGACAATATTTTGGATCTAAATTGTTGCCGGTAGCCGTTTCACCCGAGGTGATCTCAATAAACTTTCTGTTTACCTGCTCAGTGAATGATCCCAAAAGGCATTGTATACATGCTGCTTGCCAAGTTTGTCTTTTTCTAGTTATGTTGTTATGCGATGGAAATTGGCAAATATCGATTGCCGTGGCAAGGTCATAGCCCACCAACTGTGGTGGACATAAAAAGATATGACTTTTGTTTTATGATATGATCTCACAAACTTCTCTAAGACAGCTTTCAGACCCATTGGTCATACTATATCATATCTTCAGCTCCGCACTACAAATTGTCGTTGTACATTAGACTATAGCACGAATGCGAGCGATTTTTACTAAGCAAATGTTTAGTTTTGTACCAGGTGCAGGCCCTGCTAAATATTTTAGTTCTAAGCAGCTAAGTGACATCGGAATTCATATCGTAATGCATTCGATCGCTTGTGTCAGTGCCTTTCAAAAGCAGTTTCTTGTCACTTAAGCTTGTCATCTTACCACATCGTTATTGTTACGTTCACTTTTAAATTAATTTTCAGGTCAGGCAAATGAATGCTTTGTATTGCTAAAAATATAACGGAAGCAGGGGAAATACCTAGTGTGTGCAGGCAAGGAGGTAATTCTTGTATGTAGGCAAAGGATGTAACTCGTGTAACCTTTATCCAGGAAAGGGAAGTAACCCTAGCACGCTTTTTATCATTTTTTTAAAATAAAAAGGTCATTGTATAAGTATGCGTCATCTGCCAAGCGTCCACTTTCATTTCTGTCTAAATACAAATATTGGATTCATAATTTGAGGTCATTTATGTGTAAACAATAATATAGGCAATTCTAAATGGCAGTATAATGAAAGGACTGTACTGGGCCTGGCGGTGTCTACATTATCTATATTAAAAGAACGTAACAAAGTGTGTTCAGATAACAAAGGTATGCACGCAAACTTCGTTGCGTGGTGTGGGCTCAGAATCTCTCGAGGAAATAATCGTGATGTGCGCTCACAGATTGTACGGAAAAAGCTCGCTGTGCTTTTATCATAAATATACGTGTTAGGTCTCACTTGATAGTTTCGTTATTTGACACCTCCATAATTTGAAAAGTAAAGGGCATGAGCTTAATTATCACAATCCTAGCATTTAAAAAAAACTCACACATAAGCTAAATATGTAATGTGGTTTACATTTACTTTGAGTTAGGCTTGGAAATGGGTTGGATTTTTGGTGACTGCTGGTTACAATTAGACGAGCATTGAAGATCAAATGCGTAACTTGGACTGCAAATGAGCAGCCGAATTGGCAGTGGCGTCACTCGGGTTGGTGTCACCCAGTGCGGTAGCTCATGGTGTCACCCCCATGGTCCTCCTTCCGTAACAGACCATACAGAATCATTAGTAATGTCATTTTGGTGTCACCCCCTCTGATGGTGTCACCCGGTGCAGTCCGCACCCCCCGCATCCCCCTAGCGACGTCACGGCTGTGCCTGCTAGTCATGTATTTAACTATGATCGGTTATCCGCTTATGAAATCCGACTAGACCGAGCAGTGTGTGCTCTGTAAAATTTGCAATTTTTCATTTTGGTGTCACCCCTCTGAGATGGTGTCACCCGGTGCGGTCCGCACCCCCCGCACCCCCCTAGCGACGCCACTGCGAATTGGCTTACATATTTACGTGTGTCTGTTACAGAGGTACGTATGCATAATTTAAAAAAAAACTAGATGGTTCAGGGGTGATGAAAAGTATGCTAATTTGTTATAGTACTAGTGAACTTTATTCATGCATAAGGCACATACTGATTGTTATAGCTGCATTCTCAAATGACAATATTCAGAATAGCTCTTTCCTGTAAAAAATGAATATAAAAAAGTGGGGTAGGTGGTAGTGTTGGTTCAGTATAAAAGCCAGCAGTTGCCTAAGGAATGAACCTTAATACCTCAGTCAGAATCTTACAAGCATCCTTTTAACACAAATCATTAGTTAGTTTTTATTTGTAATATTTAATGTAATATTATTATCTTTTTACTGCAAAAGTCATCGTTGGATGAGAGAATTCCCCCAAAACTGTCTAGTGAGACCTTAATAACCCATGTCATTTTTTCATTCTTTTCAAATGTGACTAGCCGTGCCATAAATGATTTCCTTATTACCTCCATGTTGTAACATAGATTTGACCTTCTTTATTAAATCAGTGAGAGAAAACTGGTCAGTGTATATATGCTCTGCATCGTTATTATTCTTTCAAGTTCTTTGCATATACATTCGACAGTTAGTTTACAAGAGATTTAGTTTGGCTTCTTTTACATCTTTTGTTCACTACAATTTCAAATTTAATGAAGAGTTGTATTATTTGTGCTGTCAGATATCTCTGATATCACCAGGCACTAACACCACAGTGTGTATTAACTATGAAAAATGATGAAAATGATATATTGCAAGGAAACTGTAATTTTCAGAGGGGAAAGTAATACATAAAATATAAAGCTGTTTCATAGATGTTGCCCTGTTTGATAGCTTTTGTCCATGATAAATTCAATAAATCATAGGAAACAAACAATTTTGAATTTGACACTTCTTTAGGTTGCGTTTTATTTAGAATTGGCCAAAGTTTTGAAAATAAGATGTTCCCGTAATCAGACTGCTATTTTAATTCTTACAGTCTCACTGGGTAAAAATAGAATGCATTAGTCTAATTATCACACTCCTAGCATTTATACATTCACACAAGCTAAATATGTAATGTAGTTTACATTTACTATGAGTTAGGTTTTGAAATGGGTTGGATTCTTGGTGACTGCATGTCACAGGTAGACGAGCATTGGAGATCCAATGCGTAACTTGGGCTGCAAATGAGTAGCCGATTCGGCTTACATATTTACTTGTGTCTGCTAAAGAGGTAAATATCTAAAAAAATCTCGATGGTTGAGGGGTGATGAAAAGTATGCTTATTTGTTATAATATTATTAAACTTTATTCATGCATGATTCTTTTAGCTTCAGTGTCACATGAACATATTCAAAATAACTCTTTCCTGTCCAAAATGAATGTAAAACAGAGGGGTTGGTGGTATTGTCGGTTCAGTATAAAAGACACCAGTTGCATAAGGAATTAATCTTATTACATCAGTCAGAATCTTACAAGCATCATTTTAACAAAAATCATTAGTTAGTTTTTATTTGTATCTATAAATGAATATTATTATCATTTTTCTGCAATAGGTCATCATGGGAAGAAAATAGGCACAAAAAACTGTCCAGTGAGACATTAGCCTATTCTCTCCTTAACGTGTCTGCCTACAATTTAAAATGATCATTACCGATTCGGCCTCAAATAAAAAATGTTCTCTTGGAACAGATAATATGGCATATTGACATGATCCAATAGAAATGTGAAATTGCCATCTAACTTTCGAAAGGTGCAATTTGTTGAATAGCGCCGTGTAAAATACAAATTGTATAAACTTAAAATTTACTAAATACACTTGATTTAGATCTATTTCAAATATATAGAGAGCAAACCGGGATATCAGTCTGGTTCCCAGTTCTTACATAACGGAAATTAACTAATTTGAGGACATAAAGATTTGTCTCTTGGCTAAGAAGTTATCCATCTCCTGAGTGCCAACACCGAGAGAGACCAGTCTCAATACATGCCATTTGTAGTAGTTTTTAAACACAAGAATGGAATTGAATCATGCTAACTACTGAGCTACCACGGCTTCAAAAGCACAATAAATCTTCATTTGCATATGAAAAGAGATATTTAAATTAACAATGTCACAAACAAGAACATTCTATTTCTTTAAAAAATATCCTAACGTAGAGGTTCTACTTTAAGTCGTGGCGCCAAACCTATTATGTTGCACTTTTAGAAACATTGACACGAATGAAATAAAAAGAAATAACAAACAACACCAATGAATGTCTGTGTGTATGTGATTTGGATTTTTAACGTAGCATTAAAACAATTCAGTCATATCGTTACGATGTCTGCAGTGTGGCAGTTTATAGTTATGTCTAGCATTGGGGCATCATGCCGCAGACATGTAGCATGATGTCCCACCCAGTCACATTATCCTGACACCAGGCCGACCAGTCCTAACACTAACCTCTTAATGCTGAGCGCGAGGCGAGGCAGCTGTTAGTACCAACACTAATGAGAAGAACCATTACAAGAAGCACGTATTCTGATATTAAAATATGGTATGTCCGTATCAAGAGTTTACGACTCTATGGTCATATACTACATTACAAAGAGAAGCAAAACCACAGTTGTCCAAACGTAAATCCAAGATCGTTCTAAAAGTGTTACACAGGTCTAAGCGTACTCCGAATGATGCCTTCTCTTCGAATCTGCTGATGAGCTATAATTAGTGGTTGGTAATTACATAACATTTTGGTATCCGACATATCGCTAAGATCTTGTAGTTCTTAGAATTAGTCTTAAATGTTTACTTCAGCAGTTGTTTTTCATAAATAGGGAGTTATCATACATATATATCATCATTGCCGTGTGCTAGTTCCATTTACCATACATTGGACAATATAACATTTCTGTACATACTTTATTGGATAATTCAACAACAAAAACACAGCGTATCTTTTCTTCTGAAACAAAACAAGTTTACGGCAAAACTCAAAAATACATCACTAATACATTACTATAAGGGCATTATGACACCAGTCGTTACAGCTAGGATGTGTAGGAATATGAATTATGTGCGGGTCTTACAATATTGTGATATAATTGCCACGTCAGCCTCCTATAAAATGATGATAAAAAGTTATCAAACTATAAACAATTTCAATCAACAGCGTTACTTTAATAAAGGAAGGAAAACGAACGTGTTAAACGCTTTAAAAGATAAGATTGGGGCTGCACAGTTGGCTCAATAGGCAAATGTGTGCCCTGAATATTATATTCTTTGGGAGTGCGGGCAGAGGATAGCATCAACGCTGATCCCTTATTAGAGCAGATACCACTACAATACATCCCGACGCATCATAATACTATATAGCGGTACATAAAATGTTCTATGAAAAAAGGCATGTATCAAAAGAATTGATTACAGAAGGATGAGATACTGAAAACATGTAAAGGTTCCCGACCAGCGGGGGATGTAAATGGTGTGTAGAAATTTAAAATATAACACATATTTATCATATCGGAAAGCTCCTTTATATGCTGAACATTACAGTCACGATAGCATGTAGGTTGGAGATCCATAGACAATATCGTAAATATCGTACTTCACTTTAAAGTATATATTTGAAGAAACGCACTTAGGTGGGTCTTATCCAAAAGAATTTCACATGGGGATGTCATAAAAAGCTTCCATAGCTGGCCGTATTCCTCGTGAATTATGTCAAGCATCTTTAAACGTGAAAACACATAGTGCAATTTGAATCTAAAAATGATCCTACATAAGTGGAGAACACCTTTTCAATGTGAGAGACTACTCTGAATACGTCATGGGATTTCAAGCATTTAGTTCAATTTCCTAATGAAATTTGTCCCTGTCTTTGTTTTATTTCGCATAAAACTTTCACAATGCCATTTAGGGTGTAACATTTTATTTCTGATAAGACGTCGATCAATTATTTAGAGAAAATTGTTGTAAATTTCAAATGGCCAAGAAAGCAGTGGATTTTGTTATTACAAATTATAATTATTGCAAAGCTCGTGAAGTTTACACATCATGGTTGGTGGGAGCAAGTGCTGTTATCTATTGGTTAAGGGAAGTAGCATCGAGGGGTAAGAGCTGTTGTCTGAGACATTTAAACAGAAGGTTATGAGTTGTAAAGAGAAAGTAGCTAACCAATGTTGAGACTTCTGTGGAGAGTGCATAACTATTTGATAGCTGATCCGCATTCAGACAGATTGATAAAGATTATGACAACGTTAGACAACCCATAGTTGAAGAGTTCAATAATTGCATTCATAGTTATGTCAAGACCTGTCTTGATGAACGAAAGGTAGGAACTTTGGAAGATGCTGCTAGTACAACTGACTATTATTCATTGTATCACAAAATTTAATATGTCTATAAATCTGCTTCTCTACGAGTCTTTAGTAGAAACCCATATCAGTCTCATACAAGTACATACAAATCTCAATAAATAGCAATAAAACTTATGATAAGTATTATTATTATTATCTCGATATCTTCCTACATGCAGTTATTGCAAGAAAATATAATGTTCTTTCACATTGCTATAAATTAAACTATTAACAGGAAAATAAAGACAGCCCTGCTCCAACTGCATTTGTTTCTCTAAGGTTGAGGTAACGGCCATTTAAGGCAAACACTACATTTGTTGTGTCATACAAACAGTCCAATTTTATTAAAAGGAATAGTGAACCATTCATGTTGGAACGTGCAATAGATCTTATTGGAGATTCTGCTAATCCTATCCTATTCAAGTATTAATATGTACAAGAGCTTCTCTGAATCTTTTATTAGTAGGTGCTTGGCATTTATATCAGGAGTCTTCTTATAGTGAGGTTGCTCTTTCTTCAGTGGGTACGGAGCGGCTTTGTCAATGTTCCTCTCCAATGTGTCAATTTGTCATCAAACACAATGTCAGGATCAGTGAATATATGGCAGTGGATTCCTTGCCCATAGAGAGTGTTCATTTACTACTCGGTAATGTCGTAGCTTGAGATAAGGCTGTGACTGATCCAAGTGTAACACCCATCTCGTGCTCGTAGATATCAGAGAGGATGGAGCCTACTCGTACCTTGAATTCCCTATATGAACGTTTGCAATAAAAGTGGGTAGACGGCCTATTACACAAAGATCTTGCAGGTCATTCGTTATTCAGTACTTCCCTGTTGTATGCTATGCCTTTTCCAAGCCTAGGAAAACAGCTACTAAGTCTTCTTTCATGGTAAATGCATTGCGATATAAACTTGTCAAGTCCAGTTAGATGACCGTTGGTACTACGGTTATATCGGAAGCCAGGATAGAAAGGAGATATTAAACTGTTAGAGTTTGGATGGCAGATATGACTGGGGCCCCGAGTGGCCGAGTTAGTCTAAAGCGCTCTCCGTTACTGATCACTGCCATCTCACCTCTCTCTGCGTGGGTTTGAGTCTAGGATTCGGCCAATGTGGGTATGTGAGAAAGCTTGCCAGTAGTTTCTCGTGGGTCGGTGGTTCTTCCCGGGGTTTTACCGGGTTCTTCCTCCACCATTAATACATGCCGCCATGCATAGCCTATCGTGTGCTGAGAAATGGCGTTAAACCCAAAAACGACAACAACAACAACAAAAAAGCAGATATGACTTGCATTGATCATCCTTTCGACTGCCTTGCAGACAAAGCGTTGGGATTGTAGTTCATAGGATCTATCCTTACCTGGTTTATAACAGGCACTGCCTTGGTCTCTTTCCAAGACTGGTATATTACCAAAGGTCCATACATCATTAATAATTCCCAAAAAGTGATAAATGATGGTTCCTGTAGGTGTTTCAAAAACTGGTGTTGTTGTACCAGTGATAATGTCTAAAAGCATCCATAAGTTCTTAAAGTGAATACGGTCGGTTATAACTTTCTGAATTACTTGATGTGAATCTAAAATGTTTTTTTTGTCCTTTGACATTTCTACCTTGGAATCTTCGCTGAATAGTTACATGATGACGAATGATTTAAAAACCGACCAGCAAGTTCATGTGCTATGTTATGTTTGTAGGTAAAGCTTTTATTGTTTAATTTGGATGTCGGAAAAAGTTGTTTCCCTTCTCATTGATCTAAAATATCGGATCCCAAACTTATCGAGGAACTATATTTTAAATTAGGTATAACGTATTTTTCATGATTCTCCCCATATACCGCAAATAGGTTCACTGATTGTTAAATAACCGCCATATAATTGTTTCGGGGACATGGGATGATAGGGTGTAATTTGTAATAATTGTAAAAGTAATTATTCTTTTTTAGTCAACGGTTCTTGCAGAAAATAGTGCAATAAAATGCGCATCCACCAATGAATTTCTTTGTGTTGTTAAATTGTCAAGATTAGTAATAAGGAAAAAAATGTTTAGCAAATAAAATTCTTCTACCAGAAACGAACATCCTTAATGCTCAACAGTTTGTGGCTTCAACATAGCCATAACTTGAGGGGATTAAATTACGTGGTTAAAGAGATTATATGTTGGGTTTTACACCGAGACAAGGAAATCCGACCCTATTGATTCCAATATTTGTCTTCCCACGAGGCTCTGATGAGGGGGAGATAAATATTGTAGCCCCCCATTTAGTGATCCTTGTCATTATACAAACAGCGAGGTAGATTTTTTTTCCCCATCGTCTTTTCAAATTTAATTAAATTAACTCTGCACGTATGCAATTTAATATATTCAAGACACGGAATTGTTCATCAGGTATTATTATTGCTTCTCGCTCTATATAAAGGTCTTTGGGTATTGTGCATTTAAAAGAAATAACTGAACAGGTTTTATTAGAATCTAGCTATATATGACGTTCTTAAAAAGGAACAAAGTTATAATTGTTAGGTATTAGAAGTATTGCGCAATGAGCGTTTCAAGAAACGAGAAATTGTACTGCTCATTTATACGAATCGGCTAATGAAGGAAATGAAGAAACATGTGACCCTAAGCAAATAAGTTATGCACATGTGAAAATAGAAAGATAAAACCATTTGATATGATTACTGTAGTATCATATTTAATCGATGGGTGTCATATAAAAAGAATAGTAAGCAATTAATTTTTTTTATACGGATAACCTTTTAACTTTCGTCGGTTTAAATTTGGAAACGGTTTTATGGTAGGCAATGGTACAATACATTGCCATACGCGGCATAGACTAATATAAAGATCTAAGTGAGTAGTAACCGATCAGATTTATGATTCTTGATATTCTTGGCAACCAGTATTTTATTTCGTGGAAGTATGGCATGTACTGCTATTATTAGTGCAAGGATAGATGCACTACATGAAAATCTTTTGACGGAGTACCGTTTTGACTGATGAATGCACCATTCTGATTGGTAAGCTCGTGAATTTTCATTTGTTATAATTCAATTGCCGCTGTTTGGAGTTGCTTGAACATGTTTGAGGACAGCAGGTCTATAACACATTCATAACAGTTCTATTTGTTTTGGTCTGTGCGGTAACTCTTGAGATATTTTGGAATTTTCATTTTTGTAGTCAGTGTTATGTATAGTATCTGTGTCTGTAACTGTGGTCTGTCATGGTTTCTTCCACACATCATCGTGAATTTGATCCTATATAAAGCTGCGTAAATTTTCAGGTCATTGTCATTAAAAGCAGTCAAATATCTAATTCGTTTCACACGAAGTATATAATATTTAAAATTCAATAGGTAATTTAACTACTTTAAATGGGCTTGACCTGAACATTTACTGAGTTAGGACCACACAACGGATAAAATTCACCACGCTGTGTGGAGCACACCATAGTTTCTAGCACAATACCAAATAGTTGATCTCGACTTTATGTGCGTCTCCCTCCAAAAAATGTTTTTTTTTTTTTAAAAAATATGTTATCAAAATTGGAGGGAGACCTTTAGTTGCTCTATGGTTTTATTGTTATATATATATATATATATATATATATATATATATATATATATATATATATATATATATATATATAGTTTGATTTTAGAAAAACTCCATTAAGAACAGGGGAAGACATTTTCTTTGAATTTTAGTAGCGCGTGAACACCTTGATTGAGACGGCCTGACTGAGACAACCAGACTGCGACACGAAAATCATGAGTGACAAAAATGTACATGTTCTCCAATTTATGTGTATATACCATTTTAAGACGCTCTTTGCCTTTACGTTTCACAATTTAGCAATATATGAGATGAACGGATTTACTCGCAATATTTATAGCATGCTAAACTCGACAAGTCGGAAACTTATACATATATGGAAAGACTATTGGCAGCTCGGTTTTATATATAATTAGTACACAAACAAATATTATAAATAATTTGAAGGTTATAACAATGCCAGTGTCAGTGACAAACTCGGGTTCTAAGACGCAACATACGAGGTAACCTACAAATACATCACTGTGCATGCTTGTACATCAGCCAATGCTCAATATTATGTTTTCCTCACCCATGCGACAGAGAAATCTAGTTGTTTTGCTAACCTCACTTTTCTTATCTCAGTCTAGTCATCTCAGACAAGTCGTCTCAGTCAAGGTGTCCAAGCGCTTGAAACTAATTTTTGAAGAAAAAAAAAGAAACCCCTTGCTGTCTTTTGCTGTGCCTGAAGTATTTTTTGTTATAAAATCAAGCAACAACAATAACAAATGTATAACAAAAACATAGTAACTTAAGGCAATCCATCTTTGAAAACACACCATACAAAAACATTTCGAGAAAGACAAAGACACACGCATAAGATGTCGAGTTTTTTTGGTAATATTCTAGTTCGTTCTACACAGTATGGTCAATGTTATGCTATATGCAGGCCTAGCTCAGTACATTTTCAGGTCAGCGTCATTAAATGTAGCTAAAGCTACGAAACTAGTTTTAAATACTTCGTGTGAAACAAATTACATACTGTTGGCTCCATTTAGTGACGATGGCCTGAAAATTGACTGTGCTACAGATTAGATACAATTCTCAATGCTGTGTGAAATGAACTAGAAAAAAAAAACACTGATCCATGCATGTAGACTATAGACCTATTAACTTCATAGCCGCCCAACTCTCTTAACAACACGGAAAACTTAGTATCAGCCAGAAAAGTGCTATATAAAACATGCTTTATTCTTATTTTGTCAAGCCTCTCTACTGTGCCCCGGTTGAATCAAAGTATACTTACAATATTTTATGACAAATAATGTACTTAACAGCCAGAGGGAATCATGTATCAGTCATCACATTAATCCATAAGCAATCACTGTAGCACTTGCCATATTTCCAAGACAGAAACTTAAATTTTCAAAGAATCCGTGAATTTGAAAGTTGAGCACATGGGTATCCGCAAGGTTTTTACACGAGGATAATTTTACAATCAATATTAGGGACAACACAATTATGTCACAGACAGTTTCACCTCTTGCAAAGAAAAGTATATTGACACATATTTCTAATTGCTCATGAATAATCTAAAGCAAGATGTTACTCTTCGTTACAGCTTGTACTAAGTATAACTACAGTATAGCTAAGTAGACGATATCATTTTATTATTTACAGTATAACTTTTCAAAATTGGAACTGATGAAAAAGAAAGTTTCTTGTAATAAATATGAATTATGTATTATCAATTTTATATAACATCTATATTTTAAATGTGATAATACCTCATTACTATTGGACGTTTTATGTTGTTTTTTTTTTTGCTCACGCGTATAAACTATTTACTTCGGATGCAACGGTCACACCACATACCCCATTAATATATCTGTATTACTGAGCCGCATGAAAACATTTGCACGTGAACTATATTACACTAGCGAAGAGTTCTTTTTGCTTTAAAGGAAGATATCAGGTGAAAAAATAATCTAAAAGACTCGTGCGGAGCCAATAATCTAAACCATTGACTGGCAGTTCCTCGTCTTGGTCCAAACCCCAATATAGATTATATATATCACAGTAATTGCAATTTTACCCAGATCGAGAGTATAGCAGTCAATACTCCAATGGAATACGAAAAAGTTCCAGCTTAAATGCATGGATCCTGGCATAATTGGAAAGACGTGATATAAATAACGTTATATGGAAGGAAAAAAATGATTCTGTAAAAGAAATCGTTGCTTTACAATGATAACAGTGCTTTTCTCTTCATGAAAATCGAGAAGAAAAAGCAATTGATCGACTAAAGATGATTTTAAATTAACGGAATTTTGATCGTTATATTTTCTGTCTTTATGGATTCCTCTCCTTGTTTCATTTGTGATAATTTTAGTACGAAGACAATTCCTTCGATCTATCTCTGAGCCAAAGAATCCCTGATGTTTTCTAAAACAAGCATTGGTGTGACTTGTGGAAGAAATAGATTTCAAAATATAAGCAAAAGTTTAAATTCATTTAACGTATCCCTTTTCAATAATAAACTAGGTACAATATGTTATAGACACATTTATTGCAACTATGTAAATTCCACATTGTTGTTAATAGCTCTCAAATTTGTTGTATATACACAGCACGAGAAGGACCATTGAAAAACTCATTTCAAGAAATTCGATGCGATGCAGTCTCGAAGAACTCTTCAAGAGTTAAGTTTTTGGTGTTTCCTTCACCGGAAATTGATACAATCTAGAACTGTCGATCATTAAATCCGAATTTATATATTTGATATACAAAACTGATTAATTATAAGAACCGGGTTTCTGTTTAATTCACTTTGTTTAAGATGGGCTAAGCCTTTCTTAACTCAATACTAGAAATGGACACATGGGGACCAGTTCGAAATTAAAACAATACTAAATGTTTCTCTCAAGTAATTCAAAATGGTTTGATGTCCAGTTCTCACTAGAGTTGAACGTTTTCAATATAACTGAGAACCATCTCAATGTTTCTTAGAGGTTCAGCATTATAAAACCAAGTAAAATACACCAAACATTGATAATAAATATCAGTTTCGCAATATTAAGAAAGGGTTTGAGCGCATACAATGCAAGGTTTGCCAGCAAGGACGCGTGTCATAAAGAACCTATGAGAACCTACAAATTGCCACTCTAGCAATGTTTAATGACTACAAGAAGTAGATGGTTTTGTACGGGGTGCAAGAATGTAATGCTTCTGGCACTATGGCAAAAGAAAAATAAATGATTAAAGAAAGATTGATATAATTATGGCAACGTTACCTTGTGAACGTTCAAAAAGAGCCCAATGAAGTCAAGTACATTCCATTAACGACTTTGTGTTCTAAAATAATTGCCCACAAGTAGCTGAGGGACATGATAGCAACACAATAGAAGCATGTCATTATTCAGTTTATAATTAATTAAGTGCAAGGTGTGATTTCGGTGCGTAAAGATGTTGAGGTAGTTTTCACTTATAAACAACATTTCACGTTTAGTAATCATCGAACGGAAGGCATTGTGATCTTTAAGCTCGCGCTACGCCAAGTCCATGAAGGCACCGTAACTATCACTGTAAAAATAAATTTCAGAAGCTTTGCATTCAAATATATTGTTCATTTCGTATGATTATTTGCTAAATACACCGACTCTTTGCTGATTTGTCAATGCAATAGTTGACTCTTCGCTGATTTTTCAATGCAATAGTTGAAGCACATCGTATCTCCCGTATCGCATGGATCCATGTATCTTACGATCTTTACTCATTCGTGACTATGTACAGTGCATTTTCATCAATTTGTCAAGATTAATAAGCAATGAATTGTATATTTTAGGTGTGCATGTAACAAAACTAATGCGCTCGAAAGTAAAACAATAGACAAACGTGCGACAATTTGTCCAACAGTTATACATAAACTTGTTGAATTTTTAAAATGTATAATGCATTTGAGTCGTGTAGACATGCTAGGACCATTTTTTCGTACTATAAGTTTGAGAATTATCCCGACACATGAATGTCAGATGAAGAATTATATGAACCGCAGAGTTCCCGATGCCCCGATGGCCAAGTGGTCTATAGCTCTAGCCTTAACCGATCATGGTCATCATGTCTCTTTCTGCGTCGTTCGCGTCTTGGAATTGGCCAACATTCGTATGTGGGCAAGTTAACCAGTAGCTTTCAATGGATCGTTGGTCCTTCCCCAGGATATTCCTCCACCAGATATACATAGAGCCATGCGTATTATCATGTGCATCAATAAATACGCTAAGACCACAACCCCAACAGTATGTAGCATTTCGATATTATTAGGTGTGTGTTAATTTGTATGATTGCAAAATATAAAGGTTATTTATGAAATAAAATATTAAATTCTAACTGTTTTTATTGTGGTTTCTTACTTCAAGATGATGTCATTTTTAAACACATGATATCGTTTCGAGATATTGACATGCACCTTTATCTTTACTGCTGGAACATTAACCTATGGAAGGTGTAGACGAAAACATGCTGATACATCTGATGTGATTTGAGTCCATGTCAAGGGTTTTGGATTGGAAAACAAGGGTGGCTTAATTCCTGATCGGTTTTCAGCTAGTCTATTTGGCATTCATGATACAGGCTTACTGTGGTTCAAGTCCTACTTGGTCCTAAATGGAATACACTCCAGCCCAGTTGATCTATGTTGTGGTGTTCCATAGGTGTCTGTTCTTGGACATGTTCTCTTCATTCTGTACACTCAGTCGCTCTGAAGTGTCATAGATCATCATCTCACCAATTGTACGCTGATGACACCCAAGTATACAAATCTAGCCACCCAAATGTAGTCGATGCTACTATCCAATGTGTAGAGAGGTACATTTCTTAATGTGAAATCATGGATGACATATGACAAGCTGCAGATGAATGATGATAAAACTGAGGCTATTCTGATCACAACACAAAGACTTTCTCATTCACATTCTTTACCTCAAACAATAAAAATCAGCAACACCAACATTAAATTCACAAAATCAGTATAAAACTTAGGTGATACTCTGGACAGTACTCTCACATTGCACCAACATGTCATGAACATATGCAAGGCTCATTAGCTGAATTCGCAAATGTATTTCAGTTGATGCCGCTATACCACTTGTGTGTTCATTAGTACTTTCAAGACTGGACTATTGTAACTCAATTATGTCTGGTTCATCTCATCATCTGCTCCAGAAACTTCAAAAAGTTAAAAAAAACAGCTGCTCGGAGCATACTTAGAGTACCACGATCAGAGCACACCTCCCCGCTGCTCTGTACCCTACACTGGCTATCCATTCGATCCAGAACCAAACACAAACATTTGTTCTCTCTGCTACGTTTCACTGTCGGACTCTAGTCCAACATACCTATCTGACCTCACCCATGTGTGCACACCAGTAAGATATATATACGCTCCTCTTCTGACAATCGTATACTCATTATTCCCACTATGAAATCAAAGTCATATGGAAAGGGTTCTTTTGCATACCAGGGCACATCAACGTGAATGAATTGCCCACTGAACTTTGACACAAAGAAACAGTGATCACATTCAACAGGGCTCCCAAAACTCACTTATTTCGACTGCAAAGACCTAATAATGTTTCCTACCTTAACTATTCTCAGCATTTTTTAAAAAATGTTTTCTAGTTTCATGGTGTTTGTTTTTGTAATCATAGCATTATGTGTTTTTTATCTTATAGGTGTTGTCTAACGTTGTAAAGCGCTTAGAGCTTCTAAAGATTAGGCGCTATGTAAGGTCCTCATTATTATTACACTGGTCAACAGTGAAATCATTACTGACTTGACAAGGCCCTAATCTGTAGTATTTTGGTGTGCCGAACACGAATATAACCGTGAAAAATTTGTATTGGCTCTCGTTTTGAAGATATTCATATACCTCATTTTCTATGTTTCACTGTGTAAATTTCTCCAGTAGGACTGCAGCAACATCCGGAATAATGATGTAACATTGCATAATACCATCATGCTCACATCATCCACAGTTGATTGCATCATTTTCTGATGCAATGCAATACTAATGCCATGCGGCTGCTGAAGTAAGTTGACGTCAGCAGTGTACTATACATGTGTAGGCCTATTATACTAATGCCAGGCGGCTGCTGAAGCTGACGTAAGCAGTGTACTATATAAAGCCCAATCAGATAGGTTCAGCATTTAAAATATTTTAGACGTTGTGCGAGACAGTTCAAGCTACTGTTACATAAAACTTATTATTTTATCCATTTACGTACAATAAAGAACAGTAATGCCTCGAAAGTGTGTTAATACCGCGGACAATTTTTGCTATATTTGTGGGGAAGTGACATTTGCCAACCAGAAGAAAAGTATCAATTCTCAAGTGAAGAAGGCATATCATCTTTACTTCGGATGCAAGGTTGGTGACCAAGACAAGCCTTGGGCTCCGCATATATGCTGTGCTACATGTACAACACAGCTTTCACAGTGGTTGAATTGCAAAAGGTCATCAATGCCGTTTGCAGTCCCAATGGTGTGGAGAGAGCCAAGCAACCACCTAAATGACTGTTACTTCTGCTTGGTTCCTCCTCTTTCCGGCGGAATAACGAAGTGAAAGAAGTCGAGAAAAGTCTACCCAAACATTCCATCTGCATTGAGACCAGTTCCACATGGTGAGGGACTTCCTATTCCAGAACCTCCAGCAGAATATTCTCTTGATTCATCTGACGAAGACAAAGGTGAGTCGACCTGTTCTTCTCCTGGTCCATCAGCATGCAGTGATCCAGATTTTCACTGTGGTGCATCATCAACCCCACACAGAATAACACAGGAAGAACTAAATGACCTGATTCGTGATTTGGACTTATCAAAGAACAAGGCAGAATTGCTAGGATCAAGACTCCAACAATGGAATCTTCTAGAAGAAGATGTCACAATTACTGCATATCGAAAGCGCCACCAGCAATTGGAGCCTTTCTTCAGAAAGGAAAGTAATCTGATATTCTGTTCCGATATTGAGGGCCTCATGAATGCTTTAAAAATCACTCATGACCCACAAGAATGGAGACTATTTGTGGACTCTTCGAAACTGAGTCTCAAGGCTGTGCTTTTGCACAATGGAAACATTCTTCCATCTATTCCAGTAGCGTATGCTGTCCACATGAAAGAGACATACGATAACTTAAGGCAGCTACTGAATTCCATTGAGTATAACAAGTACAGCTGGCACCTCTGTGGTGATTTGAAGGTAGTTGCCCTTTTAATGGGACTGCAGCAAGGATATACAAAATACATGTGTTTCTTGCGAGTGGGATAGCCGAGCAAGGGAAATGCACTACATGAGGAAGGAATGGACTCACAGGCAGAATGTAGCCATTGGAGAGAAGAATATCCAACACCCAGCTCTGGTTGAGGCTCAGAAAATCTTGCTACCACCCCTTCACATCAAACTAGGTTTGATGAAGAACTTCGTGAAAGCCATTGACCGGACTTTGCCAGCATTCCGATACCTGCATGAAAAATTCCCTCGACTCAGCGAAGCAAAGATTAAAGAGGGAGTTTTTGTGGGTCCTCAGATTCGAGAGCTTTTCAAAGATGACCGGTTCAACAACTTGCTGGAAGGTGACGCGAAACAAGCATGGAATGCTTTTCGCCTAGTTTCTACAAACTTCCTCGGAAATGTTAGGGCAGAAAACTATAAGGAACTAGTAGAAGACATGTTGATGAAGTATAAGAAACTTGGCTGCAATATGTCTCTAAAGATTCACTTCCTTCATTCCCATTTGGATTTCTTTCCTAGCAACTGTGGTATTGTTAGTGATGAACACGGCGAACGTTTTCATCAAGATATCGCAACAATGGAACAAAGATACCAGGGAAAATGGTCCACTACAATGCTGGCTGACTACTGCTGGACACTCCTCAGAGATGCTCCCGAACAGCTGTACAAGAGACAGGCGAAGAAATCTAAGATGTAGTCAATGACTTGATTTTTTATGGGTAGGCTATTACAGTTGACCTTTTACTATTGGAATGCATTTCGTTATGTAAACATTAATTTCTTGCAGATTACAAAAAAACTAGAGCCAATTTTGCAATTTGACTGTCATATTCGTGTTCAGCACATAAAAATTGATAAGAATTGACTAATTTTATTTCAGTAACATGACTTTTGTAAAAATTTGTTGTCCAGTGTTATTAGTAGTATTAGTAGTATCTGACCTCGTGGAAAAAGTTAGAATAATCTATAATAACTATTCAACCCTCATTATTTTTCTTTTATCACATCTAACTTCTATAACATGATGTTTTCCAGAAAATTAGTTTTTCTAGCTAAAATCTCAGTTTTAGTGGAGTCATTAAATTCTGCTTAGACTTGAGGAATAAGTACCTGCTTTTGAATTACAGTGAATTCATTTACAGACATTTTGAATCATATATTGTTTGTGTGATTTGGATTTTTAATGTAGCTTTATCAGGTGTTGAGTTATATTATTCCGATGGCAGCAGAGTGACAGGTTATAGTGATATCTAGCAATGGGCTATCATAGCGCAGACATGTAGGATGATGGCCCACATATTCACATTATCCTGACACCAGCATAACAGTCCTAACACTAACCTCTTAATGCAGAGCGCCACTTTGAGCCATTTGAATCTTAATGAAACTACTTTGAATTCATTTATAGACATTTTGAACCACATCATTGTGATTCACCAAGACTAATAGGGCATCAGTAGAATAAACAGTACTCCCTTCCTATTACCACTGGAGCTCGTTTGGAATATTCCATACATTTGGTAATGTATTAGAACTTTAAGACATTTAGGATTCAATTTACCATAATGTAATTATATTTTACGTTTTCCTTTTTATTTTAGGGCAATTCGTTATTGACGAACTACAAAACGTGTTGATTTTCACTCATTTCTGATACTTAGTTAAAGACCATAGAGGCGAAATATTCTGGACCCTTAATGAAATAAATGTTCAGCATAATAACATCACTAATACAATAAATTGGACGCATTATATTGCCCGAAACAAAACATTTATATTTCAGTATGTCCTGCAAAACATATATTTAACTTCATATACCATACATACTTTAGAGCATACATTTCAACTCAAACGATTCATCGAATTCTCTTGGAACTGGTTGCATGAATATCTTCATAAAAGATCATAATGTGATAGATTTGTCTTTCGTTTTCAGACGAACGTATCCAAGAAAATTTATTACACACAAATGTTTAATATTTTTATGAAACTAAATAAATAAATAAACACCTAACATTGTTTATATAGTTCTCAATGTTCACGGATATATAAATTTGACGAAAGGAAATAAAAGCTTATTTTTCACACCATAATACGATATTCATATAGAATCATAATTAATTTATCCATGTTTGTTTTCTTCAGCAAAATATTGTTAAGACTGTTTGTTACGGTTCTTTCAGTCATAACATACTCTGGGTTCGCCTGATATTGGCTTGAGGTGAAAAGAATGTTGCATTTTGTTTGTGGTTTTTGTATTGATATGTCTGTACAGTACAAGGCTAGAATGAATGAGGAGATTATTAAGAAGAATGAAGAAATGTGTGCTATTTATGTTGTAAATAAATACAGAATAAATTATGTTTTACTTTTTATTGTGTTCTCTTGTTTCCTTTTTCTAATATTCACAAGATCACAATTGCATCGACATACACAATACTAATTTTGCTTCATGACCATACATTTTCTATGCAACATAAGCCAAACAAGATTATTTTAATACACTACCAAGATTTCATGTATATTTTAAGAAACAACAATTTTAGCATAAATACTTTAATAAACTAAATTTGATATAATAAAAATTATGTTTTTATAATAGCAAAGTATAATTATATTGGTGGTGGATTGTACTAACCCTATTTATAGAAATTCTGTAAAATAAAACCTTTAAATGAAATCTGGGTTTCTCCCGAAATTTTAGAGAAATCTGAAATTTGTATAAATCAAAATCTGGGCAAATCCGAATTTTGGACAAATCCGAAATTCGGATAACTTTAAATCAGGATAAGTCCGAATTTTGTATAAACCAAAATCCGGACAGATCCGAATTTTAGTATTGTAATAACATAACACTTTCAGAGATGGTTTTTACCTGAATAAAAGTAGTCATGACTAATAAAAATTTGGATTTAGAATTTTGGTCCGAAAGGAGACAGACGGTTGTGACTTCATTGATGTCAGTCTTTCGTCTGCAAGGACGGGAGCCTTATTTATACTATCTATACCCTTGGAGAACCTCGGATGTTTACACAAACATAAATAACGGGGACACCCGAGGTTCTCCGATACGGGTTAGAAACGACAACGGTACCACCTCGCGCTCAGCAACCTAAAGTAATGTGAACATTGGCGCCATTACAAACCTAGCGGAACAAGTTCCGGGAGGCAATATTTGATTAAAATACACTGCAAATAAGTAAGGCAAAATAAAATATTGTCATCTAATAATACATAATTATCTAACAGTTACGCGAAATATAGCGACGAGTAAATAATAATCACAATGGATGAAATGAGTGTTGGTCGATCTCATTCAAAGCCGACATATGTTATCAACGAGGTACCGTCTCACACTGGGGCTCGTTATAAAGAAAATCTAGGGATGGGGTTTTTAACCCGTAATAATATAACGTTATTACAGGTTAGAACCCCCATCCCTAGATTTTCTTTGTAACGAGCCCCTGTCCCGTCTCAAGACAACGTAATCATTGGAAACAAGGTACATGTACGCAACATTTTAAATAATTGAACTGACATAGCATTACTCCCAACCTTTAGAAACTGGTCCCCAATTGGTGAGAAATGGATAGTATACTATATGAAAATTAAAGAAAATTACTTTAATTTTTCCAGTGCAGCTGCAGTCTCGCAATTATTTATTTTACATAAAGAATATCATACATGTGTTTACAAATAACAAACAAATTGAAAAATTGTATTGTTAATATTTTTAAAAAAACTAACCATATGTATAACGGTTGTACTTCATCTGAAAATTCATCCTTTTACAATTAAGAAAATTGTACAGGGCACTTTCTCTTATATACTTTTCCTTTCTTCTGTAGTGGTTCTACCGTGACTGACTAAGGCCAGCCCCAGTGGGATTCAAACCCAACAGATTCTCTTAGGAAGAGCACTACCATCATATTTATTCACCATTCTATAGCATTAATAATTCATAGCGAGAAGGACAACTAACAAATGAATTCAGAATTTCATTTGTGTTGTTAACATGAAAACTCTTAACACGTAACTATATTGACATTGTTATCCAGCATAAAATGAATTCATATTGTTACATTCATCTTATTATTTTTTAAATTCATTTTTACAATTTTATCTTTATATAAACAATATATTTTTTTTTATGATTTAAATAAAAAAATTGATTCAGAATCAAAATAAACTGTTAACTTCGACTTCGACCAGGATAGAGAACGCTAGGCATCCGATTACTAGCAACAGTAATGTGAAAGGTATAGACTTGAAAACCCCTCCTAGCAAGATACCTACCGTTATTGGGGGTCAGGTAGAAAGACCTAGATCATTTGGTAAATCAGGTTTAGAAATAGGTTCAGAGAGTATTGTTGGACATGAGGATGTTGATGACAAAAATGAGAATGTTGTATTTGAAGGTATAGTTAGACGTAGAACAAGGCGCTTTTATGTGGGTGGCATTGGCGTCAAATCTACTGCTGAAGGCCTCGGTAAATTCTTGAAAGAATACGATATAGATCCGTTATCCATAAAGTTTATCCACAGTAGACGTAATTGTCTATCGGCCAAGCTGACTGTATATAATTCAGACTGCGACACTGTTGAAAATGATGTAACATGGCCAAAAGGTGTTTATGTAAGAAGGTGGTATGGGAATCAATCTTGGCGAGACAGGTTTAGCAATCGCGATCAGGAGGCAAATGAAGGTGCAGGATGCGATATTCTGTGACTAGGGTGACAGTTAATTGTTCATAAATTTGCCATTATGTTCTGTCGTAAGTTAATGTGTTTTGTCATCTTTGTCATTTTAGTCCTGCTTTCACGATGCATAAGTATTAATATGCCTATATTGCAAGTTAATATGAATCTTAATATACTGACCTGGAATGTTAGAGGAATTATGTCCTCTGCTCTTAGCTTTAGTGCAATGCTGGATAAATATAATGTTGACGTAGCTTGCGTAACTGAACATAAACTATTACAGCACATACTTCCATTTTGCGATACTATTCGTTCTGATTATAAATGCACTGCTAAGGCAGAGGATATTTCCTCTAATTGTATGTTAATAAAATGTGGTAAAGGAGGAGTTGCAATCTTCTGCAAAACTTCTCTCATGAGATATGCTAACTTTATAGATGAAGTTAATAGTGACAGAGTTGTTGGCATAGAATTCAAATTTCCTGATATGCAAAATGTATATATTTTTTGTGTATATATGCCGACCCTATTATATGGCATAGATTGTTACAAAGCGCAAATTGAGTTGATTCAAAATCTCTATGATCAGTACTCACAGCTGGGGGACGTGTATTTTACTGGTGATTTCAATGCAGTAGCTGAACCAGCCACTTTCAGAGATTACAAAGATAGAGTATTTCATGAGTTCTTACGATATAATAATCTAGTGAGTGCTGGACATTTAATAATATGCACTGGTTCCCGCTATACGTTCACCCCAGCAAGAACGATGATTGATCATTTTGTACTGTCGGATCAATGCATAGGTAGATTACGAAGTGTGCACATTGTTTCAGATCACGAAGAGCACGCGATATCTGACCACCTCCCTATCCTTACTTCCCTTCGTACAGTGACCTGTGGGAGAGACTTCAGACAGTCTATGAAGAGAAACAACATAGCCTGGAATAAATTAAACGCTGATATCTTGAAAAACTATCAATCTGAGCTGGACCTTCGCCTGAAAACTTTAGATATAGATACTATTTCGGACAATGTTGATAGCTTTTACCAGCACATTGTTAATGCAATACAGCAGTCAAGCGACATCGCGCTTCCAAAGTCTAAATTCAATTATCATGCCAAACCATATTGGTCAAATGAACTCAAAGAAGCACATAAACTTCAAAGACATGCTAGGTATACTTGGATAAATGAGGGAAGACCGAGGGGTAGTCAATTTAATTCTTACAGAGAATATAAAGATAAGAAGAGAGACTTTAGAAACGTTCAAAAACTGGCTGTGGAAAAATATATGGGGGAGGTGTATGAAGAAATTGAAAAAGCACATGAATGCGATGTAAGACACTTTTGGAAAATGATCAACATTAAGAGAGGGAACAATACAAATTTTTGTCAGGAACTATCAACTGATGGAGTTTGTGTCCGTGATGATGATTCCATCGCAAATGGCTTTGCTAGATACTATGAGGACATTCACACGCCGAATTTAAACCATAGTTTTGACGGAAACTTTTATGAATTTATAGAGAGAGAATTAAATCGGGGTCTACAGGACGAAGTAAGCCATATCGAGGCCTTACAGACCAGTATCAGTTTAAATGAAGTAAGAGAAATCATTAAAGGTCTAAAGAAATCAAAAGCATCGGGCCATGATCAAATTTGCAATGAACATTTGATCTATGGCAGCGACTACCTCATCGAGTGTATGACAATTTTATTTACTCGGATGATTGATCAATCTTACATACCTGTAGATTGCAAAAAAGGGTTAGTAATACCACTGTACAAAGGTAACAGAAAATCAAAGAACTCCCTCGAAAGTTACAGGCCTGTTACTTTACTGCCTGTTATCTACAAAACCTTTGAGAAAATTATTCATGAACGTTTGGTAACTTGGCTCAAAGATACTAATTCTAGTATACCCAGTTCACAACAACATGGTTACCAAAAAGGTTTAGGCTGCACAACAGCGAGTTTTGTGCTGTTGCAATCAGTACAATATAATGTAAACATGGGTTCACGGGTTTTTGCTGCTTTTCTTGATACAAAAAAGGCATTTGATACCGTGTGGCACGAAGGACTGCTTTTTAAATTATTCACGTTGGGAATTACGGGTAAATCCCTTTTGATATTTTTTAACATGTATACAAATTTACAGAGTAAAGTTCTTGTAAATGGGCAATTTTCAGATTGGTTCTCAATTGGCCAAGGAGTGAGACAAGGGGGTGTTTTGTCAACCTTGATGTACACAATATTTATAAATGACTTGCTGCTACAGTTAGAAAATAGTGGATTTGGAGCAAAGATTGGATCCTTAGCTGTGGGAAATCCAACCCTAGCTGATGATATTTCACTTTTGGCTATATATCCTAGCAATCTACAAAAGCTGTTAGATATAGCATACGACTACAGTAATAAGTGGCGATTCGAGCTTAGTGTTACAAAGTCATACATTATCATTTTCGGACCCCAATACAAGAATTTTATCAATATGAAATGGTATCTTGGCCCGTCATGTTTGCCGGTCACCGATTCGGCAACACACCTGGGTCACCGGATTAACTCAAAGCTGACGTCGCATGACGCAATACTCGATGCATGCAAGAAAGGGAAAAAATCTTTTCACGGTCTGTTTGGTATTGGCATTAAACCGAATGGTTTAAATCCTTTGGTTGCTGCAAATGTAATTAAAAAGGTAATTTTCCCTTCAATGTTTTATGGAAGTGAATTATGGTGTAACATTTCAAAAAGTGACCTCGCTTTATTGGATAAAACTCTGAGGTATTTTGCCAAACATTTACAAGGTTTTCCAATACATACAAGATCAGACATTGCCCTGGGAATGCTAGGATGGACATCAGCGCAGTCCGAAATTGATAGAAGAAAATTGATGTTTTTACACAGATTGTGTTTGATGCCTAACAATGTACATACTAAACGTGTGTTTAACGTTGCGTTATTTCACTTCATTCTGAGCGGATGCATGTCAAGCTGCGGGTTAATTTCAAATTTATATTATACCTCAAAGAAGTTTGACTTGCTCGGGTATCTAACTGATTATTTACATTATTCTGAAATTCCAGATAAACATAATTGGAAAGAAATTGTAAGGTCAAAAATTGTTGGTCTTGAAAATAGCCTCTGGAGAGTTCGTATGTCTAATCAAGCAGATTTTGATAGATTCTCTTCGATACACGAATACTTACGACCTGCCTCAGTGTGGCAGTGGGCTAAAACTAGACAACACACTAAGGTATTTACATATGTAGCTAAACTATGGGCTGCTGTTCCACAAACACAGCTTGATATGTGTATTAGATGTGGGAATGTTTATACAGACTTGATACTTCATTGTTGTGTTAGTTGTCCTTATATGTCGAACTTTCGAAATTCTTTCTGGGATTTCCTTACTGATAAATTTCCCCTGAGCCTGCACATTACGTTATTTAATGCAGAAGATGAGCTGCAACTACAATATCTTTTAGGTAAAAGGTTACCATCAGGAGTAATCGACAAAGAAAACTCCAAGCTATTCGTCCTGTATGCAGCATACTTTCTCATGCAGTGTGCAGCTATCTTCTGTAAATAAGGTACTGAAACTTGCAACTTATGAGTTGACGAACACTTTGTTGATTGATATTGTGTAAGAATTTGTATTCCAATATAGAATATTTTTTTTTTTTTTTTTTTTTTTTTTTTTTTTTTTTTTTTTATATATTTATTGATTGTATTCAGATGATTTATTCTTATATCATGTAATCTTCCATGGAAGGAAATAAAGATGATGATGATGATGATCTTATTATTTTTTAAATTCATTTTTACAATTTTACCTTTATATAAACAATATATTTTTTTTTATGATTTAAATAATTATTGATGCACATCATATTATAATATATACTTATTTTGAATATCTCTCTCTCTCTCTCTCTCTCTCTCTATATATATATATATATATATATATAGTCTACTTATATCTTATTTCAGATGATATATATATATATATATATATATATATATATATATATATATATATATATATATATATATATATATATATATATATATATATATATAACCATTACGATTATATTAAGAAAAATCATGAAATTTCCCAGTTTCCACTGGAAATCAACAAGCTTTAATATTCCTGTACCTTAAATATGTAAGTATTCCTAACATAATTAACAGTAAAATACATTTACAAATTATTGGATGTACATCTAGATTATGTATTTAGTTTTCTACATTTTCTGATGATTTCCATTTGTATATACATGTGTAGAATAGTCTGTAGACATATTTGGGTCCAGTGGTCCACATAATTGACAGTTTCCCAACACAAATCCAACAATTCACAAATTTCAAACAAGTGTTCAGTTCAATACAGTCTTGCCAAATCTCAATTTACATTACATTTATTTCAGTCAAATTTATATGCATTACATGTCCTTCAGACATTTATGTTTTTAAACTTCTCCGCACTCAAATTATAAATTCAGCCTTTTCCAGAGTAGTGAGGACAGGCCTTTCAGATTGTAATATTCAGCTTCATGTAACATTTCAGTTAAGTTTCGCCGGTCTCTAGGGATTAAGACCTTTGGCATAGGGCCATTGTACCGGAGGTAATTTTAAAAAAATCTCATATGAGTTGGGTCTCTGTCCCCCCAAAAAATTGCATTGTTATTTGAACAACAGTGTTCACTATACTATATTGCCCTTGAAACGAGTGAATCGGGATCTTTAAACAAAGTAATTCGACTGGTTTCCACTTTACACCCCATACATTTACCATAATCTTGCTATTTTGCAGTTGCTGTAGTTCCTTTAATCTACTTTGCATCTCCATACCTGCACTTCTTCCATCATTAATACTTGCTTTCTTTCTATTCACCAGCTGTTTCAATACTGTACTGTCTTCTTGTTTAGACCCCTCTTTACTTCCAATCCCTCATCTCTAATTCTCCTCTTTCTATCCTCATTCACCTTATCGTTCAAAACACTAATGACATTTTCACCTTTCTCATTAATTATTACCTGATCTCTTTCCTTTCTACTACCTCCCTTTTTATCTTCTCCATGATCTTCGTCCTCATTAACATAAGACATTTTATTATTTATTTTATTTTCTTTCTCCGTACTTATTATCTCTTCCTCTAGTACAAATTCCTTGTCATCATCCATTCCCCATAAGCTCTCAGTATCCTCAATTTCAATAGGTTCTTTGAGTGTTGGTGGGGTCATAACTCTTTCGGGTACTCTCTTTTTTGGTGTTTTCGAAGAGGAGCTGGTGTGGTTATCGTGTGAAGAACTTCCAGATAAACTGGAACTCCTTGTAGAAGAACTAGAGCTGGATCAAGAACTAAAATGAGTTGAAAAAGCTAGTGATTTGGTTCGGCTTCTTGATTTTTCCAGATTGGATGATACCGAAGATTGGGTCTTGGTGGTGTTGTAGGTTCGTGGTAATATACATTGTCTCTTGCTGGGAGTTGAGGAGGAGTTTCGTTTTCTTTTTGAAGGACTGGGAACCACCTGATGCCGGTCATTCAGATTTTGCACATTTTTATTAACCACGGTAGAGATAAAGTTACATAACTCTTTCCCTGCATCTTGGCCTCGTTTTCCAGATAGTTGGGCAAATCTCTCAAAATCTTTCTTCGCTTTACACGTGTGAGGGTTATCATTTATAATGAATAACTTTCTGTGGAGTTTACACTTAAAACTAATTCCTGAATGCTGCTTAATCAAGTGATTGACACACTTGACTCTTGTAAAAAAATCTGATATCATCACAAATCCCACAAGTCCAGCCACCACTCTGCAATTCATAAAAGTGAGAGCAACTTGGTTAAATATTTGACGTATATAAATAAATACACATATATACTTCAATAAACTGATGCAGTTTTACAAGACTTGTATACATTTTTTTTTCATTCATATTGACACAATCTTACACTATTAAATTTACATTCATTCAATATATCAAAACAATTCTTGTTCAGTAAATTTCACTCAGCAACCAAATCAATAATTTACTTATGCTAAGAGAAGCAGAATTAACTATGTGTATCAAATCTGAAAATCTGTACATCTGAAACCACTTTTTTAGGTGGTTAATAATATTCAAACAAGGAGAAATAACTTTTCCATGATATGATTTAAGTTTATCATGATGTACAATTTTTGGCTTATGCTTTGGACTTTCTTGTATTCTGTATAGCACATCATTAAGTTTGGAAATAATTTCAAATACCCCTATCCAAGGTCTTTGTAATTTTTTAATTCAACCCTCTTATTCTTTTGGGGTCATAATACCATACTTTATCACCTACATTGTAGTTATGAAGATTGACTCTCAGATCATAATTCTGCTTCATATTTTCACCAGAAAGTTGCATTTTTGTTCTGGGAAGTTCATGTATTTCATTCAGTATCTCTTTTAGTTCAACTGCATAATCAGTTTTATATCTCTGACTTTCAGAAGGCTGTTTCTCAGGTCCAACACAGATGAGGTCAATCGGTAGAGTTATCTCCCTTCCAAATGTCATTACAGCAGGGCTTGTTCCAGTACTTTCGTGAAATGAAGACCTGTACGCCATCATCACCAGAGGTACATATTCATCCCGATCTCTTTGCCGATCTGACACAAAAGCTGAAAGCATATTCACTATTGCTCTTTCAACCATACCGTCTGATTGGGTTCTTGCAGTAGTTGTTCGGGTTTTCTTAATACACGCATCTGACACATTTCGTGGAATGAATTACTTTCAGAATTTGATCCCTGATCTGTATGTATTAGTAATTTTACACCAAATCGGGATATGAAATTTTCAATCAATGCTTTTGAGAGTCGGTGCTTCAATATGTGGTAATGAAATGGCTTCTGTCCATTTTGTAAAATAATCTGCCACTACCATTATATACTTTTTACCCTGTTTTGATTTTAGTAAAGGTACCATAAAATCAATTGCTATTCTCTCCATGTTTAATCCAACATGGTATTGTTTAAGGGGAGCCTTTGTTTTCTTTTGAGGCATTTTTCTTGAACCACCAATTGTACAATTATTGCACCAAATCTATACATCTCTCTTTAAATCATACCAGAAAAATCGTTGCCTTAATTTATGTAGGGTTTTGATTATACCAAGATGTGCACTGCTAACAATATTATGCATTTGGGTCAAAACAAAGGTTTTCAAACTTCTTGGTATCATAATTTGAAATATAATTTCTTTTCCATCATGAGTTTCCCATTTTCTATATAAAACATTATTCTTAAGACACAGAGAATCCCACCGGTACCAAAAATATTTCATCTCTAGGTCATATTTAGCGACATCAGCCCAATCAGGCTTATTCTTATTTTTCAACCAGTCATGTACAGGTTTTAAAATTGGATCTTGTAATTGTAACTCTGCTAGAACATTGAGATCCAAATTTCCTATGTCAAATTTCTTTAGGTCAATTTCTGTGTTATTACTTCTTTTATAATTTCCAGCATCATTTACTTCAAACATCCAATTAGGTCACTATTTTCAGGAGTAGCATTTGATAAATCAGGTGTACATTTATTCTGTATATTTCTGTTATTAGTCTGCTCTAATTCAGTACTAATCACTTTAGACATATTACAGTTTGTGTTTTCACCTTCATTCAATTCATCAGTGCTATATTTTGGCTTTTCTGCACTATTGTTTCTGACGTACTTGAATGATCAGAATTTTAAAATCATTCTTTTCACATTCTTTACTTTTGCATAGGTGTTCTACCAAGATTGACAGCAAGCAAAAGAAGAGGACAGCAATTGTTGCCATCGTATCTGAAGCTATCTGGAAAATTAGGAACATACACAGTATGATTATTATAGAGTAAGTGCTTTGTACACATCCCGTTTATGACACTTTGACCAACCACATTAATACCAAAGTGTAATTCATCCTTACATGTGACACCATCAACATTGTCAACTATTTTATTTCTGTCTACACTACAGGATAAGACAGGAATACTTTCAACTTTGCAGATATCAATGTTTTTGCCAATTTTCACTGTTTCATTACAACGTTCTTCCAATCTATCACACTATTTACAGAGGTTGTCATGACATGGTCTTCTTGATAATGCATCTGCATTCTTATGAATCTTTCCTTGTCTATACTCAATTTCATAGTCATATGCCAAAAGAAATGTTAACCATGTGGCCAATTGTCCTTCCACTAATTTAAAGTTCAAAAGCCATCTCAAACTACCATGATCATTTCTCACTGTGAACCTACGACCATACAAATAATTGTGAAAATGTTTAATGGCATTTACAATGGCCAGTAACTCTCTGCGAGTTACACAGTATTGTCTCTCAGGTTTTGGAAAACATCTGCTAAAGTAACAGATAACCTTCTCCCTTCCATCTTGGACTTGTGATGGTAAAGCACCCTGTCCAATATTTGAAGCGTCACAATCAAGGATGAATGGATTATTTGCAGTTGGGAATGCAAGTATAGGAGCTTTTGTTAACGCTAGTTTCAAAGTATCAAATGATCTTTGACATTATACAGTTCATTTGAACTTTACATTCTTTTCTGCCATTTGATGGATAGGTTTAGCAATATTTGCACATCTGTGAACATATGATCTATAGTATGAACCAGGGAAACAAAGATTTTCGTTTGTTTGGCATTTCTTGGCACAGGCCATTATTTAATGGTTCGTATCAAGCAAGGTCCCAACACCTGACTCAGTTATCAGATAACCTAAGAAAGAAACTTGCTTCTGAAAAAGACAACACTTCTTCGGATCAAGTTTCAAATTGGCTTGTCGCAATCTCTCAAAGATATTGGTGAGATTTTCAAGTTGACCCTCAGATGTTTTCGAATATCAAATCATATCATCTAAATGCAAGATCAAAATTTTCCATCTTAGACCAGAAAAGACAACTTGTGTCAATTTGGTGAATGTGGCGGGTACATTGCAAAGACCAAATGCCATTCTTTCCCACATCCACTGTTTTTGGTCTGTCTTGTTCCTTAATTTCACATTGCCAATAACCTGATTTCATGGCAAGGCAAGACCACCATTTTGAACCAAAAAGTGCATCAAGACTATCATCAATGCGAGGTAAAGGTTGTGAATCCTTTACTGTCACATCATTCAAGCGTCTAAAATCACAACAAAATCTAACAGATCCATCTGGTTTATTTACCTATACAACAGGAGCATTCCAAGGTCTTTGGGGACATTTTTCAATTATGTCAGCTTCTGTCATTTTCTTAATTTCTACTTCGGCAATCTTTCATATTTACTAGTGGAATTATGTATGGATTAAGTCTTATTGACTGAGCATCATTTGTATTAATTGTATGTTGGGTTAGTGTAGTGTGGCCTATGTAATTAGAATTTTTGGAGAACACATCCTGATTTTTAATCAGAAATATTCTTAGTTCATTTATTTGTTCATCACTTAAATTGTTTGAGGACCTTTCAAACATGTCTTTTAGGTGTTTGGGCATTATTTCATTTATTTTACCATCTGTTTCTGAGACATTATTTGAGTCAGAAGTTGGACAATCATTTACAGATGCAGGATGATATTCGGCTACTACTGTATTTTTGAAGATTTTGCATGGTTCAGTTCCAAAATTTGCTATTCTAATGGGTAATGTATTTCTGTTACGATCAACTAGGACCTTGGCTACCAAAAATCCTATCTTTTCAGTAAATGTCACTGCAGATTCAGTCAAACCATAGCAGCCTTCTCCCACACTTTCTAATGGTTTGCTGTTTACTATAATTTCAGAATGTGGAGGAACCTCAACAGTTTCAGTAACTGCCACCCGGCAACAAACAGGTCCCTTTACATTGTTAAAGAAAGATGTAACTTTTTCTCCATTTACATTTAAACATCCCTTGCTTATCATCAAGTCACATTTGTTTGTCCTCATGAAGTCCATTCCCAGGATCCCTTCTTGTTGAATTTCTGCCATAAGCATCTCAGTTTTAAATACTATATTCTCAAGTTTTATATCCACATTTGCTTTACCAAAAAATGGTACAGTCTCTCCAGTTACTGTCAGTAATCTGGTACTTACTGGATTGATTTCTGGTGGATTTGACCATTGTTCTGCAACACTCTTTCGTAAAATAGACACACTTGCCCCTGTGTCACAAAGCCATATCATTTCATTATGGTTTACTGTGCCCAATATAAAATATCCTTCATCCTTTCCCAGACTATTAAGCTTAATTATTGCGGACCCTGTATGACAGGAGGACAAGTTTTGGTCCCTACACTCGCCCCATTCCAGTTTTCATGGTTTTGTCTCAGACCTTCAATTACCCTGGAATTTTCGTGAATTGTCATAATTTGATCTGTAATTTGAATTATATCTGGAGTTATCTCCCCATTTAGGTTTGATATTATTATGCTAATGGTTAAAGCCACCAGATCTTTCCTTGACTGATTAGCATCATTTATATCATTGATATGACGTCTTGAACCATATAAATTTTCTGATTTATTCCTTTGCTGGTTTAATTTTACTTGTTGAACAAGTTCACCTATTGTTGCAGTAAGCGTTTCGAAGTTTTGTTTGAGTTCATTACTCCCACAGTTGTGTTTGCAATCTTCACACCCTTTACCAAAATTCTCTTGAACAGAACCAACCGTTCTATTTCTTTGTCCATCAGCTATTATTTGTGCTTCTAGTTTTACAGCCAATGTTTCAACTTCTAACATGGTCTTTAGGCCATGTTCCCTAAGTCTCAATCATATATCGGAATCATTGGCAGCTTCAGTGAACTGTTATATTGCTAAACTTTCAACCACATCAGTGCTTGCAGAAGGATGGGTTAATCCTGCAAGTTTTCTGATATTCTGAGCTAGTTCAGGAAGTGTCTCCCCTTTTTCTCGGTATCGAGATTTCAACTTTGATCGAAAGATCTCTGCTCTTTGTATAGAACCAAACCTATTGATGAGAACTCTAACTACTAGAGTATCGTAGTTTGTTCTCTGTTCATTTTCCAATTCACTGAGCAGTGAACGAGCTACCCCGAACAAACTGCTAGCTAGGTACAATGATTTTTCGTGATTATTCCAACCATTGATTTTTGCGACAATGTTGAATTGAGTGAGATATTCATCAATGTCGATATTTCCATCAAATAACTGAGGTTTCATTCTGGGACAATTTATGCAATGAATGCACATTATGTGTTACCACTTTGCTTTCTGTTTCTTTTGCAACTCGATTTACTTTTGAGTTTTCTTTAATAGACCAGTTACTTCCTACTTTTCCAATCCTTTCTTGCATTTCATGCAGTTGGTGAGAAACATTTTCAAATTGCCTACTCATTGTCTCACTCATAGACAAAATTGTATTTTGCACCTCATGTGCAAACTGGTTCAAATTTCTATCCAACTTTTCCTCGAAGGAAGTATTCACTTCCCAATTTTCATTCATATTTCTGTTTTAATTTTCAGTATCAATTTCATTGGAGGGAGATACACCTCCACAAACACTTTCTAGGGAATTGCTTCTGCTTCTTTCATCCATTTTGTTTTCACCACCAATACCTGGTTAACAAGTAAATATACAAAACTTTTCTAATTTAATTTAATTTAAACAAATGTGTTTTTAATTTATTTTTCAGATCCCACTTTTGATGCCATTTGCTACGACTGTTTGTTACGGTTCTTTCAGTCATAACATATTATGGGTTCGCCTGGTATTTGCTAGAAGTGAAATGAATGTAGCATTTTGATTGTGGTGTAAGTATTGATATTTCTGTACAATACAAGGCTAGAATGACAGAGGAGATTATGGAGAAGAACGAAGAAATGTGTGCTATTTATGTCGTAAATAAATACAGAATAAATTATGTTTTATTTTTTATTGTGTTCTCTTATTTCCTTTTTCTAATACTCACGTGATCACAATTACATTGACATACACAATAATAATTTTACTTCATGATCATAAATTTGCTATACAACATAAGCCAAACAAGATTGTTTTGTAATGCACAAATTTTCATGTATATTTTAAATACTTCTATAAACTAAATTTGATATAATGAATATTATGTTTTTATAACATCAAAGTAAAATTATATTGGTGGATTGTACTAACCCTATTTATAGAAAATCTCTTAGATAAAGCATTTAAATGAAATATGTGTAATCCCGAATTTTTAAACAAATCTGAAATTTGTATAAATCAAAATCTGGGCAAATCCGAAATTTGTATAAATCAAAATCTGAGCAAATCCGAATTTTGGACAAATCCAAAATTCGGATAACTTTAAATCAGGATTAGTCTGAATTTTGTATAAATCAAAATCCGGACAGATCCGAATTTTGGTATTGTAATAACAACACTTTTAGAGATGGTTCTTAAATGAATAAAATTTGTCATGACTGATAAAAATTTGGATTTAGAATTTTGATCCGAAAGGAGACAGACGGTTGTGACTTCAATGATGTCATTCCTTCGTCTGCAAGGACGGGGGGCCTTATTTATACTCTCTATACCCTTGGAGAACCTCGGATGTTTACACAAACATAAATAACGGGGACACCAAAGGTTCTCCGATACGGGTTAGAAACGAGAACGCTACCACCTCGAACTCAGGAACCTAATGTACTGTGAACAATGGCTCCATTACAAACCTAGCGGAACACGTTACCGGAGGCAATATTTGATTAAAATACACTGTAAACAAGTAAGGCAAAATAAAATATTGCCATCTAATAATTCATAATTATCTAACAGTTCCTCGAAACATACTGACGAGTCGAAATAATCATCAAAATGGATGAAACGAGTGTCGGTCGATCTCATTTAAAGCCGACATGTGCTTTCAACGAGGGACCGGCTCAAGGCAAAGTAATCATGGGAAACAAGGTACATGTACTCAACATTTTAAATAATTGTACTAAACATTTAGATAAAATAAAATTGTGAGAGACTGGCATAGCAATATTTATTGTAAAAATGAACGTCTAGAGTCGTTGTTGATTTGTTAAGAAAATTGTATCAGTTAAATTCATCACTTAGCAAAATAATTTAAATGAATAAAACCGCGTTTAAGCAAGGATTGTTTCGGTCCTAATAATTTCACAACATCAATGTGGTCCATAAATACCTGCCCTGAGACTTCGCCAAAAAATCAACATCAACAACTAACAATATTTTTAATTTATGGCATTGAAAAAGAGAGTTGTTTTTTGGTGCGGATGAGGAAAAAGGCATTTGCTATTTTGCAGATACGCAAATTCTTATCACAAAAATAAAGCTAACCAAAACATTATTTCTATATTATAATTGCTAATTCAAATTTAAAGCATGAAGCGAAAATAAAAGGTATTAAACTAAAATATATAATTACTTTTAAGTAGTATTGATGCCAGAATAGACTTTTCGTGGAGGTATATATATATATATATATATATATATATATATATATATATATATATATATATATATATATATATATATATCTTGGGTATCCATATCTAATAATTATCCGTTTTTTATGAGTGTGCTATTGAACTATCAGATGCAGAAGGAAGACTTAGAAATGGAATAATGATGTTTAGCATTGTTACGTGTGTTACACTGAAAATATGTATATGCATTCTGAAAATGTGAAATGAAAGTATTCCTTTATCAAGTATATCAAATTTATAAAGAACTATTTACAAATGCAAAGATGTAATTTAGAATGTACATATTACACACATGGACAATATAAAATATAATAATTCCGAAAAGACTATAGCGCATATACTAATAGAAAATACATGCATGCACATAATTATCTCGGTAATCTCCGTCCACAGGCACGTCTGTCTAAGAGCTATGATGCATTACATATCTATCAATTCTTATATCACCTGAACCCATGTCATGTGCTACATACATATCTCATGACATCTGCCTTCACATGGAAGGATGTTAAAATATCGGTAGAGGCTTGCTGCATCATAGAAAACTTTCTACAGAGAACCAAGTGTACTTGTAGACATTGGACCAACGGTCAATGGTAGTACCTTATGCCGTGATTTACTGTTGTAGGCGTGGCCTGGCACAAATGTCATGTACTGGAGCCATATGGGTCCTCAATGAGTGATCCGTCTCTTTTTTCCTTGACACTTCTGGAACTAAACTTGTACGGGGATGTTAACGAAATGTCAGTCTCAGTCATTTATTCCTTGGTACGGCCCCTTGGCCGTTCTTATGGTCACTGACACCGACCACACAACTACTTTTCACGCACACGGTGAGACAGTCAACCCACAACCAAACAACCTCAGACAGTATCTACATCAAAGGAAAGACGATATTGATCGGCGTGACAGGAGGTCATTATCTGGGCAAAAATGTCATGAACTCAATCCAGTTTTAAGTGACATCAGCCAACCCAAATTATGAGTCGGGTTTCATCGGAAGAGGGAGGGGGTCAAGCAACGTTCCTTCCACCCCCATCAATCTCACCGTTGCTTTGCCCACCTGGAAAAAGCAATTGTTCTAAGTAAATCATGTTTCTGGGTGAATAAATAGGTCTTTTTCAGCATACTACTTTAAAAACCTCCGACCTCATCGCCATTCGAACCTACTCGTTTATCCATTGCTATGCTTAAAACTAATAACTCCTGGTGGCAACAAGGAGAATCAATTGCCCTTGTCTATATTAATTTGGAGAGAAAAGAAGGTGTTCGTGATTTCGAAAAGAAGGAAGCAGGAGGTCGTAAGTTTAAATTCTTAATGTTTATGTGAGGAGGCAATAGTTCCGGAAATAGATAATTTACTCTCTACCTACCTACATACACACACACGGATAGATATATATAGATATATAGATCGATAGATAGATATATCGATAGATAGATAGATAGATAGATAGATAGATATACAGACATACAGACAGACAGACAGATAGATAGATAGATAGATAGATAGATAAATAGATAGACGCAGACAGAAGCAGAAGCAGACAGACAGAAATCTAACTTCCTCTGCAGATGTTGATATCAGTCTGAAGGAGACCATTACATCCTCCTTACCTGTATCCCAGCCAACTTTATTATTCTACAAACGCCTGAATACATTCCCTCTTTTTGCCCCAGCAAAGCCTTGTTAATGTCCAATTTGATTGAATTCCGAATTCCAATGTCATGAGTGAAGATGTATCAGCGACCCCATAGGGGTGGTTTTCTGTTTGCCTATGCTATTACTATAATCGCGAATTTTATCAGCCAATCAGATGAAGTGTTATATATTTCCATTAGGGAGACTGATTAGTATGGCTGAAGAGAACAAATGTGTTCCGAACCATTTGATTCACTGTCAGGATTTTGAAAGCTGTATTTCCGTTGTCTAATTTTAGTGGCAGGAGATAGTTTTATAAAATTGGTCACTGTCAAAATATGTATGATGTGAGACTACGATATGACTTTCAGACAGTTTTTTTAAAAATAATAATAGAAATCGATAAATTTGTTAATCAGGTGTTTCCGGCTTGTGTTGTTCTTAAAATGGATGTGAGGAAAGCACTTACCGTAGTTATCTGAAAGTATGTAGACAGTGAAATACAAATACTCGACTAGGAAGAAGAACTTTCCGGTGACCTAAGTGGTTACAGCGTCGGCCTAAGATACGGGAGGTCACGGGTTTAAGCCTCGACCAAGTCATATCAAAGAATTGTAAAAATGGTACTAACCGCTGTTTTGCTTGGCTCCCAGTATTAAGAGGTTAGTGATAAGACTGGTCGCATGGTGTCATGATAATGTGATGGGGCTTTTTGCTCCATTTATGCAGCATTATGTCCCAGTGCCAGACATCACTTTAAAGTGACACACTACAGACAACGCAGCGGTATGACTAAAATGGATAAAGATACATTAAAACTTCGACAAATAGATAGAGGAGCTATGCACCCACAGCAGTAGACATGTGGGTTCAGAGCGAATACAATATCTCAAAAACATCATGGATTGAAACTATCTCGATTTGATCAAACTGTTTAGTATACAGTGTTTGCAGAATAATCACCTCAAAAATTGGCGTGTTTGCACCGTGGGCATCACATGATGTCTAAACTGACCTTCGGACGTGAAAAATGGATTTATAAGGTTTGGATTCAAGTGCATAAATTTGTTTTGATATGAACATTTCGAGTCAAGTGAATAATAGTCTTATTAATTGTTTCATTACAGCTATCCAAAAATATGGACATTTTGACCTCACTTGCGTATTTTATTTTCTATGAATTGTTTATACTAGGTAGGTGAATGTGGCATTCAATGTGTGCATGAAAATTGTCTCATGAACCCTCAAAGCGCACCAGAACATGACCCCTAAGCGGTCGCTGTTGTTACGTATATTTGATTTAATTTATGAGTAATTTTTTTAATTGCTGGTAAGTTCTTTAAAATAAATATTTTTTAATTTCATTATATTTCAAAATAATGTAATTTTGTTTACTAGGACTTTGATATTTTCCAGATATGTTTTGGACTTAGAGATAATAGTAAACACGAACTTTGTATCTTATGCTGACGTAGTTCCCGACATTAATTCAGAAATCACCGAGACAAGTAAACAACTTTTTATCTTTATATTCTTCTTGGAACAAAGTGATTGGTTTTTGTCAAGGCCGTACTGGAACTACGTGATTTTAGGCGTAAATACGTCACGAAAATTCTGCAGAGTTGACCCTCATCTGGGAATCATTTTTGCCTTTCAAGTTACTGTACAACAATTGTTTTTAGAGATATTTCTCCTTTGACGTTTCTTCGTTACACTGGAAAGTGTGCTTGTGACCAGTTTGGGAATTACATTTTAATTTTAATTCGAATTATTTGGATTCTAAAAGATTAATTTTTCCCCAGGAAATATTTGAGTGCTCATACAGAATTATTGGACAAAAAGACATTTATTTTAATTGTATTCTGAAATTCAAATACCTGAATATTATTGACAGCGGAATAAAAAAGAACTGTGGACGATACAACACCATACTGATTACAGTATACGCCATCGCCTTCGTCGGGACTTGAACTTGAATTCATTAGAACGTTTTATTATTAGGACTTCTAAAATTTAATTCTTGGATTATTCTTGGATTATATTTGGATTTGATTATTAAAACCGTAAGTTCTTATTATTTTTTCCATTTTTACAGTGTTTTCTCCAGGTATAAAATGATTTGTTGAATTTTTTCAAACATTGTTGTGTTCACTCTTTCTTTTGTTACTGTTTATTCGATCTTAAACACAGTAACATAAGACTATCAAATCTTAAAGTATGACGGTGGAATTACATATAACAATAGTTAATGGAAGTGAATATGTTTCTTATTATAGCTCCCTCTTTCGAAAACATGTACAATTTATGTAATACCTCTTGTATATGGAGTGCCCTTCACACTCTCCACAATCAATAGTCTTTAAATCAACAACTACGCTTGCAAACATTGTGTATGTTGTTGTTGGGTGGGAGGACGATAGTTTATTCTGCTAACTGACCTGTCCATTATTGAAAATAGAACTCTGAATATCAACGATTTGAGTACATCTTTGAACAGGTCGATATCGGTAATGGGGCCTACTTTTGAGAAGTAGATATGTCATGAAACCAGATATTCGGGAGAATTTTTACACCTAGCTTCCACTAGTAAGACACACAAAATAATGCAAATGTATTAAAGATATCCAAAACAGAAAACAGAATATATGTGTCTACTGAACTATACATATAGTTTGTATTGTATGAGGCATTATTTACAGAGGTGCGGATTTTACGAATCTACACTCTCAACATAAGTAACAGAAAATAATGAAAGACAATAAGCTTTGTAACATTTAACAAATTCATTTATTTCCCTAGACTACAAAATGAAAATGAGAAAATACGATGTACGGTATTGCGAATTAAATCCCAAAAATAACCCAAGAATTACAGACAAAAGTCATTGTAATTTAAAGACATGAATACAATTCAGTAACAGTCCAAAAAAAACCCAGAACTGAAGTAGATGACGTGTCTATTGTATCTATTAAACTGTTTGTGAGTCAACATTTTTTAGTTGAATCATATAAATATAATTCCAACTTAGAATATGCAATAAATTCCAGTGAATATCTCCATCCAACAATTTTATCGAAGCTCTTTTCTATTTCTAAAGAAAATAATCACTTCAATTCAATAATTTGAACAGCGAGGAGCCCAGCCCAAACAATTGTTCAGAACATATAATATAATTTAAAAATGCTAGATGTTAAAGCACGGATAACCATGTCCTCACACCCACAATAGTATATATTTTTCTACTTGACCTCAGGCCACAATTATAATTTTCTAAAACAAATCATTACCGAAAGGAAACTGTAAGGATACAAATTTATGTTGATCTATGAAGAATACATTAATTTGGGCCAGTGTGCAATTAACTAGATTTACGGGGACAGATGCTTGTTAAATCGTTATACGGCTATTATTTATAATATCTGTGTCAAGAGAGGAAGCGAATCTTAATTAATCCTTCGTTTATTTAGCCGTCCGACACACTAGAAAGGGAAGGTTAACTTCGATTTGATATCGGAACTTGCAGACGCTGAACTTCTCCAGATCTGTTGTTTGGAATTATATAAGTCAGGCTGACCACAATTTTAGCGCCTTTTTATAAAAGGCGGTAAATATGTTTAATCCTGATTGGTTACACTAGATAAGGGTCGTGGTTCCCACACGAAATTTCTTGGGGTTAAATTGCCCTTATCGAAATAGTCTAGTCATTTTGCATCTTTCCTGCAAGAGTGAAACTTTAAGGGACTCCGAAATTGAATTTGGAAGAAATTCTCTCGTAAAACAATGGTCAAAGGGACCGGATGTCTGGAAAGTCAACCGACACAATTTCGACAGTAGAAGCGAACAAAACTTCAAAGCACAAGGTATTTGCATCAGTCTCATGTAGTTCGCTGATACCAATATAATAATTTACTTGAATTTATTTATTTATATTTGCATGAATTTATTTGTTTAAATCCATAGATCAATAAACTTTATATGAGTAAAACTGTGTTTAGTTTATCTATCTGAATCAGTACAATGATTTTCTTTATATACGTTTGACGAATTGTCTGAATTTGTCCTCTTGATTGGTATAGGAACCTAAGAATTTCATGCATTGTCTTAGTTGATATGAGTTACGAGAATCACCGATCATACATGATTCCACGTATGATAAAGACTTGAATGTGTGTATTCGCTGAAACAATTAACTTAGTTAAGTCATATGATGAATTTTATTCATTCATTTGTGAAATAGAGACGAGAACGGAATTGTTATGTCTCCTGTGATGTTAATGTGAGTCAGGAGGGAATAGCCATTAGGAAGTACATTCATCTTATGAAACTATGTTCATGGTCTGCCATGTCTAGCTTGATCAGGTAGCCTTTGGTACCTATTTGAATTCCGATAGAAAGATATTTGACATAACAAGAGGGAAGTAATGATCTGTTCCAGGTAGGACAACTGACAGAAGAGTTAGGTTGTTTCTCTGTTTATTTTGACAGGGTACATAGCTCCACGGACGTATCAAAAGAAGTATCCACTGACGGATTCACGTACTTAATTATCCACGTATATAAGTGTTTACGTATCAACCTGCCCACACAAAGTTTGAGGGCCAAAAAGAAGCGAGACTGTAGGGAGGTCAGAAAAGGCAAAAAGCGAAACTACCTAAAGGAACCATTATAGTGAAGTTGGAGTGGACCGGAATAAGCAAGTTATGAAGTTGTACGCGGCAATCGACTTCGATCGTTCACTCGATTGTATGATGAACAAATTATATCATTTAAACAGATCTGCTATTTAGATTAATATATTTTGTTTCTTTGGTAGTTTATTCCAAAAAGAAGTGTATCTTTCTAATGTAATGTAATTATCCCAGTCGTTTATGTAATTGAGTAAATATTTTGTTTTTCCATGTATGTGGGCTCGTGCCATTCTGTTCTATAAATCTGCTTAGAACTCTATTTATAACATCTATAATTTCACACTTTATTTTAATATTTACTCGATCAGTTCAACAGTACCGAGGGCGATCAGCCTGTAGATAACGACAGCCAAATAAAGCGGACAATATGTAAGAAGGTACAACATCACAACACCACCATCATTAACACCGCTACAGAAAATAATCTTCGAGAATGATCATGATGTTTACAACCTGGATAATGTATAATTCACTTAGGGAACTCCAACTGTTACCAAACAAAACCCATATTTACCTGAGCCAACGTGCGAACATGAGAAAGATTGACATTAGTTTTCTGTTGCCGTTCAAGGGGTTTAGTGGGTCTTTTTCAAGTAATTATTTTATCCGCAATGTATAGCTTTTCATGTGCTGAAAAATCTCGTAACAGCCACAAAACCACAAATTATCTAAAAGACAGTATTGGACCATATTCTCGCGGGAACGGGAATTTGTGATGAAAACGTTTTATATGCTGCCCAAGAATGTTTACCAGGCTGCTCAAACCAGAATACACCAGTGTGATCATATCAATGTAGGGTGGTTCATTCATTCTTGGAAACAATGAAGAGAATTGTATACAGAATGCGAATGGTTTCGTAGAATTTGTAGTATTTAAAGACTCTTATCTCATGCCGAAATCTCAGCATACACTTCATGCTATCAGCTAGACTTTTTTGAGAATCTGATAGGTGTTATAGCTCTATGGTCTTAAACTAAGTAATAGAAACGGCGAAACCACAAAACGTTGTAAAATTCAAGAAATAATTTATTTCTTATTTCACTGCAACACACAGATTGAAAATGTCAAATCAAATTACAGAATTGCGAATTCAATCCCATTATATCATAAAAGATCTATCACGGAGCCAAGTATATTGTCCTGAAGGACTCACGGTACTAATTCCACTCCAATGGTAAACATATGGAAACACTATCATATTCAAAATTCAATAACTTAAAATTTATGGGTGCTGATAATGACACCTATAATTTTTCGTGCACATCTAACCTTGGTGCAAGCTTATGTGTGGAGAACACCATATGACCCGCGGCAATTTGTTTACATACATGTGCATGAAACACGTGTTATTGATTCTGCACCAAATGAATCAGGTGCTACTTTCAGTATTGAGTACTCCTGAGTCAAGCCTGTAAAAATGCTAAAGTTGCATCAGTAGAAATTTGTCAATATTTTTTTTACATTACATATAGGATAAGCTCTCAAAAGATATTTTTCCTAAAATTTTAATTTTCATTATTAACCAATTATGGACCACCAAACCTGTAAATACTCTATCATTTCTTCACCCATTTCTAGACTGGTTCACAGTTCTTCCGTATAATTAGTACCGTGTGTCCTATAACCAGATTTAATTTTTTTTGAAAAAGTTGTATTTTACTCCTTGATATTAGAGCATAATTGTAAGAAAGAATTGGCCATGCTTGTGCATGGATAATAGTGCAATAGCATTTTATGTGATATAAATATCTGTAGTTAAATTGCATCCGCATTACATGTTGCTGTGTTGTATTGTACTTATTAATGGCTTATTCTTGTTATTAAAATAATTGTTTTCTGCCTTTGTATCTTCATGTTATCTTTCTATGGCATGCATGCTACACAAAAGAAACACAAACATGCTGACATCAGCAAGTATGACATCACAGGGTATCAAATTACATGACACATTGTATTTTCATCTCTCACTGGCTATAAGACAAGTTTTAAATGTTTTAAATTTCAAAATTGCATTTCTTTTCTTGCTGACTCTCACAGAAATAACACACAGTGCATCCCTATTCACATCAATCAAACAAAACAAATAAGTGTGCCACATGACAGGTCAAAATGATACGAGGCCATTGCCCTTTTGTGACTAAAACAAATAAACACACCCATGAAGCATCAAGAGATGCTGATATTCCAAACTTATTTAAACTATCATCACATGTGATTCATGACCCCCAAATGTTAATAAAAAGGTATAAAAGCCAAGGAAGAGTTCCATAAGCTGTATTATACTGAATAATTAAATAACATAGTGCTTCTTTTTAGTATAAAACTATGGGGAAGGGTGAATAAGCAAAGAATAGACAGAGTAATTTCTTCAAGCCTGGTAATGTTCCCCACAACAAAGGGGGTGGGGGGGGGGAATGTGTATCAACCCAAATAACACATCAACATGAGGTATGTTACATAAGGACATCAAGAGACAAATTTGAAAAAGCTATCCAAAGTTCCTATAATGCTGACATTGATGTTGGAGACAGAAAGTGTATGCACAAACTGTTATGACTCAAGCTATTAAGTATGCTGGAGGTGGAGAAAATGTGTGAAAAACTTTGCTATGCCAAGACAAGTTCATGTCTCTATGCAATATGCAGACACTGATAAAAATTGTCACTGAATACACTACTTGTTAAATTTAAGTAATAGAACTGAATTGCATATTGAAGTTGTCTAATACATAAACATATACCTACATTTACCCAAAGCTCATAAAAAGTTAAGAAAAAGTCTAAAAATCATTACTGTGGCTGCTTTCCACTATAAGCAGTGTTAAATTACTTACTTTTTAATATAAAGCTGAAAAAATGCATACATTATTGAACAAAAGAGAAACAAAGCAAACATTGCAATCACTCAATTACAGTCAAAGGGGAGGTAATACACCTTGATTTGGCAAACCAAATAGCAAGCTCTAATTTACAGCAAAATGATTCCTTACTATTACTTGATGGTAAGAACAGAGCAATGTAGGTTTTATAAATAGCTTTTGTTTCAAATATGAAACCATATTTCTGACATGAAGCTTGTTTTCATTTATTCACAACAACATATATGGTGAACAAAACACATATCGCTTAGTGTACGCAGTAATCAAATGCTGAGATTTGGAATAATGTGTTCTGAGACCACAAGTTGCAACACCCTGAGTATGAAGGTTTTCTATCATGGGACTTGGTACATGAAGAAAAAAGAGATCTGGTTTGGTGGGAGAGAGCAGTATGTTCACCATGCAGTTATACATCAAGAATGTTTCAACTGTATGAAGAGAGGTTGGGGAAGAAAAACTACCTGTGTAAAGAATGCAATACAGATAGGACTTTTGCAGAGTTATATTTGGAATGAAGGGTTGAAAACTATTATTTTAAGTGAAAATATCCCTCCCTGCTCCCTCAACGAAAGGAATGCAGAAAAGTTCCAATACTGTTTACCCAAAAATGTAATGTACCAATATGAGAAACATGCTGAACATAGAATAGGTATCAAGGAGTTTAATTCTAGGATAAGAAATAAGACCGGTATAATTGATATTCAATGTGACTCGACATATGATAATTCAATTTACAGGTTGAGGCAATGCAGCATGTGCAGTTTTGTGCACAGTCCTTATTTTTACAATGTTCTCTGCTTTGATCTGCTGAGTGTGTCTCTAAAGTTAAATGATCAGTACTGATACATAAGTGATTGTGACATAAGTGGCTTACATATAAAATCTCCCCCACCCCCACCCCCTTTTGGAGAATTGTTGCATGTGTTAAATGGTATTTAACCATATAGGCCAATCTATGGGTACCATCATATGAAATTCTGCCATCAGGCCATACTATGCTCTTTTCCCTATGGCCTGAGCTATCTACTTCCACTCTCCATTGTATAAAACCATCCCCATCTGTCTTTTGTATAGAATTTTTCTCCAAAATCACATTCAAACCATGATAAAAAGACTCCATTATGATTGTCATATGTAAAAACCACCAAATTGATACCCTGTATGCACGTGGTAACCATGGAAACAACAAACTCCTATTATGGTATAGGTCGCATATAGGACTCACGGTACTAATTCCACTCCAATGGTAAACATATGGAAACACTATCATATTCAAAATTCAATAACTTAAAATTTATGGGTGCTGATAATGACACCTATAATTTTTCGTGCACATCTAACCTTGGTGCAAGCTTATGTGTGGAGAACACCATATGACCCGCGGCAATTTGGTTACATACATGTGCATGAAACACGTGTTACACTGGACAACAAATTTTTACAAAAGTCATGTTACTGAAATAAAATTAGTCAATTCTTATCAATTTTTATGTGCTGAACACGAATATGACAGTCAAATTGCAAAATTGGCTCTAGTTTTTTTGTAATCTGCAAGAAATTAATGTTTACATAACGAAATGCATTCCAATAGTAAAAGGTCAACTGTAATAGCCTACCTATAAAAAATCAAGTCATTGACTACATCTTAGATTTCTTCGCCTGTCTCTTGTACAGCTGTTCGGGAGCATCTCTGAGGAGTGTCCAGCAGTAGTCAGCCAGCATTGTAGTGGACCATTTTCCCTGGTATCTTTGTTCCATTGTTGCGATATCTTGATGAAAACGTTCGCCGTGTTCATCACTAACAATACCACAGTTGCTAGGAAAGAAATCCAAATGGGAATGAAGGAAGTGAATCTTTAGAGACATATTGCAGCAAAGTTTCTTATACTTCATCAACATGTCTTCTACTAGTTCCTTATAGTTTTCTGCCCTAACATTTCCGAGGAAGTTTGTAGAAACTAGGCGAAAAGCATTCCATGCTTGTTTCGCGTCACCTTCCAGCAAGTTGTTGAACTGGTCATCTTTGAAAAGCTCTCGAATCTGAGGACCCACAAAAACTCCCTCTTTAATCTTTGCTTGGCTGAGTCGAGGGAATTTTTCATGCAGGTATCGGAATGCTGGCAAAGTCCGGTCAATGGCTTTCACGAAGTTCTTCATCAAACCTAGTTTGATGTGAAGGGGTGGTAGCAAGATTTTCTGAGCCTCAACCAGAGCTGGGTGTTGGATATTCTTCTCTCCAATGGCTACATTCTGCCTGTGAGTCCATTCCTTCCTCATGTAGTGCATTTCCCTTGCTCGGCTATCCCACTCGCATAAGAAACACATGTATTTTGTATATCCTTGCTGCAGTCCCATTAAAAGGGCAACTACCTTCAAATCACCACAGAGGTGCCAGCTGTACTTGTTATACTCAATGGAATTCAGTAGCTGCCTTAAGTTATCGTATGTCTCTTTCATGTGGACAGCATACGCTACTGGAATAGATGGAAGAATGTTTCCATTGTGCAAAAGCACAGCCTTGAGACTCAGTTTCGAAGAGTCCACAAATAGTCTCCATTCTTGTGGGTCATGAGTGATTTTTAAAGCATTCATGAGGCCCTCAATATCGGAACAGAATATCAGATTACTTTCCTTTCTGAAGAAAGGCTCCAATTGCTGGTGGCGCTTTCGATATGCAGTAATTGTGACATCTTCTTCTAGAAGATTCCATTGTTGGAGTCTTGATCCTAGCAATTCTGCCTTGTTCTTTGATAAGTCCAAATCACGAATCAGGTCATTTAGTTCTTCCTGTGTTATTCTGTGTGGGGTTGATGATGCACCACAGTGAAAATCTGGATCACTGCATGCTGATGGACCAGGAGAAGAACAGGTCGACTCACCTTTGTCTTCGTCAGATGAATCAAGAGAATATTCTGCTGGAGGTTCTGGAATAGGAAGTCCCTCACCATGTGGAACTGGTCTCAATGCAGACGGAATGTTTGGGTAGACTATTCTCGACTTCTTTCGCTTCGTTATTCCGCCGGAAAGAGGAGAAACCAAGCAGAAGTAACAGTCATTTAGGTGGTTGCTTGGCTCTCTCCACACCATTGGGACTGCAAACGGCATTGATGACCTTTTGCAATTCAACCACTGTGAAAGCTGTGTTGTACATGTAGCACAGCATATATGCGGAGCCCAAGGCTTGTCTTGGTCACCAACCTTGCATCCGAAGTAAAGATGATATGCCTTCTTCACTTGAGAATTGATACTTTTCTTCTGGTTGGCAAATGTCACTTCCCCACAAATATAGCAAAAATTGTCCGCGGTATTAACACACTTTCGAGGCATTACTGTTCTTTATTGTACGTAAATGGATAAAATAATAAGTTTTATGTAACAGTAGCTTGAACTGTCTCGCACAACGTCTAAAATATTTTAAATGCTGAACCTATCTGATTGGGCTTTATATAGTACACTGCTTACGTCAGCTTCAGCAGCCGCCTGGCATTAGTATAATAGGCCTACACATGTATAGTACACTGCTGACGTCAACTTACTTCAGCAGCCGCATGGCATTAGTATTGCATTGCATCAGAAAATGATGCAATCAACTGTGGATGATGTGAGCATGATGGTATTATGCAATGTTACATCATTATTCCGGATGTTGCTGCAGTCCTACTGGAGAAATTTACACAGTGAAACATAGAAAATGAGGTATATGAATATCTTCAAAACGAGAGCCAATACAAATTTTTCAAGGTTATATTCGTGTTCGGCACACCAAAATACTACAGATTAGGGCCTTTTCAAGTCAGTAATGATTTCACTGTTGACCAGTGTTATTGATTCTGCACCAAATGAATCAGGTGCTACTTTCAGTATTGAGTACTCCTGAGTCAAGCCTGTAAAAATGCTAAAGTTGCATCAGTAGAAATTTGTCAATATTTTTTTTACATTACATATAGGATAAGCTCTCAAAAGATATTTTTCCTAAAATTTTAATTTTCATTATTAACCAATTATGGACCACCAAACCTGTAAATACTCTATCATTTCTTAACCCATTTCTAGACTGGTTCACAGTTCTTCCGTATAATTAGTACCGTGTGTCCTGAATGGATCTCAATATTACATGTGGTATTGTGCCAGTCCTATTAACTAAGCTGGTGTGCTAATAATCTTTTTGTATTAGAGTAGTGTAATCCAAAGTGTCTTTGAATGAATGCTTACTGATTCCAAATAGTGTCTTAATACAAAATGTCAGACTACAGTTTGTAATTCCTATAAAAACGTTTAATTAAATAATTCCTTTCAAACTATATCTGAACACAACTAATAAGTAATAAGTATTTTAGAGCTGAATCTTAGAATAAATGAGTTTTGTTTATTTCAGACATATATACAAACTGTTACATGACTTATGAGAAAACAGAATACTCTGAATTGAGCTCAATTATAATAGAAGTTTCATCAATTTAGTAAACAAGGTCTGGTTTCTTTACCTAAATGTTAGCAAATTACATGAAAACTCAGAGGGACCGTCAATTTACAAGAGAAAAAACAACGTCCTGCACTCATATCCAAACAAAACTCTGTTTACAAATTGTCATTATCTTGCAGATAAATCTGCAAGAATGGACAAAAGTTAACTATATATAACGTTCTTTACAAATGACTCTTACAATATTCAGCATGGACAAAAGTGAAACACAATATAAATATGCATACTCGAATCTGCTAAAATGAGTATTCACAATTCATAGCACATCTAACGCATTAAGTCTGCCTAAAGGCATTTTCTGTGTGACTAATATTTGAGAAGAACATTTTTGATTCACAAGGAGAATACGCTGTTATCCATCCATTACGTGAAACTATAGGTATCTGTAATATGGATTGGTTTAAATATTGTAGTTGTTCCTTTGGTTTAAATGCCAATTGTGACAACACATGATAGGCTACATGTGAAGCATTTCGAATCTCTATCATGAATCAGTACATAGTTGAGGAATGTTACGTTACGACACGAACAGGCATTGACTGTACATTGAATGCACATTGTACCTTCTCCCGTGGAACCTCGGAAGGGGTACAATAAGAAAATTAAACACACACACACACACGCTTTTAAAACAAGTCTTTTCTTTGCCAAGGCAAGGTTTGAGTGAATTCTGCTAAATCGTATAGTACTGAAGCTATAAAATATCTTCCCATATAAGTATAGTTTTCCTGACCTTTCTAGGTCTGTAGTGTAAGGTCTCTTGACGCTCAACCCCAGAGTTCACGATAGAGCTGATCATGGAAAGTATACGTCTAGTGTAAACCCATTCATTGTTATATACGATTCCAGAGAATTGTCCTGATACTTCGCAGTGTACTCTTTTAAGGGTGTGAGTAGTGAACGGGGTGCCGGCCAAAGTCTTACATACTCATTCAATTTGAACTAAATAATACTGCTTATATATGTTTGCAACTTTAGCCTGGACATATAAATCTTTGATATTTTAGTCAAGTAAGTGCAAAGTCGATGGATCAGCTTATAAACGACAGTTTCACATATCAATGATGTAAATTGTGCACGAAGCAGAGATTTCTCTGTACTAAACATAGTACTCAACTACGTAAATAAGATCAGCCCTCAATAATGTTTAGCGTCTTAAAGCCGATCGAACAGGTAAACATTTGCTTTTATTGGCATTTACCTGACCCTTCGGCGAGAGAGTATATTGACGTGTAGGTCATTTAGAGTCCATATTATTGCATAAACTATTTAAGGTGACCTGGCTATTTTCCTTGTGTATTACTTGTATGTGAAAACGTCAATCGATTCGGGGTAGGATTGATAGATGAACGCGAAACACAGATTTCTGTTCTTGGCCAGAGAGGGTAGAATACTACATACACGTCAAGGTATTTTTATTTTGAAATTTACTTTGGTAATGACAGTTAATAGATCTAGTTTGCAGTCTACCTCATGACTGACATATCAAGTCTAACATTCTTTGCGATCCAGCAGTTTGTCCAGAATTGTTATTTTATCTTAACTACTCTACTTTCAAATATAAACTGATTTGAGGGGACTGTCTGACAAGGCTAAAACACACTTTGCTACATTCAAATTCAAACGCAAGTTGTCAAGACACTGATCCTCAAATATTTATCATAAGCAGTTCTTACTGTGTAAATAGTTAACTTTTTTAGCCTCTTTAAAAACCGGTGTAACTCTGCTTATACGTGATATAAATGAGGGATAAAGCAAACCAAATTTAAATTAATAAAATATCAGTTTATGTTTCGACTAGTTTGTACTAACTTACGTGTACTTATATGATTAACATATCAAAATTCAAAGACGTCTCCTGCTTGAGAAAGTTGGAACGACTTCCACAAGTTTAAACCATGTGCATAGATTCACTACCATTTGTTTCAAGACATGAATATAGTCATTCTTTGAGTTCAGTTTTCACTGACAATCGCTGCCATCATCACTTCCCAGGAAATATTGTTTTGCATGTTGAAAGAACGTTTTGAAAAATAATTACAAATAAGTTCAGTTATATGAGATAAATAATATAGACCGATTCATGGAAGTGGCATCGGGGAGCACGATGTGGACAATAGTAAAGGAAGATGAGGAAATGTACGTTAAAGAAATTGCACCCAGTATGGTTATGTGAATGAACACAGTGGCTGACCCTATGGGAAATTGTACAGTTTACACAATAGTGACACTCTTGGGTCCTCAATTAACATCCAGTATGATGCAAATTTAAATTAACATTGTGAATTCCCTAGGAGAACAGCGAAACAGAGGTGGCGCAATAGTTAGGAAATTCTGGGTTTGGTTGGCACAGATCTTCTAAAGCGAAGTATCGTCTTAGACAGGAATAACCCGTACATTGAAGGTAAGGCAGAATAGGTCACTAATTTCTAGAAGGTGTTACCCTAATACATTAACCAAGCAATAACAAGTTAATGGCAGTCTGAACAGCTCTTGTACAGACTTTGAACTGGCAAGAATTATATCCCTATAAAAGCTTTATGTTGTTAAAAATCAAGTGAAACTTGCTAGGAACAACTGCGGATGCAACGATTTTATCTCACATGCAGTAGGAATTGTCTATTCCTATAATCATATTGTCATATTCCACGTCATTTCGTGCAGTAACAAGTCAGGCCAATCGTCAAGGTAACCCAAATGCATAGTGTAAAGCGTATGTATTAGTATCGTTTCAAATGCTCTAGACGAAAAACAATTATAATATAGAAATGTCAAGGGAAGAAAATGGTTCAGTTCTTTGCGAGTGTTTGTATGTGTGCATAAAGTACATAAAACTAGTATTGCTATTATTCTGCATCACATTTTATAGTAACACATAGCGATTGAACACATGTTCGGTTAACATTACATGGCGTGGGTGCAGTTTAATATATTTTTACATCCGATCAAACCGGTTCCATCTGGTTCAAAGCAGTTCATTCCAGTTTATCTTAATTCAAAACCGGTTCAAAGTGGTTTAATCACAGCATGTTTACTTAACATCTTGTGTGCTTCTGAGTGATCCAAATAACCAATTGTAATTCTTGCGCAATATTCGCTTTACTGATTGTCTGTGAACGTGAGAGGTTTCCTCACATAGCCTGGTGGAACTTTTCCTTTTCCACAATCACAATCAAAGATTTCAACAGCCATTTTTCGAATCGATTGCACACTATGCATTGGGAGCAAAGGGTAATTCTGTCCGAATATGACAAATTTTTAGAGAGCTGGGGATACGATGGGCGGGTGCTGTAACATATAGATAGCTCTATGAAATGCGTAGTTTAAGTGTTAATTTATTCCTATGAATTAAACACGCCTCTGTTTAGAAACTATATATCCCACCTAACAGAATACTAGTAAGCCATGTACCATGTGCACCAAACAGGGAGCTAATGATTTGTATTTATTTATGCAATGTGATGCAATATAGACTCTTCATAAAATTTGTTTATTTCTTCATGTACTGTTCGAAAACAAATAATGCAAATGTCCAGTCACACAGGGGTTATTTCTGTATCAAGCAATTGTCCACTCTCAAATATATCCAAAAACTATAATGCCTAATAGTGGAATAAACATCTATAAGTTGAAACACTGCAAACAATATCATCGATATAGGTATTGGAACTTAAGTAAGTTATTCGAAGTCGACTATGTGACAACACGGTAATTTTCATGGTGTCTGATGATGCTGGCTGTGTTTTATATTGTATTGCGTTAGAAGTACAGTTGCCTTTCGAATTATATTTTGAATAGATCTGCATGTTACTGGTTATATAACTGGTCATTATTAATTTAACTACATATGGGACTATTTTAGTTCGCGCAATATATGAAAGTTGCAGCGCTTGCTGTATACGGTCGACATGGTTTGTATCACACATAAACACTGTAGATAAATCCCAAGGAAAGTCCATACATATCGTCAAGGTTTTAATCCAGTCTAAATTACTTTTCTCTCTCCCTCCACATTTATGATTAGTTTGTCCACTTTGCAAAGGATGAAAGCAGAAAGGATGAAAATGTCTACCATATTAAATTCAGATAGAAAACGGAAATAATAATACTTTTTTCATTATTTTCATGCGTCACTAATGCTTAATGTGTGGAAGTTGATCATTGATGTAGTATCATCTGCAGATGCTTGCGAGGTTGTATATATATATATATATATATATATATATATATATATATATATATATATATATATATATATATATGTATGTGTGTGTGTGTGTATTAATACGCAATCGGCGGTTCACAATTTGACATACCAATAGCTTCATACAAAAAGTGTTACTGCCATGTTATTTTAATGTATGTGATATGTATATATGTGTACGAATATATATATATATATATATATATATATATATATATATATATATATATATATATATATATATATATTTGTGTGTGTGTGTGTGTGTGTGTGTGTGTTAGGGATCGATATAAACTTAGAATTATCTTCTTTACAGGCATGTAAGTGCTTCTGCGTTCATGATGAACTGGACCATGACTTCAGTAAAACTGCTTTGCTTATGTACAATTTTATCTGAAATGATTGCATTTTCTACTGGAATTCATGAGAACGTTTCAGCTTTGTCTCCAGTAAGCAATGTCACAGGAACAGTGCTTTCCGAACGACCTTCCAATACAGGGGATGCAACTGAATCCATCTATTACATACTATCTCAAACTGCTCAGGTTCAAACCAATATGAAATCGTCAGCTTTAGAAACCAATTCAACTGAAAGGACAATCATGGCTAAGCAGGAGGTTTTGGTAAAACCAAGATTACAACCTGAACCGTCATCACTATTTCCCGTTTTGAGTACTATGCCACCAAACGTTTCAATGATACAAGAATCAACAAGGACGATTCAAAATGAGAATGAACCACATAACTACGTTTGCCCCCCAATGTGTGATTGTTGGTTACAAGAAATCCCCAGCCGCCACCTTAGTATCAGCTGTACGCTTCAACACATCCATGAGGTGACTAATTTCGACGTTTTCAACACAACTACATTAACCAGTACATTAACCCTTATATGCGATCCTCACAGATTGATCAAGAGTAAGTTGCATCCATATATGTTCAGAGGACTTCATTCTTGCATTGCCCTTATTATTTCAAATTGTCAATTTAATTATTTGCCGGAGAAAACGTTCTATGGCATGACAGCTCTGAGAGAACTTAAAATATATAATGCTGCAGATGTAACTTTCCACACGGCTGCATTTGAAACGATACCATTTCTCGAGGAATTATCGATTGTACACAGCGGAATGTCTTCTGCACCATCTCTGTGTCGTCTGCACAATCTGCGGTTGGTCAATTTCACTGATAACGATATCGGAGTATTAGATGAAACTGGTCTTTTATGCGATGCCCCTTTTAAAAACTTACAAGTAATTGAATTAAGCAACAATAATCTTCGGAAAATAGTTCTAAACATTTCTGATATTTCAGATAATCTTCTACATTTCTCTTCCAGTGATAACAAAATAGAACAGATCTTACAGCATTCCTTTAGCAGATTATATTTTTTGTCATCGCTGGACATAGGAAATAATCTCATAACATCATTATCTAGTTTCATATTCCAGGACGTCAATGGGTTAGAAGTCTTGAACTTAAACAAGAACAGACTGACAAACGTTTCTTCTGGACTACTGAGCCATCTCCAAAACTTAACTGTTCTCGATTTATCTGATTTATCACTAAATATGTCCCTTTTTGATGAGATAAGAAATCTGCACAATTTGCAAAAGCTTGTTCTGAAAAACAACTGTATCGAAAACATGGACATGTCGTCCATCAGCCCCTTTTCACGGATGAACTATTTGGATATTTCTGACAATAAAATCAGGACTTTAGCTGAGAATATATTTATGTCTCTACAAAATCTTAAAAAGCTACTTATTTCTGGAAATGTAATTGAAACATTAAGTAAGGAAGCGTTTAGTGGACTTACAAAAGTGTCTGTTCTGGCGTTGCAACATAATAAAATCCATACCTTACACAGAGAATGTCTTCAACCTCTTCTCGCACTGCGTGTTCTCAATCTTTCTTATAATGCCATTGAAAAGCTACCATCGTTTCGTGGACTCCAGAAACTGTTATATTTGGATCTGAGGAATAACAATATAAAGTTCCTAGATAATTCAAGATTGGCGGGTGCCAATGGCATTTTAGTAATCAACCTGAACAACAACAGCATTAAACCTATCCGAGTAAAAACGGTAACTAATTTTCGACATCTGGAGAATTTTGTCATTAAAAAGAATGAAATAAACGATGTTGAAAACGATGCATTCGGAGACACACCAATTATATATCTGAATTTACGAAACAATAATATATCCGACATAAATATTTTCCGACATAGTAATTTCGCAGGTCTTCGTACGCTTGATCTGAGTTACAATAATATTAAACTGTATATTTCCTCTCATTTCTTTATGTCATTTCAAGGGATTAGGGAATTATTCATTTCTAATAATAAAATTCAAGGAGTATATAGTCGTGCATTCGAATCTCTTCTTAATCTTTGGTATCTCGATCTTTCCTATAATGAGATAAGACACCTCGATGAAACTGCTCTGGAAACATCATCGGTATTTACGAACGTAAAACTAGAAGGAAACCCCTTCAATTGTGATTGTAAAATGCAATGGATGCAAAATTTGCCTTTTTATTCATTACGGTATTATAAACTTTATATAGATCTGCCTAGCATCACTTGCACATTATTCGATGGTACAAGTTATTCCTTGCTCGACAGGCATGCTACAGAAAACTTCCTTTGTCAGTACGAACGTGATTGTAACGTTTTGAAATGTTCGTGCTGTAACTCATATTCGTGTGCTTGTGTGCACATCTGTCCCAATAATTGTACGTGCTTTCACAGTGTTGATGGATCAGTTAACTTGATCCGATGTGAAGGAAAAGGGTTTAATGAAGTTCCAGAAGAAATACCTCCGGCATCAACCCATCTCTACCTGGATGGAAATAATATATCTGTATTGTCGATATATGATTTCCCAAAGATGTTACACCTCGAGTATCTTTCCATGAATGATTCAAATATACATGCGATACACGATTACACATTTGCGAAACTGTCACTAATGAAAACACTACATCTTGATGGAAACTCCATATCTACAATTTCCTCAAAAACTTTCTTTGGACTGAACAAATTACAACGATTAACACTTAGCAAAAACAGAATAACGTTTATAGAATCTGGATCTTTCAGTCAGGTTCCTGAGATATACTATCTGGATTTGTCCAAAAACTTGCTCGACCAAGTAGAAGGATCTGTGTTGTACGAAATATCTTTTGCATCATCGCTCAATCTTTCTGGTAATCCATGGACTTGTGATTGCGAATTTATAAAACATTTTGTCAATTTTATGTATTCCAACGTTAAAAGAATAAAAGATTTGTCTGCATTGACCTGCTCCACAAGTACTACTTCACCACCAAACACGACTATAAATCTGTCGGATACATTGCTGTTGGATTTGTGTCCAGTTATTACCGTGCGTCAAAGTAAGGAATTAACACATAACGTCACCTTGGTGTTGATGCTATCGACTTTACTTGGGGCTCTCATGATTGTAGTTATTATCGTCTTTGTCATCTTCAGGAACAGCGATTTTCTGAAAGTTTGGATTTACGTGAAGTTCGGCTGGCGAATTTGCAATAAGGAAGAGGACCAAACAGATGCATGCAAACCATATGATGCTTTTGTTTCCTACAGCAGTAAGGATGAAGACTATGTGGTGCATGAGTTAGTTCCAGTTCTGGAAAAGAATATGAATTACAGACTCTGCGTTCATTTTAGAGATTTTCCTGTCGGAGCAGCGATTGCAGACAACATTGTGTCTAGCGTTGAGTCCAGTAAGCGTGTAATAGTGGTATTATCAAATAATTTTGTCGAGAGTGAGTGGTGCCATTACGAATTTCATATTGCTCATCAAAAGCTACTAGCGGAAAAGAAAAATAGGATCATTATGATTCTTTTGGATAACATTGATAAGTCAAAACTGGTCCCTGAATTGAAAGATTATATACAGACAAATACGTACGTACACCAGAACGATGCTTGGTTTTGGGAAAAGATCAAATATGCTATGCCTTAAGTAAAAACAAAACATGGATTAAAGGATTGTACGTATGTCATTGTTTTTTATTATGTCATCTGCAATTATTAATATTATTATTAATGTTATTATTATTATTGTTATTATTATTATTATTATTATTATTATTATTATTATTGTTATTTCAAATAGAAAGATTATATTGATAAATCCACGTTGGCCACCGGTTTGAACTGTGACTGCCTCATAACAACGCGTGGTTTAGGAAAAATGTTTGATATACTGTGTCATGATTGAAAATTGAATCGTTTGTTTGTCTGAAAAATGTCTTTAATAATTCTTTAAAGGCCGCATACATCATAGTTTATGTTGTACTATTGATAAAGCATCGCACAAGCCACATTTGCTGAACAATAAATCTAAAACACCAGGGGACCTTCACGTCACACCGGTTGAGTATAATTCATTTCTGACAGTGCGCAAACATTCATGACGAAACGTTATCATCTCTTGTAAAAACTACATTAAATCCAAAAGCATAACTTGTAAAAACTACATATCTTACCTTTATTGGCGGTAAAAGAGCAAACTCGAGATCTTTCGCGCTGCCAATAACCAATTCAAGTAATGTGCCAAACAGTTGGGGCTATACTCCACCACATAGCCCACTATTTCGTTCAATAATCTGGAAGTTTTATGAATATATGGTTGTCCGATGTGTAATCGGATCGCTTTGACTATGTTGGTCCAATGTGAGGAGGTTTCAACATTGGCCATTACTGGAAAGTTCTGATCAATGAATGAAATACATCAAAGGCGTAATCTTGTATTGACATTTCACTGGCGGCACTTAGCGTTGGTTTATATACTATGATAGCGTTATGTGATTTTGTTCCAATTATAGTCTTGATTCTGCGGTTAAATTCGTCATTTATATGCTCCATTTATTATGAATCCAATGAAATGCTAAGGACATTACAGTCGGGAACCAGTTTGACGCGTTCATTCATTTTAATTTTTTACCACTAATGAGTGAATTGTGGGCGGGTAATCCACCAAATGGCTAAATAGTATAACCTCACAGTTGTGTCAGCGCGATTTCTAAGTTTCGATGGGATCTGGGAGCTTTTATCAGGGTAGGAAAACTAATATCAAATCTCGGCAGCATTGATGTCGCTTATATCTGGGCTGCTGGTGTGTTAACAGCAATTTTACTACCAATATTATGTTACGTGTTTAGGCTCGAATAAACAGCAATACAGAACGAGTGAAAATAACTAGCATTTTTAAATTTAAAACATAATTTATTTTTCATGGAAAATTGTGTAAAAATAAAAAAAAAGAAGAACTTACGGTTTCAAAAATCAAATCCAAATATAATCTAAGTATATTCCACGAATTAAATTGCAAAGTCCTAGTAATAAATGTTTAATAGTTTCAAGTTCGAATCCTGAAAGAAATTCTAAGATGGATGACGATGACGTATGCTGTAGTCAGCACTGTGCTTATCTACAGTTCCTTGTAGAAATACAACTAATGGCACTCCGGTGCTGGAATCCAAATTAAATTTGTAAGCAATCTCTTTTCAAAATTTATGTGTGAGCACTACTCAAAATATTTCCAGAGAATAAAGAATTAATCCTTTTGAAATCCAGCTGATCTGAATAATTATTATAGCTCAAATCTGGCTACAACAAATTGACTTGACATCAGTATGAAAAGCCCCAAACTGAGAAATCTCTATCAAAACAAAGATTATATTGTATCATAAGACACAGTTTCGAAATTAACCCCAGTTGCGAAATGAGAGAGGGGTTACATGATCATGTTTATATCACATACATAGAATATGACCATGATTAGACCATTGATTTTATTCCCAGAAATTATTTTTTGAAAAGAGATTACTTCTTAACCCACGTAGTCCCATCATGACCTTGACAACAACCAACCATATTAAAATAAAATATAACTTTGTTTACTAATTCTGAATCGCGGTCAGAATTTAAATCAACACCTGTTGTTTATAACCTAACAGTCAAGGTAAAAATTGTTTCTGAAAAAGTATAATATCTAGTGAATAAATTTACATTACAATAGCATGAAAGGAAAATAATTTTTTAAAACTGAAAAACAAACAATTAAATATATATATATATATATATATATATATATATATATATATATATATATATATATATATATATATATATATATATATATATATATATATAAAATTAGATATACGTAAAAATTCGAGTAACACATTCATGATTTATAATTATTATTTACACAGATTCTAAATGTGGTGGTTTCAACGATGTCAATGTCTGATTGATTAAGGACTCAGGGGCATTATGATAATTGTTGCTTATTGTAATACACTCGTCGGACATTGCAACGTTGTCCAGTCCTGACGACATCACCGATGGCAGTTGTGCCTATGCGTTCGTTGCTTTTGATAAAAGTTATGTGTGTTTGTGTAATTTATCAGCCTCGATGAGGAAACCAGCAACATCGGCGATAACGGCAACACCGTTTCCTAAAACTATTCCATCATGTACGTTGCGGATAATGTATCGAGTAATGGCATAGTCTCAGCGACCACAGCAGATGCCTCGTATAAAACATTCCTGATGACGACGATGCGTATGTGGCGCTTCTTTTGGTTTGTCATGTAAGTGTATGTTTATGATATATTTCAACTATGCCTGCCAAGCACCTGCTTGATCATACCTGTAGGACTGTGTGAGATGGTGAGCATTAATATTGAGATTCATGGTGTAAATACAAGTAATCAACTGAGGTGTTTTGCGACGAATTCAATACGTCGCTGCAGTTAACTTTTTGTCGTCAATATCAATATGAATATTTACTTCGTATTTGATTTTGAATGACTAACACGGTTACAGAAAATCTATCGGTTAAATGACCCCATGGATAAGTTGTAAATACCCTATCCTTTGCAGAACTGAAAACTGAGCCTGTATACGTCGTTGACCTCGGCGGCATGTTTGATAGTGTTATTTTGTTTTAACCATGTCGCTAATCCAGATTTTAGTGTATATATCGCATTGACACACAAAATTCACCGGTCTGACAGGATAAAATGATGGCTCTGTAACCACCAGCTTGCGCAGGTCCACCACAAGCTGTAGGTGGTCGTGGTATACTAGCTCAAAAATGTATGTCAACGACGGATTGTCTTAACAGATATAGATGTTCCTGTGAGAAATAATAGATCGGATATAATGTTGCGAAATACCACTGAGATATCTGCAAACCAGGATCAATTTCTGATCTTGACCCATGAACGTCATCAACCGATACTACACGCGTGGAACATGGTTGATCTCAAAATCCAGTAACACTTCTTCAGATGAATCTAGATATTCATTTATTCTCAGAGACAGTTCACTACCCCTGAGCGTATCAAACACCATTGTTGACTTTCCCTCCTGATAATCTACCAGTGCGTTATCCTCAAGCACTATGAATAATATACTGAAACTCCCTGCTTTAATGCCATCTACCATATGAATAACACAGCTACATCACTTTGAAAGCTATCTTGGCATGCGAATAACCCAACAACATCACTTTGAAAGCTATCTTGCTATATGAATAACCCAGCAACATCACTGTGATAGCTATATGGCACATGAAAATTCATTTAAGATCGATCGACGCGCTGAGAATCGCTAAAATTGTCATTGATTGTTACCTTGCGATTCTCAGGATGATCATTGTTATCGTTCGCGGAATATCATTGACGGACCAGCAAACCGAGATAAACATTGGAATATCCTGTGAGGCCCGGTATCGTCGTAGCTGCATCGCCGTTTTCGATGCATTATTCAGTATTCTTTCCGTCAATCATGTATGTGGCACTGTTAAACAACTCTACGACACCATTCTTGACCAAGCGCCAATTCAATATGATATGTCTTTTACAAGACTGGTTGTCTCATAAACTCTTAGTCAAGAGAGAGAGAGAGAGAGAGAGAGAGAGAGAGAGAGAGAGAGAGAGAGAGAGAATTAAACTTCCCAACACATTATATTAAAGAATAGCAAAGAAATATTAAAATAACATAATGTTGCAACGTACTAATGTTAGATTAACATCGTAACACCAAAATTCCTTATACTATATGAAAAATTGTACATAGGCGATAATCTTACCTGTATTGACACAAGCCTTTTTGAGTGTCTGACGAAGGAACTGGAATGTCCGTGGATAGACGCTTTTTATATCAGTTTCTTATAACACGTCGAAATATGGACATGCGTCTAGTTCTTGTGTACTCCAGAATCTCAAAGTGAGGATCAATCGTTCCTACAGACTATCGTCTGGGTCTATGTGCGTCATTAGGTAGACAATTCTGCTAGATCAGCTCATTTGCTCATCTAAAAAGAATCCTTGGAATTCGTCTAGTTCATCTGTCTAAACAACTTACCGAGTATAGTTGTTTGCTGACTTATGATACAAGGGAAATGTATGTACAAAGTATTTTGCCTTTTTGATCATAAGGGCGCAATCTTTATTACATAGTGCACAAGTGTAATACCAAAATAAATGAATTTAATCTCAACATATTTTAATAGAAAATTACTGTTAATATAATTTAATCAAAACTTACTTATATATAATTAAGAGAAAATTTCAATCGTATTACTTTTACTTAAATAATCTGTCCTACTATATTATTTGCTTTCAAATTTTCCCTACGATCTCAATGAATGGCTCAACGGGAAGGAAGTATCTGCTTGTATCATGAACTTACTTGTAGTTCGATTCATTCACGTGCGTCAGGTAAACATGCATCATAAGAATAATACTGATTATCAAGCACTGATTCATCCTTGAGGACGGGTGAATAAATATCAAATGCGGGACAATACACACGCTTGATCATTTTGTTATATTTACTGTTGTCTAAAATGATTTTCCAAAGATAGTGAGAGATCCTCACGATCAATTAATGATTATTGCTAGATCCACCGACGACGTCGATCAGACCACTTCCTTTTCTTTGATTTGCTTTTATATTTTCTCTCTCGTCAGTTTGTTTTGTCAGAGGCACGCCTGAGAATTTATTCAGCCGTTCATTTGCAGCTTGATTTATTATTTTAGTGACACTTGCTATGATCACTTCGGTGGTGCGCAGGTTTTGCTGGCTTTGATTTTCATCATATTAATCATGTGAGACTGTCTCGGACTGCTGAAAGTGATTTATCATTGTTTTGCAATCGGTTTTAATTTTATGTTTACCTTTCTGAATAGACCTTGAACAACATCTCTGAATCAATCACCGTAGATAACAGTATGTGTTGGTAATCATGAAGTTATCATTATGACCAGCACAAGTCCATGTTGGGCCTTGTGTAAGATTATGCTATTTTATTGTCATTGATTTAATTGCATACCTAATCGCAGTGGTAATGGACGATAATTTCATCGGTAATTGCCCGGTATCCGTTCATTTCCATTACTCCACCTATAAATAAACGCCGAGTAATCGCATCGCAGTAGCTTCACTGATGATTTCAGGAAATTATTACCAATAATAATTTCTAGTCGATCGATATTATAAGGTACGTTATCAGAGCAAACGTTATCCTGTAGAGTGTTAAGGCCACTTCCTTGAATAGCAAGACCAATTCCAGTTGTTTTGTCATGGAGAATCTTTGACATAACTTCTACCTTTTCCTTCTTTTTTCAGATCTAGTTCAAGCTCCTGCTTTTCACCTTGCTACTTTTGATTTTGAAGTTCACCATTCATTTCGTCTTGTTTTTGTTCCTTTTCTTGTTTTAATTGTCAACATATTATTCAAATGCCTGGCCAAGTAATTTAAAATATCCATCGTCACCTCTGACATAAAGGGTAATGCAATACAGATATTTAAGCCAGTTAGCAAGACTTCGTATACTTTTTGACAAATTCAGATTTCATATATTCTTCTTTTTCAAACGCAGTAATTCCAAATAGTTTATTTTTATCCATGATAGCTACAATACATTGGCTGCTAAACTGATCCACAATATCAGTTTTAGCTTTTGGTGAGTTTTTTTCTGTTTCTGGTTTTAATACGAGCCTTGATATATAATTGTGGTTGAGAATCGGCTAATCAAAGAGAAACTTGTTAGTGGCTTTTGTTCTTCCTGCTATTTTTCCATTTCTTTTAGTGGTTTGTTTCAACGATGGAAAGAACCGGCTCAAACAATTTCCAGCACGTTCTGCAAAGTACATTCGATCACATTGACGTTGTTGCAGCTGTTGTTTGACAGAATGAATGACGATAAGACATTTCTTCATTGCTTATAGTCATTGTCGAGCTGGCTTTGATGTGTGAGATTCCATGGTTAGCGCAGAATCATACACAGTTATTAATTTCGTAACGATTTAATTATTTCATTAGATGGCACTATGTTAGAATTTTCGTTTATACCGTCGATTCACTCCATTTTTTGTAACCTATTTCAGAAGAACCTTACTGAAGCTTTAATTTTTACGAACCTTACATCGAGGTGGTCTGTCCCTCGCCCTTCCCCCAATGGCGAACTTTGTTAAAAACCTTTTTTCACGAGTAGTTGGCTCTATGTTAAGCCCAGCTCACTTATCATCAGACGTGACCGTAGACGCTATTGCAATGGATCATTTGCTACAACGACCATATTTGTCCGAATGTTTTCGTCTATTCAGCTCCACACTGCTCTTAGTCTCATCCTCGGTAAAAATCCTGTGTATATAGTTGGAAAGCACCAGAATGTTGCCATATTGTCTCTGGCGACTTTCATCTCATATAATTGATCCTGGTGTTTTATTTAGGCATAGCACGTTGTAAGCTTGGTCTCAAATTGTCGTACAATGATTTTCACTTTTATTCTAGACCGCTCCGTTTGCCTAGTTGTTAGAGCGTCTGTCTCGGATATGGGAGATTGTGGGTTTGAACCCGGCTGAGTCATGCCAAAAAAACGTACAAAAAATGGTACCAACAGCTGCCTCGCTTGGCGCTCAGGATGAAGGGGTTAGTATTAGGGCTGGTCAGCCTGGTGTCAAAATAATGTGACTGGGTAGCACATCATGCTAAATTTCTGTGACCTGATGCTTCAGTGCTAGGCATCCCTATAAACTGCCACACTGCAGACATCATAGCGATAAGACCCAAAAATTGTTAAAGCTTCGTTAAAAATCAAATTCACACACACAGACACACACATACACATTGATCGATCATGGGTACTTACAACGAATAACGTGAGTATATATTATTTAATATACTACGATCTATGTAATAAAACTAATACGACGGCTACATGGTTCTATATAAATATGGTTAAATATTTTGTATAAAGAACGAGCAGTGCAAAGTCACTGACATTTTTAGATATTTAAAGGACTGGATATTTAAGGATTGAACAAGAGAACTTTTAGAGGAAAAATAGGATGTGCGGCAAGCTACTTTGTCTACGTGTGTAGTACATACATACATACATGCATACATACATACATACATACATACATACATACATACATACATACATACATACATCCATCCATTCATCCATCCATCCATCCATCCATCCATCCATACATACATACATACATGCATGCATGCATGCATGCATGCATACATACATACATACATACATACATACATACATACATACATACATAAAACAAAAACGGCAGTTGCCAGAACATGTAGATGTGAAAATGTTCTACATGAACAGAAATTTATTTTTGAGTGTTGGTGTGGTCGCATACCAAATGACCAAATTATCGCTCAAATCAACAGCAAAAAGTTCGACAAGAGGATTGCAAACCTCGAGGCCGTATTAAGGTAAATAAATAATTTGCGCAGCGAAGTTGTGGAACAAAACGGAATCGCGGCCAATGCGACAATCAAGTATTGAGACGGGTGAAAAATACGATTTGATTTGAAATACACGTGGAAAGTAGAACGCCCTTGGCACAAGGTACTGCTTATTAGTTAATTTTTCAAGGATTAGAATCAATCCTATCCACCATTCGGTGGTAAATGGTTCTCGTTTTCGTTTATGGAAGCAGAGTAAAGTATTTTGTTGTTGTCCTGTATAGTATCTTATCTGTTCTGGTTTGGTTTAGTTTAATTTGTTTAGCTTTCGTTCTATTATTAACGCCCAGTGAGTGTGTGTGTGATTTTGATTTTTAACGTAGCTTTAACATTTTGTCAGTCAAATCGCTACGATGTCTGCATTGTGCCAGTTTATAGTGATGACTAGCACTGGGACATCATGCAGCAGACATGTAACATGATGTCCCACCCAGTCACAGTATCCTGACACCAGGCCAACCAGTCCTAACACTTAACACTTTATGCTGAGCGCCAAGCTGTTCGTACCATTTTTGTAAGTCTTTGGTATGACGCAGCCGGGGATCGAACCCGCGACCTCCCGGATCTGAGGCGGACGCTCTAACCACTAGGCAACCGGAGCGGTCAACTCCCAATGTGGAATAGTCAGTGGCTCTGCAGCAAATGAATTTGATAACAAAATAATTAAAGCTATCCGGGCAATGACGATCCGAAATTTACAATATATGTTAATGCTTAACATAGCAAATAATGAAATTGACTATTTATAATACAGTACATTTGGCAACTTGCCAATTATGGAACTAAATTTACGAAACAAAAATATATACGACAAAAATGTTTTCCGACATAGCAATTTCGCAGGTCTTCGTAACCTTAATCTGAGTTCCAATAATGTTAGACTGCATATATCCTCTCATTTTTTAGCACATTTCAAGCAATTGAACATTGATTGATCTCAAATAATAAATTTGAAGGATTATCTATTCGTGCATTCGAATACCTTCTTAATCTTCAGATTTTATCATATAATGAGGTAATAAATCACGATGAAACTGCATATACAAATTATTAATATTTGCGACATTAAAACTACAAGGAAATCCTATCAATTGTGATTGTAACTTGCAATGGATTCAAAAATGGCTTTCGTATCCAAATATATATGGTATGCTTAATATAGACAGTTTTACGCTCACGTGCACCGTATTTAATAGTCCGATTGATTCTGTGATCTAGATGCTTGATACCGGAGATTAACTTTGTCAGTATAAAAGTCATTGTAACATTTTTATTTGTTTGTGCTGTTTCTTAGATGTATATGCATGTTCGCACGTCGTCCCGAGGAGTGCATATGTTTTATAAGCAATGACAGATCAGTGAATTCGGTCCTATGGGAGAGAAAACTGTTTGATGAAGTTCCAAGAGAAATACCTCCGGCAGCAACGCGTCTGTACCAGAATGGAAATAACATCATTGTAGCGTCGATACATTCCTTTCCAAATACGATACGCCTCGAGGATCTTTCTATGAATAATTCCATGCATCTTTATGGAATCTTTAATCTTTGATTTCCTCAAAGACTTTCTTTGGACTGAACAAATTGCAACGATTATCACTTAGCAAAAACTTTTATAAAAGATGGATCTTTCAGTCATCCTCTTGCAACATACATCTTGGACTTTTCCAATACAGGCTGGACTTTTCCAATACAGGCTGAACTTTCCAAAACTTGCTCTACAAAAAGAGGGATATTTCTTGTATGAAATATTCTTTGCATCATCGCTCAAACTTTCGGGTAATCAATGGACATGTGATGGTGAATTTCTAATATATTTTGACCATTTCATATAGTCCAACGTCAAAACAATAAAAGACTTGATTTGTGTCCAGTTATTATCGTGCGCCAAAGTAAGGAACTCATACATAAAGTTACCTTGGTGTTGCGCTAACAACTTTACTTGGGACCATCGTGATTATTTTAATTATTCTCTTTTGCGTCTTCAGAACCTGGATTTTCTGAAAGTTTGGATTTACGCAAAGTTCGTACAGCGAATCTGCAATAAAGAACAGGACCAGACAGATATGTACAAACCATATGATGATTTTGTTTCCTACAGCAGTAAGGATGAAGACTATGTGGTGCATGAGTTAGTTCCGGTTCTGGAAAATAATTTGAATTGCAGACTCTGCGTTCATTATAGACATTTCCTTGTCGGAACAGCGATTGCAGACAACATTGTGTTTAGCAATGAGTCTTGTAAGCGAGTATTAGTGGTGTTATCTAGAGTGAATGGTGCCATTACGAGTTTCAGACTGTTTCTCAAAAGCTACTAGCAGAAGAGAAAAATCGTGTCATTATTATTCTTTTGGGTGAAACTGATAAATCTAAACTGATCCCTAAATTGATATATTATATGCAGAGAAATACGTACGTAAACCTCGACGATGCTTGGTCTTGGGAAAAGATCCTATGTCTTAAGTAAAGAAAAACATGGACTAAAGACATGCTGGTTTTTATTGTTTTCGATTTTTTGTTGTTGTTATTGCTCCTGTCGTCGTTTTTCTGCTTGGTAATTTTTTCGTGTTGTTGTTGTAGTTATCGTCGTTTTCCTGCTTGTATTTTTTATTCTTGGTGTTGTCGTTGTCGTCGTTTTACTGCTTAAAAATGATTGATGCGCATTGCTCTTATCTATTTATTGTCTGATAAATCTAAACTGGTTTCTTCAACATATTGGTATTGTTTGTATTTTGTACAGATTGACTTTCCGAAGTATAATAATAATAATAATAATAATAATAATAATAATAACAATAATAATGATAATAATAATAATAATAATAATAATAATGATAATAATAATAATAATAATAATAATAATAATAATAATAATAATACTTAATACAAGATTACATTGATAAATCCACTTAATCGGATGAATTGGATTGCAAATGCCTGGTAATGACACTTTGCTTTGGGAAATATATTTGATATTATTTTGTATGACTGAAGCTTTTGATTGTCTCAAAAACAGAATAACTTATCGTTTAAAGGCCGCAGACATCATAGTTTAAACTGTACTATCGATTGACCATCACCAGCCTCCCTTACCCAGCATAAGATGTAAAACACAATGCAATCGCACTTGTTGAGTATAATAGGTTCCTATCAATGCGTCAGTCTAAATGACCGAAAATAATCATAACATGTTAAAATCTACATGATAGGTGGATGTGAGAAATAATGTATTGTGAACATCTCTCGTTATTTTTCACTAAATTGTCTGCTAACGTTTTACTATTCAGCTCGGAATATACACCTGGATATGTTCTTGATCCTTGATGTGCCGTTACTGAAAATATTGTCAGCATTCTGCACTGATAGCCACAAAATCATGCCATTGCATTATATGAAGTTTACGTCTTTTCGGTAGTGATAGAGGAAAAATATGGCTTTAAGAATAAGTGAAGATTCTGTACACGTATGACACAAGCACACAAACAACCACACATTCACAATAGCTGCACTGAAATTCGATATTTGCTTTAAAGTGCAACTTGGTCTGAGAGCTCCACGAACAAACATGCCGTTTCCGCATTAGGAGGCAATATTTAATGAAGTCTTTAGGTTGAAGACAACATTCAGGTTTGGAAGCAAAGCAAGGTCTAATTAGAGCGAAATTTGAACGCAGTGTCAAGGTTTTGCTTTCTGCTGGTACTAACAAATATTATTTGCTTTCAATATCCATATGACGTATTAATGGTTTGCAAAATTGTCCAATAGCGATCTTTTGTGAAGACAGGGTAGATCCAAATGATAACTAAAGAAATATTTATTCGCTCAAGCGTGTTGTTGCAATGCTATTAGATTCTCTCTCTCTCTCTCTCAGATATATAGATAGCTAGATAGCTAGATAGATAGGTATGTATATATATATATATATATATATATATATATATATATATATATATATATATATATATATATATATATATATATATATATATATATATATATATATATATATATATATATAAAGAGAGAGAGAGAGAGAGAGATTTGAAATCATTAATTTTCTCGGACTGTGTTAGTCTGTCTATGTTCTCAGTACCTGCTACTATTTGCGTCCAGATTTGGTTCCTATATGCTCTCAGTCTATGTTACCATAAGCTCTCAATTTATGTAACTCTTTCGTCTGAGGATATACATATTATAAGTAGGGGAGCATGAGGCACATATCCAACCCAACCCTCAATTATTGGGCTCGACTGGTTCCTGTGGATCAAATTACGTGCGTTTAAATGAATCACATATACGTCTTATGATTCGGATTGCATCATAACCTTCTTCTCATCTCTTGCTATGAGAATGGATTATTTATAAGTAAAGAAATGTCTTTGCCCATGGTTAGAGGGAGAGAGAGAAGAAAGAGTTCAGGCTCTCTAACAAGTGTGTCACAAATAAGCGTGTTGATATGGCTACATCTTGGGGAATGAGGTACGGAATCGCTGTAAGGACAGGACAGAGCTGTTGTGCCTCGAAGAACGAACTAACCCTTCGTAAACCAGCTGATCTATTTATTCAGTTTTTGCTTTCGCTCAGTCCAGTCAGAACAAGACTCTTCACCTTTCTCAGGGTCATCGTGTGAACTATCTGTGTAATTCGTCCATTATTGATTTAATAATTCGCCTGTTCAGCAGCTTACCCCTAGTCTAAATTGCTGAGATTTAGATACGAGAGAAATGTATTTTATGCTGACAATTCCTGACATTTAGATACGAGCGAAATGTATTTTGTTCTGACAATTGCTGACATTTAGATACGAGCGAAATGTATTTTGTGGATTTCTGCACCTGATCGTAAAGCGCGATCTTTATAAAATAGCATACAGTTATATTGCACAAATAGATAAAAATTATCTCAATATAGTTTAGTGGAAAATTGCTTTCAATATAATTTAATGTAGAGGCCGACCGAAAAAAATAAATTTCTGGTTTCGGCCGAAAACGAAACCAGACCGAAAGTTATAAATTGACTTTTGGCCGAAACCGAAGCCGAAACCGAAAGTTTAACTACACCTTCCGACGAAACTGAAAGATAAACCGAAGTTGCTGAACACAAGATTTATTGAATAGGCCTGGGTCATGATGCAATGCTACACTTCAACAACTGAGTAGGGTAACATGTCGACAACGATCAAGTCCATGATGCAGTTATCAATTCGCCGAACTGCAACGTGGTCATCAGGCCAGACCATTCTGCTCTCGACCATTGATGTCAAGGACGTCTGCACAAAATTCGGTAATGCATGTTTAGTCGCTTTCTCTTCCATCATCATCTTTTTCGAGGCACGCTCTGCTCCGTCGTTCACGGACCTCTTGAGATATGTACCATGGAGCTCCTTGTGGCAGCTGGCCAGATGAACGTTCAAGACTGAAACTGTCTGAAGTCTTGGTTTATCGCTGCCAAGTGATAACAGTTTGTTGCATTCTTTGTACTGCGCCTTGCTTGCATCAAAATCGATTTTTGTGAAGTAATCCCACACTGCATTTTTCGACATTCTTTGCGGTGATTAACTAATCCGTTTATTATTAACTTCATTTTTCTACTTCACACAGATTAATTCGCTAAAGTTTAACTAAATGAAATTATCAATATTGTCAGACTTCGAAAGCTCTGTATTCAACACGCGAGTAGACTGAAATGCAACAGTGTCTAGAATTACCTAGAGCCGACTGACCGGCCGAGAAGCTGAGTAATAGACGCAGCACTAGCGTTCCATTCTGAAAGTTAAAATAGATCTTCGGCTGATGACCGAAAGTCAATATCAGTTTCGACCGAAACAGACAGCAAACCGAAAGCTAAATTTTTGGCTTCGGCCGAAACAGAAATTATGCCGAAAGAGGCCATTTGCTAACTTACGGCGCCGAAACCGAAACCGAATTTCGGTCGGCCTCTAATTTAATGAAAACATTACTTTTAATATAATTTAGAGAAAATGTCAATCTTAATACTTTTATTTACAAGTTCTGTCCTAATATATGTATAAACCGTCCACTAAGTGGCCAAGTATAGCTAAAACAATTATACATCTATAAAGCTCAGTTTAAAAACAATTTTTATGGTGTTTTTATTGATCCATATCTAAGGTACCCTATCCTCCCCAACCCAATTTAAATACGCAAAGATATTTTCTGTATTAAACTTTCTGTATTTCTTCTTTTAAAGTGCTTCGCATATACTACAATAATTAAATCCTTCAACTCTTAGTATTTGTGTCGTTTTGCGTATCTCAAAAATTGTAATTAAGCTCCTATAACATACATTAATGGCAGTTGATTTTATATGATGTATCGAAATTAATACCTAATAAAATATGTGTTTTTGAAAATCATTGCTGACTAGTATATTACCCTCATCTAAAGATAAGACTACTTTTATTTGTTAAGATTGAATATTTGCTTCTAAAAATCAGCAAAATCCTGTGATAATGGAAAGGCGTACGCGTCATCAATAGATTTGATTTTTTTACTGAGGTTTTTCATTTGCACATATTTCATAAACGCCTCGACTGATTTCTGTTCATTCTTAGCATGAAGTCTTAATAAGAAATGACCATTTAATCTGCAATATACTTACAAATCTTTTCGACCTTGTGCTAAAGATCCTAGTCGTATACTATTTGCATGAACGTTTATTTGGGCAAACATTCTAAATACTTAAATGAATTATGTTTATGGTAGGAATTAATCATTATCAAGCGATGCTAACTGAATTAGGTACACACTGACTCGGTCCTTTGAGCTAGGTATCAAGGATGGAATCGTATAAGATTTTCATTAAGATTTTGGTTCTCACGTTTTACATGTATTTTCAGGTCACAAACTCTCTTGATATATTCTGTTTGACTAGGCATTCCTCTCATTAGAGCTGGGTACTATCTAAGCATTTTTACCGCGGTATACCTCGGCCTTTCTGAAGGTTCCTCTATACGCACCATGGTATACCGCAGTTAAATTAGGGAACAATAATTTAATATTCTTTAGCAGGCGCCTAATATTGTCTTTTTTCTATTTCCGCGTACCAATGGAAGAGAAAATATCTTTCGGTGATTTATAGCAAACTATGACTATGTTATATCCACTGTATTATCTGAACGATCATAATAATTATTATTAGCTTGACATAAAAGAAAATAAACAAATCGGGTCAAAGCAAAATCGCAACAAACCCCACTTCACCCCAGAAATCCTGGAATATGAATGATTCGTACCATATAGTATATGAATTTTTATGTATCTGTTAATTGTTTAATAAAATGTGACCTAAAATCTGTAACTAAATTTGGGATGAGTAAGCTTATACTGCAGCTGACACTTATTTGATACCATCTTGCTATGATTAAACAGTTGTTGATGAACATAGGAAGCATTGACACTGAAGCCAACAAGTACACTATTGATATAACAGACAGATAACCTATAAGTGAGATGTCAATACGAGAGCAATATATTTATCAGCGAGGGTCAGTCAATTCTAAAAAAAAACCACTTAACAAAAGAGAAAATACTATGTGGAATTGAGAATTTACGTCAGCAAAATGCTGTCCTGTAAATCATTGAATAAATACATGCAATTAACACATTAATATACGCTAATAAATAACCAAAATACAATTTTGTTTTTAACCAAACATTTTCCGGATAATTGGCCGAATATCTTTCAAATTTGGCACCACGCTGGCCTATAAGACACATGTCAAACAATTAAAGGAACATAAATGTATTTGTAATATTTAAAATAATTTTGGACATATTCTACTATTTTGCACAAAAATTAATAATAATTTAAAATTATTTTGTCATGAAAAATGCAAAGATGGCGTTAATATCACTATATTCGCACCTATATCACTTGGGAATTTCGGTACATTCGTTACTTAGGGAAACTACCAAAGTACCAGTACTGTGAGAAAGAACCGTGGTACGGTCCACTAGACAAAATGCAAATCATTCGTCGATATGCTCACTCACCAGTTCAAGTTCACAAGTTTTAAAGCAAATATCCTCTTGCCTAGAGTCTAGAAATTTCAATAGATACAGAAGATAAACATTATACAAGCACAGTCCTTGAGCAATAACGCGTGACTCTTTGATATTGGACATGTTTGACATCACCTGTCTCGTAGAAATACATTTGTATTTTATCCGACATCCGTAACTGTACTTATATGTTGGCCTTATATTATGCCTATCATATTAGCCATGGGGTTTGGGGTATTTAATATTAACCGTGTCCGTACGTTCGTATATCTGTATGTCCGTCCTGCCAGGTTTGATTTTACTTGTGATTCTCGGGCATGCACTGTTTTTCATAATATATTTTAACTGTCGCCTGAGCGATAATGCTTCTAGATGCTTTAAGCCTAGTTTTTTTTATTTTTTTATTTGCTGTTCATGCATATATACACACTAGAAGAAATGATAATATCATTATTATACAATAACGCATTATACGGTAGATTTATATTCACATCTTGCCTAAACACATACAAAAAATAAACTGTAAGAGCCTGTGTAGTTTTCCAATCAAAAACGTAATAAATTTATTTCATAAAGGAATTAAAGCTGTGGTAATATTATTCATAATATTTGATGTGTGTTTCTAAAAATGAGCCAAAATTATGTTATTCTTTGTTTGAAAGATTGTAATTTCCAACACTCAAACGAGGATTTATTCCTAGAACACTAAAGGGTATTACAATTAGCACTTTAAATGATATACGTCTCAACCTTTTAACGTATTTAGCTTGCTAAGTAAGGACATCAAATCAACACATTAAAAGGAAATGAACAGTCAAACGTCTTTCAAATACACTCTAATGGTGATATATTTAAAACGCATGCACGTTTGCTCATTGAAGTTACTGGTTAAATACGAACACCATTTAAAACTCATCAATGTATGTCTGAAGCACATGAGAGAAACAGCAGCTCACGGCTGTTAATCTGTTTGAATCAGTTCACGATCGCTAATCTGTCTGAAGGAACTATGATAACTATATATATATATCTGAAGGAGCTTATGATTTATGTCTCCAAATAAGATAAACTCTGTATTCAATTGGTGAAGTTATGGACATAGTTGTATAACCTAATATAAAAGATTTACCCATCGTAAAAATGTCAGCGCTCAATATTTCTGGGTTCCCACTTGTTAGATATCATCTCAGTTCATAAATATAATTCTTCTCTTATATGCGTATTCCAACCACTTCCAAATAAGACTTGGCTCCTGGAACTGTTATGGGGAAACCAATATATACATCAGTAATATTTCCGTTCAAGATTATTTCAGGCAGATATAGTATATCGAAACTTAAAAAATCAACAGAAACTAAGTAATTTCTGAGCCCTCTGGTCTTCTTAGAGCATTGATTTTTATCTTAGAGCAAAGATTTCGAATCAGTTTACATTGATAGGAGGTACTGAATTTGATTGAAATGGTAGTGATCAAACGCATATAATGTTTATATTTGCCTACTCTTGTTAAGGTCCAATATTCAATGACGTGCACGCAATAAACTAGAAATTATCAATAATTACTCCAGTGAGCAATGTGCAAGGGATGTTGAAGGAACAAATCTTGTATCTAGCCGTGCCTAGAAAGAATACTTGGATTGAGAAAATACTAGAAAAGGACATAATGGTAATTACGAAAACAAATGGTAATCACTTATGATCGAAATTAAAGAAAGCGTTTACAAGGATGACATAAATTTAGTCATTAGGCAGTATTAACCATCTGTATTAGTTTAGATGGATATATGTCAACATTTATCAGTAATACACATAAATTAAGAGTGATTTATAGATGGAAAATTAGTGTTCATGTATGGGAAAATTTACGATTCAACAGCTGGTTCACAAGGTAACCATATATTCCACTGCAAATATTAAATCTGGGACTGAATGAGACCATTGCATTTCCTATACCTGTATCATAGTCAACAATATTGTTCCAACAGTGCCTGGCTACCGTTCCAGTATCCTAAATACAACTATTGTTCCATGGTTGCCTGACTACAGGCTCATTAACCTAGATGTAGCGGTATGCTATTAGTCGTTTAGTATTATCATGTTGTACCTTCTTACAAGGTGTCCGCTTTTTTTTGGATATCGTTATCTGGAGGGTGATCGCCCTATCTATTGATGCCCAGATCGAGTGAATATTAAAATAAAGTGTCAAACTTATAGATGAAATAAATTGAGATCTGAGCAGATATATCGAACGGAATGAAACGAGCACCCCCCCACACACACATGGAAAAATACAATATTTAATCAGTTATATCAACAAGTGGGATAATACATTACATTAGGAAGATACACTTTTTTGGAATAAATCTGTCACTGAAGGCAAAACCACAAATATATTCATCTAAATAGCCGATCTGTTTAAATGATATAATAGGTTCATTATATAACCGACTGAACGATCGAAGTCATTGCCTTGTACAATTTCATAACCTGCTTATTCTGGTCCACTCCAACTTCACTATGTTGGTTCAACCAGGTTCTTTCGCTTTTTTATTTTTCCGACCTCCCTACTGTCTCGCCTCTTTTCGGCCCTCAAACTATGTGTGGGTAGGTGGAAACATAAGTGCGTACTTCCGTGGATACGTCCGTGGAGCTATTTCCCCGTACAAAATAAGCAGAGACAACCTAAATATTGTCAGTTGTCCTACAGGGAACAGATAATTTCTCATCTCTCGTTATGTTAGATATCGTTCTATCGGAATTCAAACATATATCAAAGGTTATCTGGTCAGGTTAAACATGGGACATCATCAACTAACCTAGTATCACAAGATTAATGTACTTCCTAATGGCTATTTAATTACTGATTCACATTAACATTACACGAGACAAAGGTTCCGTTCTCATCTCAATTACACAAATGAATGAATGAAATTCATTGCATGCTTAACTACGTTATTTTCAGCGAATACACACATTCAAATCTTTAGGTCCCATTTAATCATCTAAGATTGGTGAATTCATACGGATTCTTGCAAATCATATCAAATAAAGTAAAACATGAAATTATGAGAATACCCAATTCCTATACAAACAAAAACGACAGATTCAAACAATTCGTCACAAAAAAATCATTGTACGAATTCAAATATCAGACCTCAACACATTTATACGCATATCAAGAATATTGATCTAGGAATTTAAGCACAACATTCATGCAAATATAAACAATGAAATTCAAGCGAATCATTATATTGGTATCAGCGACCTACATGCAATTGAGGCAAATACCTTATGCTTTCAAGCTTTGTTCGCTTCTACCGTCGAAACTGTGTCCGTTGACTTTCCGGACATCAGGTTCCTTTGACCAATGTTTTACGAGTTAATTTCTTCCGAATTCAGTCTCGGAGTCCCTTATATTTTCATTCTTGCCGGACGATTGCAGACTGGTTAGATTTTTTTGATGGAGGCAATTTAAAACCTAGAAATTATTGTGTGGGAAACACGCCCCTTATTTAGCATAACCTATCAGGATTAAATATAGTTACCGCCTTTTTAGAACTAGAAACCAAAATTGCGGTCAGAATGACTTAGAGAATTCCAAACAACCAATCTGGAAAATATCATATTCTGAAAGTTCCGATATAATATCAAAGTTAACTGTTCTATTTTCAAGTCGTCTAATGGCTAAGTAAACGAAGGCTTAATTATAAATCACTTCCGTTCTTGACACAGACATTACAAATTATGCAGTCTAGCGATTTAACAAGCACCTTTTCCCATGAATCGAATTAATTGTTATCTGGCCTCAAGTTAATGCGCTCTTCATAGCTCGGCATAAATTTGCATCTATACACTAGCTAACTCTATTATTCTAGCAATGCATGGCTACAGTCACGTTTTCCGAACTAGCTCTGATGTACCATTATTGCCTTGATAAAGTCCAATCTGACTAAAATCCGATTTCCATTGTCCCACATAAACATCTGACAGCAACCGGTTACGGATCATGTTCTGGTGACCTATGCTATTACCACAATCGCTTATTTTGTCAGTCAATCAGAAGAAGCCTATTCTGTTTCTATTCGGTAGATTGATCAGTATGGCTGAAGAGCATCAATGTGTGCCAAACGATTAACTCACTTTTATAATTTTGAAAGCTGCATTTTCGTTGCCTAATTAATGTGGCAGGGATAGTTTCCTAAATTGATCGCTGTCAACTTCCTTAAATTGAGGCTATTGTGTGACATTTCAGCAAGTATTGTTTAATAATTAAAGATATGGATATTTCTGAAATATGTGTTTCGGATTTATGTTGTTCTCGAATTTGCTGTGAGAATGTACGACTCCCATACACACTGTAAAGTACGTAGACACTGAATTACCAATTTTCGACTAGGCAGAAAACCCTTCTGGTGGTCTAAGTAGTTCAAGCGCCATCAGAGGATGTGGGATTTCGAGGGTTCGAACCTCGATCAAGTCATACGGAAGAAATATAAATAGTACTAACAGCTGCTTCACTTAGATCTTAATATTTATAGCTTAGTGATAGAACAGGTTAACCTATTGTCAGAATAATGTGATGTGGCACATTCTCTGCATCTTATTACACTGCAGACCTCGTAGCGATTTGACTAAAACTGTTAAAGCTGCATTAAAAATCCCAATCACACACTAGCACCCACACAAAGAAGAGGTAGCCATTCAGAGCAGTGGTGTGACTTGGATTTTCAGTCATAACGCTACGATGTCTGCAGTGTAGCAGTTTATAGTGATTTCTAGCACTGTGGCATCACACCGTAGACATGTAGAATGATGTCCCACCCAGGCACATTATTCTGACACCAGGCCGACCAGTCCTAGCACTAAACTCTTAATGCAGAGCGCCAAACGAGGCAGCTGTTGGTACCATGTATGTAAGTCTTTGGTATGACTCGGCCGGAGATCAAACCCACGACCTACCGCATCGCAGACGGACGCTCTAAGCACTAGGCCACCGGAACTATTTCAAAGTAGTGGACGTTAGTAGAATGTATCAAAAATGGAATGGATAGCATCTATCTTGCATTGATCAAACTTTTTAGTACACAATGGTTTAGCAGAATTATCACCTTGGAAATGTGCTTGTGTTTGCACTGCGAGCATCACATTGTGTCAAAAATGGTCATCAGACGTCACAAAATACATTTATATATTTGGTGATGTGGTACATAAACTTATTTTCCCATGAACATTTCTGGTCAAGAAAATAATTTTCTACTTCCTTGTTTAACTATCAGCTATCCAAAAATATTGACCTTTTGATCTCACTTGCGTATTTTACTCTTTATAAATTTGTTTATACTAGGCTAGTGTATGAGGCATTCCATATGTGCATACACAATCGTGTATTCACAATGGTCAGATAAATCTGACTGCTAAGCGGTCGCTATCAGATCTCCAAGTAGGACAGTGGAGAATTGATTTTAATCCGCTTGGATTCCAGTCCCAGTATGCTAGGTATCGTTGCTGTCGTAGCAGTCCCAGCACTTCTTCATTCAAGAAAGGTTGGTTGTTACTTTTCTTCCAAAAACTTGAAACACGTGCATCAAGAGTTGCTACGATGGCGATAATTCAAACACCTGATTAAAATCTGTTATTGTGACAATTCTATATATTCTTCATTACATTTCAACATTGATCCCAAAGACATACACCATGATGTTTCAGTGTGTACATGCTACAAAACATACATGTTTACCAGGTGTACTTTTTTCATTCGTCATGGATGCAAACTTCACACGTTTAACATTTTGTTTTTATTTTTGCAATGCAGAGTGACTTCAGTCATTTCGATATATGAAATGCGAAACAGAATATGATGTCGTCATCAGATATGTTCCTCTAGAAGACATCAGAAATGTGGCAGTAAAATACGTTCATGATAATTTTACCGCCCATTTTGATATTTTAATTGTTAAAGGAAAACTATAGGGAGTACTATCTAAAATAACAATTATATTTAATATACATTTTTGTGGTGAATGACTAACTCGTGTAGATATGTATTGAAGACATGTACTTTCTAGAGCCACAATTTTATTTAATATAAATTTGTTGTGGTGAATGGCTAATGTAGATCTGTACTGAAAACATGTACATTCCAGAGCAACAATTTATTTAATATACATTCTTGTGCTTAATGGTTAACTCATGTAGATATGTACTGAAAACATGTACTTTCTAGAGCAACAATTTTATATAATTTAAATTTTTGTGGTTAATGACGAACTCATGTAGATATGTACTGAAAACATGTACTTTCTAGAACAACAATTTTATTTAATATAAATATTTTGTGGCGAATCTATCTGAAACAACAATTGTATTTAATATAAATTGTATTGTGGTGAATGGCTAACTCATGTATATATGTAGTGAAAACATGTAATTTATAAAGCAATTATTTTATTTAATATAAATGTTTTGTGGCGAATTTATCTAAAATAATAATTTTATTTAATATAAATTTTGTTGTGTTGAAGGGCTAATTCATATAGATATGTACCGAAAACATGTAATTTATAAAGCAACAATTTTATTTAATATTTTCTTTGTGGTGAATGGCTAACTCATGTAGATAGGTACTGAAAACATGCACTCCTGAAAGGGTCATTTTTTAAAACGTAACCCAAAATATTGTTGAATACAATACTACAACAACTTAGAAAGGCTTTCGCTTCAGAGAGAAAATATTGTCTGAGACACTCATGCAACTAGTTCTTTTTGAACGATTCTAACCCTTCCTACGGTATTTAAAACAACGCTCTCCACTTTATATGACATTTAAAAAGTTTCACTTTAAACTCAAGATTCTCAAATACGTGAAATTAAATCCTTTCATACAGATTGTGTTTAATATCTCTGAAATATTTGAGGGTTTCTGAAAATTGAAATCAAATTCCAGACAAGTCCCCAATTTTTGGTGTCAAATTATGTAACGGAAATTAGCGAAACTAAACAAGTTTAGAAAAAGATCAACAAATAAATTTATTTACCTTGGTTATAAAATTTAAAATTTCAGGGAAAAGTGAAGGCTTGTGATTTCAGTCCAAAATAATCCGAAATGAATTCCAGTAGATTCAAATATGTTGATGTACCAAAAGTCATGACTGAGCTGATGGACCATTGTTATCGATGTATCATAAAGTATGATTCAAAAATATCTTTAAATGAATTCGCAATAATCCCAAAGTTGTGCTTTTACAACATATCAAGGATTTCATTGTAATTCCAATGAATAATTAAACACAAATTATTCCTCACAAATTATATCTGAATACCACAACAAATAATTCCAGACTGAACTCAAAAGATGAGGGGGAAAATGTTTACCTTAACCGTATGCAAAACGCTATCAGAATCAAATGACCAAGATGTGGGTCAAAGATTTGCTCTGGAACATTTTAAATAAGACTAGACCTTGAACTCAAATATCGATACACAACATTTATTTAAACGTCTGGTAAACCATGACAACTTTTCATTCGCCCACTGACAAAGGTCAAGCAGACAAATAAATTAAAGCTACATAACCATAAAGGATAATTCCATTAATTGTATATTTTCACTAAGTCATTGGATTGAGATAATTCAAACAGTTTCATCTGTTGCTATGGGTATGACTACGATTGTTATAGCCAGCTATCAATTAATCCAAATATTGAAGTGATTCACTTTTTAGAAGCTTATACATAAAAATAATTGCTTCGGGCGATAAAGTATATAGGAACTTCAAACTCAAAGATAATAAATATTTTTTTCTCAGCTCGCTTGTATTACATAACATATTATATGTCTTCAAGAACAGAACTTTGGATGAACATTTCACTGAAAGGATATCATCAATCCTATGATAGTGGTGACCGAATCATATAATTGTAATATATCATATACCTCACGCTGTATAAGCTTTAGAACTAACTACTATAAATAATTACACGTCAGTGATGTACTGGGGATGTTGACGGGACATATGGATCTATCCAAGTCCAGAAAGAACCCAAATTCGTTAAGTTTATCCTATATTTCTTTCTTTTGTTAAAAAAAACTAGTTCATTCAACGTATTTTATTTGTTGTACTTTACAGGGTAAAAATCATTTGATTGTTCTTTTGATGCTAATACACACTAGCCCACAAGCACACACGTAATACACAAACATGTGTTCTTTGGTTTTGGTAATAATGTATTAAACTTTCCATTAACAATGGGCATAATAAACCAATATGTTGTACTGCAGTGTTTTATAATGCCTTGTTTGTGTCGCTGAAGGCTGTTTAAGTATAGACCTATATGCATATGTGTGCTGAAAATCATGACATCAAATAAAGAATGAGCAGAGAGAGCATCTTCTTTGAGGGAAAGACACTAAATGTAAGTGATTTCCGCAATTGCTAAACAATTTAAATGGTATGTAAAGGAGGATCAAGTGGACCCATTGCTCGTGGGTCCCCGAGGTGGGAAGGGGGACAGGATCCATCAATCAAATTGCATTGATTTGTTACTGGGGTGCTGTAATCTGATTTTGCCTTACAGTGGACTGTAAAATGCTGGCCTTTTGGACAACCGACACAGATACTATTGGTAAACGCGTAATTATTGATCAGTGCACGAATTCAGTTCATCTTATCAGGTGTTAGGGGCCCAGAGCGGCCGAGTGATCTAAAGCGCTCTCCGTCACGGATCACTGACATCTCAACTCTGTGTGGTTTCGTGTCTTGGGCTCGGCCAATGTGGATATGTGAGAAAGGTTGCCGGTAGCTTCTCGTGGACTGTGGTTCCTTCTGGGGTTTTACCTGGTTCTTCCTCCACTAGTACTACTGGCCGCCATGTATAGCCTATCTTGTGCTGAAAAATTGCGTTAAACCCTATAACAACAACAACAACTGATCAGGTGTTATATACTATGTCGCTAAGTAAGGTTGCATTATAGGTTTAGAACCACTTGCTAGCCATTACTATCTGTCATTTAACTAGTTGCTAAGCGGAGTTTATCTTTAGAACTAACATGCGATCTCAATTTGTCTGGTGAATAGAAATGCCCTGCTACCTACTGAAAAGACTCTCTACGCTTAACTGTTATCCAGTGAAACATAGGGGAAAGTAACCATAATCTAGTGTTTGGTTTGCATATTTTTATCATATATTGAACTCTGTCATGACTGTAGAAACATATGTGCTGCCACATATATTTGGAATATCTTCACCCTCACACCGTTACAAATGCTTTAAATCATCAACGACGATTGAAAGCATGCTTTATGTTTGTGTGAATTTGTTTGTTGCCGATCTCAAATGGAACGTTATTTTGTTTTGCTTATTAGCCTGTCTACAACTGAAAGTAAATCCCTGTGAATCACTGACTTCATTATGTCATTAAACAGTTATATAACGTTAATGGGTTCTACATCTTAGACGTAGAGAGTTGCATAAAACAGACGTCAGAAAGAATATTGCTACGCCGCTACTTCGTGTATCTTCGAATCAGCTGATTTTAGCCACAACACGTTGTTGTAGTTGAGCGTGGTCATTATGAGATGTCCCCTCGTACATCGCAATGCTCGTTAACTGTTCGCGAATTTTGTAGAATAATACATGATATTAAAATTAAATTACCTGCACAAACATTCGAAGATGAGAATAATATATTTGTGTAGGTTTGTCACGACTGATCATATTGTATAATACTATGTTAAATTAGAAGAATTAAAACACCGAGTTGTGTGTATTACTGTCATGTTCTGACAGCATGGTCGATTTGGATTGGCCGATCGAGTGCAATACCCACCAATCCATGCTTTGTTTACCAGAATGCTTACACGTGTCAAACCTGTATATAAAGAGCGTCGTTGTTTAAAGTTGGAGACAGATAGGGGTAGGACGATAAGGGTGCAGGCGAATAGAAGAAAGGGCTGGTGAAGATTAAGATCTAGAATAAAGATTGATTCAGTAAATAACAATGAGAGAGGTAAATTTTGAAAAGGGAAATTTAATTATGAAATTTTGAAGAATAATTTGGAACGCATTCTTTAAATTACAAGTTCTCGTAAGCAAACGATTTTTCCACACAAGAATTTCGGAACCCAAATTTTGATTCCGAAATTCAAAACTTATTACCCTCATTATATATGTTTAACAATCAGGCTTAGTTTTAGCAAATTAGGCTGGTTATAGCTAATCGAAATATATCCATATGGTTCTATCTACTAGAATAATTCTAATAAGTACAAGTTGAATCTGTAAACTGGTAAAAAGGGTGTAGTTCTGTTTTACAGATGAGAAATGTTTGAATAAACATGTCCTGGATTTGTAATGTTTCTGTATTGTTATTTTTATCTCTATTGCTAAAATCAGACGAACCCTTGTAGCTTCAAGGTCTGAAAAAGGAAAGCAAAAATCCTGAGTAATTGTCCAGACCCATGAGGTTACAATATATATATACATCTTGCGTTCAATAGTATGCCATAAGCAACACTTTCTATATTGATTACGACTGGAAACGCATGAAAGAGATGCAGCACCTAAATAGAATACGTGAAACTATTGGATCAAGTAATATTTTCGGTTTGTCATGACGCATTATAATATGAAGAGATTAGGTGCCCTGGATGGTCGAGTCATATTAGGCTCCGGAAAGCCGAGCGGTATATCACGGTTGACCAAGCAGTGTTAAAGCCCAGAGTGGAAGAGTGGTCAGATTTGCTCGAATTTAACAATTGCTACCATCTCCATTCTGACCGCTTGTGCTCTAGTCTTGTATTTGACTATTTTAGGACTGTGATAATGGTTGCCTGAAGCATCCCAGGAGTCGGTGGTTCTCTGAGATTTTCCGGGTTTTTCCACCATCTGTTCTTCTCTCTGTCATGTAGATAGGTTCAGAAAACATACATTGGGTACAATATGTACACGTTGTGTCCACTAGTATGCCATACACAACTTCTATATGGTGATGACGATTGCAAACGTATGAAAGAGATGCAGAACATAAAAATAATAGGTGCAACTGTTGGACCAATTAAACTGTTTTATATTTCATGAGGAATTATATGCAGAGGTTATGTGTTTCTGATGTCCGAGTAGTTTGAAGCCATGGGTAGGCAAGTGGTATGAGGACTTGAGTGGCCGATTAGTCCAAGGTCTCGAGTCGTCTGATGCGCTCGCCTTTAACTATGACAGCCAACCAGGTCATATATTGTGTATAGAAATGACGTTACACCAAGAAAACCACTAACCTTCAGTAGATATAGACCATATTCCCAGATGTCAAATGAGATGATTTGGAGCCACTTACAGAATACTGTCATTGAAGGAACCATGCGAAGGTAAGTCTCAGGTGAGGCTAGAAGATATCACATCAAACAACACCTATGTCATGACAAAAGATCGTGTTTGCACAGATGGAACGAGGTCAATGTTCTGGTATGTGATTTTAAGCAGTTTAAAAAATCATGGGAAGTACTAACCTGTGATTTAAAAAGTTCTATATGCTGCTGCAAATTATCAAATCAAATTAAAAGAAAATGATATTCCACCAGTTCAAGTGAAATTTCAAACAGCCAGTTAATTTTAGTGAACACGATATCCCATTATTGATTAAAAATACAAAGTAAAATGTATTGTCATGTTAATGAGAGATATCACACAAGATTGAAGCAGAAGAGAGACTATCCTTATAACTAATATTTGTAAGACCTAGAACTATTGGTGAATTAAGACTCATTCTTAATTTGTAATATTTAAATGAATATGTAAAATGGATACTTCGTAAACAGATCTAAATCATTATATTCCAAACCCCTTCTCTTGTCATCTATTGATCTAGGCATGTATAAATCTCCTTTACAAAAGCTAAGGAGAATATAAATGTTTAGGATTTGAACAAAGGGGACAATTGTCCCAATAAATGCTTTGCAATTATGATTCCTGCTCCGGGAGAATGTTTACCAAGATGCTTAAACCAGTATACATCACTTTAGTCACATCAGTGTAAGGTGGTTCATTCATGGTTGGAAAGAATAAAGAGAAATATATAGAGACACTGAAGGATGCTGGTGAATTTGTACCCACCTTAAGACTCAAATCAGTATATGCTTCAAAACATTAACTAGAATTTTATCATTCAACAAAAGATATGATCCTAGATTATTTACAATGGAAATTTCCATGAAAGTCGTAGACTGGGTCAGGTCTCTCTACTTACATTTTACGAAACTACCCGACATTAGTCAGGTTTACCATGGTTCTTTTCAAAAGATAAATACTTCTGTAATGAAATCAAACTCAAACTAACATGTTTTTCGCAAAGGATCATTTTCAAAATGTTTAATCAACAATCATGGACAAAGGTTAGATGTGTAATACGTTTTACACATCTGGTGCTTACAATCCGCAGTCATGGACAGAACTTACACAATATCAAAACACCTAACACTAGATTCTGAACAAAATGGAATATATACCATACACAAAAGGGAATGTATACCATACAAGACCGGAATATGATTCTTCATGCAATAAAACATCAACATCAATTAGAAATATTCCACAAGTTATCTGACTGCTGGTTTTACGTTTCTCAGCAAAGCACCTGCCGATTTAATGAATGCAAATTCCTCATTGGTCGATACAAGATGTTAAAAATAAAACAAGAAGATAAAAATTGCAATTTTGATATTGCTATGCTGGTAAAAGAACCACCTACAAAATGGAAGCTAATGGTAAGCTGTCATACATAAGCCCGCTGCTTGGCCATGAGATTCCAACCCCAAAGACTCGGAGAACGCTGCTACCTGGGGCCCCTGGTTTAAGGTTTGGTACTATGCAAAAGCTAGACAATAAGGTGCTCAACTATATAGTACAATATATGGCGTCCCTGTAGCAGCACATCCTACGCTTTAAGACTCCTTTAAGGCTTTTTAAACTGAAAACTAATATTTGAGAAGAACATCATTGTTTAATAAGGAAACTACAGAGTACTCCATCAGTTTTGTGAACCTATACCAATCTGTAACACGGAGCATAATTAGTACACGTTGACCAAGTTTACGACACGAACAGACATTGCAATATCCATGCACACGAAGTATATGAGGTACTGAAGTCTCAGAGGCTAGTACTAATGTTGTATCAATATAAGATATTCTTCGAAAAGCCGGATGCTCAACTAAAGTCATTCTCACATTTTTGTGATAAAGCTGTTGTCAATAAGCATGATACATTTCTAATACCAATGCTAAAATTCTTAATTGTAAACCTATTCTATTTCAATGTAAATTTGTACATGTTAATGTATATATACCAGTGAATGAGTGTGTGTTTTCTGACTCTGGGTTTACGTACCTGCCTCAAATTCTCGTAGAACCACGTAAGTAGTATAATAAGATAATAAAGAATTCTCGTACAAACACACACACAAACACACCAACATGTACACACATACTACTTAAACGAATCTTCTCTTCGTTACGGCGAACTCTGAGTGGATCAAAATTAGCATACTCTGCCAAGATGACTAGTCAATTAACTCCCTTTTCTTGGGTTGTACTTTAAGAACTATTAACGCACAACCAACGCTTTGAAGATTGATCTAAGTCATGGACAGTATGCATCTCATTCTTGCATATGATTCTACAGAATCCAACTCAAACATCGCCTTGAGACTCTTTTAAGTTGGTTGGAGGAGGGGGGTGATTTAAAAAATGTTTCAATGTACACGAAATAATACTGATGTTATATGCCTTCAAATGTTTCTTTCATTTTTCAACCGGGTAAGAGCAAACTTGATGGGTCAACGTTCTAACATTTTCATAAATTAATGATCTCCACTTACACGAGGCAACTCGTCATTAAACAAATAACGTTTATCGTCAATATAAGCAGTTCCATGGAAAAGGTGGACATTTACTTTCATTGACATTTATTTGACCCTTCGATAAGTGAGTCTATTTACACGTAGGCCATTTGGAGTGTATTGTATTACATCAACAATACCGGGTAACCCCAATGTGTTACCTGTACAGTACATGTATGTGAAATTGATAGACTATTGCTAGGAGAACGCCACATAACTAGGAATAAAGATTAATTCAGGAACCTGAAATTCAGATTTCTAGTTTTACCCAGAGATACTCAAAAACGGCATATTTGGATTTTAAATCTATTTTGGGAAAGGCTGTATACAGATCGTGTCTCCAGGCTGTTACACGAAGGATGATTCAAAGGTAACATTTCTTGATATTCGAAATTTTGTCCAGAATAGTAATTTTGCTATATATAATCTACGTTCAAATAATGACACGTAAAACGCAAACATAGCTATTTCAAATATAAACACTTGTTGGGAAGGAACGTATCCACAGATATGTACTATATGCATTTTATTATTTGTTAATTGATAATTTTCTCCCCCTGTGTCTCTAACAATCGCTGTAATTTATCCGTAAAAACAGCGAAAGGAAAATGCGACACTCCTGATCTTTTCAAGTTTAAAAATATCAGTGTATGCATGGGCTAATCTTAAATAGCTTATTCAAGTTTACTTGAGTAACAGTTTCATCTACAATTCAGTCGCATACTTGAGAGACTAAATGACTTCCATACTTTTCTGAAATACATGTAGTCACTCAGAGAGTTCAAAGTCCAAACGCAGCCTTTTTCATACCTTTGATCGATTCTCAAATGTGATAAAACTAAAGTTTAGAAGGAAGAAAATGATTTGTCAATAAATAAATATCTGACATTAACCGTTCTTTGAAATAATGAAGTTAAGTTTAAATGACTTTCAAATTCTCAGTTCAAAATTAAGAGCTGCCAGCTCTTAATCCAGTCCCCAAAGTCGCTCTTAATTCGAGAGTGTACCATAAGTGGTGATGAGATACGGTCAACAAGTTTCATCAGTGACTAATCTATGCATAACAACGTTCTCACGTAGCGAACACAATCATCCAAGAATGAAGTGAGGCAGGTCCGCTATTTTAAACGGATCGGAGAAAATACGTTTGCATTAGATTAAAATTAGACCCGGCTGAATATACGTCATAAACTGCAATACTTTGAAGGATGTATATCGGCTGAAGACAAAACCAGCAGTTGCTGATTTCCGTATAAATTGGAAAGCATATGAAACGGACCTTCAGAAAATAAATTGATTTTTTTTCTGCTTAGAGTTATTTTTATTTCTGTTACGATTATATACTTCTAAAATAAGTAACTGAAAAGTGTAAAGAGCAACAAGCTATCTAAAATTCAACAAATAATTTATTTCTGTAGAATACCAAGTGAAAATCAAACGAAGAACTTACGGTATTGAGAATTAAATCCTAAAATAATGCTAGAATTACTTACACAGGTCCTACTAACGACAATCCTGAATTCCCCTTAGTGATAGTCCAAATTAGGGCCAACGCTGAAGGTGTAGATGTGCTAATGGCGACCGGTATCATGTAGTTAAACCAATAGTAGACAACATTATTATATGCTCATTTTTTCCCCCGTTAACTTTACATTGTCAGAATTGTGTAGTATTAGCCGATACTGAACCCGCGTGCCAATACACATATAGCATTCACGTGCATAAAGGAACTACTTTCTATTGTGAACAAACACTGGACGCAGACGCCAGCACTTTTGATTTGTAAACAAATCATGTACACTCGCGTAAGAGGCGCTTTACGTTGTGGTTGTTTAAATTTGTTTCTGAATGAACTAAAACAGATGTTTCGTGGACTGCCACATACCATTTGCTTTGGTAAATTCCAAGTTGATACAATGTTTAGGATTTAGTATAGCTACAGTATACAACGGACACAAGAAAATGTCCTTACAAATAATAGTAGTGAATAGGGATTGTATAGCCTCAATGGGAATTAGCATTAAAAACACCCCTGGGAACATATAGCCTCAATGGAAATTTAACATGGAGAAAAATCGTGGGAACATATAGCCTCAATGGGAATTTAACATAGAGAAAAATCGTGGGACGATATAGCCTCAAGAGGAATTGAACATGGGAATTGGGACTGTATAGCGTCAAAGGAATTTAAACAGGGTGGGACTGTATAGCGTCAAGGGAAATTGAACATGGGATTTTTTTAAAAAATTTTTTTAAAAAAAGGGGTAGGCAATTGAAAGGCTATCTCTTTTCGAGAAATATGGCTGGCCCTGAAAAGGGCCTTTGGGTTTATGTTAATGTATTCATTAACATAAAGGGCACCGCATTGGTCTTCTTCTTGTCCTTAGGCTGCGTCTCACTGTTGGTCCGTAAATCAGCACTCTTTTCAGGCATCCTTGTCTTTCAACGTAGATCCTACGTATCCACAGGCTGGTGTTTGTCCTGTGGACAACGGTCCACTTGGATCGGACATACATGAGCAAGTCTGTCCGAAACATCATGGAAGACACAAGGGTGGATGACTCAACTGTGGTCCACATCTTGAAGCGACGAGAATAGGTGAATCAATGCAGTGAACTGCGCTTATTTATAGGTAGAGGAAGGATTGAAACCGATTGAGTTCATTCACCAATCAAATCATGCGTTACAAAATTCAGTCAGCTCGCATCCAATCCGAAGAGAGCAGTCTGTGACGTCACTTGGTCTATATGGATTCGCTAGCGCTTGTGTGCAGTCAGTCTATGCGACAGTGATTCAACATGACGGAAAGTCAGAAAACGATCCATTGGGGTGCACCAACAGGGGAGACCGTCCAAGGGAACCCGGACTTACTTTCAGAAGAGGTGAATTGGGATTTTGTGGATTTTCTCTCCTCGCAAGAATTTGTTCCGGAACCTTCGTTACCTTCTTCATTACCGCAAGTGGAGAATTTTAGACAGAGACAGAAAGAAGAATTGGAGAAATTTATACAACGACAAAAGGAAGCGGAACAGGCTTTTCTCCTACAGCAACAGCAGCAAGAAGAAGAGGTAAGAAAAAAACAACAGCAACAACAGCAATAAGAAGTAGCAGCAAAGAAACAAGAGGGTGAAAATCAAACGGTCACGGTACTGTTGGACATTTTAGCGGAGTTAAGAAGTCTGAAACAAATGTATCAGACTTCTTTATTACGACCGAAGAGAATACGACCTTCCCGAGCTAAACATGTCAACCCTGTGACTAAGCCTACCGTACCACCCTTAGTGATTTCAACCCAATCATCATCATCATCAACATTACGCAGTCCAGAAGTAGGCCTTGGCCGTGGCAAAGGCTTAAGGCAGTTAAAGTTGATTGCTTAAACTACACCATAAAGAAAAAAGGCCCTTTTCAGGGCCACCCACATTTCTCGAAAAGAGATAGTCTTTCAATTTGCCAATAACTCAAAGAAAATATTAAACAGCCCATTTTACCCCTATAGTACATGTCTGTGTATGAGTGCGTGAGTGTACGTTCTTATTTTAAAATCAGAACTCAAAGACACTTACCTTATATCATTCATTTATTCTTTTCTCCATTGTTACAATCCAATTCATAACACAACACTTTAATTAAAAGTTCATTTATTTCTTCTTTTTCTCCTTCTTTAGTCTCTCGGTTTTTTGAATTTCTTCACCATCACACTCTTTTCCTCTTCTTCCTCCTCGCTTTCTTCCCTTCTTCTTTTTTTCTCCTGTTTCTTTTTCTTCACCTGTCTTCTTTCTTCCTCAGAAGAATCCCTCTCTTCCTCTGAAGAATCCCTCTCTTCTTCTGAAGAAGAATTCCTCTTTTCTTCTGACTCCTCTTGTTTCTTTTTTGGGCAATCTGGAGACCAATGTCCTTTTTCTTTACAATAATAACAGGTATCTTGACTTTTGTCTTTTTTATCCCCTGTTTTTGTTCTTTTTTGACGGTCTGGACATTCTGAAGACCAATGCCCTTTCTTCTGACAGATATAGCAAATATCCTGACTTTTATCTCGAAAGGAAGGAGAGTAGTCCGTAGGCTGGTCTGAAGAGAATTTTCTAATGACCCCTCGCAAAGCTCTGACGAAACGTTCCATCTGGTTAGTCTCTTCCATCGTTGTGCTCAGCTTGAGAGTGAAATGAATAGTGAAAGGACAAGACACACACCCTTTTATATACGCTGGTCTGCTATGACTATAAATTAGTCTATGGTGTTTGAACTTGAGTCATTTGACGTTTTTCACTCAGGATGAAACGATCCTATTCATTTGAGAAGAAAGAAGAAGAAAGTAAGAGGCAGAAACGTGATCTATCGCCTCGTACCAGGGCTGAAATCTTGGCACAAATTCATGCCAGTGATTTTGAAGAGGACATGAGTGAACCGGAATTTGAAACCTCTAAACCAAGTTCACCACCCTTAGTCAACCCTGAAAAATACTATTCCATTCGAGAGACGGAAAAGCGCTCCTCTAGAAAATTTAGAACCACGGCTTACAAATACACGGTGAAGTTTAAAGATTTCAAGTCCGAAGTACCGTTAGAGAAAGCAGAAGGGTTCATCACCGGAGTGTGGGATTCTCTGCTCACGGCACTCAAGCGACAATGTCAACCCAAAGAAGACGATCGCTTGAGACTTTCCATACAACACGACGGTTTGAAATCCCCTGTTTGGATCGAGTTTAGCACCCCTGCAGAATTGACCGCTTCCAAAGTCATGGACAAGATTCAACACGTGCAACAATCTAATGACCAGTTTGACATCACCGATGGAAAAGCCACATTGGACATGACCCATGTCTCTCCTCCTCAAGGGACCGGACGCAAAAAGATGTTATTGGTGAACGACCTTCGCAGCATTAAGCGTAACCTTGTCCAAATTCACAATCCTCATGACCAGATGTGTTTAGCCCGTGCCATCGTGGTGGGACGAACCTATGCCAACAAGAACGACACGGTACAATGGAAAAGAACCTGGAAAACTATTCGACAATCGGACAGAGCCAAACAACGAAACGAAGCAGAACTCCTGTTGCAACAAGCTGGCCTGTCCAAAGACACACCCTGTGGCATTCCTGAGATGCAAAAATTGCAAGATGCCCTAGCTCCACGATACACCTTGAAAGTGCACCCTCAAGAAGTGCGCGGACCTCTGTTGTTTCGAGGGAAAGACTTTAAGGACGGAAAATACATTCATGTCTATCATCACGATGACCATTTCGATACCATTACCAGTATCACCGGATTCCTGGGATATGTTTATTACTGTGAGAAATGTGACCATGGTTATAATAATCGAGAGCAACACAAGCATTGTGGATTGAAATGCTCAGGATGTTTGGCCTCTTCACCCTGTCTGAGCGAAGAACCAGTGCCTTGTTCAACTTGTCTGCGCACGTTTGTCAGCCCTACCTGTTACCAACAACATCTGAAAACGCAAGGTTCACAGAAGAAATGTGCTTGTCAACTCCTGAGATTGTGCCCTACGTTTGAACAAGTCATATGTACCAATGCTGCCAAGGCACACGTATGTCGAGGAAAGAAAAAATGTCACATTTGTCACCACATCGTGGAGTTGGAACACCAATGTTACGTGCAAAAATACCAACCCCCACCAGAGAAAGAGGACGGTCAAAAGAAGAAAGGCAATTTCATCTTTTTCGATTTCGAATGCATGCAAGAAACCGGCATTCACATTCCTAATTTCTGCGTGGCTCATCGAGCGTGCGAGAAGTGCATTCAAGAACCTATCTTCAGTCATTGCCCTCACTGCAGCAAGATTCCTGGAGGGCGTGAAAAAATCTTTCGGGGGCCGAACACGTTAGCCGATTTTGCCCAATGGGTTTAGACCCCGTCGACAAGACGTGGAGCCAAGAGGACATCGAACGTTACGGAGATTGTCATCGTCATGCCACGGTGATGGCTCACAATTTCTCCGGATACGATGGACAGTTTCTTTTGAGGTACTATACGGAACAAGGCACCGAGCGTCCTAAAGTCACTTTGAACGGAGCCAAAATCATTTTCATGCAAGTGGGACAAGTACAGTTTAAAGATTCGATGAGCTATTTGGCCATGCCTTTGAGTCGAATGCCTAAAACGTTTGGAATGACAGAAATGGCTAAAGGGTACTTTCCACACTTTTTCAGTACGGAAGCCAATCAACACGCCGTTCTACCCCATTTGCCTGAGGCTCACTATTACGACCCCGACAACATGCGTACCGAACAACGAGAAGCTTTTTACGCTTGGTACCAGGCTCACGCCTCGGACCCTTTCGACTTTCAGGAAGAAATGCTAAAGTATTGTCGTTCCGACGTGGACATTTTACGGCGTTGCTGTGGAAAATTTCGAGAACTGTTCATGGAACACGGAGGGGTCGATCCTTTGAAAGAAGCTTGCACCATTGCCAAAGCGTGTTCCTTAGTGTATCGACAACGATTCATGCCTGAAAACACCGTGGCTGTCATCAGTCCTCAAACGACCCACTTTGTCAAACGTCAATACTCGGTCAAAGCCCTACGTTGGTTACATTACTTGTGCGACAAGGAAGACAAGTGGATTCAGCATGCCCGCAACGGAGGGGGCAAAAAGACCATCGGAACGTATTCGGTCGATGGCTGGGACTTAGAAAACCCCAAGATCGTGTACGAGTTTAACGGTTGCTTATTTCACGGATGTCCCGTCTGTTACCCTGATCGTGGCACTAAAAATCAGTTTTTACAACGAACCATGGAAGACTTGTACCAGGACACTTGTCAGCGACGCCTAAAGTTAGAACAGCAAGGATACCAAGTGGTGGAAATGTGGGAACACGAGTACGATCACCGTTTGAAAACCGATCCCGAGTTTAAACGCCTCGTGGAAAGTTACCAGTTCATGGACCCGCTGAACCCGAGGGATAGTTTGTACGGAGGAAGGACCAATGCCACCTGTTTGCTGTACCAAGCCGACGAAGAGAAAGGAGAAGAAATCAAATACTTGGACGTGTGTTCGCTGTATCCCTACGTGTGCAAATATTGTCGCTTTCCTGTAGGGCACCCGCAATTGTTAACGGAACACATCGACCTGAAAAACATTCGACAATACGAAGGCTTGGTCAAGTGTAAAGTTTTGCCTCCCACGAACCTATACCATCCCGTCTTACCTCACCATTGTCAAGGCAAACTGATGTTTCCTTTGTGCCGTACTTGTGCCGAAACGTGCAACCAAGATCAGCCTTGTCAGCACAGCCAGGAAGAACGGGCCTTGACGGGAACCTGGGTCAGCGTAGAATTGTTCAAAGCTCTGGACATGGGATACCAACTGTTAGAAGTGTACGAAATTTGTCACTTTCCCAAGACACAACAATACCGCAAGGGTGACCCCACGCAGAAAGGCATTTTCGCGGACTACGTGGATGCCTTTTTGAAACTGAAGCAAGAAGCCAGCGGCTATCCTTCCTGGTGTCACACTCCCGAAGACCAAATACAATTCAAAGAGAAATACTACGAACAAGAAGGCATCTCTTTAGACCACATCGAGAAAAACGAAGGCAGGCGATCGTTTGCCAAAGTGATGTTAAATTGCTTGTGGGGTAAAATGGCACAACGACCGTGTTTACCCAAGACGGAATATTTGACAGAACCTTCCCGCTACTTCCAGATGATTCACGACAAAACCAAATACATGAAACACGTGGACGTCGTTCGAGAGAATTTGATCTTGGTCAATTACGAAGAAGATCTGGACTTTGTACAAGACGACCCTTTTGGAAACGTCATCATTGCGGCTTACGTGACAGCCCATGCTCGCTTAAAATTGTACGAAGCTTTAGAACTGTTAGGGGAACGCGTCCTGTACTTTGACACGGACGGTTGCATTTACATCCATCACCCGATTCAACATCACCCTGACATCGAAGGACACCGTTTAGGAGCCTGGACAGACGAGCATCCCGACGACAAGATTCTAAGTTTCGTCAGTGGCGGTCCCAAAAATTACGGCTACGAATACCGGGACAAACAAGGAGAAGTGCACACGACGTGCAAAGTGAAAGGATTGACTCTGAATTATCGTACCAGTCGTGTGGTCAACTTTGGCGTATTGAAAGAAGCATTGCAGTCGGGAGAGGATGCAAACTTTAAAGTGACCACCTACCAGCCGAACAAGATTGTACGTTTACCCACTCACCACATCGTCAGTCGACCCTTGGAAAAAGTCTATCAAATCGTGTACCAGAAGCGAGTGAGACTTCCCAATCACTTTACGTTGCCGTACGGTCACGTCGGTATTGGTCTGTATATAAAAAAGGAACCCTAGGCAAGATCGATAGTTCATTGTGTCTACCAAGACCGAGCGAACAAGATGAATACTTTCAGGGAAACACAGAACAAGTTGTTTAGAAGGGCACAATTCAAGTGTGAGGCTTCTGAAGTGGAATGCGATTGTGAGCCTTGCGATGGGTACGATGCTGTACGTTGTGACCTGAGCGATGCCGTAAAGCATCATGGGAACTTTAGTGTCCCTACCCCTATCATGGAAAGTGATGCTGTGCGTGTCAAACCTGTGGGATGCGAAAGTGATGCCGCTCGTCCTCTTGGACACTTTACTGGGTTTAAAGTGGAATGTTCACCTTCACGTCTACCCCCCTACGGATGTCATCCAGCCTTGAGCAAACTCCTGTTCATGTCACCCAACCCTCATCGAAACGAACCTGTGAAAGACGAATATTCGTTTCCTGTGCGTTTGTCGGAATACTGCGACTTTGAAAATCGTCTTCAATCGTTCAAAGGAAAATGGCCTAAGTATCTGGGAGGACCGACCCCCGAAGAATTAGCCAGAGCCGGATTTTTCTACTTGGGCGAAGGAGATAAAGTCAAGTGCTTCAGTTGCGGTGTGTCACTTCACCACTGGGAACCGCAAGATTCGGCCTACGTAGAACATGCTCGATGGTCACCGAATTGTCATTACTTACCCTTAGTGGGACCGAGACATTGAAGTAACTTCTTACCATAATAATCTGTTCATGGATACTTTACAAGAGAACATTCGTGCTTTGCCTGTGGAGTTGAGAGAACGCATTTATCGAGAACTGGTTAAAATACAAGTGAAACGTAAAGAACAATTGCATCCGTTACGTCACCGGTGTTTGAACCACTGGTACCTGAAGGCTATACAAGGATTGATTCAATTGAAAGTGTCCCATCGGACAGACATTGATCAACGATCCTCTAGTTTTAAAAAGGATTGGTTTGGTATGGACGATTCTACCTACATCATTGTAAACGTACTGCATCGAATTCCAGAGGAAGAGTTAACGAATTACCAACATCTTCAACACAATGTCAACTTAGTGAAAGAGGAAACTTCTGAACGAATTATAATGTGTAGATTAGTGACTCAACGATTTAAATTCGACACTGAAGTAAAACCATGTTTGTGCAAAGAGTACATTTCTTGTGTCAGACCAAAGAGGATTTAGTATGACCTATTCATGGATACTTTGCTAGAGAACATTCGTGCTTTGCCTGTGGAGTTGAGAGAACGCATTTACCGAGAACTGATCAAAATACAAGTGAAACGCAAACTCAAAGTGATTCGTCCGGTTTTAAATTATGCTATGTTCCAAAGTACAAGAAGACTGATTATGAGTGGATATTACATTAGGCACAAAGGTAAACGAGGCTATTGGTCACCACCCAACGATTCCAAAAACAGTGTATATACTTATGGATACTTTACAAGAGAACATTTTGGGCTTGCCTGAGGAGTTGAGAGAAAGGACTTACCGAGAGCTGGTGAAAATACAAGTAAAACGTAAAGAACAATTGCATCCGTTACGTCACCAGATCTTTAACCACTGGTACCTAAATGGTATAAGAGGACTGATTCGTCAGAAATTTTTTCAGTAGTCAGACCTTGTTGAACACTTTCAGTTTATGGATGAGGATGGACCAGACGTTCGTAATTTCGGTTACTTGGAGATTCACTTACTGCAACGTATTGAGGAAGACGAGTTAAAGGATTACCAACATTTGTTACATGGAATCTGCTTAGAAAAAGACGAAACCTCTAGACAAACTCTGACGTTTCAATTACAGTATGTAACATTTAAATTCCCTACTGGAGAACGAACGTGTTTGGTTAGAAATTACCTTTATTGCTTCCGAAACAAAGACACTATAAAATCAAGTTGCCATGCCACGGATTATGTCACATATCATTCAACAGATTCCGTGGAAGGAACTCAATGACCATATTCAAACCGTGGATCATTACCATCGATTATTACAAGAACTTTATCCATTCAATTTGGGACGACAAGTGGTGTGTGTCTTAGTGACTTGTTTTCTGGGATTTCGTTTACAAGCCGATTCTTTGTGGACTCTTTACGATCAGTACTTACCACTTCAATGGCCTTAAATGGTCACGAAAAACTCCTTTTGCTCAAAGCCTTGCGTTTTCATCTGGATACTTCTCGACCTCAACAGGAAAAAAAGATTCGTCAACTTTTAGCTACCCAAGACGTGTATGACGATGTGTGTGTAGCTTGTGACTTACATCCCCATTGGACAGATGTCCGTGCCTGGAAAGAATGGGGTTTTGAGGCTTGGACCCAAGAAGTGGCCCAGTATGCACGAGAGTTGTTCAAGGAAAAAAGTTACTTTTCAACCCGTGTTAGTGACGGTGCCAGAAGAACCCGTCACCCAGGACAGGACTGTCGTGGACAGGCCTGAAAGACCCTTTCGGGAGGACACTTGTGTGACCTTACCCCCTACTATAGAACTGGTTAGAACATTACCCAAAACATGTGGTTCTCCGTTGATGACCCCCAAAAGAACTTCCCCAGTGGAAGGACCCTCCTATTTAGCGGCAGTGGCTGCTGCTCACAAAGTACCTTCTCCCAAAATCAAAGTCCATGAAAGATCGGGCATGTTACAAAGTTTACTGGATTTGTCCAAGCAAGAACTGGCTCGATTTAGTCCGTTGCGTACCCCTGCACGACGTGTCATGCCTGTCCTCAAACTAATACGACGTAAAGACAATCAGTGGCGACGCGTTCCAGTATAAAAAAGACCTGTGACCAAGTAGGGTATCAGTGTTTTTTTGGTGCTCCTGAAGACTCAAAGATGTCACCCTCCAGAAAACCCCAAGGAAAGAAAAGGAAAGGACTACCACCACGTTTAGCCAAACATGGGGACATGTTATCTGTCCTGTCCAAAGCTTCTCCACCCCTACGAAAAAAACTCATTCAAACGGACTCCAAAGAGGTCATCGATACCGTGTGCGAATGTTGTTTGAACGTTTTGAAAGGCACGATCCCTTTGTCCAAACACCAGAAACAATGCTTAGGCAAACATCGTCACGTTCTTCGGAAAATGGTTCAAAAGAAAATTCCCATTCGTCAAAAAAAGAAGATGTTGGTCCAACGTGGAGGCATTTTACCTCTCTTGTTAGGCCCCATACTGAAAGGAGTCTTGGGAACCATGTTGGGAGGACTGGTGGGAGCAAGATAAAAAGGCCCTCGGAAGTCCCAAGATCTCAGAATCCACCCCTGACAACCCCATAGAAGGACGAAAACTAGCTTTAGTGCCTTACAAACGATGGATGGAATACCATCGGTGGCAAGAACAACGCACCCCGCATTTACCTCCCAATCCCAATTTGAGCGAGATGTCCCAGTTACAACACAAATTGCAATCCTTGATGGATCGCCAAGATTTGTCCGAAACAGAAAAATCGCAAAAGTACGGTCAACTCTTGCAAAGACTGCAACTCTTTCACCAGAAAGCTTTAGACGAAACAGCTTTACCCACTCTGAAAGATTTTAAGACCTTGATGAAAAGTCCAGCACCATCATCATTACCACCACCACCACCACCACTACCATCCCCAGGGGTCACCAGAGATGCTACCCCACGAAGGCCTGAGGAAGAAGAGATGCGAGAAGTGTTTCAAACACCGTCAGCAGCTCCCATTTCGAGTAAGATTGCAGCATCCTTGTTGACCCCGTCCCCCACACCCCAACGAGAAGAAATGAAAGCTTGGGTTAAAAAGATGATGTCCACTCCTCCTTCGACAGAAGTGAAAAAGAAAGAAGGGAAACCAGAAGTGAAAAAAGAAAAGAAAACCAAAGCCATTCCATTGCCACCTCCACCACCACCACTACCTTCGACTTCTACTCCCGTAGCCCATCGGACACGTAAATCCGTTTCTAAACCACCCTTTCGACCCACCCAAAGTAGCATCACCGAAGAGTGGGTGACTTATTAACACACCAACCAACACAAAAAATAAAAAATGGATAAAGTCTTAGCCAGCATTTACTACGATCCCTCCCATCCTGCAGGTTACGCAGGAGTTCAAAAATTGTATCGTGCTGCCAAAACGCGACTGAAAAGTCTCCGTTTACCTCAAGTGCAACGATGGTTACAAGAACAAGCTACCTACACTTTGCACAAACCCATTCGACGCAAGTTTGCCAGAAGTCGCACCCGAGTGGAAGGCATCGATCATCAATGGCAAGCCGATTTAGCCGATGTCTCTCATTTGGCCAGCTACAATCGTGGCTACAAATATTTGTTTTGTGTCATCGACGTCTTTTCCAAATTTGCCTGGGTCGTGCCCTTGACTTCCAAATCGAGCAGCGAGTTAGTGCGAGCCCTGCAACGGGTGTTGAAACAAAGCGGTCGTCACCCACTTCGATGGCAAACGGACAAAGGCACCGAATTTCTGAACCAAGCTTTCCAAAAAGAATTAAAGAAACGTGACATTCATTTTTTTACCACCGAGAATCCCGAAACCAAAGCCAGCATCGTGGAACGTTTTCAACGCACTTTGAAAGAACGCATGTGGAAATATTTTACGCATCACCACACTCTGAAGTACATCGACATCTTACCGCACCTGGTGCAAGCGTACAACCAATCTTACCATCGAAGCATCGGACGTGCCCCGCAAGACGTGACTCCCGAGAACGAAGTGTTGGTGTTTGAGCGCCTGTTCGGTACGTCCCCGACGAGGGCTGTCCCCAAGAAAAGTGGAGAGTTGACGGTAGGAGATTGGGTGCGCATTGGCAAAACCAAACGCACTTTCGACAAAGGTTACTTACCTAACTGGACGACCGAATTGTTCCGTGTCACTGGACGAGTGCATGGCCGTCATCCTGCCGTCTATAAATTGGAAGACATGAACGGAGAAGTGCTCAAAGGAACGTTTTATTTGCCCGAGTTACAACGTGTCACCAAAAAGAAGACGACGTGTACGACATCGAAAGCATTCTCGAACGCAGAACCCGTAAAGTGGGCAAACGACGTGTCAAAGAAGTCAAAGTACGTTGGAAAGGATATCCACCCAGTTTCGATTCTTGGATCGACGCTTCGCAAGTCATCGACTATAAAAAGAAGAAGTGACCATCATGCCCTTTCACACAGCAGACGCAGCTACGTCGACCACTCCTTCTTCACCTAGTTCTTCTGTGCAAGATTTACAAAAACAACCCTTGTGGGTGTGGTGTGGAGAACGTGTGCCTAAAACGCAAATCGTCTTTTTCTGCCAAATCTTCGTGGTGTATTGTGTCATCGGGGCAGCCATTGCCAATTTGAGTTTGCAACAAGGAGACAAACAATTGTGGACCATTTTATTGAGCAGTTGCATCGGTTCCCTGCTTCCCAATCCCTGCCTGAAATTCTCTTCCAACGGGAACCACGGGAACCTTGTGTCCAGTGCCAGTGTCAGTCACCACTCCAACCACAACCAGAACCCCATTCTAGACGGAGACACGCCTCTGACGTCCAGTAATATCCCCTCGGACAGCCACAGAACTCTGGAATTATGAGTCACGAAAACCAATTTTACTTAACCTTACCCAGTGACAGTTCCATGGAGGTGTTTCCCCACAACACGTTGTGCTGTTACACGGCTAAATTACCTCAGGCCATCCAGTTAGATAACGAAGCCCATTGGGAAGTGGCTTTAGTAGAAATGATTCACCCGACCCAAGTCCTCAATGTCCTTCCCAATCAAAATAAATTTGATGTGGAAGTTCATGACGAGCAAATGCAACAGTGGATGGATACCCATAGCAAATATGACAAGAAAACCCGTACACCAAATCTAAAGTGGACCACCTATCACTTGTTCATTCCCCCAGGCTATTATTTTAGTGGTCAACATTTGGTCAACACCATAGCCACCAGGTTTACTGGTGTGTTTCTGAAAGCTTTGGAAAGTGTCAAAAAAGTGTCACCCTGGAGTACCACAAAACAGCTCGTCGCTTCCTGATAAAATTTCCTGAGGGGCCCAAAATCATGTCTTTCTTATTTTGTCCTGAATTGTTTGACATGTTGGGCGGTGACATTGAGCTGAGGAAGAAAGTAGAACAAAAAACACAACCCGAATTACCGGTCATTTACGACAACGATTCTTTTGCCAAGTATTTTCGTACCCCGGTAGAACTGAACCAAGGACTGAATTTGATGTTTGTGTACTCTGATGTGGTGGAATACAACGTGGTGGGACACACCTCCGTGCCGTTACTGCGTGTCATTCCTTTCAAAGTGGATTCTGCCGCAAACGCTGACGAGGAAGGTGGAAACACTTACCACGTCCACCGCGAATTTGTCCATCCTCACTATTTGCCTGTCAGCAAGTCGTATTTGGACACAGTCAACATTACTATAAAAGGAGATTTGGGACAAAATATTCCATTCACCAAAGGAAAAGTCACGGTGAAACTCCATTTTCGAAAACGGTTTTCTCACGACTCGTAAGTAAGTCATGTATCCAACGTACCGAGGGGTTGCTCGACAGCGAGGACACGGTTTAGGAGACATGTTAAAATCGGCCTTTCGTTCGGTGGCTCCGGTGTTGAAACCGATGGTAACACGCGGATTGCACGCCTTGAAAGATGCGGCACTGACACAAGGCAAAGAATTTCTCCAAAATGTCATCATCGACAAACAAAACCCTAAAGAAGCCTTCATGAGGGCAGGCAAAAATGTCTTGCTGCAAACGGGCAAAGACATTTTGGGCCGACGAGACACACCTATAAATGCCCTGCACGCTACCGAATCAGGCATTCAGCAAGGACAAGGCAGAAAGAGACGACGAAGAAAACACCCTTTCACCAGACTTCAAGCGAGAAAGGCCAAGAAAAGAAGAACCGTTCGAGACTTAGACGTTTTCGATTATTGAGAAAGAACAGAACAAAAAAATGATGCACCGAGAGTCATGCGCCTGTTCCAAGACGGAACTGGATCTGTTTGCCATGCCCCCCCCCCCCCACCATGATGACGATGCAAGAATCCCAGTGGGTGGAATTTCACCCCGTCTCCTCACTGACAGCCTCAGCTCCCATCGAGTTTGAAATCAAAGGACAGCCCGAAGATTACATCGATCTGAATAGCAGTTACTTGTACCTGAAAGTCAAAGTTGTCGATGAGGACAATTCGACCCTAGATGGCGATGAGGTAATAGCTCCCGTCAACAATTTCATGCATTCCTTGTTTAGCGGAGTGGACTTGTACTTGAACAACAAACTGGTCAGCAGCAGCATGGATACTTACCCTTATCGAGCGTACCTGGAAAATCTCTTGACGTACGGAATAGATGCCAAGAACACTCATCTCAATGCCTGTGTGCTATGGGAAGCTGACGAAGCAGGCCAGTTTGAAAGATTCGAAACTGATGCAAGCAAAACACCAAACAATGACGGATTTGTAGAACGAAGAGACAAAATCAAAAACGGACAAAGTTTAGAACTGATGGATCGTTTACATCTGGACATGTGGTTGCAAGAGAAATATTTGCTAAACGGGGTGAATGTTCGCCTGAGACTGAATCGTAGCAGTGCCGCTTTCCATCTGATAGGTACTACTGTTTGCAAAACTGTCATCGAGGAAGCCAGGCTCTACGTACGCCGTGTGCAAGTGTTACCTAAAGTGGGAAACGACATCAGTCAGACGTTGAGCAGAACGACCGCCAAGTATCCCATACGACGCGTGGAAGTGAAAACGTTCACCATTCCCAAGGGACAGCGATCCATGATCGAAGATCATCTGTTCCAAGGACAGCTACCCAAACGTTTAATCGTTGGTATCGTCGAGAATACAGCCTTCAACGGAGCTGTCGAAAAAAATCCTTTCTACTTTCAACACTTTGGCGTGTCCAAGATCGAAGTCAGTCGCGATGGCAAGACCTTGTGTACCCGACCTTTCGAACCTGACTTTGAGAAGAAGAATTACTTGAGATCGTACTTGTCCCTGTACGAAGCCACCGGCCAGTTAGGAACCAACACCAGTCATGGCATTACGTACGAGGATTACGCAGGAGGTTATGCTTTGTGGGCTTTCGATTTCACTCCAGACCAAGGCAGCGACGAGGGACATTTCCACCCTATAAAATCCGGCCAAATTCATGTGGAAATTCAGTTTGCAAACCGAGACCCTGATGTAACGGTGAACGTCATCCTGTATGCCGAATTTGATAATACCATAGAAATCAATAGTTTGAGAGAAGTCATTCTAGATTACTAGAAGCCATGGAAGACTGTTATCCCTCTTTACCTAGTGGAGAAACTTTGGACATGGAATGTAAGGAGACTGTGGAAGAAGAAGAAGTGATCATGATGAAATCGAGATGGCCAGAACAAGAAGCCCATTTAGTCTCCTGTTTTGCCAAACACTTGGTCGATAAAATGACGGAATTGATCAAGAAAAATTGTTATGGATGTCAAAACGATCATCCCAGTCAAATTCAACACGATAAATGCCTAATGTTAAGTCAAGAAGAAAAATTGGACGAGTATCTGGACGATGCTTGGAGTCTCATCTCGAACAAAGACGTGTTGCACCAGTGGTATAAAGACTTGCGTGAACATTCTTGTCCACCATTAACCACTCAAGAGATCCATCGTATCGAAGCTCTCCTGAATCAGAGTGAGGAAACAGAACGAATAACCGTTTATTCGTCAGACATTTTCAAGCAAAAAGTCAGGATCGAATTGACGACTTATTATTACCTGTGAAGAAGAAAAAAGCACACAAAACATGGATACCTGGGAACTTTATTACCTTTTGAACCACAGTTCGTATACAGCTTCTTGGAATCCTGTCGTCTGTGCTAAAGATGAACTCCCTCATCGCAAACCTAAAGACCATCAAGCTTACGTGATCAACACGGACGAAAGTCATCTCCCAGGAACCCACTGGGTAGCCGTCTACTTTCCTCAAGAAGGATGTGTGGAATATTTCGATTCGTACGGATTGCCCCCTTTGGAAGACGATATCATCGACTTCATGAGAAGAAATGCTCAAACCACCCGATTCAATAATGTGAAATTACAAGGCACAGATTCCTTGGTGTGCGGACAATATTGTGTGTATTATCTGCATCATCGCAGCCTAGGCTATTCCTTAGAACATTTAGTGACTCATTTTGATCCTCGTTCTTCTACTAGAAACGATGTGAAAGTAGATCGATGGTTTTGTGACCATTATGCTTATCTTTTGTCTCAAGCTAGGAAACGTAGTGTCAATCAATGGCCTAATGATTTCCAACAGTGGAAATCACAATTTCATTCACAACGTTGTCAGCCCTGTTTAAAGTAAATTGTCCATTGAGAAAAAAATGTTAGTGATTTGAAAAAAATGTTTGATGTTATAGTGTTGGATTATTGTTAAAAATGTTAGAGTTGTTGTTTAGTGTTAAGTGATTTTTGAATAAAAAATGTTGTGTTTTGAAAAAAATGTCTTTGTCTTTTGTTTACCTAGAAGAATGTTGGATTGATGCTCTTTGATTTCTTACTATCCCTCTCATGACACTCACTAAACGTTGCGACTCGAAAACCGTGTGGGGGATGTTTTCCTTCACGTCCGCGCTTTGACTTTAAGAACCGGGGTTGTTTCCAGTCTAACCATCCATTGTCGACTCATCCTCCTAAGAAGATGTGCTCCAAACTAGCTAAGCTCAACGAAGCCTACGTGAATTTGCATAGGGTCAGACACAGTCTGATACCGAAGCCAGAAGAAATCGAAAATGTGAGAATGTTAAAAATCACTGAAGACCTGATAGAAGAGCTCTTCAGAGAAGAAATGAACAGGGAAAAAGAAGAATGGACAGAGAAGTACAGACTTCAGAGACAGCAGCAACAGCAGCAACAACAACAGCAGCAACCTGAACCTGACAGAGGCTTTGTCGATTGCCGTATCGACACCAAAGAGTTCTTCCTTTCTTTCCGAAGAAGCAGACCTATCGCCAGAAAGTCTATCCTCAGAGGACATCGCATTCTTAGAAACTAAAAAAGAATGCCATAGCAAACAAAAAAAAACAGCCCTTTTCAGGGCTACCCAATACTCTAGAAAAGAAATAACTATTAATTTGCCAATGTGTAGGTAGAGTAGTGTGAATATAAACACTAACTCTTTATTGATATTGAGAGTGTATGTGTTTGTAAGTGCTCACGTACGTTGGTGTGGATAGTAGATTAAAATCATGTTGTTTTTTTTTGGTGTTAGAGGTGTATATTTGGAGTTAGATTGGATTGCTTTGCGTATGTGGATAGTCTATTGAAGTGATTTACAAAAAATTTTAAAATAGTGATGGGTAGCATAAAAAGTGAGTGAGTGTTTCTTTTAGGTCCGCGCGTTGTTTCTTTGGTCATGATCTAGGTAAGATCAATTTTATGTTTTAGGGGGATGTTTTCCATCACGTCCGCGCTTTCAGTATAAATTGAAACTCGCTCGGCAGTCTACCTACCCTTGTTAATTGATCAACACCAGAAGAATGAACACCAGAATAGTGAAACTGTTAGAACTCCAGATGCACCTGGAATATGCCAGGCGCATAGTAAATGAACTATCAGCGGAGGCTATCGTAGAAGAAGCAAGAATAAAGAAGGAAGAGGAGGAGAGAAGAGAGAGGGAAGAAGAAGAAAAGAAAATAGGAGAGAGGATGTCGTACAATATTCCCGAGACAGAGGATTGGGGTGCTGAAGCGAATCATCCTCCCTCTGCGCTCCCCAGAAGAAAGGTGAAAGAAGACTGGGGAAGAAGATGCGTGTGTGGCGCAAGGCCAGGAAGGTGCAACCATTAGATAGGTGCATCTGGAGTTCAAAAAAAACCAACAGCCCTTTTCAGGGCTACCCAATACTCTAGAAAAGAAATAACTATTAATTTGCCAATGTGTAGGTAGAGTAGTGTGAATATAAACACTAACTCTTTATTAATAGTGGAAGTGTATCTGTTTGTGTGTTTGTGTTTGTGTGAATAGTAGATTATGGGTTTTTTATTGTTTCTAAGCGTATGTGAAGAGTATAGTTTGGGTTTTATTATATGAAATGAAAAAAGTAGGGGGATGTTTTCCTTCACTTCCGCGCGTTGTTGGGTCATGATCTAGGTAAGATCAATTTTATGTTTTTAGGGGATGTTTTCCATCACGTCCGCGCTTTCACTATAAAACTAACAGTGTTGGTCATTGGAGCCCATTCTACGGAATAAGCAAACAAGAAGATGCCAGCAGCTTCAGCTTTATACAACGATCTTATGGGAAGCTGGTATTGGATGGTAGATGGATTGAGTGTAGCAGAAAGGGTTGAACATGAATGGAGGTATGCAGTGACAAAAGACTTCGTCTCAAGACAAGTAACCAGCCTCCACTTATCCGTAAATATTGTAAAAGAAATGATAGAGGATGAGGAGAAGAGAATCAGAGGTTTAATTAACCCACCGTATGTGAAAGTGGGTAAGTTAAAAGAAGCGATAGATCATGTGACGAGTGCAAGGTGCTTTCTAGAAGACATTGTAAAATGGACAGATTGGTGTTTCGCGAAGTGGGGGTTAGAAAAACTTAAGAAAGCTGAAGAACTAATGAGGAATGTGCTGACCGAAGAGGTCAAGAAGATCAAAGAAAAGTGGTCAAAGGAAAGAAAAGAAGAAGAAAATAGAAAAAAAAAGGATGAATTCGAAAAACTGAACACAAACTGGATGAAAATCCAAGAGAAGTTCCGGGCCATGGGCCACCCGGACTGGCTGCCGGAAAAAGAAAAGAAGAAGAAAGGAATGATGTACAAAATAAGAGGATGGTGGAAAAAGTTAAGAAGTTAAAAGAGAAAGAAGAAAAAAACCCAAAGGCCCTTTTCAGGGCCAGCCATATTTCTCGAAAAGAGATAGCCTTTCAATTGCCTACCCCTTTTTTTTAAAAAATTTTAAAAAAAAAAATCCCATGTTCAATTTCCCTTGACGCTATACAGTCCCACCCTGTTTAAATTCCTTTGACGCTATACAGTCCCAATTCCCATGTTCAATTCCTCTTGAGGCTATATCGTCCCACGATTTTTCTCTATGTTATATTCCCATTGAGGCTATATGTTCCCACGATTTTTCTCCATGTTAAATTTCCATTGAGGCTATATGTTCCCAGGGGTGTTTTTAATGCTAATTCCCATTGAGGCTATACTATCCCTATTCACTACTAATAATATACAAGTGACATATAATATACTGTCTTCTTTAGTTGGTGATACGAATGGCAAGGGGCCCCGAGTGGCCGAGTGGTCTAAAGCGCTCTCCGTTACGGATCACTGCCATCTCACCTCTGTCTGCGGCGGTTCGAGTCTAGGATTCAGCCAATGTGGGTATGTGAGAAAGCTTGCCAGTAGCTTCTCGTGGGTCGGTGGTTCTTTCCGGGGTTTTCCCGGGTTCTTCCTCCACCATTAATACTGGCCGCCATGTATAGCCTATCGTGTGCTGAAAAATGGCGTTAAGCCCCAAAACAACAACAACAACAACAACAACAACGAATGGCAAAAAAATATACCTACAGTTTTACATCCTGAATTTCCTCAAAACGTACTTTCTTAGTTCTGCAAATCGGAATTGCATGAGCCATATCACAGGTTCTCAATCCTGATTACACATTTCGAAATTGTACTGTAATTTCCATGACAAGTGCAATTACATCCTCCTTACTGCACTCGGAATGAAATAAGCATTAAATTCCATGGTGTGGTTTTGATAATTGCAATTGAAAGACTTCATATTTGTCCCACATTATGATTTCAAACATTCAATGACAGAAACAGAAATACATTTGCAGATGTCATCACACTTCTCCCAAGCTTCTTCAAACCCATGTATTTCATGTGGAATCGTCACATACAAATCCAGTCAATAATCACGAAATGTCCTAGAATCAAGAAAAATACCAAAATTTATTCATTCCAGATCAAATGGAAAAGTTGTTGCAATGCACATTCATTCACAATATGACTCCAAATTTCAATTTTAACCAGACACGCCATTTTATTTCGAAAGTTATGTCGAGCGCGCGATTAAGTTCAAATTTATCTGGGCGGAGTTATGTGCGCAGTAATAATGTTGATTTGTGAAATGATGAATATGCGCTTGCGTATTTAGTTTGGAATACGGCATACATTCATTTACGTTGTTTCTTGATGTCTTTTTTTTATATAATTAAGCCTTAGGTAGAATAAGAAAATGAGCATATAATAAAACGGTTGGTATGGTTAAATATGAACTCGTTTTGTCTGATGGATATGCAGTAACCGTTTTATTATATGCTCATTTTCTTATTCTATCTATCGAGATATCTAGATCGTATGCAAGAGGAGAATAGCTTTAAACCATGTCAACTTGAAGCCAAGATCTAACTGGTGACTGAGCATGTCGAAGAATGAATTGCATTTGTTTCCGGTGGTACGTACCAGGGTACTTTTTCAATGTATTGATATTTCAGTAGGTTCCGCGAGTAAAGAATTTACGAACATTTCTTAGTAATTGTTTCATGAAATTAATATTAACCGCATGTTTTACTTTTTCATGGCAAAATAAGTCGAAAATATAGTTATTTTTTTTATAAAGAATTGAATTTATCGCAAATTATTTTTTGAATATTATACATGTATTTATGCTCATTTAATCACGCACTTATTTAATACGAGTCACACATATTATCGTGGTGGCCAGATGGCGAAAGACACTGGGACCAAATTCAACGTTTGGACGCACTTTTGGATTAAACACAAAATGTAATTTTTTAGTTATTTACTAGAATATGTTAATGCATTAAGTGCATGTATTCTTTTTTTTAAAAGAGTTTCATTGACAGCATTCGTTTACGTCGTTTCTGAAGTAAATGAGATATTTCTCTTTAGTCGAGTAACTGCGTTCTATGTTTAGTGGTCCCGCTGATAAATATAATATCTTGCCTTGGTATTGGCATCCCACTCAAAGTTTCTCTGCCTTGTATATCAATCGTGTTGGTATAGATTACGATGTAAACACCTTCTATTTTGATGAAAAAACTGTTTAATGTTATCACGATGATTTTCACAGGGTATGAATCACAATGTGAGCGTACTCGTTCCAATTTTAGTTACAAGTTTTTGATTGCAATGTACTTAACAATTAATGCACACATAGGACATTAATCTACTATAAGTACAGTCCATCTATGTATCGGTTGTCAGGCGGTGGGGTAGGGTGGGTGGATGTTAGGTGCGAGTTGGTTTTGAGCTGATTTTATTATTATTATGATTATTATTAGTAGTAGTAGTATACTGTAACGTTCTGACGTATTGGGGTGGGGTTCTTCCAATATAATTTAATTAAATTATGATGAAAGTTCCACCCTGGCTCGTTAGGTTAGAAAGTTAAATTAGTGACGAGATAGATTTACAGCTCTGAGCCCCCAGCCAGCAATGCCGACGGTTAAATTATAGAGAACACGAAGATGAAATTCAATCAATAACAATTTAATAAATTTGATAATTTAAAACGAAAACTTCCAATCACTCGTCTTTCCCTCGACCAAGTGACAGCCTAATTCATCCCGTGATTTACAGTGTGAGTTCGATTTTCCCCCTGTCCTTGCATCTACTCATCTATTTCTTTCCAGCTGATTCCTTCCTTCTTTCCGTTCCTCTAACTCCTCCTTTGTCTCCGTTTCCCTCTCTACTATATCCTCCTCCAATTTCGCTCCCAGACTTCAACTTCTCCTTTCTTCTCTTTTCCCTCTCTATTATCTCCTCCTCCAATTTCGCTCCCAGACTTCAACTTCACCTTCTCCTTTCTTCTCCTTTCCTCCGTCTCTCTATCCGAGACTACGGGGCCAAACTTTAACTGGTCTGTCCCTCAAAGCTTCCTGTGAAAAACCACAAGGCGTTAACATATGTTTTATCGAATCTCACCTCACACTATATCGACAATTAATCATCAGACAGCTGTCACTGTTTCGGCCACGCATGCATACACATCGAAATTCCCACACACTTCTTGCAGGGTAAACAATGGCGTAATAACACAGTATCGGCGAATTGTTATACAGACATCAATACATTGCGTCACGTCAGTATATACACATATATATTTAATCTCATCGTACTACAATCTGACAACAATCAGACGCATGTCTGTACATTACAAATATTCAACAATGGCAAAATCTATAATCATATGAACATATGTGTTAGTCTACTATAAAATACCCACATAGCAAAGTACAATATTAACTCTTACGACGGCTAGCAAGCTATATAATTCTTTACAAATATCAACTCATTTCTTCAAAATATGCAAACATATTAACAAAACAAAGTAATTCTTCGTACTACGATTCTAGTAATAATAAAGTATACATACGACCTACAATTAAAATGCAGTCGCATTCCACAAAGACCGAACAAATATCTACTGACCTTATTTGAAGTTCTCTACTTAGAATTTCCTGCTCTAAGATTTTTTTTTCTTATCTCCGAGAGTGATTTTGATTATCCTCTCGGGTCACTTCCCCTAAATTTGCGTTTTCTGTGACCTTGCTAGGGTCTCCTACATCCCGTGTTTGTTATGTGTTTGTGCTATTTGTTATGTATGCTATATTGTTTTATTGTTGGGATAGCTTTTAAGTCAAATTCTTGTAGTGTATCAGTTTTCTTATTATATTCCGTGTTTCCAATACATCGGAAGGTTGTCCATATTTTTGAATTTTGTAGATCGGTGATTTCCCCTTAATTTTTGAATCTTATTGATTCTTATGTATTTGATTCACCTTTCTTTCTTAGATGAGACTGAGCTCCAGGACAGATCCACATTTTTTTATTTTGTATGTTTTTCTCTCATGGAGCAGGTTTATCTTTAACTTATAAATGCTCTAAAAGTTCGCTGCAAATGCGTAACAAAATAAAAAAAAAAATTTAAGTTTAAAATGTATTTGATTTGAGTTGCAATCGGAAAATTTCAATTTTTGTTTTAATTTTTTTTTCCTTCTCTTTTTCTCTTCCCCCCCCCCCCCTTTTTAAATTTTTTTTGTAAGTTGGAGACAAAGGGATAACTCTCCGGTTTAAATTATTTTCAAGAGGGTTTCTTTCGAGACTCTTCCATGGGCCTGTTCACTTCGCGTGGCGCCATGTGACTTAGCCTCATGGCATCATTATCTGTACTTTCCCTCTTGAAATTTTCATATGTTAAAATGTAATTGGCCCACACATTTTTATACTACTTACAATATAGCTTGAGATTTTGTATAAAATTTGTTTATTAAAATCACCATCAAGGTATAGTATACTTTGTGGTTAAAAAAACTATTTTTATTGATTTCATTTATAATCATTTCCCTATCATTCTGGGTTTCCCTACAATATAAGATAACATGTTTCTTACTAAAAGTTCCTATTTTACACAACGGGCATTTTGGCGGTGCTCTGACCATCTGCCGTCTCGCTGCAGCCTCACCTGTCAACCACGCATCGTGCATGTATTTGAAGGCAAGGCTTTGTATTTTTACAGATCCTAATTGTGTCCAGTGCCCCCACGCCTTTTTCCAGTTCACATATAAATTCTCTTTTTCGACTTTACATAGTATATTTTTGGTTATGTCATTTCTAATCCATTTGCAAGAGAGTTTTTCGTCCATGTCCCAAAATTCTTTCTTATCTCTATATTTCATCAATAAATCCTTTATACTTTTAAATTTTCTAGGTGTCTCCAATAGTTTCATTACTTTATTATTTTTGTATATCCCCTCCCTGTTCCGTAAAACGAAACCAAACCAATATATATAGATCCTATCCCATGGTATTTTAGGTTCGTCATTCAGTCTTTTAAATCTGTTTAAAATATTTGTAGTTTTTAAAATTATGGGACTTGGTAACCCTATCCCCCCAAATTCCCTAGCTTTGTATAAAGTTTCTTTTATTACATAATGTAGTTTAAAATCCCATATATAATTAATTATATTTTTATCTATGTTATTCAATATTACGTTACTTATGTTAGTTGACTTCATTATATAATTTATATTAACATACATATACGTTTTGGCCACTTGGGCTCGTTCCATTAAACATAACGGCGTAAGTGCCCAGATATCGATATTCCGTGCTATCTCCCTTTCCATTTTTTTACAGTTATTTTTCTCTTCGTTTTTGCCAAAGCACACCCCGAGTGCTTTAACCGTATCTTTGAATACATGAGCTGGTATGCTTGAAAGCCTACCTCGCCAGTTACCTATCTCTAGTATTTCCGTTTTGTCCTGATTTATTTTAGATCCAGACGCTTGTCAAAATTTCTCATATTCCTTTATTAGTTGTTCAAAGGATTTTGGATCATCTAAAAAGTTGGTGCAATCATCTGCATGTTGTAGCATTTTCACTTCATCTGTAATATTTGGAACCTTTATACCCTTAATTTCTTTGTTAAGTTTTATGCTAATGCTCAGCATTTCGATTGCTATTACGTATGATAGCATGGATAGTGGGCACCCTTGCCGCACTGATCTTTTTATGTCAAATTGTTCTGTCATTGATCCATTATTTTGTACTCTAGATGTTATGTTATTATACAGTATTTTAGTCCATTTTCGGAATGGTTCTCCGAATCCAAATTTTTTCAAGACTTTTTGTATATAATTGTGCTCAATTATATCAAAAGCTTTTTCCTGGTCAAAAAGTACCATAGCAGCTTTTTGTCCCTTAATTTGTAGATAATCAACTATTGAGGTTATGTTTAAAATATTATGTTGTATATCCCTATATTTTGGCCCGCAAGTTTGATTAACATTTATTATATCCCCTATCCCCTTTTTAAGTCTATTACTTAAGATCCTACTCAGGATCTTGTAGTCTGTGTTAAGGAGGGAGATGGGCCTCCAGTTTTTCAAATCTTCCCTATCCCCCTTCCCTTTGTATATTAAAATTATTATCCCCTCCTTCATTGTTTCTGCCATTTCCTTATTTTTTAAAAATATGTTATTATATAACCATTCGAGAATGGGCAACAACTCTCCGCAAAATGTCATGTAGAATTCTGCAGAGAGTCCATCTCCTCCTGGCGATTTTCCCTTATTCATTAAATTTATGCTTTCTAAAATTTCATCTTGTGTGATAAAATCACCAGAGTTGTTTAAAATCCTGGGTAATTTTTTTCACATGGTATATTTTCTAAATATTTATCAATTACATTCTCTGTTATATTATTTGATTCGTAGAGTGTAGCATAATAGTCTTTTATATGCTTCATGATTTCATCTTTTTTCCGTTATTGTTGTTATTGTTGTTGTTGTGTTGATTTTGATTTTATCTATAGTTTTGTCTCCTCCTAATCTTTTTTCCTCTCTTTTACATAATCCCTCTGCTTTTTTTGTATATCCCTGTATATTTCCCAGCCCTGATTTCTCTACCCCTACTTTCTATATTATTTATTTCTTCCAATATGTTTTTTAAAAGGGTCTCCTTATCATTATTGTTTACTTTTTGCATTTGGTATCTAATCGCTTCTTTTTCCATTTTTAGTTTCTTACTTTTTAAATTACAGTGTTCTATCGCTAATTTTTTAAATTTTACTTTTAATATTTCCCATTCTAAAATTATGTCTACATTTTCCCTACTTTAAGTTTCTCTATTTCCTCTTTAATTCTTTGTATAAACTCTGTATCTTTTAGAATCGAATTATTTATCATCCATCTTCCTTTCCCCCATTTAATTCTCGTCTTTATTGCTACGGTCATATTTATTAGTTTATGGTCAGATTTTAAAATCAGTTATATTAGTTTCCTTGTATACATTTACATCATAATTATTACAGTAAAATTTGTCTAATCGGCTTCCTTTATTAATTTTATATTCATAGGTATACTCTTTCCTTAGTAAATTATGTATTCTATATACATCTATTAATTTATACTTTTTTATAAAATATTCCATTTCTGGTTTAATCCTTATGTCATTCGGAGCCAGGTTTCCCTCCCTATCTATATTGTCTCCCACCCAATTAAAATCACCCCCTATAATAATATTTCCTATAGCATATTTTCTGTATATTTATTTAGATGTTCTAAATATTCTGTCTTCTGTTCCCTGTTAGCAGGCATATATATATTTATTATGTTTACTTCTTCAACTATGATATGCATCATTCTACCTTTAAATACCCCTCCTACTTCTATTCTATCCCATGATAATCCCTTTTTATTTTTAATTAACATTGCGAGTGGCCGAGTGGTCTAAAGCGCTCTTCGTTACGGATCGCTGCCATCTCACCTCTTTCTGCGTGGGTTCGAGTCTCGGATTCAGCCAATGTGGGTATGTGAGAAAGCTTGCCAGTAACTTCTCGTGGGTCGGTGGTTCTTTCTGGGGTTTTCCCGGATTCTTCCTCCACCATTAATACTGGCCGTCATGTATAGCCTATCGTGTGCTGAAAAATGGCGTTAAACCCTATAACAACAACAACAACAACAATTAACATTGCCACCCCCCCCCCATGTCTGTATTAATATAATCACTAGTTATTAAAATCCCGTCTAAATGACTTTCAATCGCTACTTTCATATTATCTTTAAATCCATTATGCGTTTCTTGTATCATCAGTATGTCATAGTTTAAGTCTTTTGGGAATTTGTATACCTTTTCTCTATTGATACCGTTTACATTAACAGACAGGAGTTGCAAGTTTGTTCCTTCCATTCCTGCCTCTTACCAGGGTGTTGTTTTTGTTTACCTTAATTCACCTGTTTAAATTTTATTTTATATTAAATATTATTATGTGTTTAGTTGTGAATCTTCTGGAGGGGCACTTGTTTCTCTACCCCCCTCTGATGAAAGTGTATTACTCTGGGTTTCTAAGGTGCTTGTAACTGTCGATTGAATTGTGCTTTCCGTTTCAGTGTAAATTGTTTGACTTGATTCCATTGTCGTTCCAGTTTCATCCTCGGGTTCTGCGTCGTTTTCTGTGTCCGGTTCTGACTCCGTTTGCCCCTCACTCCCGTCTTCCTGTTCTGTTCCTTGTAGTTGTTGTGTTTCTGTTTCTGCTGTTTTCCTTCTCTGTTTATTCTTTTTCCGTCTTGACAGTGGTTTCTCCTGGGGTGATATAACATCTGCACTCCTTTTTCCCTCCTCCTCCTGGGCATCGGTGTCGATGTCAATGGGGTCTCTATCTGCGAGTTTTCTCCTGATTGTTGGTTTTCTTCTTCTAGTACGTCAAATCTGTTTTTTGTCGTTATCTCCTCTTCGTTCTGCACGATGGATCTTGCAGTTTTATTGGGACTCAGATACCCTTCCCAATCTAGGGTATTATGCCCTTCTATCTTAGTTTCATCCAGGTCCGGTAAGGTTTGTATGTTTTCTTCTCTTTCCTTTTCCTCCCTGACTTGTTTTATCAGGGTTAGGATCTCTGCCTTTGCTGCTGTAACTTTTGTTGTTGTTGTTGTCGTTGCTGCTGCTGGGATGTAGGTCTCTCTGCCGCTTTTCTGGCATAGGTTTGTTCTTGTGGGCTTGTTTCTATTCCTCTACAGTCCCTGGGGCCATGCCCTTTTTGGTGGCACAGGGGGCAAACTCTATCCTGCTCGCTCCCCCTGTACCATGTTTTCAGTCGAAATCCCAACACGTAAAAGAAAATTGGGATTTTCTTCGCCTCCTCCCTGCTAACGTATAACAGTCTGTTCCCAGCCTTTATGGGGGCGAATCCCCAGACTGTTGCCATCTTGTGGGTCACTACTGTCACCCCTGTCTTTTTCTTTAGCTTTTCCACAAGCTCCCGGCTATCCACTTCCATGGGGAGCCCCATCACGTGTACTTCCGTCAGTCTCTGCTCTGTGGTTCTTATGAAGGGTTCCGTTTTATAGACTCTTTCTGTTATCCCTTTTATGCTTAGGTCTTCTTCTTTTAGCAGCGGCACCCCCCCCCCCTTTAGGGTAAATCACATACTTATTAAGGCCTCCATTCTGCAGTGCTTCAATTTTGCCTATATCCACTCCAATGGTGTGCAGTCCCATCAGGACTTCACTTTGCCGTGGTGGGTTGGTGGCAAATTCAAAATCAGTTGTCTGACACCCAGCCGGGTGATTAACAATCATCCTATTTTCCTCGTACCCTGTGTGAAAATACTGTCAGATTTTCGATCTGCCTGGGCCGGTTTGTTCCTCATCGTGATCCATTTTTCTCTTCTTTGACTCAAATTGTCATGTGTGGAAAGCACAATACTCTTACTGTGAGATAATTCTATATTAGTTTTATTGCAATTCAAGCCGGTCAACCCCCTCTACTTTTAGCTAACTCTTATAGTGTTACTACAAATACAATGATCTATGAGTACATGAAGTGCAAACAAAATGCTGTTTGCAACAGTGAATTGTGAAATCAGCTCACTCTGCTCTGTCGCACAACTCCCAGCCGGGATAATATTTATGCAACTGGACGGAATGGTTGAGATTGTTATGATTATACAAATAAATCTTAAATATGTATTAGTACAACTGACTAAGTAACCCTTTCTACCTTTCCTTATCGCTCAATCTATGGTAATTCCTTGCTTTGTACGCGCCATTGCTATAACTGACTGTACTTCTCAACAACGAGTGTAAGAATCTCATTTTTTCTTTTTTTTTGGGGGGGGGGGGGCACCAGACAGATGCCCCCCCCCCCCCTTTCCTAATTACATAAATTATTTATGTGTTTTTGTATTCCCCCAGATATGTTGTAATGTATTATTTCATCGTTTTTGTAACATGAATTTAGGAGTTCGGGTATTTATTCAATCCCTAGTGTATCTATAGAGGAGTATCTCCGAGAGTGATTTAGATTATCCTCTCGGTTGAACTTCCTCTATTTCGTTTTCTCTGTGACCTTGCTAGGGTCTCCTACATCCCATGTATGTTATATGTTTGTGCTATTTGTTATGTATGCTATAATGTATTTTTGTTGGGATAGCTTGTTAAATCAAATTCTTGTAGTGCATAAGTTTTTCTACTATATTCCGTGTTCACATACTACGGAAAATCCTGTTTGTACTTTTTGAATTTGGGAGAAAGGTGATTTCCCCTTAATTTTTGAATCTTAATGATTCTTATGAATGTGCTGTATCACCTTTCTTAATAAGATTAGACTGAGCTCCAGGGAGGGTTCACATTTTTTTTAATTATTATGCTTCTCCCCCATGGAGCTGGTCTATCTTTTAGTTATAAATGTTTCTAAATGTGTTCCAATGTAATATTTGAGAGATAAGTGAGAAAAAAAAAGAAAAAAAAATTTAAATTTAGTTGCTTTGAGTTGCAAACCAAGATTTGATTATATATATTTTATTTAATTTTAGATAAGTTTTACATTTAAATTTTAATTTAAAATTTTAATTTCAAGTCACATAGGTTTTTGTTGGAGTTAGTGATAGAAAAGATAGAATTTTAGTTTTAAATTTATTTTTCAAGAGGGGTTCCTTTCCAGATTCTGCCATGGGCCTGTTCACTTCGCGTAGCGCCATGTGACATAGCCCCATGGCCTCATCATCTGTACTTTCCCTCTTGAAATCTATTCTATATTAAAATTTAATAGGCCCACATATTTTAATTGTGTTAACTATAAAACTAGAGATTTTGTATAGCGTTTCTTTATTAAAATCTCCGTCAAAGTATAGTAGACTTTGCGGCTTAAAAGCGCTATTTTTATTTATTTCATTTATTATTATTGTTCTTTCATTTAGTGTTTCCCTACAGTATAAAATTAAATGTCTTTTACTATAAGACCCTATTTTACACAGCGGACATTTTGGCGGTACTCTGACCATACGCCGTCTCGCTGCCACCTCTCCTGTCAACCACGCATCATGCATGTATTTGAAGGTGAGGCTTTGTATTTTCAGGGACCCTAATCTAGACCAGTGCCCCCATGCTTTCTTCCAGTTCACATATAAGTGTTCTCTTTCTACTTTAGTTATTATATTTTTGGTCATGTCATTTCTAATCCAATTATATGAGAGTTTTTCGTCTAAGTCCCAAAATTCTTTTTTATCCCTATATTTCATTAATAAATCCTTTATACTTTTATATTTTCTTGGTGCTTCTAGTAATTTCATGACATTAATGTTTTTGTATATCCCCTCCCTATTCCTTAAAACGAACCCAAACCAATATATATATATCCCTTCCCATGGTAATTTTGGATCGTCGCTCAGTCGTTTAAATCTATTTAGTATATTAGTAGTTTTTAAAATTAATGGGCTTGGTATTCCTAAACCCCCCAAATCTCTCGTTTTATACAAAATTTCTTTTATTACGTAGTGTAATTTAAAATCCCATATATAATTAATTATAGGTTTGTCTATATTATTCAATATTACATTATTTATATTAGTTGATTTCATTATATAGTTAAGGTTACTGTACATATAGGTTTTGGCCACTTGTGCTCGTTCCATTAAGCATAACGGCGTAAGTGCCCAGATATCAATGTTCCGTTTAATCTCACTTTCCATTTTTTTACCGTTGTCTTTCTCTTCGTTTTTTCCAAAGCACACCCCGAGTGCTTTAACGGTATCTTTGAATACATGGGCAGGTATGCTTGAGTGCCTACCCCGCCAGTTGCCTATCTCTAATACTTCCGTTTTGTCTTGATTTATTTTGGATCCGGATACTTGTCCAAATTTCTCATATTCCTTTATTAGGTGTTCAAAGGATTTCGGATCATCTATAAAGTTGGTGCAATCATCTGCATGTTGTAGCATTTTCACTTCATCTGTAATATTTGGAACTTTTATACCTTTAATTTCTTTATTTAGTTTTATACTAATGCTCAGCATTTCAATCGCTATTACGTATAATAGCATGGATAGTGGGCACCCTTGCCGCACTGATCGTTTTATGTCGAATTTTTCTGTCATTGCTCCGTTATTTTGTACTCTAGACGTTATGTTATTATATAGTATCTTAGTCCAATTTCGGAAGGGCTCTCCGAATCCAAGTTTTTCCAGGACTTTTTGTAAATAATTATGCTGTATTCTATCAAAGGCTTTTTCTTGGTCAAAAAGTACCATAGCAGCTTTTTGTCCCTTATTTTGTAGATATTCGATTAATTATTGTGCTTATGTTTAAAATATTATGTTGTATGTCCCTATTTTTTGGCCCACATGTTTGGTTTATATTTATTATGTCCCCTATCCCCTTTTTTATTCTATTACTTAATATTCTACTCAGTATCTTGTAGTCATTGTTGAGGAGGGAGATGGGCCTCCAGTTTTTCAATTCTTCCCTATCCCCCTTTCCCTTGTATATTAAAATAATGATCCCCTCCTTCATTGTTTCTGTCATTCCCTTATTCCGTAAATAAATGTTGTTATATAACCATTCGAGAATGGGCAACAACTCTCCGCAGAATGTCATATAGAACTTTGCAGAGAGTCCATCTCCTCCTGGTGATTTCCCCTTATTCATTGAGTTTATACTCTCTAAAATTTCCTCTTGCGAGATAAAATCGTCACAGTTTTTTAAAATCGAGTTTAATTTTATCACAAGGTATTTGATTTAAGTAGTTATCAATTTCATTATCTGCTATTTGCTGGGATTCGTAAAGTGTAGTATAATAATTCTTAATTTGTTCCATTACTTCTTCTTTCCCTGTAATTGTTGTTGTTGCTGTTGCTGTATTAATTTTTATTTTATTCATGGTTTTATCTCCCCCCATTCTTTTTTCCTCCCTTTTATATAACCCTTCCGCTTTTTTGTAAATCCCCGTATATTTCCCTGCCCTAATTTCTCTACCCCTGTTTTCTAATTTATTTATTTCTTCCAATCTGTTTTTTAATCTAGTTTCAGTATTATGGTTGTTATCCAGTTTTTGCATTTGATATCTAATCGCTTCTCTTTCCATTTTTAGTTTCCTACTTTTTATACTGCAGTACTCAATCGCTTTTTCTTTAATTTTACCTTTAAATTTCTCCCACTCTATAATTATATCTGCAGTTTCTCTACTTTTAAGCTTATTTATTTCATTTTTTGTAATTTGTATAAATTCTTCATCTTTTAAAATTGAGTTATTTAACATCCATCTACCTTTTCCCCATATTTCTCTAAATTTAGTTGTTATAGTCATATTAATGAGTTTATGGTCTGATATTTTAAAATCAATAATGTTAGTTTCTTTATACACATCTTTATCATAATTATTACAATAGAATTTATCTATGCGGCTCCCTTTGTTTGTTTTATATTCGTACGTGTATTGTTTCCTTAATAAATTCTGTACTCTATACACATCTATCAATTTATATTTTTTAATAAAGTCATCCATCTCCGGTTTTATTCTAATGTCGTTAGGTGCTAAGTTCCCTTCCCTATCTATATTATCCCCTACCCAATTAAAATCACCCCCTATGATAATATTTTCTGTAGCAAATTTCTCCATATATGTATTTAACTGTTCTAAAAATATTTTCTTTTGCTCCCGATTTGCTGGCATATAAATGTTCAATATATGTATTTCATCTATTACAACATGTATCATCCTCCCCTTGAAAAAATTCCCTACTTCCATTCTATCCCATACTAGGCCCTTTTTGTTTTTAAATAGTATTGCCACCCCACCCCCCTTTTACATCTGTGTTTATATAATCACTAGTTATTAATATTCCGTTAAGTCTACCCTCTATTAGTGCTTTCATGTTACCCTTAAAACCATTATGGGTTTCCTGTATTAATAGCACATCATATTTTAAATCTTCTGGAAATTTTAATAATTTTTCTTTACTTATTCCATTTACATTTACTGACAGGAGCTGTAAGTTCTTTCCCTCCATTCCTGTCACATACCAGGGTGTTGCTTTTCATTTCTTACTGGTTATTTATCCTTTTTTAATTTGTTTATGTTATTGTGAAAATTCACTGGAGGGGACTGGTTTCCCCACCCCCCCTGTTTTGAGACCATAGTGCTTCCACTCTCGGCCGTATCATTGCTTGTATATTGCGTTGAGCTGTCCGTGTTAGTCATTTGAGTTGATCCTTTGTTGCCTGTATCCGTGTCCGTGTCCGTTTCCATATCTTTTCTCTTTTCTCCACTTTCCTCTATTTCATTTCCTTCCGATTCTGTTGTCTCTATTTCTTCATCCTCACTGTCTAAGTCTGTTTTTTTCCTCACAGGACTCCGTTTCCAATAGCTTTCCCTCTTCTTTGTTTTGTTTTCTTTTCGAGGTCGATCTTTCCTGGGGTGATATTGTGTCCGTTTTTCTTTTTCGCCTCCCTCTCTTTGGCATAGGTGTTGAGGCTAGTTGTGGTGTGATATCCTCTTGCTGAGTAGGCTCTACCTCCAGGGTTTCAAATCTATTCCTTATGGGTATGCCTTCCTCGACTTGTATTTCTGATTTTCCGGTTTTGTTGGGGCTTAAGTATCCCTCCCAATCAATCTAGGGTCTTATGGGCCTCAATTTTTGTAATGTCCAGTTCTGGGAGGGTATGGATAGTTCCGTCTCTCTCTCTAACAGTTTTTATGAGGTTCATTATCTCCTCCTGGTGTAGTTGTTGTTGTTATTGTTCTGGTGGTTGTTGTTGTGGTTGTTTTTCTTGCTGGGTTTCTTGTCTCGATGCTTCACCTTGCGGTCTTCTTAATTCTTGTGCCCCAGGACAGTCTCTAGGGCCATGCCCGGTATAATGACATAAGGGGCACGCTCTGTCTTGTTCCGATCCCCGGTACCAGGTTTTTACTCGAAACCCTAATACATAGAAAAAAATGGGTATTTTTTTGGCATCTGCTTTACTCACATATATCAGTCTATTGCCCGACTTGATTGGGGCAAATCCCCATACGGTTGCCATTTTATGAGTGATGGTCTTAACTCCCATTTTCTTCTGTAGTTTTTCAACCAGCTCATTGGTGCTCACTTCCAGCGGCAGTCCCATAACATGGACCTCGGTCGCTCTCGGTTCTATGTTCCTAATGAAGGGCACTGTTCTGTACACTCTCGCCACCATTCCCTTTATGATTATCTCATCCCCTTCTAACAGCGGTTCATTCCTTTTGGGGTATATCACGTACTTATTAAGTCCCCCATTCTGTATTGCCTCTATCTTGCCTATGTCGATCCCAGCGGTGTGTAGTGCCATAAGTACCTCGCTTTGTCTTGGTGTACTCTCCGCCCCATCAAAGTCTATAATCTGGCACCCAGCCGGGTGGTTAACTATCATTTTGTTGTCCTCTATGACGGTATGGAAGTATTGCTTGATTTTATATCCGCCTGGGCCATCCTGTCCCTCTCTATCTGTTTCCATTTTGTTTTGTTTGTGTACAGCCGAGAATGGGTCGCACACTACTATTATCCCTATTTCAGTTATTCTAATTGGGATTTTAGAACTTTCGAGCCGGTCAATGCTCAAACAATTATCCTAAATATATTGAATACCCTATTTAACAACTATGCACCATCTATATGAGCAAGAAACAAATCTTGCCACTATTTGTATATATGATGAATATCACTCACTCTGTTCTGCCGCACCTAATCCCAGCCGGGATTAAAAAGCGCTGCAATACAGAATAAGTTAAAGTGTTATGAAAAACTGTATAAACTAAAGTAAATTCAGTTGTTAGTATAAATACCCTTTTACCTCTCTCTACTACTTACAAACTCGTTTGCTTTGTACGCGCCATTGCTATAACTGACTGTACTTCTCAACAAGGAGTGTAAGAATCTCATTTTTTCCCGCCAATAACGAATGGCTATACGGAGTTACGCTAACCTCTTCTCTGGGTAATTTCTTTCAGCGAACTAACATTTGCCGGAAAACGCGGGGATATCATTCTACCCAAATCAAGGTCTCTCCCCTATCTCGATTCTGATTGGGTGGCGCTGTGCCCCTGTCCAATCGCCTTAGCGGCCAGTTCAACCTGTCTGTCTGTTTGCAGGGAAAGAAGTTAAGACACTCCCACTTCTTTCAGGCAACTTCTTTTGATCTTGGAAAACAGTTCGACACCTAGGTGATAATTGGCTGTCTGTGACTTCGCAACTCCGATGTCCGGTTTTTGAATTCTAGCCACAACAATCTTACGTAACGGATTAGTGCTAGCCTTCGGCAATGTTCGACATCAAACAATGGCCTGTCAGAATTACCTTGATTATACATGTTTCAACTGGGCTACTCTGGGTCGGGGTAAACATGACATATATAATAGATTTAATATAGTTTGATATTGTTCTAAATCACAGCAAGCAATTTTGCCATTTATTGATAGACGTTTATGTAAAAAAGATAAATGTCAGGCGCCTGTCCAAGAACATTAAATTGTTTGTTCCTAATACAACTTATTTTTACCATGGTACGTTTCGCGGTATGTTTCAATGTACAGCTGTACAAAATTGTTCATGGTACCAAGTTCTAATAATGAGACTCCCTAGTCGAACAGAAATAATTAAAGGAATTTAGGACATATAAGCACATTACAAACTTGTCAACATGACAGCGACCTTGTGGCCGAGGTCAACGGGCCGAATGAATGTGTCGCATATATAATTGTCATTACTTGCAATGATTCATCCCAAGTATCAACACAATCCATCGGAGGATCTTGGATTTATAAGCACATGAACTTGTATGCAAATGTTTTATGATTATGACCTTTAGCACAAGATCGAAACAGTGAGTAAGTAAATTATATAATAGACCGCTCTGGTGGCCTAGTGGCTAGAGCTTCCGCCTCGGATGCGGGAGGTCGTGGGTTCAATCCCTGGCCGAGTCACATCAAAGACTTTTTACAAAATGGTACTAACAGCTACCTTGTTTGGCACTCAGCATTAACAAGTTAGTGTTAGGACTGGTTAGACTGGTGCCAGGATAAAGTGACTGGGTGGGACATCATGATGCATGATGCCCTAGTGCTAGACATCATTATAAACTGACACACTTGCAGACATCGTAGCGATATGACTGAAAAACGGTTAAATCACACACACACATTATATAATAAATTGTCTTTGCTTATTAACAATTCAGGTCCAGAATGAAATGAAACCCATCGAGGGGTTTAAGAAATATATGCAAATGAAAAAGCTTCACCTGAAACCTTAAATAAACCTAAAAAAGTAGCCCAAAATGTCAGGCCATTCCATTAATACAGGTCTTTACTGATTTTGAATAGCACATATGCTATTTTAACTGTAAATGTGCTATTTAGCGCCTGTTAAATGATTGAACATACAAAAAGATGAAATTCAACTAAGAACAATTTAATGACAATTCAATAATCAAATGATTAAAATTTTACCAAGTAGTCTCCTTGCGCTCGACTCTGTGATATCCTATTGCATTATTTGATTTGTAGTGTGAGATAGCTTTCCAATTGTCCTTGTATTCTACTCATCTGTCTGTTTTTCTCTCCTATTCCTTCTCTCACTCCCGACTTTTTCATTATTCCTTCTCCTCGACTTCTCGTCCCTTTCCGATTTCTTCTCCTCAACTCCTTTTCCTCCTGCTCCTCCTTGACTCTGTACCGACTAGACTTGTCGACTCAGACTGCTCTGCTAGTCGCACTTCCGTCTTCCCTCTTTGAGACTTGGAACTCACTGTACCGGAAGTTCTGTCCCCAAAATATTACCTTTGCGAAGCTGTGTCTATCATTAGCATCTCCTAAGTATTCCCGCCAAATTACGAGTGACTTTTTCGCAGTAATCCTTCGTCTCAATTCCGATTGGATGTCGCTTTGATTCGATCCAATCAACTTAGCGGACAATGCCCTTCTCGCTATCTGTCGACGTGGGGACCGATTTAGAACACGCACCGGTTCGGTTCCCTCTTTATTCCTCTGATCTTGGACAAAGATGTAACACCTAGGTGAGAAGTCGCTCAAACTGACGCCTATGCCGAACCAAGTGTCGTTTCGTCGCTCTGGTCACGGTAGCCTTGCGTAAGAGATTAACTCCAGCCTGCGGTACGTTTCGACAGCAACCATGGCTTGTACTAATACCTTAGTTTATACACGACTTACCCACTGGTATTTAAAAAACGTGACAGGGCCTTACATTTGTATGTCACATTAACAATACATACATACAACCGGTAGACCAGGTAAACACTTACCTACCTACCTACATGCATGCATACATTGTTGCCGCCATATAAGTGACTACATTTCCGTCCAATGTATTATATAAATATTGATTTTCTTTAAGCCAAGAGGCAGTGATGTATGTGGTAGTTGTAGTTTAATGTACTATAAGCGATCACATGATAATGTTAGAAACAAATTCGACATAGTTCATACATCTTATACTGATTAACCGGCTGTCCCATAGGACTTGAGTATGTGTTTGTTATCACTCTAAAGGAAGGAATTTAAGATTGTAACGAACCGTGACTTTGTCTCTTTTCTATAGTTTTGATAAACTATCACCCTTCGCCCTGGTGTAAAAATGCCACTCTGTTCTGTGTAAGGGTCAGTCGTCCTAAATCCTAATTTAGATGAACATTCAAGAATTTTAGGGCTACACTGATTATTGCACAGTGTTCTCAAATGGAACCCAGTAATAAGTTTGATGTCAGCAGTGTTGGTGTGCCTAAAATTAATGTGATAAAAGGAATATAAGAATCTTGGAAAAGTTTCAATGGGATAAGACCATAATGATAGTATAGCAAAAGTGCTTAAAATATTGTTTCCGTTTATTCACTTGTTGTACATGATTATGTGTGTGTGTGTGTGTGTGTGTGTGTGTGTGTGATGATATTCTTTTATTCCTCCATTTTCTGAAGATTTTAAGACAAAAAAGAAATGCATTTAAATACATAGAATCACAAAAATAGTGGATTCGTCACTTATTGAAATTATTTCCAATAGCAAACGAATAAATAAATTAAAATCATTACTAAACTATATATATATATATATATATATATATATATATATATATATATATATATATATATATATATATATATATATATATATATATATATAAATGTTCTACTAATTTCAAATTCGAATCCTGATGTAAAATCCAAGATGGATGACGATGACGTATGCTGTAGTCAGTACTGTGCTTCTCCACAGTTCCTTGTAGAAATACAAATAATGGCACCCCGGTATTGGAAATCCAAATTAAACTTGTAAAAAATGTATTTCCAAAATCTGTGTGAGCACTCTTCAAATATTTCCAGAGAATAAGTAAAGTGAAGTCATTTGGATTTTTAACGTAGCTTTAAAAAAAATCAGTCATATAGCTACCTTGTCTGCGTTGTGGCAGTTTATAGTGATGTCTAGCACTGGGGCATGATGCCGCAGACATGTAGCATGATGTCCCACCCAGTCACATTATCCTGCTCCAGGCCGACAAGTCCTAACACTAACCTCTTGATGCTGAGCGCCAAGCGAGGCAGGTGTTAGTACCATTTTTTTGTGAGTTATTGGTATGACTCGGTTGGGGATGGAACTCACGACCTCCCGCATCCGAGGCGGACGCTCTAACCACTAGGCCACCTGAGCGGTGTTCCAGAGAATAAAGAATTAATCCTTTTGAAATCCAAATGATCTAAAGATAATTTACTTAGAATCTGCCAAAAACAAAGAAAACAAATTGATACCAAGTGTAAAAGAAGCGCAAATTGAGAAATCTCTCTCTCTACACATCACTATTAAAACTAACAAATGCGTAGTTATGGAAAAAAAAGAATTTCAAAATCAAAGGGGGAGTCACCTGATCGTGTTTATATCACGTACACAGAATATGGCCTTGATTAGACCAATAATTTTCTCTAAAATAAAAAAAAAAGTTGTTTACATCATAAATCCTTGGAAACAACCAATCATTTTAAAATACTAAGTTTGAATCAAGGTCAGAATTTAGATCAACATCTGGTGTTTATAAATTAACAGTCAAGGTCAAACAATGTTCTGCAAAGTATCATCTCTAGTGAATAAATTTACATTACAATAGCATGTAAGAAAACTATTAAAACTATTTAAATCTGACAAACAAACAATTAAATTATAATAAATATATATTAAATACACGTAACACTTCGCAACATATTTTATATAACCTTAGCATTGTATTTTGCCTCCTCTATTTGGACAAATGGCATTTTACTCTGTATCTTTATAAACATTAGCGATCAACTCATCGTCATCTGCTTCATCATCAGACTCCGTTCAGGCAAAACAAATCGTCAACGCTACAACAATTCGTCCCAGGAAGGTTTGTATCTCGACGAAAATGTGATAAAATTATGTTTATTGATGCCTATAGCCTCGTGATAGCTTAAATTAAAGCAGAATATATTCTTTTCCTCCCACCCATACACACATACATATACACAGACATATATACACACATACACATACACATTCACACACACATGCACACACATATTCACATACGCACGCACACACACACACACACACACACACATATATATATATATATATATATATATATATATATATATATATATATATATATATATATATATATATATATATATAGCATGCGCATATACATATATACATATGCATATACAAATATACATACATATACATGTGCATATATGTTGTTGTTGTTGTTATTATTATTATTATAGGGTTTAACGCCATTTTTCAGCACACGATACTATACATGGCGGCCAGTATTAATGATGGAGGAAGAACCCGGGAAGAACCTCGGAAAGAACCACCGACCCACGAGAAGCTACTGGCGAACTTTCTCAAATACCCTCATTGACTGAATCCGAGACTCCAGTCCACGCAGACAGAGGTGAGATGGCAATGATCCGTAACGGAGAGCGCTTTAGACCACTCGGCCACTAGGGGCCTCCATAATGAAATATACATATGCATATACTTATATATAAATATGCATATAAATATATACATTTCCACACATATACATATATACGCATGCGTATACATATATGCATATGCATGTACATATACACATATGCATATATATATATATATATATATATATATATATATATATATATATATATATATATATATATATATATATATATATATATATATACACATATGCATGTACATGTACACATATATCCTCAAATGGGATATGATTTAATATTCAATTTATGAGAAGAATCTAAAAAATGAAACTCACGCAATCCTTGTCTGGTTGTAGAAAGTCCACGTTTGCGAGGTTTGCTCGGCGAACGTGGGTTTGTGAGAAAGCTTATAATTAGTTTTCCTAGGGTAAAATGTTTCTCTCGGGGTTTTACGGGGTTCTACATCTATCAAGTATACTGGCCGCTATCTGCTGAGAACATCCCACATAAAAACAAAGAAACATAAACAAAATATCAACGTGGCAAAGAGGGAGGAGATAACGTCTACATTGTTTCATACAAAACACCAAAACACAAAGTATCCTACTTACACATACTATCCAGCATACAATGACTTGTACGAAGGGTTTGGGGTATGATCTTTTCATACGCACAAACATTGATTTTGAACACGCATGATTGTTTGCACTTTTTACAAGATAATACTCAACTCCAATATCAATGATCCTTAGGAAATCAGTAATTAACATTTTCATTTCTTACGTTTAGTCTTCTGCATTATATTATGTCTAATTTAGATATTTAAGAATCTAAACATACATGTATGTTGTTTTAAGACTCCTAATCGCAGTGCCGTCGTGATGAATTCCTTCTTATCCTCTTTAAAATTAATTTACTTATGTGCAACATTGACAAAAGTGGTTGCAATATCTTTCGGAAACCATGACAACGTTTCAGCTTAATCTGCAGCAAGCTTCGTCGCAGTCATAGTTTAAGAACAATCTTGTAACAGAGGAGATACAACTGAAGCCATCCGATACCCATCTAAAAATGCCCACGTTCCAACCAGGATGATATTCTCTTTATCAGAACCGAGGACAACTACACAGGAGATTTTGCCAAGTTTAAGCTTAAAACTAGAATCGCGTTCACTATTGCCCGTACAAAGTATGATACACCCAAACCCTTCAATCATACAAGAATCAACAAGGACGATTCAAAATGAGAATGAACCACATATCTACTTCCCACCACCACCACCACCACCACCAGATTGTGATTGTTGGCTACAAGGAAGGTTCCAGTCACCACGTGAGAATCCACAGCACCTTCAGCATATCCATAAGGTGAAGGATTTTGACGTCTTCAACAGAACTTCTTTTCCCCAGTGCGCTAACCCTTCGTTGTGACCATCTTACATTGATGAACAACAATCTTTATCCCTTTATGTTCAGAGGACTTCATTCATTAATTGCCCTTACTGTCTGAAATTCAGTTTAATTATCTGCCGGAGAAAACGTCCTGTGACACGATAGCTCTGAGAGATCTTAACACATACAATGCAGCAGGTGTAAATTTACACGCGGCTGCATTTGAGACGCTACAATCGATCGAAGAATTATAGAATGTAGAGAGTGAAATGTCGTCTGCACCATCTTTGTACCATCTGTAAAATCTGCGTTTGGTAAATTTCACTGATAATATCCGAACATTAGATGATGATGGTCTTTAATGCAGTGCCCCTTTTAAAAACTTACAAGTAATTGCTTTGAGCAAAATAACCTCGGAAAATAGCAATAAATATTTGCGAAATTTCAACTAATCTTTATTTGCTGCCATTGATAACAAGAAAGACCAGATTTCCAAGTAATCCTTCAGAGGATTATATTCGTTCTCATTGCTGAACATATAAAGCAATTTCATAACATCATTATCAACTATCCATGAAGTTAATGTACCTCTTCGAATTCTAACACTCTTCGAACATTCTTTTCACTCTCTTCTAACTCTCTTCAAACTCTCTTCGAAAACCCGAAAAACGAGTGGTCTGTGCCTTATAGTAGATGAATTTCCTATGCACATGCTAATTCTAATGTAAAAACTACAGCTGAAGTTGGGATGAGTAATCTTACACTGTATCTAACACCCTGTGAATGTCATCGTGCTAACGGACATTAGATTGTTGATACAGTTAGGAAGTGTTGATACCGAAGTCAACACTTACACTATTAATAAAGTAGGCAGGAAAATCGATCCGGTGGCCTACTGGTTAGACCGTCCGCCATGGATGCTGGAAATCGCAGGTTCAAACCGCGGCCGAGTCATACCAAGACTTATCAAATGGTACTAACAGCTCCCTCGCTACCTTAAAAATCCAAAACACACGCAAACACGCATATAGGCAGGGAAACTCTGAGTGGGATGCCATTACCCAGGCAAAATATTTATCAGAGAGTGCCAGTCAACATAAAGCACATTTACTAAACAAAAGAGAAAATATTTAATGGACTTGAAAATTTACGTAATCAAATGCTGTTATCAATATCATCCCACAGGAATATATGCGACTAAAACATTAACATCAGAAATCATTCTAACAGATGGATTTGACCCGAATATCTTTCACATTTGGCCTCCACGATGTCATGGATGAAGTGTGATTAAAAGGAGCATATATATAAACAATACTGAATATTACTAATTTAACTGTTTTGTAAAATATTATCATCATTGTTATCATTATTATTATTATTATTATTATTATTTCTACTACTGTTATTAGCACGTCAAGAAAAACGGAAAGATGACCTGAGTATCGTTAAATTCGTAAGATTCCAAGGGAATTTCCGTTCAATTTTTACTCTCGGAAAAGAACGAACTACCTATACTGTGAAAAGGTACCATGGTACGTATCCATAAAAGACAATTCATTCTGTAATATGCTCACCAACAAGTTTGACTTTGGTCACAAGGATTACAGCAATTCTCCTCTTGCCTATTATCTAGGTATCTCGATAAATCCTAAATCCTCAGATGGATTATGTTGATACTTCGGGTATATTATTGTCAAATAATGACAGTTAAATCTGCAGCAATTCCTCGGCACGCAGTCATAAACGATTTTCACTGAGATTTTGGTTCTCAAGTTTTTTCATGTGCTTGTGCGTACTAAACTTCCTTGATATGTTCGACTATGGATTCTGATTATTAGAACTCGGTATCACGAACAAATTTGTACAGCGGTATGTTTAAAAATATCGCTATCCGTATCATGGTAAGCATCAGTTACATTCGGAAACATAGTAGGAAAAATATCTTGCAATCATTTATAGTAAAATAAAATTATATTACATCCATTATATAATAATAATAATAATAATAATAATAATAATAATAATAATCATCATCATCATCATCATCATCATCGTCATCATCATCAAAACAAAATCGCAACTGACAACCACCCCAGCCCATCCCCTAACATCCGATAAAGGAATGGTCCGTACCTTTTATTAGATTAATTTCCTATGTGTGTGTTAATTGTTGAATCTAAAAAATCTAGCTAAAGTTGGAATGAGTAAGCTTACCCTGACTGACCACCTGTGAATGTCATCGTGCTAATATTAGACAGCTGATCAATGTAGAAAGTGCTTACACTGAAATCAACACCAGCACTGTTGATATAGGACTCACGGTACTAATTCAACTCCAATAGTAAACATATGGAAACACTATCATATTCAAAATTCAAAAACTTAAAATTTCTGGGTGCTGTTGATGAGACCTATAATTCTCCATGCACATCTAACCTTGGTTCAAGCTTATGTGTGGAGAACACCATATGAGCCGCGGCATTTTGTTTATCTACATGTGCATGAAACACATGTCATTGATTCTGCACCAAATGAATCAGGTGCTACTTCCATTATTGAGTACTCCCGAGTCAAGCCTGTAAAAATACTAAACTTGCATCAGTAGAAAGTTGTCTATATTTTTTTAAATTACATATAGGATAAGCTCTCAAAAGATATTTTTACTATAATTTTAATTTTCATTATTAACCAATTATGGACCACCAAGCCCGTAAATACTCTATTATTTGTTCACCCATTTCTAAACTGGTTCACGGTTCTTCCGTATAATTAGTACCGTATGTCCTATAATAGGCGAGAAACGTTTGAGTGGGATGCCAATACCCGGGCAAGATATTAGAAAGTGCCACTTAACATAGAACGCAGTTACTCAGCAAAAGAGAAACTATTTAACGGACTTGAGATATTATGTTTAAAAAAAAAAGCTGTCATGAAAATCTTTAAAAAAGGATACATTCACTTAACACATTAACATACGCTAGTAAATAACCAAAATATGACCTTTGTGTTTAATCCGAAATTTGTCCAAAAATCGAATTTGTCCGAATACACTGGTCAACAGTGAAATCATTACTGACTTGAAAAGGCCCTAATCTGTAGTATTTTGGTGTGCCGAACACGAATATAACCGTGAAAAATTTGTATTGGCTCTCGTTTTGAAGATATTCATATACCTCATTTTCTATGTTTCACTGTGTAAATTTCTCCAGTAGGACTGCAGCAACATCCGGAATAATGATGTAACATTGCATAATACCATCATGCTCACATCATCCACAGTTGATTGCATCATTTTCTGATGCAATGCAATACTAATGCCATGCGGCTGCTGAAGTAAGTTGACGTCAGCAGTGTACTATACATGTGTAGGCCTATTATACTAATGCCAGGCGGCTGCTGAAGCTGACGTAAGCAGTGTACTATATAAAGCTCAATCAGATAGGTTCAGCATTTAAAATATTTTAGACGTTGTGCGAGACAGTTCAAGCTACTGTTACATAAAACTTATTATTTTATCCATTTACGTACAATAAAGAACAGTAATGCCTCGAAAGTGTGTTAATACCGCGGACAATTTTTGCTATATTTGTGGGGAAGTGACATTTGCCAACCAGAAGAAAAGTATCAATTCTCAAGTGAAGAAGGCATATCATCTTTACTTCGGATGCAAGGTTGGTGACCAAGACAAGCCTTGGGCTCCGCATATATGCTGTGCTACATGTACAACACAGCTTTCACAGTGGTTGAATTGCAAAAGGTCATCAATGCCGTTTGCAGTCCCAATGGTGTGGAGAGAGCCAAGCAACCACCTAAATGACTGTTACTTCTGCTTGGTTCCTCCTCTTTCCGGCGGAATAACGAAGCGAAAGAAGTCGAGAATAGTCTACCCAAACATTCCGTCTGCATTGAGACCAGTTCCACATGGTGAGGGACTTCCTATTCCAGAACCTCCAGCAGAATATTCTCTTGATTCATCTGACGAAGACAAAGGTGAGTCGACCTGTTCTTCTCCTGGTCCATCAGCATGCAGTGATCCAGATTTTCACTGTGGTGCATCATCAACCCCACACAGAATAACACAGGAAGAACTAAATGACCTGATTCGTGATTTGGACTTATCAAAGAACAAGGCAGAATTGCTAGGATCAAGACTCCAACAATGGAATCTTCTAGAAGAAGATGTCACAATTACTGCATATCGAAAGCGCCACCAGCAATTGGAGCCTTTCTTCAGAAAGGAAAGTAATCTGATATTCTGTTCCGATATTGAGGGCCTCATGAATGCTTTAAAAATCACTCATGACCCACAAGAATGGAGACTATTTGTGGACTCTTCGAAACTGAGTCTCAAGGCTGTGCTTTTGCACAATGGAAACATTCTTCCATCTATTCCAGTAGCGTATGCTGTCCACATGAAAGAGACATACGATAACTTAAGGCAGCTACTGAATTCCATTGAGTATAACAAGTACAGCTGGCACCTCTGTGGTGATTTGAAGGTAGTTGCCCTTTTAATGGGACTGCAGCAAGGATATACAAAATACATGTGTTTCTTATGCGAGTGGGATAGCCGAGCAAGGGAAATGCACTACATGAGGAAGGAATGGACTCACAGGCAGAATGTAGCCATTGGAGAGAAGAATATCCAACACCCAGCTCTGGTTGAGGCTCAGAAAATCTTGCTACCACCCCTTCACATCAAACTAGGTTTGATGAAGAACTTCGTGAAAGCCATTGACCGGACTTTGCCAGCATTCCGATACCTGCATGAAAAATTCCCTCGACTCAGCGAAGCAAAGATTAAAGAGGGAGTTTTTGTGGGTCCTCAGATTCGAGAGCTTTTCAAAGATGACCGGTTCAACAACTTGCTGGAAGGTGACGCGAAACAAGCATGGAATGCTTTTCGCCTAGTTTCTACAAACTTCCTCGGAAATGTTAGGGCAGAAAACTATAAGGAACTAGTAGAAGACATGTTGATGAAGTATAAGAAACTTGGCTGCAATATGTCTCTAAAGATTCACTTCCTTCATTCCCATTTGGATTTCTTTCCTAGCAACTGTGGTATTGTTAGTGATGAACACGGCGAACGTTTTCATCAAGATATCGCAACAATGGAACAAAGATACCAGGGAAAATGGTCCACTACAATGCTGGCTGACTACTGCTGGACACTCCTCAGAGATGCTCCCGAACAGCTGTACAAGAGACAGGCGAAGAAATCTAAGATGTAGTCAATGACTTGATTTTTTATAGGTAGGCTATTACAGTTGACCTTTTACTATTGGAATGCATTTCGTTATGTAAACATTAATTTCTTGCAGATTACAAAAAAACTAGAGCCAATTTTGCAATTTGACTGTCATATTCGTGTTCAGCACATAAAAATTGATAAGAATTGACTAATTTTATTTCAGTAACATGACTTTTGTAAAAATTTGTTGTCCAGTGATATCATTCTCAATAGGGACACCACGAAGATATGCGATACCCGTGTAATCATGCGATTAAAGAATCATATATGCGTCAAACTGACAAGGTTTAAAACAATTCTCCTCTTGCATACGATCTAGATATATCGACAGATATTGAAGATTACAAACACCATACAAGCACTGTCCTTGAGCAAATGACGTGTGATATTGTACACTGGCTATTTTGCAATGCACGGCCTGTGCGTTCAGGATAAATCGGTTTTCCCATTGTAAGCACTTCGCTCGTGCAGCATGGAGTCAATCGAACTCACTACATCGAAATAATGTATGATATAGATAAACCACCATCAGGTAATGCTTTACATAGAAACGAAACCTGCGTTCATTTTATTCAAAATATTTTTAAAAAAAAAATATACACAATTCCGTGCAAACAATGATATGGTGTACATCTGGATATTTATAATGGACCATCCTTAATTTCCATGATATTTAATGCAAACCTTTGTGAGGATTTTAGGTCTTAAACCAAGTAACAGAAAGAAGTAAAATCGCGATCTTTTTTTCTCTACAATCTAAATAGCAAATTCATGGAACACTTGAGTTGCATCTCGACCTAACCTAAATGTATTATCACAATTCCAAACAAATATAATATTTTTAATCAATTATAATAGTCTTCAATGGCCTGGTGTACCACACTGCCTGTGAATCCGTTCGCAATAATTTCACAATAATGTGTTAATCAAAATTTAATGAGTACTGAGAAAATCTAATGAATGTTTTAATAAATATTTTCTCTCGAATTATATCTGAACACGACTGCAAATTCTGATCACAATGGATTCCCACAGACTGACCTGAAATAGAATGAATTGTTTGTTTATCAAATCCCTATTTATACACATTTTCACATTGACCTATGATGTAATAAATTTCCAATTGGAAAATCCAATTTAACTGCAAGCAAAGACTAACTTGAATTCTTGTTACGAGAACATCTTGTTTACTGATAACCATTATTTAAATGCGTCATCTAAGTAAGGCTTCACTGTTGATTTATTCCAATTGTAAGCGTTAGTAAAGGCCATTTAAACAATGCTTCCAAGAGGAGTTTATCTTTAGAATTGAAATGTGAGCTATTTTGTCTGCGTAACATAAATATTATGCTACCTACTAAAAAGATGCTCCCTAGAAACAACAAACAATTTCGCCGATGGCCTAAGTGGTTAGGGCGTCCGCCTCGGATGCAGGAGTTCGTGCGTTCGAACCCTGACCGAGTCATGCCAATGACATCAAACTGGTAAAAATAGAGGCCTAGCTTGGCGCTCAGCATTAAGAGGTTAGTGTTAGGACTGGTCCGACTGGTGTCAGGATAATGTGACAGGGAGGGACGTGATGATCTGTGTCGTCGGCATGATGTTCCAGTACTAGTAGACATCACTCTGAACTGCAACACTGCAGTTGAATTTTTTTTAAAGCGACATAAAAAGCCAAATCAAACACATACACACATACTGAAAAGATGCTCTACGAGAAAATGTAACACTGTGCCAGAGGAAATAAGGTAACCAGCATATATTATATTGTATACAACATATCACCGTCATCAAATCGTCCATCCCTAGTCATTTATATATATATATACATATATATATATATATATATATATATATATATATATATATATATATATATATATATATATATATATATATATATATATATATATATATATATATATATATATAAGAGTTTGCACTAGCATATATATTGGGAGTTACTGAGTGGGGTGAAAATCTAGCTATAGATACTTGTTGGGTAGGGGATTTTGCAAATCGAAACATATTTCTGTCTGCTGATAGACCTGTCCACAACTCAATATCAACCCCTGCATAACATTAATTCAAGGTGATCTTCAAACAATTAGATAGCATCAGTGGGGCCTATATCTGAGACGTAGAGATATTGGGAAGAATGTGCACAACTTGCGTCGACTAGTAGGCCATAAGCAATGCTGTCTATGGTGATGATGTCTGTAAAGGTATGAATAAGAACCAGGACGTGAATAGAATGAATGGAATTATTGGATCAAGTCGGATGTTCGATATTGCTTGGTGCATGACATCCAGCGGAACGAGGCCACGGGTGGTCAGTTGGTAGAAGGCCCACGCCTTTTACTATCACTTGCATCTTTCCCATGTCCGCGTGAGTTCGAGTCCTGAGCTAGACCAGTGTAAGTATGTTTGAAACGATCCCAGTTACTTCCCGTGGGTCATGTGTTTTTCCGGGTTCTTCTGCCATCCGCTATTCTAACAGCCATCATATGCTGTAAAATGGCGTCAAAGCAAAAGAACCACAAAACATATACAGAGGCAGGGGTGGTTTATATCCCCTCGGCAGGAGAGGTCAAATAGGGGGTATTTAGAGTCCTTTACATATGTCATGGCAGGACCTATGCAAAGATCAGTCTCAGCTGAAGCTAGTACATAAAACAGTTTCAATGCAGCGACATAACGATCAGGTATCTACAGACCAAACAAGGCAATTTTTCAGGCAGGTAGTTTCAAGTAGTTTATAAAATCATAGGAAGAAAAAGCATGTGACGAGAACGTGTTATATATGCTGCATAAACGACCGAACAGAGTTGCAAAATGGCATCCCGCCTGTTCAATGAAAATGTTAAAAACCCTGTTAATTTTAGTTGATATGAATGTGCGTTATTGATCAAGAAATATATATTACAATTTCTTGTCAACACAGTGGGAATAGGCATACACTTTTGAAGCATAAGAGAGACTATTTATTAAACTAATATTTATCGGGACTAGAAAAAATTACAATTTTAGAGTCATTCTTAATTCGTAATATTTTAATGGCGATATCAAATATCAGTTTTTGACATATGTGCACTTCAGAAACTGATCTAAAACTGTTTACTTTAAACTACTTCATGTCATCTATTGATTCTGAAGAATATATTACTGCTCTATACAACTAACAATGTTTGAGATTTAAATGGAGAGAACAATTGTTTCAAGATATATGCTTACAAAATGGGATTGTTTGCACCCTACACTGAACAAACCAGCATGTACCACTTTTGGTCATATAAATGTTGGGTGACTCATTCTTGCTGTCAGGAATGTTGTCCAGAAACATGTCAGTTTTTTAGTGACAACAACTGTGCTAATAATTACACAATGAAACAGATGGCATATTGTCATTTGAATGTAATGACCAAGTCAAGCAATTTGGGAACGGTACAAAATAAGTGTCATTCGTTTGTCAGCGGAACATGAATCTGCTGGAAATAACCAAACAAATATGTATTCTAGACAGGTCCATCAACAAGCTTAATGGAAGCTATATACAAATATAGTCTGATTATTATTAATGGTGAGAGGCTAATCATGTATTTATTTGTTTTGTTTATATAATGAATAATTATTTACATGTGTATGACACCTGGAAACCAGACCCATATTCTTCATTTCTAAATGCTTTTCTCGGTAGATTGAATTCAGTTTTTATCATACGTACTTCTTCCTTTCGACCTCATGGTCAGATACCTTGAGAAGCTGGGAAATAAATGTTTGGGAATGGTACTGTTGGCACCATTTTGTGGTCCACACAGAGATGGTATACGATTCTACTGAAACTGCGAGCACAGTATATGTGGGTCCTGTAACTGCAGAAAACAATAGGGTACGAAGATTGGTATTGCTTTTCTGTTAGTCGTATTTATCATCTCGTCTTAGTTTCTATGCATGGGATGCAAAGTTTTACGCGATAGGTCATTACATTAGGGGAAGTGGAGTTACTAGAGCCACACACAGACGCTTATGTATGTCCTCGCTGATGTTCTTCAAGTTTTATTCAAAGAGAAAAATACTTCTAATACTATCATGTACAAACCTCCTTCCGCTACAGGAGATGTTAGCTTTGATAGTGAGTCAATTATAAGGCAATCTATTAGAAGCGGACAAATTTCAAAGAAAGGCCAGACATCATTTCTGCACCTTTAAGACAGGGACAAAAGTACAACATTCAACATTCGTACATGGATGGATATAATAAGGTGATCAGAGGTTTCTTCTGTTCAGGCATATAAGAAGAATGCTTGACTTCATGGGCCAATAATTTGAGACTCGTTTAACTTGTTACTGAATAGATGTGAGACTGATTTAGGATATAATATTGTTGATCTTTTGGGTTTAACGTAGTGTTTCAGGACATGATAGACTGTGCATGGCGGACAGTAATAGAACAAACCCAGAAAAATCACGAGAAGATCCACAGGCCCACGGAAGGCTGTTGACAAGCTTTTCCATATATCCATTCTTGTAGAGCTCGAGGTCGAAGCAAAGTGCACATAAGTGAGATGTTAGTGATCTGAAAAGGCTAGCGCCTTAGACCGCTCGGCCGCCGGGGGGCAATTAGATAAGGGCACAGAAATATCAATTCCTACAAAAAACCAGCCAATCAACAAGGTTCAGGTCGCAATGTTTATATTCTGTGCAATATTCGGGAATGTAATACCAGTCTATTTTAGAGCATTTATCCGTTCTCATTTTGATAGTGATGCAAGATGTAAACATTCTTGGTATTGATTCAAAGGAAATTGTTAAATCTTTAGAACTGGAGCAGTATGGTATCTATGTCTATGGTGGGTTATTAATGTTTTAAATTTTTTACAGTACAGCCTTATAATGTAAAATGATCATATTTCCCTCAGTCTCTATAACAGCCGTTGTAATTCACTTTATACATGGTAAAAGTGAGGGGGAAAAGAAAAACCCCATAGTTTTTGAATAATTGAACAATCAATCTATGATTCGATTAATCTGCAATAACTTACGAAAGCTGACGTAGTTAATTGATCCGATTTCAGAGCTCTCGCCCACGTGAGAAATTTATCATTTCCACACCTTACAGCAGTGCATCTAGTCACTCTTCAAGTTTAGGGCATTTATATCGAAACTCTCCCAGTTCATTATCCACTAGCAACTGCCAAATATGGTAGCATCATCTCTCAAGCTCCTTGTTTTCACATACTACACGACTTTATGTGTGTAACTCTTAAGTAATGCAAGGTAGGTCGTGTGACAAAATTTCAAAATAAATGCTGTTGTTTGCGAGGAAAAAGAAATCGTAAAGTCTACGATCAAGACCGATCTAACGCAAGTAACTTTAAATGACACTATGGGTAAAAATAGCATGGTAGGATGAGTAACTGTCTCTTAAGGATATTGCACCAGGGTAGGTGGGTGAACGATCACTGTGGCTGACCCTTTGTGGGGTATTGATATCTAAGGACGGATGTCACAACGGTGCACATATGTTCTAAATCAAATAATGAAAATACTCTACCATAGCTGGAATGTATGCATCCCTAAGTATCCACCCGCATGAATATCCAACAATTGCAATGATTAGTAGTAGAACTGATACACTTTAGGTTGAATATCTGTCAACTATCGCATCATAATATAAGTATATACCATCACATACAAAATGGAAGAGGTAGTGCACAAATACATTTTCATACAAACACACCAAATCACGTGCAAAATGAGGAAGTAGCTCACATACATACACCTATCATTCCATAATACAACAAAAACATAAACAAATGGGAGAGTGTCTTACACTTACTGTCCAATACAACATATCATTTCCAACAGGTGGCGGTATAATCTTTTCATACATGTGGTGTGATGTTATGAGTGTATGTCTAGAAGAAAACAAACATACATATCTGGTTTATGTTCTTTACAGGCTCACTGGCGCAGTGGCCCTCATAATGTATTCGTCCATGGCTTCAGCAAAACTATTTTGCCTATGTGCAATTTTGCCGGAAATGACTGCATTATCTACGGGAAGCCATGATAATGTTTCAACTTCATCTGCAGCAACCAGTGACACAGGAATTATGGCTACAGAAAGACATTCCAAAGCAACAGGTGCAATTCAGTCCATCCAATACACACTGTCTCACACTGCCCAGGTTCCAACCAATGGGATATTCTCTGTATTAGACGCGAATATAACTAAAGGGGCACTAAGAGTTGCAAAATGGATTTTTGCAAGTCAAATATTAAAAGCAGAACTACCTTCACTACTTCCCGTGAACAGCACGTTAACATCATACACTTCAATTAAGCACAAATCATCAACAAGTAAGATCGACAATGAAACAGAAAACTACTTTTGCCACCCAGAGTGTACGTGTCGGCTTCTCGGGAATCCCAGTCGCCACGTGCAGGTCACCTGTACTATTCAGTACATCCATGATGGAGCTAAATTCGACGTCTTCAACAGAAATACATTCCCCAGTACCCTCTTTCTTCTTTGTGACCCTTTTACTTTGATGAAGAGCAAGCTTTATCCTTTCATGTTCAGAGGACTTCATTCATTCTTAGGACTTGCTATTATAAACTGTCATTTGGATTATGTGCCGGAAAAATCTTTTTATGGCATGATAAGTTTGAAAGAATTTTACATAATAAATGCTGCAAACATAACTTTCCACACGGCTGCATTTAAGATGCTACCATCGCTCCAGGAGTTGTCGATTGTAGAAAGCGAAATGTCGTCTGTACCTCCTTTGTGCCATCTGCAGAATCTGCAGTTTGTCAATTTCACTGATAACAATATCGGAACATTAGACGACACGGGTCTTCTGTGCAATGCCCCTTTCCAAAACTTAAAAGTAATTGAATTAAGCAAAAATAACCTTCGAAAAATAGAAATAAATATTTCTGCAATATCAGATAATCTTCGATATTTTTCCGTCAGTGATAATAAAATAGAACAGATCTCAGAGCATTCCTTCAGGGGATTGTATTCGTTGTTATGGCTGGACATCGGGAAAAACTTCATATCATCATTATCAAGTTACATATTCCAGGACGTCAGTGCTTTAAATGGCTTGATCTTGACGAAGAACAAAATGTCATCTTTTTATTCTGGACTACTGAGCCGTCTCCGAAACTTAACTGATCTCCACTTATCTGATCTATCACTAAATATGTCGATTTTTAATGAGATTAAAATTCTTCAATATTTGCATATCCTGGATCTAAAAAACAACTGTATTGAAAACATGGAGATGACCTTTTTTAGTCGATTGTCATTGTTAGAATATTTGAATCTTTCTAACAACTACCTCAGAACTTTACAAAATAATGTATTTATGTTCCTAAGGAATCTTAAAGTAATAGACATGTCAAGAAATTTTATTGAAACAATAGACGAGGAAGCGTTTAGTGGGCTATCAAAATTGGAAATCCTTGCTTTGCAACATAATAAGATCCGCAATTTACACAGAGAGTGTCTTCAACAACTCCTAGCACTACGCATGCTCATTCTTTCTTATAATACTATAGAACATCTGCCATCGTTTCAAGGACTCCATAATCTGCTTAGTTTGGATCTGTCGCATAACTATATAAAGTACCTTGATAGTTCAGCTTTCGCAGGTGCCAGTGGCATTGAAATAATCAACCTGAACAACAACAGGCTTAAAACTATCGGGGCAGGGACGTTCAGAAATTTACAAAATCTGTTCAAGCTTTCGATAGAAAATAATGAAATAGACTTCATAGACTATAGTGCATTTGGAGACTCGCCAATTATGGAACTATATTTACGAAATAATAATATATCCGACATAAATATTTTCCGACATAGTAATTTCTCACGTCTTCATAAGCTTGATCTGAGTTCCAATAATGTTAGACTGTCTATATCCCCTGATTATTTTAGCACATTTCAAAATATTGAAATTTTAAATATTTCAAATAATAAAATTCAAAGAATACATAGGGGTGCATTCGAACCACTTCTTAACCTTCGTGAGCTCGATCTATCATATAATGAAATAAGACATCTTCAGCAATCTTCCTTGACGTTATCAACAACACTTACTTCAGTAAAACTACAAGGAAATCCACTCATCTGTGATTGTAACTTGGAATGGGTGAAGAGATGGCTGTTATCTACAGATGCCAATGGTATGTTTATTATAGATCTCGATACACTCACGTGTACAGGTTTCGATGGTACCAGTTATTCCTTGCTCATCAGACTTGCTACCGAAGATTTTCATTGTCAATATGAAAGTGATTGTGACATTTTGACATGTTCGTGCTGTGCCTTAGATAAGTGTGTATGTTCGTACCCTTGTCCAGATAAGTGCATGTGTTTTCGGAGTAGTGACAGATCGGTGAACTCGGTCCAGTGTGATGGAAAGGGAATTGATGAACTTCCAAAGGAAATACCTCCAGCAGCAACTCATGTGTACCTGGACAGAAATAACATTAGTGTCGTATCGAGACAGTTCTTCACAAATATGACAAGCCTCGAATATCTTTCCATGAATGATTCCAATATATACACATTACATGATTACGCATTTGCGACATTATCATCACTGAAGACACTGCAACTTAATGGAAACTATTTATCTACAATTTTCTCAAAGACTTTTTTTGGATTAAACAAATTGCAGCAATTAATACTTAGCTCCAACCGTATAACGTTTATAGATGCTGGATCTTTCAGCCATTTTACTGCGAAATACCAGCTGGACTTGTCCAACAACCTGCTCCGCAAAGTAGACCGATTTGTATTGTACGAAATGTCTTTTGCATCATCACTCGAATTGTCTGGTAATCCATGGACGTGTGATTGTGAATTTCTAATAGACTTTGGCAATTTCACATTGTCCAACGTTAAGAAACTAAATGATATATCTGCACTGACTTGCACCACAAACACAACTTTACGCTCCAACACGACCATATTACTGGCGAATAATTCAATAGTGGATATATGCCCAAGTGTAAGAGTGCGTCAAAATGAGGAAGTGATTCATAGTGTAACTTTGGTGTCGACGCTATCGACTTTACTTGGGATATTCGTGATTGTACTAATTACTGTCTTTGTTGTCTTTCGGAACCGTGATTTGTTGAAAGTATGGATTTACGTGAAGTTCGGCTTTCGATTCTATAAGCAAGTATTGGACACAGCAGATGTGAACAAACCATATGACGCTTTTGTTTCCTACAGCAGTAAAGATGAGGACTATGTCCTGCACGAATTAGTTCCGGTTCTGGAAGATAATTTGGAGTACAGACTCTGCGTTCATTATAGGGATTTCCCGGTCGGAGCAGCGATTGCAGACAATATTATGTCTAGCGTTGAGTCCAGTAAGCGTGTAATAGTGGTATTATCGAATAATTATGTCGAGAGTGCGTGGTGCCATTACGAATTTCAGATAGCTCATCAGAGGCTACTAACAGAAAAGAAAAACAGGATCATTATGATTATGTTGGGTGATATAGATCAATCTAAACTAGTCCCTGAATTGCATGAATATATACAGACAAATACGTACGTAAACCAGGACGATGCTTGGTTTTGGCAAAAGATACGATATGCTATGCCTTAAGTAAAGCAAAACAAAAACATGGACTAAAGATACGTTGATCTTTTGTTTTGTTTTCTCTTGTTATTGATCTCGTCGTCGTCGTTTTCTCCTCATTATTGTTTCAAGTAGAATAAGAAATTACTCTGATCTTGCCGAATGTGTCTGATCAATCTGAACTGGTTCCTTCAAATATATTTTCACATGTTTCTGGTTTGTGGATGACCAAATAAGGTCTTTACTGAACTATTATTATTATTATTATTATTATTATTAAGCCGCGTAAACCGTTTGGATATGTCGATAGGGTTAGTTTTGTTTGTAAAATGAAAGACTAAATACAAGCTGAAATAGAACGTGAAACGCGGCTGTAATTGGCTCTACTGGAAATATTCTTTCGACCCTATAACGATATTAAACAACAATTGAAATTTCGTTTATTTTTTAAAAAATGGCATTAGACCATGAAGGACAAAATGAAATTATTTTTGTATAAATTTTAAATTATGTATTCCTTCAAGTAGTTTTAATGTGTTATGTACATTTAATTTGTTTTTTTAAATAGTTTTGTATTAATTAAATGCTACGAATAATTGTATTTTGGATTTGGGACTTCATTCACAATACCGTTAGTTCATGTTTTTCATATTTTCACTTTCTATTCTAGAGAAATATACCATTTATTGAATTCTATAAAGCTTGTGTCGCTTTTCGCTCTTTTTCTGTCATTTAGTTGAAGACCATGCAGTCGAAAGAAATGCGACATGAATCAATATCTCTCTCTCTCTCTCTCTCTCTGCATACAGGGGTCTCGGTTTTTTTTTTATTCCAGCTCTGCTCAGACGTCCCCTTATTCCATCCATTAAGTTCAATTTAATGTTCACTCGATACGGCAGCTCATAGCGTTCTCAGTTTCATCAGGAAGATGTTTAACTATGTTATCATTTCAAATCTTGATAGGAGAGTGGGAGTCATATTTGGTATAATATGATACCGAATCGCACAATGATTTTTTTATATTTGATTTAAAACAAAAAAATCTGATGTGATCGTATACGTATTTTCGTTTATTTTCAATTACTCTAAGATACCCATTGTATAAGTATTTTCGTTTAAATAGTTTGAACGACAGCACAATGTATATAAATATGGTGGTCGGAACGTGTGTCACTAAAGATATTTTTGTTTTACATTTTTGTATTTGTTTTTTTAATTTGTTTTAAATGTACTATATTAGTTTAGACTACGCACAAATTTAAATAAATTATAAATAAATAATGTGGAAATTATTGCCGACCAGTAGCACTCCTTCATCTAAATTGAGGAGTAGAATTTTACAGTTGATTTGATGTGATTTGCATTTTTAACTTAGCTTTAACAATTTTTCAGTCATATCGCTACGGTGTCTGCAATGTGGTAGTTTACAGTGACGTCTAGCACTGGGGCATCATGCCACAGACAAGTAGCATGATATCCCACCCAGTCACATTATCCTGACACCAGCCGACCAATCCTAACACTAACCTCTTAACGCTGAGCGGCAAGCGAGGCAGTTATTAGTGCCATTTTTGTAAGTCTTTGGTATGACTCGGCTGAGATCGAACCCACGACTTCCCGCATCCGAGGCGGACGCTCTAACCACTGGTCACAGGAGCGGTAAGTTTACATTTCAGATAGCATATATGCTAATCAAACTAATTGAACGCCTGTATAAATGGAATGGCCAGGCAATAGTAGCTTCTTTGCTCGTAGCGACAGCAGCATTAATAGTTTTGCTAAGGTTTTAGCTTGAATTTTTCATATGCATGTATGTCATAAATCCCTTTATGTATTTCTTTTCATGCATGGTATGAACAGTTAATAAGCATAAACAATTTAGTCAGTACTATATTTTCTCACCCTTTCCACTTTGTGCTCAATGTCATACTGCCACGATATTTGTGTGTCAGTTCCTTTGCTAATTAATTCCTAAATCAATAGACGGATTATATTGATTATACTTCGGATGAATCATTGTCTAGTAATGACTACTTAATCGGCGACATAATCACTTGGCCCTTTGACATCGGTTTCAAGGTCGCAGTCATATAAGATTTTCATTACAATTTTTGATTCTCGAATTTTTCATGTGCTTATACGACCTAAGCCATGTTGATATACTCTGTTTGACTAGGGATTCTCATTTTCAGAGCTGGGTACCATAAACACTTGTGCACCGAGGTATTTCCGAACATACCACGGTATCTACCATGGTAAACCGCAGATATGTTATGAATATTGTATGGATTAGGGAACAATAATTTAAATTTCTTGGTCTGTGGTCTGATATTTTCTTTTTAAATGTCCTTCTATGAATAGAAAAAATAATATCTTGCCGTGATCTAAAGCAAATTTTAAGCGATTATATTCGTTATAATTTCTTAATACTACTACTACTAATACTACTGCTAATAATAATAATAATGACACACAAACTATCTCGGCTCATAACAAAATTGCAGCGGACAGAGAGTACAACCTTCCCAGACCCCCCTCAAATGAATGATTAGTACTTTAAGTACTTGAATTTTTTATGTGTGTGTTAATTGTTGAACAAGCTGTAATCTAAAATCTGTAGCTAATGTTGGTAATCAAACAATTTAGTTGACACCCCATGAAATACATTGCGCTAACAATAGAGATCATGTTGACAAAAATAAGAAGTGTTGACACCTACACTGTTATAGATTAGACATGTAGGCTTTGAGTGGCATGCCAATACCCGGGTAAGATATTCATGCGAGAGGGTCAGTAAGCACAACACACTCAACAAACGAGAAAATATATTCAATAGACTTGAAATTATGTAAACAAGTGCTGTCCTCAAATCTTTGAATGATTATCGTTACCACAGGTATATGTGCACTTAATATGTTAGCATACGCTAGTAAATAATGAAAAAAAATTATTTTTTTTAATCCGATATTTGTCCAGAAGTTGTATTTGGCTATAATATTTTTATAACATATGTCCACCAATTGACATTAATGACACGTGTCAAACATGTGACTAATGGGGGATAACTATATTTGTAATATTTGAAATTAATTTGCTACTAATATTAGAGCTTTTTTCCAATAATAATAATAATAATAATAATAATAATAATAATAATTTAGAATTATTTTGTCATGAAAACGAAAACATTCTATAAATTTCCTTGAATTCCTAAAATATTACATTTAATTTCCGTACATTCATTACTCACAGAAAGGTCCAAAGTACCGGTACAGCGAAAAATTACCCTGGTACGGTTTACCGAAAACAAAAGACGGCGGTAAATCGGCATATCAATAATATCGCAAAGGTAATTAATTCTGTGATATGCCCAATCACCAGTTTGACCTTGGGTTCAAGATCACAATGTTTACAGTAATTATCCTCTTGCCTATGATCTATATAGATACAAAACATACTAAACATCATACAAGCACAGTCCATGAGCAATGACGTGCGAGTCTTAGATACTGGAAGTGTTTAGCTTGATCTGACCACGAAGATTTCTAGAAATACATTTGTTGTGCTAGCCAACCTTCAGGGCTGTACATATATGGGGGACTTAATATTTTTTTTTATCACATTTATAATGTGGTGCATGTAGTGTTACTATTAACAGCATATCCGTATATCGCTATGTCCATCCATCAAGTTTTCCTTTTACTTGTGGTTCTCAGACGTACACTATGTTGTGACTTCGTGTTACTTTGGCAGTTTTAAATAATATATTTTAACTGTTGACTGGAAAATAATGTTTCCAGATGATTTCAGCCTATTTTTTATTGATTTATTTTGATTATTATTTTAATCATGTCTTTCGACCATACAAAATAAATGATAATACAAGTAGCATATAACAATACATATTATGATGTATTAGTCATTTACCATACGTAGATCATAAATATCTTAAGAATACGAAATTTTCGGTAATATTACCTTCATCATGCTGATCACGCGACCTATAATGATCACATGATACGAGGAGACTGTTTAATGTTGACCTTCGCTGTCGTATTTAGATGGCCTACTTCACCTTTCTTTTCCATACGTTATCCTCTGATCTGATGACATTGGTTTGACTAGGAACGATTTATGTTCATGTCTGACCGATGACTCTCAAACTGATGTGATCCTTAATCCTTGTTTCTAACATTCTATTTGTTTCTCCGACGAAGTCAGTCTCAAAATTTCATTACATTTGATATAATAAACCACACAACTTTTTTCAAATTCTCTGTTTTCTCCTTCACATGTGAAAGTTTCTGTCTTAAAGAGTTGTATGGTTTGTGATTTGCGTTGGTCCCAGTTTGTCCGAATACTCTAGCTATGACTTCTGATCTGCCAATAATCACGTGATCAACATCTGATAGTGTCATATTGCTGAAAATGTAAAGTTCTTAAGTTATGTATACTCTTATTATGGAAAATTACTAATGGTTATGAATTATCCAGAGCAAGGCAGCCACCTTTTCAGTTTAACATATTATAAGGTATATTTACATCCACATCATATATATATATATATATATATATATATATATATATATATATATATATATATATATATATATATATATATATATATATATGTGTGTGTGTGTGTGTGTGTGTGTGTGTGCGTGTGTCTGTGTGTGTGTGTGTGTGTGTATTGCCTCGTTAATCCGGATTCCGTTTATCCGGTAGCCTCGCTATCCGAAATCCGCGCTCCGGATCCGGAAATCAATATCTGGGGTAAAGTGTTTAATTACTTAAATTCGTCCCTGTGAAATATCTTAAGGGACGTTTATGGCGTGACGTTTTGACGTATTGTGTAATAAATAAAGATATAGATATATTTGTGACTTTGGTCTTACCAGTTCGTCTTTTACTTGAAACTTATGTCAGGTATGTTCACCTCATGTAGCCACTGTACAGTATGTAGCCAGAGACATACCAACAGTTTGTTAGGAAACGGATCTAGCCATTTACAGAAGTAGACACCTTGGTTCAAAGAAGTAGAATCTCTCAAAAACTGCCTCGATAATCCGTAAATAATCTGCCCAAATACAAAACATTCGAATAATCGTAGATGAAAATACAGTCAGTGGGACAACGCAACAGTTATCCTATGCTGTAACATGGCGTCAATGTCACAAAACCACAAACCATATACAGAGGCAGAGATGGGCTATATTTTCTCGGCAAGAGAGGTCAAAACAGAGTACAGGTATCATGTCAGGGCCTATGCAGAGATCAATATCAGCTGCAGCAATAACATCAAAGAATTTCAATGCCGCGACAAAACAATCCGTTCTGCACAGGGTCATTTCTCAGGATGATTTCTTTTATAAAGTAATTTATAAAACCATGGTAAGAAATAACACGTGACAAAAACGTTTTATATACTACTTAATGGACCGAACAGAGTTGCAAAATGGTATTCCGCCTGGTCAATGATAGTATTAAAAAGCCAGTTAACTTTAGTGAATATGAATGTCCGTTATTGATCAAGAATAAATATTATACAGTTTAGTGTTATGTCATGAGATAATTTATTGAACTAAGCTTTTTGAGGGACTAGAAAGAATGGTGAAGTTAGAGTCATTTTTAATTGGTAATATTTTAATGGATATATCAAATGGACACTTCAGAAACTGATCGCAAGCTATTTACTTCAAATTGCTTCATGTCATTTGTTGATTGGAAGAATGTATATTACTCTTTCAAAAAACTAAGGTGCATAAAATGTTTGAGATTTAAATGTCGGGAACAATTGTTCCAATATATCTGCTTACCAAATGGGATTCATTGTGCCCCAGTATGCACCACCATATTCATATGAATGTAGGGTAATTGATTCTTTTGTCAGGAATGTTGCCCAGAAATATGAAAGAATTATGAAAGCAGTCTTTCAACAAGGTTGACAATTATTACACCCTGTTCAGTATTCAGGAATGTAATCCCAGTCTATTTAAGAGCATTATTCCGCTGCCATTTTGATGGTGATGAAAGACTTGTATTTAGGCATTGTTGGTTTTGATTTTAAGGTAATTGTTTAATCTGTAGAATGTGAAGATTATCGTGTGGATGTCTATGTAATTAACGAGGCGTTGATGGTGATGGTTAAGTCAAATACGTGACCCATAACATGATGGGTTGTTTTTAAAGTTCAGCTTCCTCTCAGAAAATAGCCGCAAAGTTTTTGACACGAACTTCAGCATGATATCACCTTTGAAATTTGAGATCAACATACGATTTATTAGAATTGGGATGCAGTTGAAAGTTTTGTTACTAAGAAACAAATCTTGACACCATAAAAGACAACACTTACGATCTAAGTGCATGTACATGGTAATATATGACGTCCCTGTGCTAGCATGTCATATGCCTTACGTCTCCTTAAAGGCGTTTTTGAGAATAATATTTTTGTTTCTTAAAGAGAATGCACAGTTCTCCATGCGTTATGTGAAGCTGTACGGATCTGTAACACGTAACATGGACCACAATTCCTATTTGTTGACAAGTATTGCGGTGAGAGGAGGCATTGACTCTAAACTATATGCGCCACATAGTATAAGACGTGTTTACGTGTCAAAGGCTAGTACTAATGACTTGTCATTGGAAGGTCATGTACGTATTGCTCGATGCACAAACAATACGTTTACATTGTTTTAAGAAATTTCTGATATCAGTGCTAAACCTCTTACTGTGCCATAGAATAGGTTACATTTTATTTCCTCTTGCTGTAAATTTCTACATGCTAAAAATATATCCTAAGTGAATGAATGCGTGTTTTATGAATCTGAGAATGTGTACCTGCCTTGAAATCTATTGGACCCTCGTTCGAGGTACAGTACGAAAAATCATAATCCACACAAACATATACACACTATGTAAACGAGTCTTTTCATAGGTAAGGCAAAGTCCGAGATGATTCTTTGAAGTCGTATAGCAATGAAACGATCATCTGTCCTACCGTTTATATGTCTGGAGTGTAAAGCCTCTTAGTGTGTAGCCCTAGTCTTGAAGATTACGCTGGTTCAAGGGCAGTAAGTTTCTAATATATGTCCTTTCACCTTTATATATGGCTCCACAGCATCCCACTAAAACTTCGTGTCAATGAATTGTGTATGAGTTATATCAATATGTATATATTGTCAAAAATGTACTCGGGTTTGGTTGCTGCGTACAGCATCACCCAAGGGTGGTATTTTTTTTTCGGCTCTAGTTATTTCGAAATACTGAGCGAAACTCAGACCATGCTGCACGTGCAAATTGCCTGCAGCGAAAAACCTAAGTACCTAGCTGCGCATATCTGTCACAGCTAGTATACATATAGAGCAAATTCTCTATAACCAAATTAACTTACGACGAGTCTTGTCAGGAAGCTAGTTAGGCAGGTGTAGAAACCCTAGATCAAAATCTTTCAAAATGAAAATTCTAAAATAAATAAAACAAACATACACACTATGGAGGGAAAAACAAATAAACATAAAAACCTTTTAACTTTGGGAACTAAGGGTTCCGTCAAATGATGTTAATTCTGAGACGGACCACACCAAAAAGCATTTATTATGTTATTCATTGTGATTGACGGTGGTTTTCATACAAGGATCTCCAGGTATACTTTATCGTATAAAAACAAATAAAATTGTAGACGCCTCTATATTTTTAAATAATAATAAGAAGGAATATACGTTTAAATATCAAATCCATAAATAAAATCGTATTGATACATTTTACATATAATAAAACGAGACAAATGCAATTAAGAAATGTGAAATTCGACAAGACAATATAGCAGATCATAAATTAGTATTACTTGAAATAACTATTCCGAACACTACACAATGGGAACAGGGATTGTGGAAAATGAACAGTGCTCTCATGCAGGACGATCTGTATGTGAGCACTGTTCGCACATGCCTCAAGATTTTCAAGGAAAAGTATACTGGAGACATAATGAAAGACTGGGAAACAATGAAAAGTGAAATTAAACGAATTACGAAATATCATAGTAAGACAAAACAACTTCAACAGCAATGTCTAAAGGAAAAATATTTAGAAAGAATGACATCTACAAGGCCATTAACAAAATCAGATAATGAAATAATCAATAAATTGGAGAAAATTGAAAGAGATTACACAGGGAGTAAAAATAAGATCAGGGAAATATGGGAATATATATAAAAAGGGGAGAGGGCTATACAGAAGAATGGAAATTAAAAGGGGAGAAAATAAAATGATAGAATCAATACAAGAAAACGACATAATCCACCAAAATAAAACGTATTTTAGAATATATAAAACAATACTACACAAAAATATATGAATTTCAAAATATCAACAAGGAAATAATAATTAATTATATAGAAAAGACTAATTAGAAGCAAATTACTACAGAAGATAAGGAGATATGCGAAAACTTTATCACCGATAAAGAAATCTTAGAAGCAATTAATATCCTTCAAAAAGAGAAATCACCAGGGTCCGACGGCATAACCTCGGACTTCTATATTACATTTAAATACGAATTAGTTGATTTTTAGAACTGTTACATAACAGTATACTGTTAAAAGCGGATATGCCGAAAACACTAAGGGAGGGAATTATTACTTTAATCTATAAAGGGAAGGGAGACAAAGAATTTATACAGAACTGGAGACCGATAACCTTGCTAAATAACGACTATAAAATCTTTAGCAAAATCATAACCAATAGAATATGAAATCGTTTAAACAAGATAAAAGATATAAACCAGAGCTGTGGGGGTGGGAGGGTAGAAATATTACGAATAATACTCTATCAATTAATGAAATAATAAATCTTTTAAATGCAAAAGGAGAAAAGGGAGTAATGTATATGTTTGATCCAAGAAAAGGCGTTCGATCGAATAGAACATAATTTTATTTTTAAATCATTAGAAACATGTGGCTTCGGCCAAAATTTGATAAACTGGATCAAAGCTATGTAAACGGATATCACCTCTAAAATAATAGTAAATGGGGCGCATATTAAGGAAATTAATATAAAAAGATCAGTCAGACAGGGCTGCCTCCTGTCTATGCTGCTATATGTAATAGCAATGTAATCCCTGATAATAAATATAAACCAAAACAACAATATTCAGGGAATAAAAATACCAAATTTGAAAAAAGAATTTAAAACTATAATACATGCAAACGACTGCATCAACTTTACCAGAGATGGATTTTCTTTCAAACATCTACGATATGAATTCACAAAATTTGAAAAAACATCTGGTTCAGCGATCAATCATGATAAAACATTAAAAAACAAGTAAAAGCACTTGAAATTTATTTTGGAATGAACTCTACTCACAAGAACTATCGTGAGTTACTTACTAAGTTAGAAAAGCACAAACAGAAACTTGCTTGCACAAAGGGATTAACCTCATGGACCGAGTACAGGTAGCTGAAACCTACATGTATAGTCAATTGCATTACACAATGAGCACGATACAAGTAACTGAAGCCATGATTAACAGTATAGGAATGCGAATACTGAGCTTTATTGGGATAATAAAATCCACTATTTAAAAAACAGCATATATGCAGACCTAAAGACAAAGGAGGATTAGCCATACATAATTTAAGCTTAATACAGAAAACTAACATTGCAAATAGGTTTAAATATTTGAATAATGCACCCCAACTACCATGGGAGACTATATATATATATATATATATATATATATATATATATATATTGCTATCTATGTCGCTTCAGCGATTCAATATATAAAAACAATTTATTAACTAAACTATTAAAACCACCTGGAAGATGTAAAAGAATAACTGAACTACTATACATATATAGAGATAATCGAAATATATAGGATAAGAAAATGAATATATATAAAACTCTAAACGGTATAGTATGTCAAGACAAACAATTAATATAACTAAAATACCTAAACTTAAATTGGACATTAATATGGAAAAACTTTGCAGGGATAAAATCACCCTCTATACAAGGTAGACTAATTTTATACCTACACGAAAGCTGGATGACAGGTGAGACAGCTTTTGTTAGACATATAATACATGCGGTACCACACTGTAGACTATGTAAAAAGCATATAGATTCAAAAGGACACCTGATATTACGATGTCCTAAACATTATGCAGAAAGACTACTTTTAAAAAATAAAATCAGAACTAAATGTATAAAAGTAAATGGTTCACAATTTTTATTTACAAATAACATCAACGACAAGAAAATATACAACGAATTATTATATATCAACTCCATTATGAAAACGTGAAAGGAAGATTTTTAACATAAAATCTCAGAAATTATGATTTTAACTTAATACTAATATTTGAAATTGGTTTTTTTTTGGCACACCTAAGGAGATCCTTGTACGACAGTATATACTATTATATACCTACTTATTCACCTTTCTAACACAACAAAATAACAATAAAAAGAACACATTCAACACATTCTCACACACATATATATCTACTATCTTCCAACCTACTACCTACACTAAAATGCTTCTAAAAACTACAACAAAGTAAAATAAGAACAACTTGAATGGAATTTGATCATATAAGCCAGTCCGTACAAAAACACAAAGGGATAAAAACACACAAAAAACATAGCAATAAATACATACTGGACACCATTGATCCATTGGCCTGGATCACTTGTATAATTAACTCCAAAAACCAGTCTGGGTTGAGGAGAAATGATACACTAGTTAGGCAGGTGTAGAAACCCTAGATCAAAATCTTTCAAAATGAAATTTCTAAAATAAATAAAACAAACATGCACATTATGGAGGGAAAAACAAATAAATTTAAAACCCATTAACTTTCGGAACTAGGGGTCCTTCAAATGATGTTAATTCTGAGACGGACCACACCAATAAAACCCTTTACGGGAGCAAATCTCCAGCTGTAGAGGCAAGGCAATTTAAGTATTCTTTATTACTATTCGTTTTATATGACATAATTGTTTCATACTTTAGATGTTTTAGAATTTATTCTAAATTCTACAGAGAGTCAATACCTTGGTTATGCAACGCCATATTAGAAATACTATAGTCTGGGTCGAGTTAGCTATTTGTTGTAACTGAACAGACAAATTGAATTTAATCACACTGCATGCATTAAACGATTAATGTAATGGGTAACGAATTCATGTGCGAGCAGGTGCAACATATATCAACGCAGAAGTACTTAACCGTGTCATATGTACTACACGGTTTAGTTGTTATAATTTTAGCTGCCTTATACATGGTTTGATGTGGAGTCACAGAACTCGGTGTGGTTTCGTGTGACGTACACGCTGTGTCTAATGAAGTAGGTTCGGAAGAGTGTACTGGTGTTCTCGATGCGAGGGACCAGGGCTTCGCGACCATCGGGTCTGTGTTAAATGTGAGGGCTCTCGAGAGATTCTTCAACAGACTGGGAGGGGCGGACTGTGCGTGGGCGCTTATCTGGCCATTGACTAGAGCGTGTGGAACGGGAGTTGCATCATGGATGTCAGATGGGCGCCACGATAGTTATAGGTATTGTGTGTTCCACGTTGTTATTTTCACTCTTACTATCTGAGCAAATTCACATGCATTTCAATATCGTTATATGATCGATACATCCAAAATTTCGTTATATTTTTGTTTATAATGGTGTCAGATTTGTTAATATTTAATTTGCGTTTATAAATAAAACATCTTATAAAAACGCAGTTGATTTTGTGATTTTGGTGTCTTCCCTAATCCAGTCCCAACCCGGCCTCATCTTTGGACACTTCGCATTATAATCGATTAACGGGTGGAGGTTAAAGTGAGAATCCAAGGCTTAAGGAATGTTTCAATTCGTGCTAAATGCTCCTGCTGATACCTGTCTGCAATTGTTTCCTTGAAAAACAAATTCCTTCATTTTAATACCGAGTAACAACAAATATGATGGATCAGCTTTATAACTACGTTTTCATTGTTTAATTTTCTCCACTTACACAGAGCAGGTTTCCCAATAGTTTCATATTAAATTGAGAATTGCTTTGTTAATAAGACGACCCCTCATTTACACGAACACTGTTTATCGTCTTTGTAAGTCGGTCTTAACAATGGGATGGTACTTATGTTTATTGACATTTACTGGTCTTTTCGGCAAGCGAGTCAAATGGCACGAAGACCATGTGGAGTGTATAGTAGAGCATAAACAATACCGGTAATCCTGCTATTTTCCCTGCCTAGTGCATGTATGTGAATTTGGTGCGACTATTGGAAGGTGAATGCCGAATATTAGGGATAACATTTGGTTGATAAACCAGAAACTTAGATTTGTTGTTGCACAAAGTTACTCGAAAACTGCCACCACTTTAAAGTTCTTGTGATTCTGAAATTTATGTTCGTAAATACAGCATATAGTTCGTGTTACAGGCTGTCACTCGTTATATATATCAAAGTTAGCATTATCTGAGATCCGTAATTTTGTCCCGAAGTCTTATCTTGTTTTTCTTTTTTCATATTGAAGTTAATTTTGGGAAGATTATGACACATTGCAGACACATGTGTGGAAGTCACTATTCCTCAAATATGCATTAGATTTAATTGATTATATTGTAAATGGATCACATTTTCCCGGAGCTTCTGTATCAACCGTTGTAATTCACTTTATACATGGTAACATTGAGGGCAAAAAAGAAATACCCTTAAGATATTGACTTTTTAAACGACCAATCTATGCTTCGACTAATCTGTAATAAGTTACGCAAGCTTACGTAATTAACAGTTCCGGCTTCAAAGATATCACCCACGCGACCGATGTAATATTTCCTCAACGTAAAGTCATGTATATAGTCACTCTTCTAGATTATGACATGTTTATTGTCACTCCACTAGTTCATTTTCCACTGCAAACCACCAAATATGGCAATATCACTTCCCAAGTTCTTTCTTTTCACATACTACACGACTGTATGTGTGTACCTCTTATATCCCAATGTCGTTTGTGAAAAAACATTTCAAAAGAAATGCAGTTGTTTGCGAAGTAAAAGAAATCGTAAAGCCTTCGATGAAGACCGATTAATGCAAGCAACATTAGGTGGCACTATGAGGGAAAATAGCATTTGTCTGATGGGAAATTATATATTAAGGATATTGAACACGGGTAGATGGATGAATGGACACTGTGGATGACCGAATATGGGGTATGGATATTTAACACAGTAGTGGCACTATGGCGAGTTCAAATTTTCATGTCACTGTGCGGCAAGTGGACAATAACTTTATAAATAGCCCTGTGAGGGCCATGACTATTAAACACATTGGTGGAGTGTCTGTGTGTGTGTGAATAGGATTTTTATGGTAACTTTAATAATTTCTTAGTCTTGTCGCTACGATGTCTGCAGTGTGGTAGTTTATAGTGATGTCCAGCACTGGGGCATCACGCCGCAGACATGTAGCATGATGTCCCACCCAGTCACATTATCCTGACACCAGGCCGAACAGTCCTAACACTAAACTCTTACTGCTGAGCGCCAAGCAAGGCAGCTGTTAGTACCATTTTTGTAAGTCTTTGGTATGACTCGGCCGGGGATGGAACCCACGATCTACCGTATCCGAGGCGGACGCTCTAACCACTAGGCCACCGGAGCGGTGACACATGGGTGGAACTCTACATAAAAATGGGAGATCAGTATTAGGTTCGCACTATTTAGGGAAATAGAAACTCAAACATGACACTACGAGAACAGATGTTCTAAATCAAATAATGAAAATAATCTATGAAAACTGAATTTCTGCATCCCCGATCGTCCACTCGAATGGATGTCCAACAATTGAAATGATTATTGCAGAACTGACACACTTTAGGTTGGAACTTTGTAAATATTCTCATCATAATAGAGGTATATACCATCACATACAAAAGGGAAGATGTAGTGCAAAAATACATTTGCATACAAACACGCCGAATCAAATGCAAAATGAGGCAGTTGCTCACATGTGTATACCTATCATCCATCTGATCGGGTAGCCGAACGGTCTAAGCCTCTCAACGGTACAGAAAACTTAATCATCTCAACTCAGTCCGCGTGGCTTCGAGTCTCATGTTCTGACAACGAAAGTATGCGAGAAAGTTTGACATTCGCTTCCCGTGAGTCGGGGATTCTTACAGGGATTTTTCCGAATTCTTGGTTCCCTCAATTTACTTCGACACAGAGGGTATATATTTGCTATATTTTTAAAAAAAACACACCAAAGACACAAACAAGTGTATATTTCTTGCATTCACTATCCAACACACAATCACATATCTAAAGGGTGGGAGTATGATCTTTTCATACACACTAACATATCGATTTTCCACCAGTATGACTTCATCCATCTTGTAAAAAAATATATTTTCAACTGTTATTTTTGGAAAGAATTACAGGAATGTAAATGATTCGTAAGAAATTAGTAACATATTGTTATTTTAATAAATAATATCTTCCAGTTGTCTATATTACCTTATGTGATGTGATGTGATGCGTGTATCTTTAAAAAAATAAACATAAATATCTGATTGATGTTCTTTACCGGCTCTCAGGAGCATATGCCCTTGTAATGAATTCGTCCACGGTTTCAGTAAAATTATTTTGCCTATGTGCAATTTTACCTGAAATGATTGCATTATCTACTGGAAACCATGACATTGTTTCAACGCCATCTGCAGTAAGCAGGGTCACACACACACACACACACACACATATATATATCTATAAAGATGTTTACTTTTGTTATTTCTGTCCATTGTACAGGTATATTGCAGATTTGCATTTCTGCAGAAGTTCATCATTTACTTGTCCTTGGGTGCCACATTTGCTAACAAGAATAGCTTCCAGGGTTGATTCTGACAGGCGTACTGTTTTTTTTTCTTAACATTAAGAATGCTATCTCAGCATTTCTGATGCTGTGAAGTATTTAAAGTATGAATAGCATTACTCAATGGTTTGAAACGACAGTTGGCCAGATCCATCCTTTTTTTCCTGAGAGAAACCCACTGATGACCTGCTTTTTCCACATTCAATTCTGCGCCTAACTTGTAGATTTGGTAGAGCTGAAACTCTCTTGAGCAGATCATCAGTGTTGATTCCTTCCATTCGGCTGGAGAAAATGGACAAGGTCCTTAAACTCTCTAGAGCAGATTATCAATGTTGATTCCTTCCATTCGGCTAGAGAAAAAGGCCAGGTCCTTAAACTCTCTAGAGCAGATCATCAGTGTTGATTCCTTACATTTGGCTGGAGAAAAAGGCCAGGTCCTTAAACTCTCTAGAGCAGATCATCATTGTTGATTCCTTCCATTTGACTGGTGAAAAAGGCCAGGTCCTTAAACTCTCTAGAGCAGATCATCAGTGTTGATTCCTTACATTTGGTTGGAGAAAAAGGCCAGGTCCTTAAACTCTCTAGAGCAGATCATTAGTGTTGATTCCTTCAATTCGACTAAAAAAAAAGACCCGATCCTTAAAACTCTCTAGAGCAGACCATCAGTGTTGATTCCTTCCATTCGGTTGGAGAAAAAGGACAGGTCCTTAAACAATACATAAGATTATTTAGACACATCTGCAATGCTTACACGAATAAGTCATCCTTTAGTGGAAATTTTTCCTTCATGTATGAGTGATTTGATCAGAAATGCCCTACAGTGCATTCTTGTCTGTAACTGTTTCAGTATTCATCTTCTCTAGAAGTTTGTTTACCATGGAATATTCCAGTGTCCTCGTGTTGTTAATATATTTTTTGCACCATATGTGCATGGCTGTTGCACTGTGTTTATTAATGTCATCTACAACACATATTGAGACATGCTATGAGCAAAATTGGCAAAATGCATGATAGGCCATGCGAGCCAACGGATGACTGAAAGCAAACTGCTTCTCCCAATCACTCCAATGTTTTTGATCCCATTTCTTTTTCTTGACTGGTTAAAATTCATCAGTTACTTCCTTTTATTCTGTCTTTCACTTCTTGCTGAGAAACATTTTCCATTATGATCCTGTGATTTGCTGATGCGGATAAAGAGAAATACACTGTGAGACAATCTCTTTGTATTGGCAAACCAAAAACGGAAATCAAACCGGATATGGTGAAGCACTAAGAAACAAACCAGACACTGAAAAACAAGATACAGAAATAGGGAAATGAAAATGATGATTCTGTATTTTAAAAAATACATTTATTTCTTCCTCTGGGAATAGAGATAGGTCTAAAATTCGGGATTCTCTCAGCATTTTCAGTAGTGTTGGCAGGTATGCTTTCCATTTAAGAGAAGTAGCAAAAATTAGATTTTCAAGAAGGCAATATATTGGACTTTGATCAGTACCATTTTAAGTTAGGATCAACAAGACGTTTTGAGTCTTTTAGTGAAACCCCTGTCTGACTTGAGAATTTATTCTTGAGATCTGATTTAAGAATTCATTCAGCCGAAGTAATGGCAACAAGATGTTCTAGCTGGCCACTGTGGCAGCCGTATCAGACATCAGATTAATAAGTTTCAGTTCTGGCTAACCAAACCTCGTAAAATGTCTTCTGATGAAAGCATGTGTCAATATTACCTCATAATCATGAGAAGTAGTGATAAAGAACATTTTCAAAATGGTCATGGCTTCAGCCATATTGGACCTCACATCAGCACCATTTTCATATGGGACCAAGTGGATAACATCATAAGAAGTCTTTTAGTGACAACCGCATCTGATAAGACCATCCAATCAGAAGAAACACCAATAACAAGATTATCAAGATGGATTATGTGGTGGCCATATCGTAAATCATATTAACACCATTCTCATTTAAAACCAACCAGACAACATAATAAGTCTTTGAGCGAAAACCCTATGTCAATATGACTTTCTGTTCAGGTGGAATCGTGAAAACAAGATTTTCTAGATAGCAGCTGTGGTGGCCATATTGGATCAGCACCATTTTTATTTAACACCAGTTAGTCACCATAAGTCTTTTAGTGAAAAACCATGCTGATATAACCATCCATGTAGGAGGTGTAGCAATAACAAGATTTTGAAGATAGCTGCAGTGGCAGCCATGCTGGATAACATATCAGCATGGTTTTCATTTAGACCCTACTAGAAATCGTACAAAGCCTTTCAGTCAAAGACCCATTTTGATATGACCGTCCATTCAGAAGAAGTAGCAAAAACAAGAATTTCACTGTGGTGGCCATACTATATGTATCATCAGCATCAGTTTCATTTCAGATCAACTTGACCATAGAATAAATGTCTTGTGAAGTTTCATAGCAATCCTAAAAAATGGTTTAGGAGAGTAGCAGTAACATCTATACTAACCTTTAATGTGAGACCAACTGCAAACTACACAGACCCTGATCTTCTGTTGCATAATGTGCCATAAGATCTGGGCCTGTTTAGTTTGTTAGGCAGTAGTACAAACAAAATAGACCCTGATCTGCAGGTGCAATATGATATGGCAAACCAGGATCGTTGTTGTTTGCAGTTGGTCTCGACTTATAAGTGAGTATATGCATTACGCTATTGTATGGACAGATGATGGATCATTATATACATGTATTGAGGTAGCTACGACTGCCAAATATTTCCCTTCACATGTCAAGATGTCAGAACAACCAGCTCAGCGTTGTATGATTGAGAAATCCTGTCAGATAAAATTAGTTTGATCAATGAGTACAGTGTGTCCCCACTATAACACGGTAGTTGGGAGCCATATAAACCTACCGTTTTATAAACTGACCCGTGTTATAAGCAACCAGGTCAGTTAGCTGAAGAAAATGATGCATGTACCCCAAAACATCGGGGGGGGGGGGGGGGGGCGGGGGCCAGGTACTTCATGCGGGTGGTGAAATACGTGCTAAATCTGCACAGTTATCATGTTAAAGTCGGTGCATATTAAATTAGAAATGCACCTGTGGTGAAAACAGAAGGCATATATATAATAGTTTACTTTTTTCTAGAGACACACGAATTTCATCACATAATTGCATCCACAATACAAGTGATTCTATCAAAAATATGCACACTCACAGATTTAAAATATTCAATAATTTTGTCACAGGTCATATTGGTCTGAATTCAGTGGAAAAACATAGCACAATCATGTAAAGAATGAGAAGCTGTGACGTTTGCACGCATTGGAGTGGGGTTCTTCCAATATAATTTAATTAAATAATGAAAGTTCCACCCTGGCTCGCGAGGTTAGAAAGTTAAATTAGTGACGAGGTAGATTTACAGCTCTGAGCCCCCAGTCAGCTATGTCGACGGTTAAATTATAGAGAACACGAAGATGAGATTCAATCAATAACAATTTAATAAATTCGATAATTTAAAAACGATAACTTCCAATCACTCGTCTTTCCTCGACCAAGTGACAGCCTAATTCATCCCGTGATTTACAGTGTGAGTTAGATTTTCCCCCGTCTTTGCATCTACTCATCTCTTTCTTTCCCGCTAATTCCTTCCGTCTTTCCATTCTTCTAACTCCTCCTTTGTCTCCGTTTCCCTCTCTACTATCTCCTCATCCAATTTCGCTCCCAGACTTCAACTTCTCCTTTCTTCCGTCTCTCTATCTGAGACTTCGGGACCAAACTGTAACTGGTCTGTCCCTCAAAGCTTCCTTATTTGAAGCTCTCTGTACTTGGAATTTCCTGCTCTAAGATTTTCCCGCCAATAACGAATGGCTATTAGGAGTTACGCTAACCTACACTCTGGGTAATTTCTCTTAGCGAACTAATTCTTGCCGGAAGACGCGGAGATATCATTCTACCCAAATCAAGGTCTCTCCCCATCTCGATTCTGATTGGGTGGCGCTGTGACCCTGTCTAATCGTCTTAGCGGCCAGTTCAACCTGTCTGTCTGTCTGCAGGGAAAAGAAGTTAAGACACTACCACTTCTTCAGGCAACTTCTTTTGATCTTGGATAAACATTTCCACACCTAGGTGATAATTGGCTATCTGTGACTTCGCAACTCCGAGGTCCGGCTCTCCACTTCTAGCTACGGCAATCTTACGTAATGGATTAGTGCTAGCCTGCGGCAATGTTTAACATCAAACAATGGCTTGTGAGAATTACTTTGATTATACATGTTTCAACTGGGCTACTCTGGGTCGGGGTAAACATGACAGAAGCAAATTTACCTTTTAGTACGTCCAAAGTCAGTAAACGTTAGTTTGTGTTTTTAAGTTGCCGTTGGTAGTGTTCGTAAGCATAAACGTTTTCCCTGCAAAAAGGAAACTTTCACAGCACAGTTAACATGTTCCAGTCAGGTTGTAAAACGCAAAAATCCATCAGATTCCATTTTCTTTATAGTTATGTTTGGTACTGACTTACTTTTGAAGAAAAGTTCTTTGCTTTACTGAAGATTGTAGTCTGCTTTCTTTGATGAAGGGTGTATGCGTTACTTACGTCACTGCTAAAGGACACTTTTGGAGTACCAAACAAATGCCTATTTCCTTTTGTGGCGGCAACATCAAAAAAATGTATCGGATTATTAAGACTGACTTTTCATTTGCTGGGTACGTTTTCATAACAATTAGTGCTTTAAAGTTAATCTGTTTCCTTTGAAATTTCAGCAAACTATTTTATCTGGGTATATTTTTAAAAAAAAAGAATTGGCCGTCATTTGGTCTATTCTATTTACTGTTACTCCCTGCGTATTGAATAAACCAATAAGTGTTTTTTGTTTCTTACATCTGTGGTAGCTGCGTGATGCATGTGTCAGAAATTTTAAAAAGCGTCAGCAGACGATAGAGACGCAGGTGTTCTGGTCTGATGACAGGGATTATTACAGAAAATGTGAGTGTTCTGTAGGATTTAATTCTGAATGAAAAGAGGAATTTTACTTACCATCCACATATAATGTCAGTCTATGTAAATATATTAATTACTATCGACGAAAGATAGATTACGAGATCATGCCTCGTCCGGTTGATCTCCGTTACCATAAATGTCAACAATAAAAAAACGGATATCTCACAACAGTACTAAGGCAGGATGTCAAGATAAGCGGATTATGATATAACAATGCACTATTAAGATGGTTTGCTAATATGGACAAATAATTTTTTCACATAACAATAGATACATTTCATTGCATTGTATATCCAGTTTGCAGCTTCCTTTCATGGGGTCGCTGAATTTCTCCAAACCAAGGGTTGTATATACCAGATTATACAGCCAAGAATGTCGTCAATAAACAAATCACCAGATGGTATACTGAGCAGCCAATAAGGAGGAAAAAACCCAAGTTTTCGACATTGGCGAAGCCCTACACGATCCCAGAATAAACTTTATACATTATTTTTCATACCTTTAAGAAGAGAAAAATTCATATAAAATGTCAGGAGCCACGCCATGATCATTTTATGTTATTTGTACGCGATCTCTTGCAAAAAATGATAATACATGTTTACTTCTTTCACGTTCAAGAATATTTTTTTTTCGTGTACGAGAAAAATACAGAAGATATTAAATTTCTGGAACCACACCACGACTATTATATCCGAATTCGTGTTAAAATGGAACATGCTATAGCGGGGTAACACGCTATAAAATTATCCCAAAAATCTTGGTTGAAGAAATTAGGGGGAATATTTGACATAAGAGCATCTACTGTTTCAGATATTGTAAAGAAAATGGAATTCATCAAGAATGAATTTGAAAGTAACAATTATGTAAACAAGTGTCCTTTCAATAATTCCTGCAAATCTGACAAATTGAAAGATCTAGTTTGGCAGTGGCTTAGCCATGCTAAGGCCAAAAGCATTTCAAATTGCAGACCCTATAATCAAATAAATGGCTAGTGGTTTTGTCCAAGAAATAGCAAGTTGGAACTTTAAAAGATCCAACGGATCATTAAAAACTTGCTGCTTGATAAAGGACTCAAGTCAGTGGTGAGAGTGGGAAGAATATTAAGTGACAAATACCAGAAATTGTATTAGTGATTATACTCCTAATAATGTATTTAACTGATGAAACTGTACTCAATAAAGTTATAAAAGTATCTCTTTCCTCAAATGTTTCTTGTCATGAGGACTGTATTTTTTTGTGCAACAACTGTATTTATTCATGTTACAGGATGTAATTTTTGGAAGGAACATATGTTGTTCAGCTAATGTTTTATCAAATAGTATCCCCCCCCAAAAAAATTAGCAGCTTCCTTAATTGTGTGCACTCGTAACACACACACAGACACCAATGTTCTCATAGTTACAATCTCACCCTCTCTCGCATCACAGTGGTTGCAATTATATACAGTACCCCATCTAAACAATACTGTAAAATACTTTTTACAAAAGATCGTTTCTGTAATGTGTACAATCTGTCAGATATTAAAAGATTCAAGAGGTTTTTTTATAGGAAAATGTGTAACAATTTTCAGTTAAAAAAATAAAAATAAAACAAAAAGATTGCAGTGTGGATTATTATACAAATGATGGGTTACAGAGATAATGTTCATGCATGAAACATCAAGGTGAAAGTAAACATTTTCTTAAGATATGGTAATTAAAACGAGTTTTGTCCGTTAAGATATACTCATTTTTCTACTGAACTGTGGCAAAATTCTGTCTTTGAATCTGTCACATAATTCGCGTAATCTAAATAAATATAAATATACATACAAAACATCATAAATGCTGACGAATCTCTATAATCTATTAGCGCCTTCCAGTATTTTGTAAATTTTAAACAAAATGAACAGACAAGCAATGTCAAACTACAAACGTCACTCAACCATGTGAATAGTGTAAGAGAGATAACTCTTTCTTGATTCAGTATATTGTCCATGTAACATGTTTCTTGGGATCTGACCTGCCAATGGTAAGCTCCTCAAGTGCCTGTCTCGATTGTTCTGCAAAGGAAATAGCAAGAATATAATAAAATTAGGGACTGAATTAAAAAGAAAACATGTTAACAAATTTAAGGTTTGACACTAGTAATCAAGTTAGTCTGGGTCATCAAGCTCTCTTCAGTTTTCATCACTGTGCAACAGAAACGAAACGAGGTTGCAATCTAAGAATGAAGTAACATAATTGAACAGCCATCTGGGCAATCAGCCTTCTCATCAGCTGTTTGTATCTGGCTCAAAAGCCTTTACTTTTACAAATTTTAACACTCTATCCATCAACTTCTATAACGCTCTATTTTGGTTAAATTGTTCCATTCAATTTGCCTTGTAAATTAAATTTTGAGCAAGCAACTTCAAAGGATAATGGGAAAGATAGAAGGTGCTTTGTGCTATTCCAATAATGGGAATGTGAAACAAAAACATCCTTTCGTACAATTATGGTAAACATGACTTGAATTTTTACCTTCAAATGAAAGTTAGAACAATTAAGTTTTAAATTAAATATTGTTAATGTCAACAACATACATACTCTGACAAACACTCGATAACACAAACCATATCCAGTTTAGACCTAAATATATCTATCAATGAATACAGTTTGCATAGAGAAATAATACTTAGCTACCATTTCCATCCCACTGTCGATAGCTACAAATATTCCACAGCAATACTGTCTGGGATGGCTGAGAATAGTACTCAACATTAAAAATTAGTGGCAAAGAAACTTAAAAACTTAAATTGGCCTGTGTGAAACTAAGTAGCTATCATTTTATTCATAGCAGATTCTTTTTCGATTTCTGGATACTTTGATATCAAAGTAACATCAACATTTATGATAAATGGAAAACTCAAAAAAGTTTTTAGGTCTGGAGTATTTCCAGTTTCAGAACCTACTGTGTCCTTAATTGCTAAGGGTGCCATATGTTGAACTGTCAGTCAGTCGGTTGGCCAGGCATGGGCTTGACCAACTGAGTAAGGAAAATATAATGTACCCTATCTATATTATGTCTTGGGATAATATTTTGTTTTGCTTCTAACAACTTAGGAACCCCATAAATTTAAAAGTTGTCCCAAATCTGTTGAAAAATGAATATTAATGACTCCTAATCCTGCCTTCCTAATGCTAATATAGAAAACAAAATTGACAAATGTAACAAGCATCGTATTATTCTTTCCTTTGATAGTTTTGTTCTGCTTGTGGTTTTACAAATTAACCCAAAGACCCAAGGAAACAAGTCAAAGATTGGCAGGAAATGTGTGTTATGCTCTGACCTATGACGACATTATAGTAAATGTATTGCTTCTAATGTGGTTGGAAAATGATTATTCTGAATTGATTCTTTTAAGCCATAGGTTACTGTCTGAATATAAAGATGTCTAGTGCTCGATGTTCAGGTTTATGTCAGTAACTATTATGCATATAGTCAATGCTTCTGAAATTGTTCAATTACTATTTTGTGGATGGATACAAGTGGCCTTGCCAAAATTAGGCACTCAGAGTAATGCAGTTGTCATTCTGCAAGCATTACATCTCCCTCAAATTGATCAAACGCAAACACATTCGGAATATAGGAGTTGTGATGTTCTCCAAGCAGTATAGTTATTACAGAAGCAATGTTAGTACAAAAGATGGCTGCATGGTAAACCCAGATGTTTACTCAACCAGTAAGTATACCCTTTTAAGCAAGTAACTACCAATTCCAATGCCTTATATCAAAGTGCATTAGAAGATAAGTAAAGAAAAAAGTATGTAATTAAAAAACTGATTGGAGACCTTGACCTTGCATATAAAATATTGACAGTGATATGAGATGTCCTCAAACTGAGAAGCCTATAAGTACTGTAGTTTAACCCTGTACAGTGTTGTTTTGTTGTTGTTATAGGGCTTAACACCATATTTCAGCAGAAGATACACTATACATGGCAGCTAGTCTAAATGGTGGCAGAAGAACCCAGAAAAACTCTGGAAAGAACCACCGACCCATGAAAAGCTACAAGTAAGCTTTCTCACATACCCATATCGGCCCAGCCTGAGACTCGAACTCACACAGACATCTTTATGTGACAGTTTATGTTTGGGTTGGTTTTAATTATATTTATAACCTATTATTGGCTATACTATGCCAAATAAATGGGAGCTTATTGCTTATACCTTGTCATCTGAGATAATGTTCCTCCGTTTATTTTCAGTACTTAAGTACACCAAGCTTCATCCATTTATCTAAAACATCTCCTGGAATAGAAGGCAGAAGGGCAAATGTGACTAACCTAAAATTTAGAATTGTTACTTTCATTCACAATCAAACCTTTGAAAATGAAAATTGTCAGAATTCAAAAATCTTATATGCAATTGCTGGTTTTAATAAAATTTATTGTAAACTCATTTTTCCCCCGTTAACTTTAAATTGTCAGAAAACGTTCAGTATTATCCGATACTGAACTCGCGCGACAATACCCATATAGCATTCACGTGTATAAAGGAACTACTTTCTATTGTAAACAAATAATGGACGCAGATGCCAGCACTTTTGATTTGTACACAAATCCTGTACACTCCCGTAAGAGGCTGTTTACGTTGTGGTTGTTTAAATTTGTTTCTGAATGAACTAAAACAGATGTTTCGTGGACTGCCACATACCTTCTGCATTGGCACATTCCGCGTTGATACAATGTTACGGATTTAGGCTCGCTACATTATATAACAGATGCAAGACAAAGGTCGTTACATATAACATATAAATGACAAGTCATATACTGTCTTTTTTAAGAATGGAAAAATAAAATATCCTTGCAGTTTTACACTCTGAATTTCCTCAAAATGTATTTTCCTAATTCTGCAAATCCGAATTACACGAGCCATGTCATAGGTTTTCAATCTGAATTACACATTTCGAAATTGTGATGTAATTACGATGATACGTGCAATTGCATCCTTCTTACTGCACTCAAAATAAAATAAGCATTAAATTCCATAGCGTCTTTTTGATAATTGCAATTGAAAGACTTCCTATTTTCCCCCACATTATGATTTCAGACATTCAATGACAGAAACAGAAACACAATTGCAGATGTCTGCACACTTCTCCCAAGCTTCTTCAAACCCATGTATTTCATGTGGAATCGTCACATACAAATCCAGTCAATAATCACGAAATTTCCTAGAATCAAGAAAAATACCCAAATCTATTCATTCCAGATCAAATGGAAAAGTTGTTGCAATGCACATTCATTCACAATATGACTCCAAATTTCAATTTTAACTAGACACGCCATTTTATTTCGAAAGTTATGTCGAGCGCGCGATTAAGTTCAAATTTATCTGGGCGGAGTTATGTGCGCAGTAATAATGTTGATTTGTGAAATGATGAATATGTGCTTGTGTATTTAGTTTGGAATGCGGATTACATTCATTTACGTTGTTTCTTGTAGTGTATTGTGTTTATATAATTAAACCTTAGGTAGAATAAAAAAATGAGCATATAATAAAAAAGGTTACTGAATTTCTATTGGAAAATATGAACTCGTTTTGTCGGGAGGATATACTGCACTCCCAAGATCGTTCAGTATTCCATCCCAAAACTCGTTCATATTTTCCCATACAAATGCAGTAACCTATAAATACATGACAGTTTCTAAGAAATATATATGTAAATTAGTGAATAGAGCATAGCCCATATTTCTGAAGGGGTCATTTATGCACAACCTACCTGTAATTTTAGGGCACCCATGGAAGAGAAGAATGGATATTTTGGGGCAGAACTGTAACACTGCTTCCACTGCTTCATCGGTCAGCTCTATACAGCCATCCATGTGAATTTCCTAATAGTTAGAAAGAATTCCTGGGAATCAGAGCTCATCGTGATCCAGGATTTAAAAAATTGTTATTTAGCTACTTGCGATGAAGAACAAGTGACTTGGAACTTATATTTGTCCTGCATAAATTCTACTCATCCTATACGTATGTATAAAACTGAAGCTTCCTCGTTGATTCTTGTATTAATGATCTGGCAAGGTCTCTATGTTCAAGCTTTTATTATGTCTATTCATGTTCTAAACACCGTATATATCGACAACTTTTATGATGAAATTTCACCGATTCTTTCCTTATTTCACCTCTTAACACAAAAATAAGGATAATTTTGAGTATGGTATTGATGGATATTTGCAAAACAGTCTGACAAGATAGCACAGTGGACTCATCATCTTAATCCAGCTAATTAAATGTGGCAAACCATGCTTATTGAAGTTTCTCATTTCTTGATCATTCGAAGAATAATAAAACTTCTTTTGCAAAGAACAAAATTAACCAATTGACACATCAGTCATATTGTCTTTAATTTCATTCAGTTACAAAATGAACTGTGCTAAATGCAAGCTTGTTGGTAACCAGTTGCTAAATTTGACAATCTTAAGACTTAAAAACACAGGTAATAAAGAAGTATTATGGGATATTTATGTAAATGTGAGCTAGGTTAAAAGACATCCAATGATTTAATATCAGATCAGTGTGCATCTGGTTGATACTGACTTGCTGAAAATGGACACCTGTAAGCAAACAGCAACAAACAACGTTATTTCCGCCAGTTATGTTATGACTTTTGAAACATATTCTTAACAAATCACGCCAATGATTAGCCATGTATTTTTTACATTAATATCTGATAAATTGTTTAAAACCGTAATTGTCCAATTAATTAGGTGAATTTGAAAAAGTCACTTGCCCTTCCTCATATCATTTATAAATATGACTGAGCAGGTGAGTGATATTTTTTGACCATATATATATATGAAAGTAAAATGTTTCATTATAAGGAAGATACTTCTCCAGACTTCGTGATTTCTTGGACCAATGAAGTCTACATAGATTATGAAATTTATTCTGTGTAAATTTATGCCATCGAGACATCAAATTATCTGGAAACAATCTGTGACCCCTGATGAGTCAGAAAAAATATGTTTTAGTGTAACTGCTATCCTGTTCAGGCATCAGGTAGTATAAGGTAACAACGTTGTGATTTTGTATAAAATGAAGATGAAGGTGATGGTGATGACGTTGTTGTTTATAACGGTAATCACAACTCCAGCATTGAAAATAATGTTAAGTATATTCAATTTGTATTGCGTGCTGTCTTTTGTCCAAGATTATAAGCCATGCATATCTAATTTGTATTGTGTAATTTACCTTTTGATTGTAATTGAGGGTAGGAGTTGGGCTTACCTGACTAATATATTTTTATCATAACCATAATATTACATAGCCAAACGTTATATGATTATAAGAACATTATTAGGTCAATTTCTAGTTTTTCTCAGAAATTAAGTGTTCTTGAAGCAAGTTCTTTTTTAATTTGATGGGAAAATTACCCTCATCCTGGTTCTTTTATTGTGTCTTTACTTTTCATATAAATATTGTTTACTTCAGAATTACTGGTTCCATATCTAATATCAGTCTAGGTGGAATCAATTTTAATTGTGTTCAGTTGTGAGAATGTAATATATTTATTTGGTTCCCTTTCTTTGTTAGATCTGATAATGGGCTAGCAGTGGCAGCGAAATTAGGAATAAATTTCTTATAGAAATCTACTAAGCTTAGAAAGGATCGAACCTGATATTTGTTAATTGGTTGAGGTGATCTCATGACCGCTTCAACTTGCTTGGGGTGAGGTTTTAGATGTCTGGCTGTGCAGACCTTTACACAAAAATGTCCACAAAGCTATCAACGCACACTAAACTCATTTAGTAATCGGCGTATCAAGCTCTTACCAATCCGAATGGCATCACCTTGACTTGGTACAGCCCTTTATGTGTAGCAAATGGCGTCAATTGTTGGGACCTGCCAATACCCATTTGACAAATCAAACTTCGAAATATGTCGGTGACCTGATAATTTCGCAAGTAGATTCTCCATATCCGGCATCAATCACCGTTACTTTGTTTAATTGACGAAAATCGATACAGAAGCGGTTAGTACCATCTTTTTTCCTGACAAGGACAACGGGAGACGAATATGGCGAATTAGACGGTTCAATCATCCGCAAGTCCAGGATTTTCCTAATCTCTTCATCCACAGTCTCTCGCGCATTAAGTGTAGCTGGGTAACCCTTAACCCTAATTGGATCAGCTGTACATAGCTTTATTTTTAGCTCTACTAGGGTTGTGCATCTTGGTCTATCAGTGAAAACATCAGAATACTTTCCTAGGGTCTATTTGATCTGTTTAAATTGACCTTTGGGTAACTCTGCGCTTACATTCACCTGATCTATTCCTTCTCTTACACTATGCAAGGAATATTCCAGTGGAACATCTATCTCAAGTTCTCCCATTACCGCGTCATCTTCGATAACCGCGGAACACATTACATTCAATACACATCTTTCTAAAGGCGTCTTCGCGCCTTTCTACGTACAACTTTAGCATATTAGCATGAAATATGCTCAACCTACCATTCACGTAGATTTTATAGCCCATATCACCTTTGACTTCCTTTACCTCGTTTGGACCTTTCCACTTAACCAGTAATTTATTAGAACTTGTGGGAAGAAGTACTAAAACAAGATTACCCACAACAAATTTCCTATTGCGCGTCTTACGATTGTATTATTTATCATACCTGCAACACAATAGTTAACTCTTCACGTGCAACTCTCCCCTTAGACAGTTCTGACATACGTCACGAGACTGACAAAACCTATTAATATCACAATTTATACCAGGCCAATATGTTGGTAGTTTTTCCCGTACCCAGATGACCTGCCATGATAGATTCACGTGCTACCCTCAATATACGAGACCGGTATTGTTGAGGTACTACTAACTGCCAATAATTTTTCCTCCTTGCGTGGTAAACTCCCTATAATTAACCCATTTATTTTGATAAATCTCGAACTACCCCCTCCTTTATAGCGTTTAATGTAGTTAAGCGCGATTTTCTCACTAATCGAACTCAATGATCTTTCGCGCTCATGCTCCCGGAGAAATTCATTACGTGAGATTACTTCGATAGATTCGGGGACGGTTAACTTTCGTAAGGCGCATTTCTCCCGCCTGGTTTGTGATCGCGTTTCAACGGTTCGAGCTATGGTTGTTTTAAATTCTTCCATAGTCGGCAGACAAGACCCTTCAACGTTGCCGATTGTCAAATCGTAAAATGGATTATCCGTACAGATCGCGACAACTGTTCCGGTCAAGAAAGGAGTTTCAATCCCAACTCTTGCAACATGTACGCGATCGATCGTCTGATCAAGTATCATGCATGGAGTCACTATCCCCACCTGTGCAATCTGTATCACGTACAACTGACCACCTGACCGTTAACAGTACCGAATAAGAAATAACGTCGTGAAACCTATCAGAACTGTTCTTGTTATGTATTGCTACGGCTGGCTTATGTATAGTACCAATTCTTTTTGGACAATTTGATTTTATATGGCCCCCTTCGTTACATGCATAACATTGTACACCTCGACGTCTTGTTTCTACATCCGATTTACCCATCTCAGTTGGTTTCGCTGACTTTCTGCGAGTCGAAACCTTAGACGGATTCCCAGACTGATCTTTTCGAAACCACGTTTCGAGTTCCACCATGTGATTCATCGAGACGATCTGCTTGCTTTGCCATGTAACGAATATCTGTGAACGCTTTTTCCTTAAGAAAATGGTTCAACTCCCGCCCTACTACTTGTAATATCTGATCTCGGAGCGAGAAATCCACCAAACCATGACACATTTTGTTCACCTTAGCAAATTCAATCCAGCGTTGGAAGTAACTATCTATTCTAGCAATGAATTGCCCAAATGTTTCCCCCTTCTCAGCTTTAATATACCTAAACCTTTTCCGGAAACCTTTCTATGTCAGTTCATACCGTTTTAGTAGTGCTTCCTTCAGAGCGTCGCAGTTAAATACATCGCTGCTAGGGAGTCGCGAGTAGACGTCGAGAACCTTACCCTTTAACAAAGCTCTGAGATCAAGAGCCACATCATCTCGCTTCCATTTCTGGTTATCAACATACCGCTCGAACCGATGAAGATAACTATCCATGTCATCTTTTTCATCGTAAAAGAAAAGGTAATTTAGGGCCTGCTAATTTGCTAGAGGCAGAATCTTGTTCTCCTTTTCTAGCATTTGCTAACTCTTAAATTGTCTTTGGTACTCTTTATTCTTTCTCCTAACTCTATAACCTCTAACCTTGCCTGTCTTTCCAATTCCAATTTATTTGATTATCTTTTCTCCTTTTCGAGTTGGTGTATCCTTTTCCGATCGTTCTTTTTCTAATGGTTGTTCCCGTTCCGATCTTTCCCTTTCTAGATCCCATTCCTTTGCCTGTTCATCCCTTTCTTTTGCTTTTTCTTCATTTATGATTTTTCTAAGATTTTCCCCTTTGTAACCCTGTTGTTTTCCCAATTCAGCTAGTTCTTTTAGAGAATCCATGATTGTTTGGAGATGATAAGTACAGTGGTTTAGAGCTTGTCAAACCACAATTAACAATCTTAGATATGAAGGCAACAAAAACTAAACAAGTGTGTACATATAGGAAACCCAGCACCAACTAAAAATACACTTGTTAAAAAGTCCACGGCTTACAGACTACCTACGGTTTAAATACAGTATATTGGTAGTTCATTCATTCCAAAGCATCCCACTTATACCACCAATTGTAACAAGCTAGACCTGAATGGATGCCTGGATCGAATGACAACACAACACACTATTATGAATGATAATTTATATAAAATGAATAAAATTATTTATATTGGCTACACCCTCCCTTCATGGATCCACCATGCGCACAGACATACGTATAAACATACGTACATACAGTTCTAAACAGTTTCAGACAGCCCTAATCTGCTTCAGACAGTCCTAAACAGCTACAGTAAAACAAAACTGGTCATAATAATAGGTTCGGAATTAATATCTATAGATATGTGCTACTAAATTAAACTAATACCAACTTGTAATTCAAAAGTTCACAATGTTTGAAATCTGCGTAGTATTAAAGGCATCATTTCATGATACGACATTTAAAACTGAATACGCTTCAGATATCAAATAAAATACAAATGTAACACTTACACCTATGGCTGGAGAACACATGGAGAACGCTCACTCCTTGACAAGATCCATAGACCAGTGTGTCACTTAGAAACGGAGCTTGCCTTAAATCCACAGAAGAGTGAGTATTAGTCACGGTAAAATAACCGTGCTTACCGTGCTTTTAGTGAATCTTGCCGCAATCTTATCTAGGACGAGGTTCGTGTTAGTTCAGTTGCTTACCTAGAAAAACAATTATTCACCCTAGGTAACATTGTACGCATGTACGACGAAAATGATCAAATCGTTCTAAGGCGAAACCAAGATATTTCTTGCTTTATTATGTGACAGTTACGCTCCGAAGTCATGACAGTGGTGGATGAAGAGCAAGTCTGGAATCAAGTTAGGCATTCTAAACTTGCCAACGAGACGTTGTTTCTTTATCGCTACAGAATAAGGACTTTTAGCATTGCGTCACTTATCATCACGCTTTCTGGTGCCAGAGTATAGTCGTTGTGCACATCATCCATATCAGCGGCATACTCAAGATCAACGTCGGAAACGTAGCTTGTGTAATTATTGCCACTTAATATTGTTTTATATTCAGTAAATTTTCTGGTGGCATCCAAGAAAAATCGTCCACAAAAAGCTACTGTCATATGGCGAAACCAAACAAATTACTCGTGCTCAAATTTGCAATATATTTTTTTCTTCTTTTCATACCTAAGCATGTATTATTTGTTGGATGGAGGAAGTCGCTTTGTGATGACAGACATTCGGCCGCTGATGTCCTTTTTGAGGACAGTATGCCTATGAATGTATTGATGTTTGTAAACTTGGGCGCGTCATTCCGCAATAGTATAGGACACCGTGGCTTTCACAAACCTGGATTGTGTCTTGCTGCACTCAGACAAAATTGATTGCTTGATTAAACATTGTAAGCGTTGATTTGAAGCATTGTATATTGATTTGAAGTACATAAAAATACTACTAGACATATTCCTCCGCTGTCAAATAATGTTTAGAACAGAAGTGCATTTCAAGCACAGGCTTCGTCTGAATATTAGAGCATCTTCCGGCCACTTTCCATAGTCAATACCAATACCAGATACAGATTGTCTACCAGCGGTATGCGTCTGGTATTTTCACTTTCGACAGACACATATATTATAGGCTTTACCATATCTTGATTTGACATCAGGAATGCAGGTGCTTCGAAAGGCATGATGTTTCTGCCACTAACTCCAGCGAACCAGCTTCATTTTTACTTTAAAATCATTATGCTTCATGACATTTTGTATACAACATAATATATATCATATATAGCTTGCGCGCAACCTTTAAGAGTTGTTGTTTGAGGATGAGACTGATGGAAGAAAATTGGACGGCGTACGTCTCCAGCATATTTTAACAGCATAGACTTTATGAAAAATGTGTACAGACAATTTCGTGTGCGTTCTGCACCGATCAGAGTAGACGCTGATTTAAAGAAAAACAACTCATTTTTGTTGCTGACATGAGATTAAACCAGCTGCAAGCCTCACTAAGTAAATAGAGGCGACGGTAAGAAAAATCACAAGCGGGACTAATACAAAATCTCTAGAAACAAATATCAGGCCCAGAAAACAGGACACAAAACAAGAAAAGGATCATAGCGAGGATTAATAAGCTGTGTAATTTCTATATTTATGTATGAAAAGGAATACATCTCTAAACTCTCAAGATTATGGTACTCTACGGAATGATCCTGCAGTTTCCGAAAAGAATGAAGTACGTCACTCAATTGTCTGAGGAAAAAGACTAGCTCGTAATGTAACCAATATTTCACCGTGTTAGTATGGAATGTCCCTTAAGCATGAAACGCGCAGTGTGTGTCAGCGTTCGGGCCACTCTGGTCACAGTCTGGTTAAAAAAAACAGAAACCATTGAATGAATTGACTAAGTTCATTACGCTTTTTATCACATTCAGCATTTCAGTTATTGAAATCAGTAGGGGGTAAAGAGAAACGAGGCAGCATATTCGGACTATGGATGTTGAGCGGCAACGTGTTTCGCAAACAATAATCAAAACAATTGATGCTTGATATATATTACCAATACCAAAGCATATATTCTGCCAATGAGCTTTAGGTTGTTATTAATTTTGATAGACCCAGATTTGGTAGCGAAAACACGCTTATAATACGATCATCAACAACAATAGAAATGTATCATAAATCGTAGATATAGAATTAAAAAAAACAACTTTTGGCCAAACTTATTTACCCAGAGCTAGCCTCGCAGAAGCCTTAATATGATTTGTGAAGGATATATTAGACTTCATTTTATATAGCTCTTCAAAACAACGTATACAAAAGGTATAAATCAAGGTTGGACTTGCTTCCGTAGCGCTGCAATAGATATGACAGATTTGTCTAAAAGAATTTAGCATGAGACATCGTGTGGAACTAAGGCGATTATGTGACAGAAAGTATGAAAAAATATAAAAAATAACAACAACTCACCTTTCAAAATAAATGCGTTGAGACTGATCCTGATGGAAGCTACCAAGCATAGCTGAGAAAAACAAGTGTTGCCTGAATTAAATGTGATGCCGTTGAAACTCTGGTCCTTATAAGTTCATACGGTTACGGTTAGGCTCTTATAAAACGCAACAAGAAAAGGGTGAAAAATCAAGCTTTGTTAAATTTTAACAAATAATTTGTTTCCCTAGAAAGCAAGTTAAAAATGAGAAAAGGAACTTTCGGTTGTAGGAACAAAATCTAAAAATAATCCAAAAAATAATCCAAGAATTTAAAAATGGAAGTCATAGTAATAACATGTCCTAATAAAATTTAGTTCGAATCCTGATGAAATCCAAAATGGTTGGCCAGCGGCGTACTAATGTGTCAATATTTCTTTGTTGAATCACAGAAAATAATATTCCAGTGTTTGAATGCTGTATAAATTAAGATAGTTGTCCAAAATTTAATTTTATGCACAAGTATTTCCAGGGAAAAGTAATCTACACGAATCCAAATAATGTGCAGAAAAATTAAAAATTCAACTCAAACAGGTCACAACAAAACACCTTTAAGTGTTAATGGTTAAAAGCCTGACTGCTCAAATTCTCTATAGAAAACAATTATACACTAATTTAAGACGCAAAACAAAGTCTTGTATCATGGTCACATGATTACCCTTCTGGAAGAACATAGAAACTCTTACAAGCCTGACATCACGTACTTCCAGTATGGCCTCGATTTCACTTTATGAATCTTACTCTGAGAAAGAATAAAAAATGTTGTTTTACTTCACCTCTAACTGATTCAGAATCAAGGCCAGGATTTAGGTCAGCATTATATATAAAGTTTATATTATTAGATACTTGTGAAAAGCAGCCAGGTCATATAGAACTGAACTGATTTTCTGGAAAAGGACAAATCCAGTAAATAGATTTACATGACAATAGCATGTAATTGAATTTTATAAAAACCAAAACAATAAACAAATAAATTAAATCAAATATAAATTAAATCAAATATACATAACAATATCAAGACTTGTTGCCGTCAAGTTGATAACTGCGCTCTAGAGCAATCGATTAATTGAACAAAATTAGCGTGGTCAGCAGAGAATCATACGATACCGATAACGATCGAATGCTTCTCATATCATGTAAATTGACACTTCAGTTTCAGAAGCAAAATGATATTGGTGTCTGCTATATACCCGTCTGGACTGTAATTAATCCGACAATATTTTGGATCTAAATTGTTGCCGGTAGCCGTTTCACCCGAGGTGATCTCAATATACTTTCTGTTTACCGGCTCAATGAATGCTCCCAAAAGGCTTTATATGCTTGCTACTTGCTAAGTTTGTCTTTTTCTAGTTATGTTGTTATGCGATGGAAATTGGCAAATATCGATTGTCGTGGCAAGGTCATATCCACCAACTGTGGTGGACATAAAACAATATGACTTTTGTTTCATATGATGTGATCTCACAAACTTCTCTAAGACAGCTTTCAGATCCATTGGTCATACTGTATCATATCTTCAGCTCCGCACTACAAAATATCGTTGTACATTAGACTATAGCACGAATGCGGGCGATTTTTTACCAAGCGAATGTTTAGTCTTGTACTAAGCAGCTAAGTGACATCGGAATTCATATCGTAATGCATTCGATCGCTTGTGTGAATGCCTCTCAAAAGCAGCTTCTTGTCACTTAAGCTTGTCATCTTACCACATCGTTATTGTTACGTTCACTTTTAAATTGATTTTCAGGTTAGGCAAATGAATGCTTTGTATTGCTAAAAATATAACGGAGACAGGGGAAATACCTAGTGTGTGAAGCCAAGGAGGTAATTCGTGTATGTTGGCAAAGGATGTAACTCATGTAACCTTTATCCAGGAAAGGGAAGTAATCCTAGCGCGCTTTTTATCATTTTTTTAAATAAAAAAGTCATTGCATAAGTATGCGTCATCTGCCAAGCGTCCACTTTCATTTCTGTCTAAATACAAATATTGGATTCATAATTTGAGGTCATTTATGTGTAAACAATAATATAGGCAATTCTAAATGGCAGTATAATGAAAGGACTGTACTGGGCCTGGCGGTGTCTATATTGTCTATATTAAAAGAACGTAACAAAGTGTGTTCAGATAACAAAAGTATGCACGCAAACTTCGTTGCGTGGTGTGGGCTCAGAATCTCTAGAGGAAATAATCGTGATGTGCGCTCACAGATTGTACGGAAAAAGCTCGCTGTGCTTTTGTCATAAATATACGTGTTAGGTCTCACTTGATAGTTTCGTAATTTGACACCTCCATAATTTGACAAGTAAAGGGCATGAGCTTAATTATCACAATCCTAGCATTTAAAAAAACTCACACATAAGCTAAATATGTAATGTGGTTTACATTTACTTTGAGTTAGGCTTGGAAATGGGTTGGATTTTTGGTGACTGCTGGTTATAATTAGACGAGCATTGGAGGTCAAATGCATAACTTGGGCTGCAAATCAGCAGCCGAATTGGCTTACATATTTACGTGTGTCTGCTACAGAGGTACATATCTATAATTTAAAAAAAAAACTAGATGGTTGAGGGGTGATGAAAAGTATGCTAATTTGTTATAATACTAGTGAACTTTATTCATGCATAAGGCACCAACTGATAGTTATAGCTGCATTCTCACATGACAATATTCAAAATAGCTCTTTCCTTTCAAAAATGAATGTAAAAAAGTGGGGTTGGTGGTAGTGTTGGTTCAGTATAAAAGCCACCAGTTGCCTAAGGAATGAACCATAATACCTCAGTCAGAATCTTACAAGCATCCTTTTAACACAAATCATTAGTTAGTTTTTATTTGTATATTTAATGTAATATTATTATTTTTTTACTGCAAAAGTCATCGTTGGATGAGAAAATGCCCCCAAAACTGTCTAGTGAGACCTTAATAACCCATGTCATTTTTTCATTCTTTTCAAATGTGACTAGCCGTGCCATAAATGATTTCCTTATTACCTCCATGTTGTAACATAGATTTTACCTTCTTTATTAAATCAGTGAGAGAAAACTGGTCAGTGTATATATGTTCTGCATCGTTATTATTCTTTCAAGTTCTTTGCATGTACATTCTACAGTTATTTTACAAGAGATTTAGCTTGGCTTCTTTTACATCTTTTATTCACTACAATTTCAAATTTCATGAAGAGTTGTATTATTTGTGCTGTCAGATATCTCTGATATCACCAGGCACTAACACCACAGGGTGTATTAGCTATGAAAAATGATGAAAATGACATATTACAAGGAAACTGTAATTTTCAGAGGGGAAAGTAATACATAAAATATAAAGTTGTTTCATAGCTGTTGCCCGGTTTGATAGCTTTTGTCCATGATACATTCCATAAATCATAGGAAACAAACAATTTTGAATTTGACACTTCTTTAGTTTGCGTTTTATTTAGAATTGGCCAAAGTTTTGAAAATAAGAAGATGTTCCCGTAATCAGACTGCTATTTTAATTCTTACGGGGGGGGGGGGGGGGGGGGCGAGTGGCCGAGTGGTTTTAAAGCGCTCACCATTGCGGATCACTGCCATCTCACCTCTGTCTGCGTGGGTTCGAGTCCAAGTCTCGGCTAGCGTGGGTACGTGGGAAAGCCTGCCAGTAGCTTCTCGTGGGTCGGTGGTTTTTCCCTGGGTTTTCCAGGGTTCTTCCTCCACCAGTTATACTGGCCGCCATGTATAGCCAGTCTTGACTGGAAAATGGCGTTAAACCCTACAACAACAACAACAATAATTCTTACGGTCTCACTGGATAGTTTCGTATTTTGACACCTCCATCATTTTTAAAATAGAATGCATGAGCCTAATTATCACACTCCTAGCATTTATACATTCACACAAGCTAAATATGTAATGTAGTTTACATTTACCATGAGTTAGGTTTGGAAGTGGGTTGGATTCTTGGTGACTGCATGTCACAGGTAGACGAGCATTGGAGATCAAATGCGTAACTTGGGCTGCAAATGAGCAGAAGACTCGGCTTACGTATTTAAGTGTGTCTGATAAAGAGGTAAATATCTAAACAAATCTCGATGGTTGAGGGGTGATGAAATGTATGCTTATTTGTTATAATTCTAGTGAACTTTATTCATGCATAAGGCACATACTGATTATTTTAGCTTCAGTGTCACATGAACATATTCAAAATAGCTCTTTCCTGTCAAAAATGAATGTAAAAAAGAGGGGTTGGTAGTAGTGTTGGTTCAGTATAAAAGACACCAGTTGCATAAGAAATTAACCTTATTACATCAGTCAGAATCTTACAAGCATCATTTTAACAAAAATCTTTAGTTAGTTTTTATTTGTATCTATAAAGGAATATTATTATCATTTTTCTGCAATAGGTCATCATGGGAAGAAAATAGGCACAAAAAAGAACTGTCCAGTGAGACCTTAGCCTATTCTCTCCTTTACGTGTCGCCTACAATTTAAAACGATCATTACCGTTTCGGTCTCAAATAAAAAATGTTCTCTTGGAACAAATAATATGGCATATTGACATGATCCAATAGAAATGTGAAATTGCCATCTAACATTCGAAAGATGTAATTTGTTGAATAGCGCCGTCTAAAATACAAATTGTATAAATTTAAAATTTACTAGATACACTTGATTTAGAGCTATTTCAAATCCATATAGAGCAAACCGGGATATCAGCCTGGTTCCCAGTTCTTACATAACGGAATTTAACTAACTTGAGGACATAAAGATTTGTCTCTTGGCTAAGAAGTTATCCATCTCCTGAGTGCCAACACCTAGAGAGACCAGTCTCAATACATGCCATTTGTAGTAGTTTTTAAACACAAGAATGGAATTGAATCATGCTAACTACTGAGCTACCACGGCTCCAAAAGCACAATAAATCTTCATATGCATATGAAAAGAGATATTCAAATTAACAATGTCACTAACAAGGACATTCTATTTCTTTAAAAAAATATCCTAACGTAGAGGTTCCGCTTTAAGTCGTGTCGCCAAACCTATTATGTTGCACTTTTAGAAACATTGACACGAATGAAATAAAAAGAAATAACAAACAACACCAATGAATGTCTGTGTGTATGTGATTTGGATTTTTAACGTAGCATTAAAACAACTCAGTCATATCGTTACGATGTCTGCAGTGTGGCAGTTTATAGTTATGTCTAGCATTGGGGCATCATTCCGCAGACATGTAGCATGCTGTCCCACTCACTTACATTATCCTGACACCAAGCCGACCAGTCATTACACTAACCTCTTAATGATGAGCGCGAGGCGAGGCAGCTGTTAGTACCAACACTAATGAGAAGAACCATTACAACAAGCACGTATTCTGATATGAAAATATGGTATATCCGTATCAAGAGTTTACGACTCTATGGTCATATACTACATTACAGAGATAAGCAAAACCACAATTGTCCAAATGTAAATCCAAGATCGTTCTAAAAGTGTTACACAGGTCTAAGCGTGCTCCGAATGATGCCTTCTCTTCGAGTTTGCTGATGAGCTATAATTAGTGGTTGGTAATTACATAACATTTTGGTAACCGACATATCTCTAAGATCTTGTAGTTCTTAGAATTAGTCTAAAATGTTTACTTCAGCAGTTGTTCTTCATAGATAGGAAGTTATCATACATATATATCATCATTCCCGTGTGCTTAGTTCCATTTACCGTACATTGGACGATATAACATTTCTGTACATACTTTATTGGATAATTCAACAAGAAAAACACAGCGTATCTTTTCTTCTCAAACAAAACAAGTTTACGGCAAAACTCAAAAAGACATCACTAATACATTACTATAAGAGCATTATTACACCAATCGTTACAGTTAGGATGTGTAGGAATATGAATTATGTGCGGGTCTTACAACATTGTGATATAATTGCCACGTCAGACTTATATAAAATGATGACAAAAAGTTATCAAACTATAAACAATTTTAACCAACAGCGTTACTTTAATAAAGGAAAGAAAACGAACGTGTAAAACGCTTTAAAAGATTTAGAAATCATTACCGGCTAAAGTTACAAGTATAGGAAACATGTTCAACGGGAGAAATATCACTATGCAGAAATACATCTTTATTTTATGTATAACATGAGAAGAAATGCTTGACTGATGGTTGGTTGAAGACTTTACTGCGTTCATACACTGTACTATGATGTATTCGTAAGTCAAGATTACGATGGACCACACTAGTCAATCAGTCTTGGGGGGGGGGGGGGGCATGGATAGGTTTGGGGCTGCACAGTTGGCTCAATAGGCAAATGTGTGCCCTGAATATTCTATGGCAGTGTGGACAGAAGATAGCATCAACGCTGATCCCTTATTAGAGCAGCTACCACTACAATTCACTCCGACGCATCTTAATACTATATAGCGGCACATAAAACGTTCTATGAAAAACGTATGTATCAAAAGAATGTATTACAGAAGGATGAGATGCTGAATACATGTAAAGGTTCCCGATCAGCGGGGGATGTAAATGGTGTGTAGAAATTTAAAATATAACACACATTTACTATATCGGAAAGCTCCTTTATATGCTGAACATTGCAGTCACGATAACGTGTAGGTTGGAGATCGATATATTATATCGTATATATCGTACTTCACTTTAAAGAGTATATTTGAAGAAACGCACTTAGGTGGGTCTTATCTAAAACAATTTCACATGGGGATGTCATAAAAAGCTTCCAAAGCAAGCCATATTGCTCGTGAATTATGTCAAGCATCTTTAAACGTGACAACACATAGTGCAATTTGAATCTAAAAATGATCCTACATAAGTGGACAACACCTTTTCAAAGTGTGAGACTACTCTGAATACATCATGGGATTTCAAGCATTTAGTTCAATTTCCTAATGAAATTTGTCCCTGTTTTTGTTTTATTTCGCATAAAGCTTTCACAATGCCATTTAGGGTGTAACATTTTGTTTCTGATAAGACGTCGATCAATTATTTTGAGAAAATTGCTGTAAATTTCAAATGGCCAAGAGAGCAGTGGATTTTGTTATTACAAATTATAAGTATTGCAAAGCTCGTGAAGTTTACACATCATGGTTGGTGGGAGCAAGTGCTGTTATCTATTGGTTAAGGGAAGTAGCATCGAGGGGTAAGAGCTGTTGTTTGAGACATTTAAACAGAAGGTTATGAGTTGTAAAGAGAACGTAGCTAACCCATGTTGAGACTTCTGTGGAGAGTGCATAACTATTTGATAGCTGATCCGCATTCAGACAGATTGATAAAGATTATGACAACGTTAGACAACTCATAGTTGAAGAGTTCAATAATTGCATTCATAGTTATGTCAAGACCTGTCTTGATGAACGAAAGGTAGGAACCTTGGAAGATGCTGCTAGTACAACTGACTGTTATTCATTGTATCACAAAATTTAATATGTCTATAAATCTGCTTCTCTACGAGTCTTTAGTAGAAACCCATATCAGTCTCATACAAGTACATACAAATCTCAATAAATAGCAACAAAACTTATGATAAGTATTATTATTATTATCCCGATATCTTCCTACATGCAGTTATTGCAAGAAAATATAATGTTCTTTCACATTGCTATAAATTAAAATATTAACAGGAAAATAAAGACAGCCCTGCTCCAACTGCATTTGTTTCTCTAAGGTTGAGGTAACGGTCATTTAAGGCAAACAATACATTTGTTGTGTCATACAAACAGTCCAATTTTATTAAAAGGAATAGTGAACTATTCATGTTGTAACGTGCAATAGATCTTACTGGAGATTCTGCTAATCCTATCCTATTCAAGTATTAATATGTACAAGAGCTTCTCTGAATCTTTTATTAGTAGGTGCTTGGCATTTATATCAGGAGTCTTCTTATAGTGAGGTTGCTCTTTCTTCAGTGGGTACGGAGCGGCTTTGTCAATGTTCCTCTCCAATGTGTCAATTTGTCATCAAACACAATGTCAGGATCAGTGAATATATGGCAGTGGATTCCTTGCCCATAGAGAGTGTTCATTTACTACTCGGTAATGTCGTAGCTTGAGATAAGGCTGTGACTGATCCAAGTGTAACACCCATCTCGTGCTCGTAGATATCAGAGAGGATGGAGCCTACTCGTACCTTGAATTCCCTATATGAACGTTTGCAATAAAAGTGGGTAGACGGCCTATTACACAAAGATCTTGCAGGTCATTCGTTATTCAGTACTTCCGTGTTGTATGCTATGCCTTTTCCAAGCCTAGGAAAACAGCTACTAAGTCTTCTTTCATGGTAAATGCATTGCGATATAAACTTGTCAAGTCCTGTTAGATGACCGTTGGTGCTACGGTTATATCGGAAGCCAGGATGGAAAGGAGATATTAAACTGTTAGAGTTTGGATGGCAGATATGACTGGGGCCCCGAGTGGCCGAGTTGTCTAAAGCGCTCTCCGTTACTGATCACTGCCATCTCACCTCTGTCTGCGTGGGTTTGAATCTAGGATTCGGCCAATGTGGGTATGTGAGAAAGCTTGCCAGTAGTTTCTCGTGGGTCGGTGGTTCTTCCCGGGGTTTTCCCTGGTTCTTCCTCCACCATTAATACATGCCGCCATGCATAGCCTATCGTGTGCTGAGAAATGGCGTTAAACCCCAAAACGACAACAACAACAACAAAAAAGCAGATATGACTTGCATTGATCATCCTTTCGACTGCCTTGCAGACAAAGCGTTGGGATTGTAGTTCATAGGATCTATCCTTACCTGGTTTATAACAGGCACTGCCTTGGTCTCTTTCCAAGACTGGTATATTACCAAAGGTCCATACATCATTACTAATTCCCAAAAAGCGATAAATGATGGTTCCTGTAGGTGTTTCAAAAACTGGTTTTGTATTTAATCATGCCTGGCCGATGTACCAGTGATAATGTCTAAAAGCGTCCATAAGTTCTTAAAGTGAATACGGTCGGTTATAACTTTCTGAATTACTTGATGTGAATCTAAAATGTTTTGTTATCCTTTGACATTTCTGCCTTGGAATCTTCGCTGAATAGTTACATGATGACGAATGATTTAAAAACCCACCAGCAAGTTCATGTGCTATGTTATGTTTGTAGGTAAAGCTTTTATTGTTTAATTTGGATGTCGGAAAAAGTTGTTTCCCTTCTCATTGATCTTACATATCGGGTCCCAAACTTATCGAGGAACTATATTTTAAATTAGGTATAACGTATTTTTCATGATTCTCCCCATATACCGCAAATAGGTTCACTGATTGTTAAATAACCGCCATATAATTGTTTCGGGGACATGGGATGATGGGGTGTAATTTGCAATAATTGTAAAAGTAATTATTCTTTTTTAGTCAACGGTTCTTGCAGAAAATAGTGCAATAAAATGCGCATCCACCAATGAATTTCTTTGTGTTGTTAAATTGTCAAGATTAGTAATAAGGAAAAAAATGTTTAGCAAATAAAATTCTTCTACCAGAAACGAACATCCTTAATGTTCAACAGTTTGTGGCTTCAACGTAGCCATAACTTGAGGGGATTAAAGTATGTGGTTAAAGAGATTATATGTTGGGTTTTACACCGAGACTAGGATATCCGACCCTATGGATTCCAATATTTGTCTTCCCACGAGGCTCTGATGAGGGGGAGATAAATATTGTAGCCCCCCCCCCCATTTAGTGATCCTTGTCATTATACAAACAGCGAGGTAGATTTTTTTTCCCCATCGTCTTTTCAATTTTAATTAAATTAACTCTGCACGTATGCAATTTAATATATTCAAGACACGGAATTGTTCATCAGGTATTATTATTGCTTCTCGCTCTATATAAAGGTCATTGGGTATTGTGCATTTAAAAGAAATAACTGAACAGGTTTTATTAGAATCTAGCTATATATGCCGTTCTTAAAAAGGAACAAAGTTATAATTGTTAGGTGTTAGAAGTATTGCGCAATGAGCGTTTCAAGAAACGAGAAATTGTACTGCTCATTTATACGAATCGGCTAATGAAGGAAATGAAGAGACATGTGACCCTAAGCAAATAAGTTATGCACATGTGAAAATAGAAAGATAAAACCATTTGATATGATTACTGTAGTATCATATTTAATCGATGGGTGTCATATAAAAAGAATAGTAAGCAATTAATTTCTTTTATACGGATAACCTTTTAACTTTCGTCGGTTTAAATTTGGAAACGGTTTTATGGTAGGCAATGGTACAATACATTGCCATACGCGGCATAGACTAATATAAAGATCTAAGTGAGTAGTAACCGATCAGATTTATGATTCTTGATATTCTTGGCAACCAGTATTTTATTTCGTGGAAGTATGGCATGTACTGCTATTATTAGTGCAAGGATAGATGCACTACATGAAAATCTTTTGACGGAGTACCGTTTTGACTGATGAATGCACCATTCTGATTGGTAAGCTCGTGAATTTTCATTTGTTATAATTCAATTGCCGCTGTTTGGAGTTGCTTGAACATGTTTGAGGACAGCAGGTCTATAACACATTCATAACAGTTCTATTTGTTTTGGTCTGTGCGGTAACTCTTGAGATATTTTGGAATTTTCATTTTTGTAGTCAGTGGTATGTATAGTATCTGTGTCTGTAACTGTGGTCTGTCATGGTTTCTTCCACACATCATCGTGAATTTGATCCTATATAAAGCTGCGTAAATTTTCAGGTCAATGTCATTAAAAGCAGTCAAAATATCTAATTCGTTTCACACGAAGTATATAATATTTAAAATTCAATAGGTAATTTAACTACTTTAAATGGGCTTGACCTGAACATTTACTGAGCTAGGACCACACAACGGATAAAATTCACCACGCTGTGTGGAGCACACCATAGTTTCTAGCACAATACCAAATAGTTGATCTCGACTTTATGTGCGTCTCCCTCCAAAAAATGTTTTTTTTAAAAATATGTTATCAAAATTGGAGGGAGACCTTTAGTTGCTCTATGGTTTTATTGTTATATATATATATGTTGTTTGATTTTAGAAAAACTCCATTAAGAACAGGGGAAGACATTTTCTTTGAATTTTAGTAGCGCGTGAACACCTTGATTGAGACGGCCTGACTGAGACAACCAGACTGCGACACGAAAATCATGAGTGACAAAAATGTACATGTTATCCAATTTATGTGTATATACCATTTTAAGACGCTCTTTGCCTTTACGTTTCACAATTTAGCAATATATGAGATGAACGGATTTACTCGCAATATTTATAGGATGCTAAACTCGACAAGTCGGAAACTTATACATATATGGAAAGACTATTGGCAGCTCGGTTTTATATATAATTAGTACACAAACAAATATTATAAATAATTTGAAGGTTATAACAATGGCAATGTCAGTGACAAACTCGGGTTCTAAGACGCAACATACGAGGTAACCTATAAATACATCACTATGCATGCTTGTACATCAGCCAATGCTCAATATTATGTTTTTCTCACCCATGCGACAGAGAAATCTAGTTGTTTTGCTAACCTCACTTTTCTTATCTCAGTCTAGTCATCTCAGACAAGTCGTCTCAGTCAAGGTGTCCAAGCGCTTGAAACTAATTTTTGAAGAAAAAAAAAGAAACCCCTTGCTGTCTTTTGCTGTGCCTGACGTATTTTTTGTTATAAAATCAAGCAACAACAATAACAAATGTATAACAAAAACATAGTAACTTAAGGCAATCCATCTTTGAAAACACACCATACAAAAACATTTCGAGAAAGACAAAGACACACGCATAAGATGTCGAGTTTTTTTGGTAATATTCTAGTTCGTTCTACACAGTATGGTCAATGTTATGCTATATGCAGGCCTAGCTCAGTACATTTTCAGGTCAGCGTCATTAAATGTAGCTAAAGCTACGAAACTAGTTTTAAATACTTCGTGTGAAACAAATTACATACTGTTGGCTCCATTTAGTGACGATGGCCTGAACATTGACTGTGCTACAGATTAGATACAATTCTCAATGCTGTGTGAAATGAACTAGAACAAAAAACACTGATCCATGCATACAGACTATAGACCTATTAACTTCATAGCCGTCCAACTCTCTTAACAACACGGAAAACTTAGTATCAGCCAGAAAAGTGCTATATAAAACATGCTTTATTCTTATTTTGTCAAGCCTCTCCACTGTGCCCCGGTTGAATCAAAATATACTTACAATATTTTATGACAAATAATGTACTTACCAGCCAGAGGGAATCATGTATCAGTCATCACATTAATCCATAAGCAATCACTGTAGCACTTGCCATATTTCCAAGACAGAAACTTAAATTTTCAAAGAATCCGTGAATTTGAAAGTTTAGCACATGGGTATCCGCAAGGTTTTTACACGAGGATAATTTTACAATCAATATTAGGGACAACACAATTATGTCACAGACAGTTTCACCTCTTGCAAAGAAAAGTATATTGACACATATTTCTAATTGCTCATGAATAATCTAAAGCAAGATGTTACTCTTCGTTACAGCTTGTACTAAGTATAACTACAGTATAGCTAAGTAGACGATATCATTTTATTATTTACAATATAACTTTTCAAAATTGGAACTGATGAAAAAGAAAGTTTCTTGTAATAAATATGAATTATGTATTATCAAGTTTATATAACATCTATATTTTAAATGTGATAATACCTCATTACTATTCGACGTTTTATGTTGTTTTTTTTTTTTGCTCACGCGTATAAACTGTTTACTTCGGATGCAACGGTCACACCACATACCCCATTAATATATCTGTATTATTGAGCCGCATGAAAACATTTGCACGTGAACTATATTACACTAGCGAAGAGTTCTTTTTGCTTTAAAGGAAGATATCAGGTGAAAAAATAATCTAAAAGACTCGTGCGGAGCCAATAATCTAAACCATTGACTGGCAGTTCCTCGTCTTGGTCCAAACCCCAATATAGATTATATATATCACAGTAATTGCAATTTTACCCAGATCGAGAGTATAGCAGTCAATACTCCAATGGAATACGAAAAAGTTCCAGCTTAAATGCATGGATCCTGGCATAAATGGAAAGACGTGATATAAATAACGTTATATGGAGGGAAAAAAATGATTCTGTAAAAAAAATCGTTGCTTTACAATGATAACAGTGCTTTTCTCTTCATGAAAATCGAGAAGAAAAAGCAATTGATCGACTAAAGATGATTTTAAATTAACGGAATTTTGATCGTTATATTTTCTGTCTTTATGGATTCCTCTCCTTGTTTCATTTGTGATAATTTTAGTACGAAGACAATTCCTTCGATCTATCTCTGAGCCAAAGAATCCCTGATGTTTTCTAAAACAAGCATTGGTGTGACTTGTGGAAGAAATAGATTTCAAAATATAAGCAAAAGTTTAAATTCATTTAACGTATCCCTTTTCAATAATAAACTAGGTACAATATGTTATAGACACATTTATTGCAACTATGTAAATTCCACATTGTTGTTAATAGCTCTCAAATTTGTTGTATATACACAGCACGAGAAGGACCATTGAAAAACTCATTTCAAGAAATTCGATGCGATGCAGTCTCGAAGAACTCTTCAAGAGTTAAGTTTTTGGTGTTTCCTTCACCGGAAATTGATACAATCTAGAACTGACGATCATTAAATCCGAATTTATATATTTGATATACAAAACTGATAAATTATAAGAACCGGGTTTCTGTTTAATTCACTTTGTTTAAGATGGGCTAAGCCTTTCTTAACTCAATACTAGAAATGGACACATGGGGACCATTTCGAAATTAAAACAATACTAAATGTTTCTCTCAAGTAATTCAAAATGGTTTGATGTCCAGTTCTTACCAGAGTTGAACGTTTTCAATATAACTGAGAACCATCGCAATGTTTCTTAGTGGTTCAGCATTATAAAACCAAGTAAAATACACCAAACATTGATAATAAATATCAGTTTCGCAATATTAAGAAAGGGTTTGAGCGCATACAATGCAAGGTTTGCCAGCAAGGACGCGTGTCATAAAGAACCTATGAGAACCTACAAATTGCCACTCTAGCAATGTTTAATGACTACAAGAAGTAGATGGTTTTGTACGGGGTGCAAGAATGTAATGCTTCTGGCACTATGGCAAAAGAAAAATAAATGATTAAAGAAAGATTGATATAATTATGGCAACGTTACCTTGTGAACGTTCAAAAAGAGCCCAATGAAGTCAAGTACATTCCATTAACGACTTTGTGTTCTAAAATAATTGCCCACAAGTAGCTGAGGGACATGATAGCAACACAATAGAAGCATGTCATTATTCAGTTTATAATTAATTAAGTGCAAGGTGTGATTTCGGTGCGTAAAGATGTTGAGGTAGTTTTCACTTATAAACAACATTTCACGTTTAGTAATCATCGAACGGAAGGCATTGTGATCTTTAAGCTCGCGCGCTACGCCAAGTCCATGAAGGCACCGTAACTATCACTGTAAAAATAAATTTCAGAAGCTTTGCATTCAAATATAATGTTCATTTCGTATGATTATTTGCTAAATACAACGACTCTTTGCTGATTTGTCAATGCAATAGTTGACTCTTTGCTGATTTTTCAATGCAATAGTTGAAGCACATCGTATCTCCCGTATCGCATGGATCCATGTATCTTACGATCTTTGCTCATTCGTAACTATGTACAGTGCATTTTCATCAATTTGTCAATATTAATAAGCAATGAATTGTATATTTTAGGTGTGCATGTAACAAAACTAATGCGCTCGAAAGTAAAACAATAGACAAACGTGCGACAATTTGTCCAACAGTTATACATAAACTTGTTGAATTTTTAAAATGTATAATGCATTTGAGTCGTGTAGACATGCTAGGACCATTTTTTCGTACTATAAGTTTGAGAATTATCCCGACACATGAATGTCAGATGAAGAATTATATGAACTGCAGAGTTCCCGATGCCCCGATGACCAAGTGGTCTATATCTCTAGCCTTAACCGATCAGGGTCATCATGTCTCTTTCTGCGTCGTTCGCGTCTTGGAATTGGCTAACATTCGTATGTAGGCAAGTTAACCAGTAGCTTCCAATGGATCGTTGGTCCTTCCCCATATTCCTCCACCAGACATACATAGCGCCATGCGTATTATCATGTGCATCAATAATTACGCTAAGACCACAACCCCAACATTATGTAGCATTTCGATATTATTAGGTGTGTGTTAATTTGTATGATTGCATACTATAAAGGTTATTTATGAAATAAATATTAAATTCTAACTGTTTTTATTGTGGGTTCTTACTTCAAGATGATGTCATTTTTAAACACATGACATCGTTTCGAGATATTGACATGCACCTTTACCTTTACTGCTGGAACATTAACCTATGGAAGGTGTAGACGAAAACATGTTGATACATCTGATGTGATTTGAGTCCATGTCAAGGGTTCTGGATTGGAAAATACGGGTGGCTTAATTCCTGATCGGTTTTCAGCAAGTCTATTTGGCATACATGATACAGCCTTATTGTGGTTCAAGTCCTACTTGGTCCTAAATGGAATACACTCCAGCCCAGTTGATCTATGTTGTGGTGTTCCACAGGGGTCTGTTCTTGGACAATGTTCTCTTCATTCTGTACACTCAGTCGCTCTGAAGTGTCATAGATCATCATCTCACCAATTGTACGCTGATGACACCCAAATATACAAATCTAGCCACCCAAAGTTGATGCTACCATCCAAGGTGTAGAGACGTACATTTCTTAATGTGAAATCATGGATGACATGTGACAAGCTGCAGATGAATGATGATAAAACTGAGGCTATTCTGATCACAACACAAAGACTTTCTCATTCACATCCTTTACCTCAAACAATAAAAATCAGCAACACCAACATTAAATTCACACAATCAGTATAAAACTTAGGTGATACTCTGGACAGTACTCCCACATTGCACCAACATGTCATGAACATATACAAGGCTCATCAGCTCAATTCGCAAATATATTTCAGTTGATGCCACTATACCACTTGTGTTTTCATTAGTACTTTCAAGACTGGACTATTGTAACTCAATAATGTCTGGTTCATCTCATCATCTGCTCCAGAAACTTCAAAAAGTTCAAAAAACAGCTGCTCGGAGCATACTTAGAGTACCACGATCAGAGCACACCTCCCCGCTGCTCTGTACCCTACACTGGCTATCCATTCGATCCAGAACCAAACACAAACATTTGTTCTCTGTGCTACGTTTCACTGTCGGACTCTAGTCCAACATACCTATCTGACCTCACCCATGTGTGCACACCAGTAAGATATATACGCTCCTCTTCTGACGATCGTATACTCATTATTCCCACTATGAAATCAAAGTCATATGGAAAGCGTTCTTTTGCATACCAGGGCACATCAACGTGAATGAATTGCCCACTGAACTTTGACACAAAGAAACAGCGATCACATTCAAGAGGGCTCCCAAAACTCACTTATTTCGAATGCAAAGACCTAATAATGTTTCCTACCTTAACTATTCTCAACATTTTTAAAAAAATGTTTTCTAGTTTCATGGTGTTTGTTTTTGTAATCATAGCATTATATGTTTTTTTATCTTATAGGTGTTGTCTAACGTTGTAAAGCGCTTAGAGCTTCTAAAGATTAGGCGCTATGCAAAGTCCTCATTATTATTATTATTATTGTTATTAGTAGTAGTATCTGACCTCGTGGAAAAAGTTAGAATAATCTATAATAACTATCAACCCTCATTATTTTTCTTTTATCACATCTAACTTCTATAACATGATGTTTCCCAGAAAATTAGTTTTTCTAGCTAAAATCTCAGTTTTAGTAGAGTCATTAAATTCTGCTTAGACTTGAGGAATAAGTAGCTGCTTTTAAATTACAGTAAATTCATTTACAGACATTTTGAATCATATATTGTTTGTGTGATTTGGAATTTTAATTTAGCTTTATCAGGTGTTGAGTTATATTATTCCGATGGCAGCAGAGTGACAGGTTATAGTGATATCTAGCAATGGGTTATCATAGCGCAGACATGTAGGATGATGGCCCACATATTCACATTATCCTGTGAATAGAGATACGGCAAGCATGATTAGATTAAACACAACGATGTTTTCCTTCACGCCCGTGTAATTTAGGGTTTCAATCGTCTTTGAAGACAAACTTGGTCTCCTTTTGTAGGGCTTGAAATAATAAAAAAAACTGAAAAATCTTAAGCACTTTGCTATAGATAATTTTATCAACAGACTAAAAAACATAAATACCGTTACAACAATAGAAAACCTTAAATCTTCTATCAAAAAGAAATGCATCAAAAAAATTAAAGATTAACGATAACTAACCAATGAAACCGAATTTAACAAAGGCAATGACATGTGAAGAAATGCCTCTCACTTTGGAAAGGTAGGCGAATGTACTCTGTCATGCACCATCAACTTGAAAAAAATTATAAACAGAGAGAAACCTGAATTCAAAATTCAGTTGTTTTTTTCTTCAAAATTGTTTCGTTTCTTTTTTCTTTTTTTGGAACAAATCTAAGCACTAATATAGAGTGGAAAAGGGAAAATGCACATACAAGCTTTGATATTTCTGAAAAAATGAGGCGATATTCCTAACGTTCCTAATATTTGGTTGTTTTTTTCTTCTTCCTCCCGAGTGTGGATAGTATATTTGGGGTTTGTATGCGTTCGCGTACGTTTGTGTGGATTGTATATTTGAGGTTTGTATGCGTTCGCGTACGTTTGTATGGATAGTATATTTGGGGTTTGTATGCGTTCGCGTACGTTTGTGTGGATAGTATATTTGGGGTTTGTATGCGTTCGCGTGCGTTTGTATGGATAGTATATTTGGGGTTTGTATGCGTTCGCGTACGTTTGTGTGGATAGTTTATTTGGGGTTTGTATTATCTCCCTTCTGTGTTGATAGTATATTTGGGGTTTGTTTTTTTCCTCTTCCCTGTGTGTGTGTGTGTGCGTATGTCTGCGCGCGCACGTTGTGTGTGTGTATTGGTCTCTGTTTGTCCCTATAAAACTCACTTTATCCCTATCAGATACACTCTACCTACCTACCTGCAGTAGCGTGTATTCAGGTCAGCCACTTGCAACACTGTTGACATTTATCCCCTAGTGTTCAGTACAGTGACTTCACTGACGCTGGAAATTTTGAGACTATACATATGGACTTGGGGATTTCCACAGGTTGTAGCTATACATATGTACTAGAGTTCATAAACAAGAACGTCACTCAAGCTGGGGCTATAAAAATATAGTGGAGTTTTCCAAAGGAATAACCCACAAGTTATAGTATAAATAGATAGTTGGATTTCACAGGAATTTTAGCTGATTATAGCTATAAATAGATACATGGGTGTTTATCCACGATCGTCACACAAGTTGATATTGTAAGTAGTTACTAATTTTATCCATTTTAGTCTAAACCATTGTAACTTAATTTTCGGGGATATGTTTATTTTCCTTTAAATTCTGGGACAATTTCGTCATTTTAGCGTTACTTTTAGTCACATCCATTTTGTCGTTGAGCATTTCATGATTATAGCTATTAGAGCATCATTACAATTATGCAAATTTTTGAACAGCCCAGCAAAATTTCAGGTCTTAGTAATGCTTTATATATAAATCTCAGGCTTTTACTAGTGTATGTCTGTCTCTGTGTCTGTTGTGTTTGGCCCTCTACCATCATTGTCCCTAGACAGGCCCACCATGTTAAGTTCCCCTTGACGCCTTACAGACCCACCATGTTCAATTTCCCTTGACGCCATACAGGCCCACGATCTATTCCCATGTTAAATTCCCCTTGAGGCTAGAGTGACCCAAGACTTTTTCCCCATGTTCAATTCCCTTGAGGCTAAACAGTCCCAGGGTGGTTAATGTTAAATTTCCCTTGAGGCTATACAGACCCAAAATCTATTCCCATGTTAAATTCCTTGCCCAGGGTTTTTTGCCCATGTTAAATTTCCATTGAGGCTAAACTTGCCCAGGGTGGTTAATGTTAAATTTCCATTGAGGCTAAACTTGCCCCGGGGGGTCTGTAATGCTAATTCCCATTGAGGCTAAACTAACCCCATTCACTGCTGAGGAGATTATTAAGAAGAATGAAGAAATGTGTGCTATTTATGTTGTAAATAAATACAGAATAAATTATGTTTTACTTTCTATTGTGTTCTCTTGTTTCCTTTTTCTAATATTCACAAGATCACAATCGCATCGACATACACAATACTAATTTTACTTCATGACCATACATTTTCTATGCAACATAAGCCAAACAAGATTATTTTTAATACACTACCAAGATTTAATGTATATTTTAAGAAACAACACTTTTAGCATAAATACTTTTATAAACTAAATTTGATATAATAAAGATCATGTTTTTATAATAGCAAAGTATAATTATATTGGTGGTGGATTGTACTAACCCTATTTATAGAAATTCTGTAAAATAAAACCTTTAAATGAAATCTGGGTTTCTCCAGAAATTTTAGAGAAATCTGAAATTTGTATAAATCAAGATCTGGGCAAATCCGAAATTTGTATAAATCAAAATCTGGGCAAATCCGAATTTTGGACAAATCCGAAATTCGGATAACTTTAAATCAGGATAAGTCCGAATTTTGTATAAACCAAAATCCGGACAGATCCGAATTTTAGTATTGTAATAACATAACACTTTCAGAGATGGTTTTTACCTGAATAAAAGTAGTCATGACTAAAAAAAATTTGGATTTAGAATTTTGGTTTGAAAGGAGACAGACGGTTGTGACTTCATTGATGTCAGTCTTTCGTCTGCAAGGACGGGTGCTTTATTTATACTATCTATACCCTTGGAGAACCTGGGATGTTTACACAAACATAAATAACGGGGACGCCCGAGTTTCTCCGATACGGGTTAGAAATGAGAACGGTACCACCTCGCGCTCAGCAATCTAAAGTACTGTGAACATTGGCGCCATTAAAAACCTAGCGGAACAAGTTCCGGGAGGCAATATTTGATTAAAATACACTGTAAATAAGTAAGGCAAAATAAAATATTGTCATCTAATAATACATAATTATCTAACAGTCACGCGAAATATAGCGACGAGTAAATAATAATCACAATGGATGAAATGAGTGTTGGTCGATCTCATTCAAAGCCGACATATGTTATCATCAAGGTACCGTCTCACACTGGGGCTCGTTACAAAGAAAATCTAGGGATGGGGTTTTTAACCCGTAATAATATAACGTTATTACAGGTTAGAACCCCCATCCCTAGATTTTCTTTGTAACGAGCGCCTGTCCCGTCTCAACGCAACGTAATCATTGGAAACAAGGTACATGTATGCAACATTTTAAATAATTGAACTGACATAGCATTACTTCCAACCTTTAGAAATTGGTCCCCTATTGGTGAGAAATGGATAGTACACTATATGAAAATTAAAGAAAATTACTTTAATTTTTCCAGTGCAGCTACAGTCTCGCAATTATTTATTTTTCATAAAGAATATCATACATGTGTTTACAAATAACAAACAAATTGAAAAATTGTATTGTTAATATTTAAAAAAAACTAACCATATGTATAACGGTTGTACTTCATCTGACAATTCATCCTTTTACAATTAAAAAAATTGTACAGGGCACTTTCTATTATATACTTTTCCTATCTTCTGTAGTGGTTCTACCGTGACTGACTAAGGCCAGCCACAGTGGGATTCAAACCCAACAGATTCTCTTAAGAAGAGCACTACCATCATATTTATTCACCATTCTATAGTATTAATAATTCATAGCGAGAAGGACAACTAACAAATGAATTCAGAATTTCCTTTGTGTTGTTAACATGAAAACTCTTAACACATAACTATATTGACATTGTAATCCAGCATAAAATGAATTCATATTGTTACATTCATCTTATTATTTTTTAAATTCATTTTTACAATTTTACCTTTATATAAACAATACATTTTTTATGATTTAAATAATTATTGATGCACATCATATTATAATATATACTTATTTTGAATATATATATATATATATATATATATATATATATATATATATATATATATATATATATCCATTACGATTATATTAAGAAAAATCATGAACTTTCCCAGTTTCCACTGGAAATCAACAAGCTTTAATATTCCTGTACCTTAAATATGTAAGTATTCCTAATATAATTAACAGTAAAATACATTTACAAATTATTGGATGTACATCTAGATTGTGTATTTAGTTTTCTGCATTTTCTGATGATTTCGATTTGTATATACATGTGTAGAATAGTCTGTGGACATATTTGGGTCCAGTGGTCCACATAATTGACAGTTTCCCAACACAAATCCAACAATTCACAAATTTCAAACAAGTGTTCAGTTCAATACAGTCTTGCCAAATCTCAATTTACATTATATTTATTTCAGTCAAATTTATATGCATTACATGTCCTTCAGACATTTATGTTTTTAAACTTCTCCGCACTCAAATTATAAATTCAGCCTTTTCCAGAGTAGTGAGGACAGGCCTTTCAGATTGTAATATTCAGCTTCATGTAACATTTCAGTTAAGTGTCACCGGTCTCTAGGGACTAAGGCCTTTGGCATAGGGCCATTGTACCGGAGGTAATTTTAAAATAAATCTCATATGAGTTGGGTCTCTGTCCCCCCAAAAAATTGCATTGTTATTTGAACAACAGTGTTCACTATACTATATTGCCCTTGAAACGAGTGAATCGGGATCTTTAAACAAAGTAATTCGACTAGTTTCCACTTTACACCCCATACATTTACCATAATCTTGCTATTTTGCAGTTGCTGTAGTTCCTTTAATCTACTTTGCATCTCCATACCTGTACTTCTTCCATCATTAATACTTGCTTTCTTTCTATTCACCATCTGTTTCAATACTGTACTGTCTTCTTGTTTAGACCCCTCTTTACTTCCAATCCCTCATCTCTATCTCTCCTCTTTCTATCCTCATTCACCTTATCGTTCAAAACACTAATGACATTTTCACCTTTCTCATTAATTATTACCTGATCTCTTTCCTTTCTACTACTTCCCTTTTTATCTTCTCCATGATCTTTGTCCTCATTAACATCAGACATTTTATTATTTATTTTATTTTCTTTCTCCGTACTTATTATCTCTTCCTCTAGTACAAATTCCTTGTCATCATCCATTCCCCATAAGCTCTCAGTATCCTCAATTCCAGTAAGTTCTTTGAGTGTTGGTGGGGTCATAACTCTTTCGGGTACTCTCCTTTTTGGTGTTTTCGAAGAGGAGCTGGTGTGGTTATCGTGTGAAGAACTTCCAGATAAACTGGAATTTCTTGTAGAAGAACTAGAGCTGGATCAAGAACTGAAATGAGTTGATAAAGCTAGTGATTTGGTTCGGCTTCTTGATTTTTCCAGATTGGATGATACCGAAGATTGGGTCTTGGTGGTGTTGTGGGTTCGTGGTAATATACATTGTCTCTTGCTGGGAGTTGAGGAGGAGTTTCGTTTTCTTTTTGAAGGACTGGGAACCACCTTATGCCGGTCATTCAGAGTTTTCACATTTTTATTAACCACGGTAGACATAAAGTTATATAACTCTTTCCCTGCATGTTGGCCTCGTTTTCCAGATAGTTGCGCAAATCTCTCAAAATCTTCTTTCTTCGCTTTACACGTGTGAGGGTTATCATTTATAATGAATAACTCTCTGTGGAGTTTACACTTAAAACTAATTCCTGAATGCTGCTTAATGAAGTGATTGACACACTTGACTCTTGTAAAAAAATCTGATATCATCGCAAATCCCACAAGTCCAGCCACCACCCTGCAATTCATAAAAGTGAGAGCAACTTGGTTAAATATTTGACGTATATAAATAAATACACATATATACTTCAATAAACTGATGCAGTTTTACAAGACTTGTATACATTTTTTTCATTCATATTGACACAATCTTACAACTATTAAATTTACATTCATTCAATATATCAAAACAATTCTTGTTCTGTTAATTTCACTCAGCAACCAAATCAATAATTTTTTTATGCTAAGAGAAGCAGAATTAACTATGTGTATCAAATCTGAAAATCTGTACATCTGAAACCACTTTTTTTAGGTGGTTAATAATATTCAAACAAGGAGAAATAACTTTTCCATGATATGATTTAAGTTTATCATGATGTACAATTTTTGGCTTATGCTTTGGACTTTCTTGTATTCTGTATAGCACATCATTAAGTTTGGAAATAATTTCAAATACCCCTATCCAAGGTCTTTGTAATTGTTTTAATTCAACCCTCTTATTCTTTTGGGGTCATAATACCATACTTTATCACCTACATTGTAGTTATGAAGATTGACTCTCAGATCATAATTCTGTTTCATATTTTCACCAGAAAGTTGCATTTTTGTTCTGGAAAGTTCATGTATTTCATTCAGTATCTCTTTTAGTTCAACTGCATAATCAGTTTTATATTTCTGACTTTCAGAAGGCTGTTTCTCAGGTCCACCACAGATGAGGTCAATCGGTAGAGTTATCTCCCTTCAAAATGTCATTACAGCAGGGCTTGTTTCAGTACTTTCATGAAATGAAGACCTGTAGGCCATCATCACCAAAGGTACATATTCATCCCAATCTCTTTGACGATCCGACACAAAAGCTGAAAGCATATTCACTATTGTACGATTTGCTCTTTCAACCTTACCGTCTGATTGGGTTCTTGCAGTAGTTGTTCGGGTTTTCTTAATACACGCATCTGACACATTTCTTGGAATGAATTACTTTCAGAATTTGATCCCTGATCTGTATGTATTAGTAATTTTACACCAAATCGGGATATGAAATTTTCAATCAATGCTTTTGATAGTCAATACTTCAATATGTGGTAATGAAATGGCTTCTGTCCATTTTGTAAAATAATCTGCCACTACCATTAGATACTTTTTACCCTGTTTTGATTTTAGTAAAGGTACCATAAATCAATTGCTATTCTCTCCATGGGTAATCCAACATGGTATTGTTTAAGAGGAGCCTTTGTTTTCTTTTCAGGCATTTTTCTTGAACCACCAATTGTACAATTATTGCACCAAATCTATACATCTCTCTTTAAATCATACCAGAAAAATCGTTGCCTTAATTTATGTAGGGTTTTGATTATACCAAGATGTGCACTGCTAACAGTATTATGCATTTGGGTCAAAACAAAGGTTTTCAACCTTCTTGTTATTATAATTTGAAATATAATTTCGTTTCCATCATGAGTTTCCCATTTTCTATATAAAACATTATTCTTAAGACACAGAGAATCCCACCGGTACCAAAAGTACTTCATCTCTAGGCCATATTTAGCGACATCAGCCCAATCAGGCTTACTCTTACTTTTCAACCAGTCATGTACAGGTTTTAAAATTGGATCTTGTAATTGTAACTCTGCTAGAACATTGAGATCCAAATTTCCTATGTCAAATTTCTTTAGGTCAATTTCTGTGTTATTACTTCTTTTATAATTTCCAGCATCATTTACTTCAAACATCCAATTAGGTCACTATTTTCAGGAGTAGCATTTGATAAATCAGGTGTACATTTATTCTGTATATTTCTGTCATTAGTCTGCTCTAATTTAGTACTAATCTCTTTAGACATATTACAGTTTGTGTTTTCACCTTCACTCAATTCATCAGTGCTATATTTTGGCTTTTCTGCACTATTGTTTCTGACGTAATTGACTGATCAGAATTTTAAAATCATTTTTTCACATTCTTTTCTTTTGCATAGGTGTTCTACCAAGATTGAGAGCAAGCAAAAGAAGAGGACAGCAATTGTTGCCATCGTATCTGAAGCTATCTGGAAAATTATTAACATACACAGTATGATTATTATAGAGTAAGTGCTTTGTACACATCTCGTTTATGACACTTTCACCAACCACATTAATACCAAAGTGTAATTCATCCTTACATGTGACACTATCAACATTGTCAACTATTTTATTTCTGTCTACACTACAGGATAAGACAGAAATACTTTCAACTTTGCAGATATCAATGTTTTTGCCAATTTTCACTGTTTCATTACAACGTTCTTCCAATCTATCACAATATTTACAGAGGTTATCATGACATGGTCTTCTTGATAATGCATCTGCATTCTTATGAATCTTTCCTTGTCTGTACTCAATTTCATAGTCATATGCCAAAAGAAATGTTAACCATCTGGCCAATTGTCCTTCCACTAATTTAACGTTCAAAAGCCATCTCAAACTACCATGATCAGTTCTTGCTGTGAACCTACGACCATACAAATAATTGTGAAAATGTTTAATGGCATTTACAATGGCCAGTAACTCTCTGCGAGTTACACAGTATTGTCTCTCAGGTTTTGAAAAACATTTGCTAAAGTAACAGATAACCTTCTCCCTTCCATCTTGGACTTGTGATGGTGAAGCACCCTGTCCAATATTTGTAGCGTAACAATCAAGGATGAATGGATTATTTGCAGTTGGGAATGCAAGTAAAGGAGCTTTTGTTAACGCTTGTTTCAAAATATCAAATGATCTTTGACATTATACAGTTCATTTGAACTTTACATTCTTTTCTGCCATTTGATGGATAGGTTTAGCAATATTTGCACATCTGTGAACATATGATCTGTAGTATGAACACAGGGAAACAAAGATTTTCGTTTGTTTGGCATTTCTTGGCACAGGCCATTATTTAATGGTTCGTATCTTATCAAGCAAGGTCCCAACACCTGACTCAGTTATCAAATAACCTAAGAAAGAAACTTGCTTCTGAAAAAGACTACACTTCTTCGGATCAAGTTTCAAATTGGCTTGTCGCAATCTCTCAAAGATATTGGTGAGATTCTCAAGTTGACCCTCAAATGTTTTCGAATATCAAATCAGATCATCTAAATACAAGATCAAAATTTTCCATATTAGACCAGAAAAGACAACTTGTGTCAATTTGGTGAATGTGGCGGGTACATTGCAAAGACCAAATGCCATTCTTTCCCACATCCACTGTTTTTGTCTGTCTTGTTCCTTAATTTCACATTGCCAATAAGCTGATTTAATGTCAAGGCAAGACCACCATTTTGAACCAGAAAGTGCATCAAGACTATCATCAATACGATGTAAAGGTTGTGAATCCTTTACTGTCACATCATTCAAGCGTCTAAAATCACAACAAAATCTAACAGATCCATCTGGTTTATTAACCTATACTACAGGAGCATTCCAAGGATTTTGGGGACATTTTTCAATTATGTCAGCTTCTCTCATTTTCTTAATTTCTACTTCGGCAATCTTTCATATTTACGAGTGGAATTATGTATGGATTAAGTCTTATTGACTGAGCATCATTTGTATTAATTGTATGTTGGGTTAGTGTAGTGTGGCCTATGTAATTAGAATTTTTGGAGAACACATCCTGATTTTTAATCAGAAATATTCTTAGTTCATTTATTTCTTCATCACTTAAATTCTTTGAGGACCTTTCAAACATGTCTTTTAGGTGTTTGGGCATTATTTCATTTATTTTACCATCTGTTTCTGAGACATTATTTGAGTCAGAAGTTGGACAATCATTTACAGATGCAGGATGATATTCAGCTACTACTGTATTTTTGAAGATTTTGCATGGTTCAGTTCCAAAATTTGCTATTCTAATGGGTAATGTATTTCTGTTACGATCAACTAGGACCTTGGCTACCAACAATCCTGTCTTTTCAGTAAATGTCACTGCAGATTCAATCAATCCATAGCAGCCTTCTCCCACACTTCCTAATGGTTTGCTGTTTACTATAATTTCCGATTGTGGAGGAACCTCAACAGTTTCAGTAACTGCCACCCGGCAACAAACAGGTCCCGTTACATTGTTAAAGAAAGATGTAACTTTCTCTCCATTTACATCTAAACATCCCTTGCTTATCATCAAGTCACATTTGTTTGTCCTCATGAAGTCCATTCCCAGGATCCCTTCTTGTTGAATTTCTGCAATAAGCATCTCAGTTTTAAATAGTATATTCTCAAGTTTTATATCCACATCTGCTTTACCAAAAAATGGTACAGTCTCTCCAGTTACTGTCAGTAATCTGGTACTTACTGGATTGATTTCTGGTGGATTTGACCATTGTTCTGCAACACTCTTTCGTAAAATAGACACACTTGCCCCTGTGTCACAAAGCGATATCATTTCATTATGGTTTACTGTGCCCAATATAAAGTATCCTTCATCCTTTGCCAGACTATTAAGCTTAATTATTTCGGACCCTGTATGAGAGGAGGACAAGTTTTGGTCCCTACACTCGCCCCATTCCAGTTTTCATGGTTTTGTCTCAGACCTTCAATTACCCTGGAATTTTCGTGAATTGTCATAATTTGATCTGTAATTTGAATTATATCTGGAGTTATCTCCCCATTTAGGTTTGATATTATTATGCAGATGGTTAAAGCCACCAGATCTTTCCCTTGACTGATTAGGATCATTTATATCATTGATATGACGTCTTGAACCATGTACATTTTCTGATTTATTGCTTTGCTGGTTTAATTTTACTTGTTGAACAAGTTCACCTATTGTTGCAGTAAGCGTTTCTAAGTTTTGTTTGAGTTCATTACTCCCACAGTTGTGTTTGCAATCTTCACACCCTTTACCAAAATTCTCTTGAACAGAACCAACCGTTCTATTTCTTTGTCCATCAGCTATTATTTGTGCTTCTAGTTTTACAGCCAATGTTTCAACTTCTAACATGGTCTTAGGCCATATTCCTTAAGTCTCAATCATATATCGGAATCTTGGCAGCTTCAGTGAACTGTTATATTGCTAAACTTTCAACCACATCAGTGCTTGCAGAAGGATGGGCTAATCCTGCAAGTTTTCTGATATTCTGAGCTAGTTCAGGAAGTGTCTCCCCTTTTTCTCGGTATCGAGATTTCAACTTTGATCGAAAGATTTCTGCTTTATGTATAGAACCAATCCTATCGATGAGAGCTCTAACTACTAGAGTATCGTAGTTTGTTCTCTGTTCATTTTCCAATTCACTGAGCAGTGAAAGAGCTGCCCCGAACAAACTGCTAGCTAGGTACAATGATTTTTCGTGATTATTCCAACCATTGATTTTTGCGACAATGTTAAATTGAGTGAGGTATTCATCAATGTCGATATTTCCATCAAATAACTGAGGTTTCATTCTGGGACAATTTATGCAATGAATGCACATTATGTATTACCACTTTGCTTTCTGTTTCTTTTGCAACTCGATTTGCTTTTGAGTTTTCTTTAATAGACCAGTTACTTCCTACTTTTCCAATCCTTTCTTGCATTTAATGCAGTTGGTGAGAAACATTTTCAAATTGCCTACTCATTGTCTCACTCATAGACAAAATTGTATTTTGCACCTCATGTGCAAACTGGCTCAAATTTCTATCCAACTTTTCCTCGAAGGAAGTATTCACTTCCCAATTTTCATTCATATTTCTGTTTTCATTTTCTGTATCAATTACATTGGAGGGAGATACACCTCCACAAACACTTTCTAGGGAATTGCTTCTGCTTCTTTCATCCATTTTGTTTTCACCACCAATACCTGGTTAACAAGTAAATATACAAAACTTTTCTAATTTAATTTAATTTAAACAAATGTGTTTTTAATTTATTTTTCAGATCCCACTTTTGATACCATTTGCTACGACTGTTTGTTACGGTTCTTTCAGTCATAACATATTATGGGTTCGCCTGGTATTTGCTAGAAGTGAAATGAATGTAGCATTTTGATTGTGGTGTAAGTATTGATATTTCTGTACAATACAAGGCTAGAATGACAGAGGAGATTATGGAGAAGAACGAAGAAATGTGTGCTATTTATGTTGTAAATAAATACAGAATAAATTATGTTTTATTTTTTATTGTGTTCTCTTATTTCCTTTTTCTAATAATCACGTGATCACAATTACATTGACATACACAATAATAATTTTACTTCATGATCATAAATTTTCTATACAACATAAGCCAAACAAGATTATTTTATAATAAACAAATTTTCATGTATATTTTAAATACTTCTATAAACTAAATTTGATATAATGAAGATTATGTTTTTATAACATCAAAGTAAAATTATATTGGTGGATTGTACTAACCCTATTTATAGAAAATCTCTTAGATAAAACATTTAAATGAAATCTGTGTAATCCCGAATTTTGAGACAAATCTGAAATTTGTATAAATCAAAATCTGGGCAAATCCGAAATTCGGATAACTTTAAATCAGGATTAGTCCGCATTTTGTGTAAATCAAAATCCGGACAGATCCGAATTTTGGTACTGTAATAACAACACTTTCAGAGATGGTTCTTACCTTAATAAAAGTTGTCATGACTGATAAAAATTTGGATTTAGAATTTTGGTCCGAAAGGAGACAGACGGTTGTGACTTCAATGATGTCATTCCTTCGTCTGCAAGGACGGGGGGCCTTATTTATACTCTCTATACCCTTGGAGAACCTCGAATGTTTACGCAAACATAAATAACGGGGACACCCGAGGTTCTCCGATACGGGTTAGAAACGAGAACGCTACCACCTCGAACTCAGGAACCTAAAGTACTGCGAACAATGGCGCCATTACAAACCTAGCGGAACACGTTACCGGAGGCAATATTTGATTAAAATACACTGTAAACGAGTAAGGCAAAATAAAATATTGTCATCTAATAATACATAATTATCTAACAGTTCCTCGAAACATACAGACTAGTCAAAATAATCATCAAAATGGATGAAATGAGTGTCGGTTGATCTCATTTAAAGCCGACATGTGCTTTCAACGAGGGACCGGCTCAAGGCAACGTAATCATGGGAAACAAGGTACATGTACTCAACATTTTAAAGAATTGTACTAAACATTTAGATAAAATAAAATTGTGAGACACTGGCATAGCAATATTTATTGTAAAAATGAACGTCTAGAGTCGTTGTTGATTTGTTAAGAAAATTGTATCAGTTAAATTCATCACTTAGCAAAATAATTTAAATGAGTAAAACCGCGTTTAAGCAAGGATTGTTTCGGTCCTAATAATTTCACAAGATCAGTGTGGTCCATAAATAACTGCCCTGAGACTTCGCCAAACAAATGAACATCAACAACTAACAATATTTTTAATTTATGGCATTGAAAAAGAGAGTTGTTTTTTGGTGCGGATGAGGAAAAAGGCATTTGCTATTTTGCAGATACGCAAATTCTTATCACAAAAATAAGGCTAACCAAAACATTATTTCTATATTATAATTGCTAATTCAAATTTAAAGCATGAAACGAAAATAAAAGGTATTAAACTAAAATATATAATTACTTTTAAGTAGTATTGATGCCAGAATAGACTTTTCGTGGAGGTATATATATATATATATATATATATATATATATATATATATATATATATATATATATATATATATATATATATATATAATAATTATCCGTTTTTTATGAGTGTGCTATTGAACTATCAGATGCAGAAGGAAGACTTAGAAATGGAATAATGATGTTTAGCATTGTTACGTGTGTTACACTGAAAATATGTATATGCATTCTGAAAATGTGAAATGAAAGTATTCCTTTATCAAGTATATCAAATTTATAAAGAACTATTTACAAATGCAAAGATGTAATTTAGAATGTACATATTACACACATGGACAATATAAAATATAATAATTCCGAAAAGACTATAGCGCATATACTAATAGAAAATACATGCATGCACATAATTATCTCGGTAATCTCCGTCCACAGGCACGTCTGTCTAAGAGCTATGATGCATTACATATCTATCAATTCTTATATCACCTGAACCCATGTCATGTGCTACATACATATCTCATGACATCTGCCTTCACATGGAAGGATGTTAAAATATCGGTAGAGGCTTGCTGCATCATAGAAAACTTTCCACAGAGAACCAAGTGTACTTGTAGACATTGGACCAACAGTCAATGGTAGTACCTTATGCCGTGATTTACTGTTGTAGGCGTGGCCTGGCACAAATGTCACGTACTGGAGCCATATGGGTCCTCAATGAGTGATCCGTCTCTTTTTTCCTTGACACTTCTGGAACTAAACTTGTACGGGGATGTTAACGAAATGTCAGTCTCAGTCATTTATTCCTTGGTACGGCCCGTTGGCCGTTCTTATGGTCACTGACACCGACCACACAACTACTTTTCACGCACACGGTCAGACAGTCAACCCACAACCAAACAACCTCAGACAGTATCTACATCAAAGGAAAGACGATATTGATCGGCGTGACAGGAGGTCATTATCTGGGCAAAAATGTCATGAACTCAATCCAGTTTTAAGTGACATCAGCCAACCCAGATTATGAGGCGGGTTTCATCGGAAGAGGGAGGGGGTCAAGCAACGTTCCTTCCACCCCCATCAATCTCACCGTTGCTTTGCCCACCCGGAAAAAGCAATTGTTCTAAGTAAATCATGTTTCTGGGTGAATAAATAGGTCTTTCTCAGCATACTACTTTAAAAACCTCCGACCTCATCGCCATTCGAACCTACTCGTTTATCCATTGCTATGCTTAAAACTAATAACTCCTGGTGGCAACAAGGAGAATAAATTGCCCTTGTCTATATTAATTTGGAGAGAAAAGAAGGTGTTCGTGATTTCGAAAAGAAGGAAGCAGGAGGTCGTAAGTTTAAATTCTTAATGTTTATGTGAGGAGGCAATAGTTCCGGAAATAGATAATTTACTCTCTACCTACCTACATACACACACACGGATAGATATATATAGATATATAGATCGATAGATAGATATATCGATAGATAGATAGATAGATAGATATACAGACATACAGACAGACAGACAGATAGATAGATAGATAGATAGACAAATAGATAGATAGATAGATAGATAGATAAATAGACGCAGACAGAAGCAGAAGCAGACAGACAGAAATCTAACTTCCTCTGCAGATGTTGATATCAGTCTGAAGGAGACCATTACATCCTCCTTACCTGTATCCCAGCCAACTTTATTATTCTACAAATGCCTGACTACATTCCCTCTTTTTGCCCCAGCAAAGCTTTGTTAATGTCCAATTTGATTGAATTCCGAATTCCAATGTCATGAGTGAAGATGTATCAGCGACCCCATAGGGGTGGTTTTCTGTTTACCTATGCTATTACTATAATCGCGAATTTTATCAGCCAATCAGATGAAGTGTTATATATTTCCATTAGGGAGACTGATTAGTATGGCTGAAGAGAACAAATGTGTTCCGAACCATTTGATTCACTGTCAGGATTTTGAAAGCTGTATTTCCGTTGTCTAATTTTAGTGGCAGGAGATAGTTTTATAAAATTGGTCACTGTCAAAATATGTATGATGTGAGACTACGATGTGACTTTCAGTCAGTTTTTTTAAAAAATAATAATAGAAATCGATAAATTTGTTAATCAGGTGTTTCCGGCTTGTGTTGTTCTTAAAATGGATGTGAGGAAAGCACACTTACCGTAGTTATCTGAAAGTATGTAGACAGTGAAATACAAATACTCGACTAGGAAGAAGAACTTTCCGGTGACCTAAGTGGTTACAGCGTCGGCCTAAGATACGGGAGGTCACGGGTTTAAGCCTCGACCAAGTCATATCAAAGAATTGTAAAAATGGTACTAACCGCTGTTTTGCTTGGCTCCCAGTATTAAGAGGTTAGTGATAAGACTGGTCGCATGGTGTCATGATAATGTGATGGGGCTTGTTGCTCCATTTATGCAGCATTATGTCCCAGTGCCAGACATCACTTTAAAGTGACACACTACAGACAACGCAGCGGTATGACTAAAATGGATAAAGATACATTAAAACTTCGACAAATACACAGAGGAGCTATGCACCCACAGCAGTAGACATGTGGGTTCAGAGCGAATACAATATCTCAAAAACATCATGGATTGAAACTATCTCGATTTGATCAAACTGTTTAGTATACAGTGTTTGCAGAATAATCACCTCAAAAATTGGCGTGTTTGCACCGTGGGCATCACATGATGTCTAAACTGACCTTCGGACGTGAAAAATGGATTTATAAGGTTTGGATTCAAGTGCACAAATTTGTTTTGATATGAACATTTCGAGTCAAGTGAATAATAGTCTTATTAATTGTTTTATTACAGCTATCCAAAAATATGGACATTTTGACCTCACCTGCGTATTTTATTTTCTATGAATTGTTTATACTAGGTAGGTGAATGTGGCATTCAATGTGTGCATCAAAATTGTCTCATGAACCCTCAAAGCGCACCAGAACATGACCCCTAAGCGGTCGCTGTTGTTACGTATATTTGATTTAATTTATGAGTAATTTTTTTAATTACTGGTAAGTTCTTTAAAATAAATATTTTTTAATTTCATTATATTTCAAAATAATGTAATTTTGTTTACTAGGACTTTGATATTTTCCAGATATGTTTTGGACTTAGAGATAATAGTAAACACGAACTTTGTATCTTATGCTGACCTAGTTCCCGACATTAATTCAGAAATCACCGAGACAAGTAAACAACTTTTTATCTTTATATTCTTCTTGGAACAAAATGATTGGTTTTTGTCAAGGCCGTACTGGAACTACGTGATTTTAGGCGTAAATATGTCACGAAAATTCTGCAGAGTTGACCCTCATCTGGGAATCATTTTTGCCTTTCAAGTTACTGTACAACATTTGTTTTTAGAGATATTTCTCCTTTGACGTTTTTTCGTTACACTGGAAAGTGTGCTTGTGACCAGTTTGGGAATTACATTTTAATTTTGATTCGAATTATTTGGATTCTAAAAGATTAATTTTTTCCCCAGGAAATATTTGAGTGCTCATACAGAATTATTGGACAAAAAGACATTTATTTTAATTGTATTCTGAAATTCAAATACCTGAATATTATTGACAGCGGAATAAAAAAGAACTGTGGACGATACAACACCATACTGATTACAGTATACGCCATCGCCTTCCATTTTTGTATTATTCGTCGGGACTTGAACTTGAATTCATTAGAACGTTTTATTATTAGGACTTCTAAAATTTAATTCTTGGATTATTCTTGGATTATATTTGGATCTGATTATTAAAACCGTAAGTTCTTATTATTTTTTCCATTTTTACAGTGTTTTCTCCAGGTATAAAATGATTTGTTGAATTTTTTCAAACATTGTTGTGTTCACTCTTTCTTTTGTTACTGTTTATTCGATCTTAAACACAGTAACATAAGACTATCAAATCTTAAAGTATGACGGTGGAATTACATATATCAATAGTTAATGGAAGTGAATATGTTTCTTATTATAGCTCCCTCTTTCGAAAACATGTACAATTTATGTAATACCTCTTGTATATGGAGTGCCCTTCACACTCTCCACAATCAATAGTCTTTAAATCAACAACTACGCTTGCAAACATTGTGTATGTTGTTGTTGGGTGGGAGGACGATAGTTTATTCTGCTAATTGACCTGTTCATTATTGAAAATAGAACTCTGAATATCAACGGTTTGAGTACATCTTTGAACAGGTCGATATCGGTAATGGGGCCTACTTTTGAGAAGCAGATATGTCATGAAACCAGATATTCGGGAGAATTTTTACACCTAGCTTCCACTAGTAAGACACACAAAATAATGCAAATGTATTAAAGATATCCAAAACAGAAAACAGAATATATGTGTCTACTGAACTATACATATAGTTTGTATTGTATGAGGCATTATTTACAGAGGTGCGGATTTTACGAATCTACACTCTCAACATAAGTAACAGAAAATAATGAAAGACAATAAGCTTTGTAACATTTAACAAATTCATTTATTTCCCTAGACTACAAAATGAAAATGAGAAAATACGATGTACGGTATTGCGAATTAAATCCCAAAAATAACCCAAGAATTACAGACAAAAGTCATTGTAATTTAAAGACATGAATACAATTCAGTAACAGTCCAAAACAAAACCAGAACTGAAGTCGATGACGTGTCTATTGTATCTATTAAACTGTTTGTGAGTCAACATTTTTTAATTGAATCATATAAATATAATTCCAACTTAGAATATGCAATAAATTCCAGTGAATATCTCCATCCAACAATTTTTTCGAAGCTCTTTTCTATTTCCAAAGAAAATAATCACTTCATTTCAATAATTTGAACAGCGAGGAGCCCAGCCCAAAACAATTGTTCAGAACATATAATATAATTTAAAAATGCTAGATGTTAAAGCACGGATAACCATGTCCTCACACCCACAATATTATATATTTCTCTACTTGACCTCAGGCCACAATTATAATTTTCTAAAACAAATCGTTACCGAAAGGAAACTGTAAGGATGCAAATTTATGTCGATCTATGAAGAACACATTAATTTTGGCCAGTGTGCAATTAACTAGATTTACGGGGACAGATGCTTGTTAAATCGTTATACGGCTATTATTTATAATATCTGTGTCAAGAGAGGAAGCGATTCTTAATTAATCCTTCGTTTATTTAGCCGTCCGACACACTAGAAAGGGAAGGTTAACTTCGATTTGATATCGGAACTTTCAGACGCTGAGCTTCTCCAGATCTGTTGTTTGGAATTATATAAGTCAGGCTGACCACAATTTTAGCGCCTTTTTATAAAAGGCGGTAAATATGTTTAATCCTGATTGGTTACACTAGATAAGGGTCGTGGTTCCCACACGAAATTTCTTGGGGTTAAATTGCCCTTATCGAAATAGTCTAGTCATTTTGCATCTTTCCTGCAAGAGTGAAACTTTAAGGGACTCCGAAATTGAATTTGGAAGAAATTCTCTCGTAAAACAATGGTCAAAGGGACCGGATGTCTGGAAAGTCAACCGACACAATTTCGACAGTAGAAGCGAACAAAACTTCAAAGCACAAGGTATTTGCGTCAGTCTCATGTAGTTCGCTGATACCAATATAATAATTTACTTGAATTTATTTATTTATATTTGCATGAATTTATTTGTTTAAATCCATAGATCAATAAACTTTATATGAGTAAAACTGTGTTTAGTTCATCTATCTGAATCAGTACAATGATTTTCTTTATATAAGTTTGACGAATTGTTTGAATTTGTCCTCTTGATTGGTATAGGAATCTAAGAATTTCAAGCATTGTTTTAGTTGATATGAGTTACGAGAATCACCGATCATACATGATTCCACGTATGATAAAGACTTGAATGTGAGTATTCGCTGAAACAATTAACTTAGTTAAGTCATATGATGAATTTCATTCATTCATTTGTGAAATAGAGACGAGAACGGAATTGTTATGTCTCGTGTGATATTAATGTGAGTCAGGAGGGAATAGCCATTAGGAAGTACATTCATCTTATGAAACTATGTTTGTTCATGGTCTGCCATGTCTAGCTTGATCAGGTAGCCTTTGGTATCTATTTGAATTCCGATAGAAAGATATTTGACATAACAAGAGGGAAGTAATGATCTGTTCCAGGTAGGACAACTGACAGAAGAGTTAGGTTGTTTCTCTGTTTATTTTGACAGGGTACATAGCTCCACGGACGTATCAAAAGAATTATCCACTGACGTATTCACGTACTTAATTATCCACGTATATAAGTGTTTACGTATCAACCTGCCCACACAAAGTTTGAGGGCCAAAAAGAAGCGAGACTGTAGGGAGGTTAGAAAAGGCAAAAAGCGAAACTACCTAAAGGAACCATCATAGTGAAGTTGGAGTGGACCGGAATAAGCAAGTTATGAAGTTGTACTAGGCAATCGACTTCGATCGTTCACTCGATTGTATGATAAACAAATTATATCATTTAAACAGATCGGCTATTTAGATTAATATATTTTGTTTCTTCGGTAGTTTATTCCAAAAAGAAGTGTATCTTTCAAATGTAATTATGTGGGCTCGTGCCATTCTGTTCTATAAATCTGCTTAGAACTCTATTTATAACATCTATAATTTCACACTTTATTTTAATATTTACTCGATCAGTTCAACAGTACCGAGGGCGATCAGCCTGTAGATAACGACAGCTAAATAAAGCGGACAATATGTAAGAAGGTACAACATCACAACACCACCATCATTAACACCGCTACAGAAAATAATCTTCGAGAATGATCATGATGTTTACAACCTGGATAATGTATAATTCACTTAGGGAACTCCAACTGTTACCAAACAAAACCCATATTTACCTGAGCAAATGTGCGAACATGAGAAAGATTGACATTAGTTTTCTGTGGCCGTTCAAGGGGTTTAGTGGGTCTTTCTCAAGTAATTATTTTATCCGCAATGTATAGCTTTTCATGTGCTGAAAAATCTCGTAACAGCCACAAAACCACAAATTATCTAAAAGACAGTATTGGACCATATTCTCGCGGGAACACTAATTTGTGATGAAAACGTTTGATATGCTACCCAAGAATGTTTACCAGGCTGCTCAAACCAGAATACACCAGTGTGATCATATCAATGTAGGGTGGTTCATTCATTCTTGGAAACAATGAAGAGAACTGTATACAGAATGTGAATGGTTTTGTAGAATTTGTAGTATTTAAAGACTCTTATCTCATGCCGAAATCTCAGCATACACTTCATGCTATCAGCTAGACTTTTTTGAGAATCTGATAGGTGTTATGGATCTATGGTCTTAAACTAAGTAATAGAAACGGCGAAACCACAAAACGTTGTAAAATTCAAGAAATAATTTATTTCTTATTTCACTGCAACACACAGATTGAAAATGTCAAATCAAATTACAGAATTGCGAATTCAATCCCATTATGTCATAAAAGATCTATCACGGAGCCAAGTATGGTATCCTGAATGGATCTCAATATTACATGTGGTATTGTGCCAGTACTATTAACTAAGCTGGTGTGCTAATAATCTTTTTTGTATTAGAGTAGTGTAATCAAAAGTGTCTTTGAATGAATGCTTACTGATTCCAAATAGTGTCTTAATCCAAAATGTCAGACTACAGTTTATAATTCCTATAAAAATGTTTAAATAAATAATTCCTTTCAAACTATATCTGAACACAACTAATAAGTAATAAGTATTTTAGAGCTGAATCTTAGAATAAATGAGTTTTGTTTATTTCAGACATATATACAAACTGTTACATGACTTAATGAGAAAACAGAATACTCTGAATTGAGCTCAATTATAATAGAAGTTTCATCAATTTAGTAAACAAGGTCTAGTTTCTTTACCTAAATGTTAGCAAATTACATGAAAACTCAGAGGGACCGTCAATTTACAAGAGAAAAAACAACGTCCTGCACTCATATCCAAACAAACCTCTGTGTACAAATTGTCATTATCTTGCAGATAAATCTGCAAGAATGGACAAAAGTTAACTATATATAACGTTCTTTGCAAATGACTCTTACAATATTCAGCATGGACAAAAGTGAAACACAATATAAATATGCATACTCGAATCTGCTAAAATGAGTATTCACAATTCATAGCACATCTAACGCATTAAGTCTGCCTAAAGGCATTTTCTGTGTGACTAATATTTGAGAAGAACATTTTTGATTCACAAGGAGAATACGCTGTTATCCATCCATTACGTGAAACTATAGGTATCTGTAATATGGATTGGTTTAAATATTGTAGTTGTTCCTTTGGTTTAAATGCCAATTGTGACAACACATGATAGGCTACATGTGAAGCATTTCGAATCTCTATCATGAATCAGTACATAGTTGAGGAATGTTACGTTACGACACGAACAGGCATTGACTGTACATTGAATGCACATTGTACCTTCTCCCGTGGAACCTCGGAAGGGGTACAATAAGAAAATTAAACACACACACACACGCTTTTTAAACAAGTCTTTTCTTTGCCAAGGCAAGGTTTGAGTGAATTCTGCTAAATCGTATAGTACTGAAGCTATAAAATATCTTCCCATATAAGTATAGTTTTCCTGACCTTTCTAGGTCTGTAGTGTAAGGTCTCTTGACGCTCAACCCCAGAGTTCACGATAGAGCTGATCATGGGAAGTATACGTCTAGTGTAAACCCATTCATTGTTATATATGATTCCAGAGAATTGTCCTGATACTTCGCAGTGTACTCTTTTAAGGGTGTGAGTAGTGAACGGGGTGACGGCCAAAGTCTTACATACTCATTCAATTTGAACTAAATAATACTGCTTATATATGTTTGCAACTTTAGCATGGACATATAAATCTTTGATATTTTAGTCAAGTAAGTGCAAAGTCGATGGATCAGCTTATAAACGACAGTTTCACATATCAATGATGTAAATTGTGCACGAAGCAGAGATTTCTCTGTACTAAACATAGTACACAACTACGTAAATAAGATCAGCCCTCAATAATGTTTAGCGTCTTAAAGCCGATCGAACAGGTAAACATTTGCTTTTATTGGCATTTATCTGACCCTTCGGCGAGAGAGTATATTGACGTGTAGGTCATTTAGAGTCCATATTATTGCATAAACTATTTAAGGTGACCTGGCTATTTTCCTTGTGTATTACTTGTATGTGAAAACGTCAATCGATTCGGGGTAGGATTGATAGATGAACGCGAAACACAGATTTCTGTTCTTGGCCAGAGAGGGTAGAATACTACATACACGTCAAGGTATTTTTATTTTGAAATTTACTTTGGTAATGACAGTTAATAGATCTAGTTTGCAGTCTACCTCATGACTGACATATCAAGTCTAACATTCTTTGCGATCCAGCAGTTTGTCCAGAATTGTTATTTTATCTTAACTACTCTACTTTCAAATATAAACTGTTTTGAGGGGAATGTCTGACAAGGCTAAAACACACTTTGCTACATTCAAATTCAAACGCAAGTTCTCAAGACATTGATCCTCAAATATTTATCATAAGCAGTTCTTACTGTGTAAATAGTTAACTTTTTTAGCCTCTTTAAAAACCGGTGTAACTCAGCTTATACGTGATATAAATGAGGGATAAAGCAAACCAAATTTAAATTAATAAAATATCAGTTTATGTTTCGACTAGTTTGTACTAACTTACGTGTACTTATATGATTAACATATCAAAATTCAAAGACGTCTCCTGCTTGAGAAAGTTGGAACGACTTCCACAAGTTTAAACCATGTGCATAGATTAACTACCATTTGTTTCAAGACATGAATATAGTCATTCTTTGAGTTCAGTTTTCACTGACAATCGCTGCCATCATCACTTCCCAGGAAATATTGTTTTGCATGTTTACATATACACATTATGTGTATTGAAAGAACGTTTTGAAAAATAATTACAAATAAATTCAGTTATATGAGATAAATAATATAGACCGATTCATGGAAGTGGCATCGGGGAGCACGATGTGGACAATAGTAAAGGAAGATGAGGAAATGTACGTTAAAGAAATTGCACCCAGTATGGTTATGTGAATGAACACAATGGCTGACCCTATGGGAAATTGTACAGTTTACACAATAGTGACACTCTTGGGTCCTCAATTAACATCCCAGTATATTGCAAATTTAAATTAACTTTATGAATTCCCTAGGAGAACAGCGAAACAGACGTGGCGCAATAGTTAGGAAATTCTGGGTTTGGTTGGCACAGATCTTCTAAAGCGAAGTATCGTCTTAGACAGGAATAACACGTACATTGAAGGTAAGGCAGAATAGGTCACTAATTTCTAGAAGGTGTTACCCTAATACATTAACCGAACAATAACCAGTTAATGGCAGTCTGAACAGCTCTTGTACAGACTTTGAACTGGCAAGAATTATATCCCTATAAAAGCTTTATGTTGTTAAAAATCAAGTGAAACTTGCTAGGAACAACTGCGGATGCAACGATTTTATCTCACATGCAGTAGGAATTGTCTATTCCTATAATCATATTGTCATATTCCACGTCATTTCGTGCAGTAACCAGTCAGGCCAATCGTCAAGGTAACCCAAATGCATAGTGTAAAGCATATGTATTTGTATCGTTTCAAATGCTCTAGACGAAAAACAATTATAATATAGAAATGTCAAGGGAAGAAAATGGTTCAGTTCTTTGCGACTGTTTGTATGTGTGCATAAAGTACATAAAACTAGTATTGTTATTATTCTGCATCACATTTTATAGTAACACATAGCGATTGAACACATGTTCGGTTAACATTACATGGCGTGGGTGCAGTTTAATATATTTTTACATCCGATCAAACCGGTTCCATCTGGTTCAAAGCAGTTCATTCCAGTTTATCTTAATTCAAAACCGGTTCAAAGTGGTTTAATCACAGCATGTTTACTTAACATCTTGTGTGCTTCTGAGTGATCCAAATAACCAATTGTAATTCTTGCGCAATATTCGCTTTACTGATTGTCTGTGAACGTGAGAGGTTTCCTCACATAGCCTGGTGGAACTTTTCCTTTTCCACAATCACAATCAAAGATTTCAACAGCCATTTTTCGAATCGATTGCACACTATGCATTGGGAGCAAAGGGTAATTCTGTCCGAATATGACAAATTTTTAGAGCGCTGGGGATACGATGGGCGGGTGCTGTAACATATAGATAGCTCTATGAAATGCGTAGTTTAAGTGTTAATTTATTCCTATGAATTAAACACGCCTATGTTTAGAAACTATATATCCCACCTAACAGAATACTAGTAAGCCATGTACTATGTGCACTAAACAGGGAGCTAATGATTTGTATTTATTTATGCAATGTGATGCAATATAGACTCTTCATAAAATTTGTTTATTTCTTCATGTACTGTTCGAAAACAAATAATGCAAATGTCCAGTCACACAGGGGTTATTTCTGTATCAAGCAATTGTCCACTCTCAAATATATCCAAAAACTATAATGCCTAATAGTGGAATAAACATCTATAAGTTGAAACACTGCAAACAATATCATCGATATAGGTGTTGGAAATTAAGTAAGTTATTCGAAGTCGACTATGTGACAACACGATAATTTTTATGGTGTCTGATGATGCTGTCTGTGTTTTATCTTGTATTGCGTTAGAAGTACAGTTGCCTTTCGAATTATATTTTGAATGGATCTGCATGTTACTGGTTATATAACTGGTCATTATTAATTTAACTACATATGGGACTATTTTAGTTCGCGCAATATATGAAAGTTGCAGCGCTTGCTGTATACGGTAGACATGGTTTGTATCATTCATAAACACTGTAGATAAATCCCAAGGAAAGTCCATACATATCGTCAAGGTTTTAATCCAGCCTAAATTACTTTTCTCTCTCACTCCACATTTATGATTAGTTTGTCCACTTTGCAAAGGATGAAAGCAGAAAGGATGAAAATGTCTACCATATTAAATTCAGATAGAAAACGGAAATAATAATACTTTTTTCATTATTTTCATGCGTCACTAATGCTTAATGTGTGGAAATTGATCATTGATGTAGTATCATCTGCAGATGCTTGCCAGGTTGTATATATATATATGTATGTGTGTGTGTGTATTAATAAGCAATGGGCGGTTCACAATTTGACATACCAATAGCTTCATACAAAAAGTGTTACTGCCATGTTATTTTAATGTATGTGATATGTATATATGTGTACGAATATATATATATATATATATATATATATATATATATATATATATATATATATATATATATATATATATATATATATATATATATATATATATATATATATGTATGTGTGTGTGTGTATGTATGTTAGGGATCGATATAAACTTATAATTATCTTCTTTACAGGCATGTAAGTGCTTCTGCGTTCATGATGAACTGGACCATGACTTCAGTAAAACTGCTTTGCTTATGTACAATTTTATCTGAAATGATTGCATTTTCTACTGGAATTCATGAGAACGTTTCAGCTTTGTCTCCAGTAAGCAATGTCACAGGAATAGTGCTTTCCGAACGACCTTCCAATACAGGGGATGCAACTGAATCCATCTATTACATACTATCTCAAACTGCTCAGGTTCAAACCAATATGAAATCGTCAGCTTTAGAAACCAATTCAACTGAAAAGACAATCATGGCTAAGCAGGAGGTTTTGGTAAAACGAAGATTACAACCTGAACCGTCATCACTATTTCCCGTTTTGAGTACTATGCCACCAAACGTTTCAATTATACAAGAATCAACAAGGACGATTCAAAATGAGAATGAACCACATAACTACGTTTGCCCCCCAATGTGTGATTGTTGGTTACAAGAAATCCCCAGCCGCCACCTTAGTATCAGCTGTACGCTTCAACACATCCATGAGGTGACTAATTTCGACGTTTTCAACACAACTACATTAACCAGTACATTAACCCTTATATGCGATCCTCACAGATTGATCAAGAGTAAGTTGCATCCATATATGTTCAGAGGACTTCATTCTTGCATTGCCCTTATTATTTCAAATTGTCAATTTGATTATTTGCCGGAGAAAACGTTCTATGGCATGACAGCTCTGAGAGAACTTAAAATATATAATGCTGCAGATGTAACTTTCCACACGGCTGCATTTGAAACGATACCATTTCTCGAGGAATTATCGATTGTACACAGCGGAATGTCTTCTGCACCATCTCTGTGTCGTCTGCACAATCTGCGGTTGATCAATTTCACTGATAACGATATCGGAGTATTAGATGAAACTGGTCTTTTATGCGATGCCCCTTTTAAAAACTTACAAGTAATTGAATTAAGCAACAATAATCTTCGGAAAATAGCTCTAAACATTTCTGATATTTCAGATAATCTTCTACATTTCTCTTCCAGTGATAACAAAATATAACAGATCTTACAGCATTCCTTTAGCAGATTATATTTTTTGTCATGGCTGGACATAGGAAATAATCTCATAACATCATTATCTAGTTTCATATTCCAGGACGTCAATGGGTTAGAAGTCTTGAACTTAAACAAGAACAGACTGACAAACGTTTCTTCTGGACTACTGAGCCATCTCCAAAACTTAACTGTTCTCGATTTATCTGATTTATCACTAAATATGTCCATTTTTGATGAGATAAGAAATCTGCACAATTTGCAAAAGCTTGTTCTGAAAAACAACTGTATCGAAAACATGGACATGTCGTCCATCAGCCCCTTTTCACGGATGAACTATTTGGATATTTCTGACAATAAAATCAGGACTTTAGCTGAGAATATATTTATGTCTCTACAAAATCTTAAAAAGCTACTTATTTCTGGAAATGTAATTGAAACATTAAGGAAGGAAGCGTTTAGTGGACCTTCAAAAGTGTCTGTTCTGGCGTTGCAACATAATAAAATCCATACCTTACACAGAGAATGTCTTCAACCTCTTCTCGCACTGCGTGTTCTCAATCTTTCTTATAATGCCATTGAAAAGCTACCATCGTTTCGTGGACTCCAGAAACTGTTATATTTGGATCTGAGGTATAACAATATAAAGTTCCTAGATAATTCAAGATTGGCGGGTGCCAATGGCATTTTAGTAATCAACCTGAACAACAACAGCATTAAACCTATCCGAGTAAAAACGGTAACTAATTTTCGACATCTGGAGAATTTTGTCATTAAAAAGAATGAAATAAACGATGTAGAAAACGATACATTCGGAGACACATCAATTAAATATCTGAATTTACGAAACAATAATATATCCGACATAAATATTTTTCGACATAGTAATTTCGCGGGTCTTCGTACGCTTGATCTGAGTTACAATAATATTAGACTACATATTTCCTCTCATTTCTTTATGGCATTGCAAGGGATTAGGGAATTATTCATTTCTAATAATAAAATTCAAGGAGTATATAGTCGTGCATTCGAATCTCTTCTTAATCTTTATTATCTCGATCTTTCCTATAATGAGATAAGACACCTCGATGAAACTGCTCTGGAAACATCATCGAGACTTATGAACGTAAAATTAGAAGGAAACCCCTTCAATTGTGATTGTAAACTGCAATGGATGCAAAATTTGCCTTTGTATCCATCACTGTATAAAAAACTTTATATAGATCTGTCTAGCATCACTTGCACATTATTCGATGGTACAAGTTATCCCTTGCTCTACAGTCACGCTGCAGAAGATTTCCTTTGTCAGTATGAACGTGATTGTAACGTTTTGAAATGTTCGTGCTGTAACTCATATTCGTGTGATTGTGTGCACATCTGTCCCAATAAGTGTACGTGCTTTCACAGTGTTGACGGATCAATTAACTTGATCCGATGTGAAAGAAAAGGGTTTGATGAAGTTCCAGAAGACATTCCTCCGGAATCAACGCGTGTGTACCTGGATGGAAATAATATATCTGTAGTGTCGATATATGATTTCCCAAAGATGTTACACCTCGAGTATCTTTCCATGAATGATTCAAATATACATGCGATACATGATTACACATTTGCGAAACTGTCACTAATGAAAACACTACATCTTGATGGAAACTCCATATCTACAATTTCCTCAAGAACTTTCTTTGGACTGAACAAATTACAACGATTAACTCTTAGCAAAAACAGAATAACATTTATAGAATCTGGATCTTTCAGTCAGGTTCCTGAGATATACTATCTGGATTTGTCCAAAAACTTGCTCCACCAAGTAGAAGGATCTGTGTTGTACGAAATATCTTTTGAATCATCGCTCAATCTTTCTGGTAATCCATGGACTTGTGATTGCGAATTTCTAAAACATTTTGTCAATTTTATGTATTCCAACGTTAAAAGAATTAAAGATTTGTCTGCATTGACCTGCTCCACAAATACTACTTCATCCCCAAACACGACTATAAATCTGTCGGATACATTGCTGTTGGATTTGTGTCCAGTTATTACCGTGCGTCAAAGTAAGGAATTAAAACATAACGTTACCTTGGTGTCGATGCTATCGACTTTACTTGGGGCTCTCGTGATTGTAGTTATTATTGTCTTCGTCATCTTCTGGAACAGCGATTTTCTGAAGGTTTGGATTTACGTGAAGTTCGGCTGGCGAATTTGCAATAAGGAAGAGGACCAAACCGATGCATGCAAACCATATGATGCTTTTGTTTCCTACAGCAGTAAGGATGAAGACTACGTGGTGCATAAGTTAGTTCCAGTTCTGGAATATAATATGAATTACAGACTCTGCGTTCATTATAGAGATTTTCCAGTCGGAGCAGCGATTGCAGACAACATTGTGTTTAGTGTTGAGTCCAGTAAGCGTGTAATAGTGGTATTATCAAATAATTTTGTCGAGAGTGAGTGGTGCCATTACGAATTTCATATTGCTCATCAAAAGCTACTAGCGGAAAAGAAAAATAGGATCATTATGATTCTTTTGGGTAACATTGATAAGTCAAAACTGGTCCCTGAGTTGAAAGATTATATACAGACAAATACGTACGTACACCAGAACGATACTTGGTTTTGGGAAAAGATCAAATATGCTATGCCTTAAGTAAAAACAAAACATGGATTAAAGGATTGTACGTATGACATTGTTTTTTATTGTTTCATCTGCAATTATTAATATTATTATTAATTTTATTATTATTATTATTATTATTATTATTATTATTATTATTATTATTATTATTTCAAATAGAAAGATTATATTGATAAATCCACGTTGGCCATCGGTTTGAACTGTAACTGCTTCATAACAACGCGTGGTTTAGGAAAAATGTTTGATATACTGTGACATGACTGAAAATTGAATCGTTTGTTTGTCTGAAAAATGTCATTAATAATTCTTTAAAGGCCGCATACATCATAGTTTAAGTTGTACTATTGATTAAGCATCCCAAAAACCAACTTTGCTGAACAATAAATTTAAAACACCAGGGGACCTTCACGTCACACCTGTTGAGTATAATTCATTTCTGACAGTGCGCAAACTTTAATGACGAAACGTTATCGTAACTTGTGAAAACTACATTTAATCCAAAAGCATAACTTGTAAAAACTACATTTCTTACCTTTATTGGCGGTAAAAGAGCGAACTCGAGATCTTTCGCGCTGCCAATAACCAAACCAAGTAATGTGCCAAACAGTTGGGGCTATACTCCACCACATAGCCCACTATTTCATTCGATAATCTGTAAGTTTTATGAATATATGGTTGTCCGATGTGTAATCGGATGGCTTTGACTATGTTGGTCCAATGTGAGGAGGTTTTAACAATTGCCATTCTAGAAACGTTCTGATCAATGAATGAAATACATCAAAGGCATACTCTTGCATTGACATTTTACTGGCGGCACTTAGCCTAGGTTTATATACTATGATAGCGTTATGTGATTCTTTTCCAATTATAGTCTTGATTCTGCGGTTAAATTCGTCATTTATATGCTCCAGTTAGCACGAGTCCATTGAAATGCTAAGGACATTACAGTCTGGAACTAGTTTGACGCTTTCATCCCTTTTCATTTCTTTTACCGCTAATGAGTGAATTGTGGGCGGGTAATCCACCAAATGGCCAAATGGTATAACCTCACAGTTGTGCCAGCGCGATTTCTAAGTTTCAATGTGATCTAGGAGCTTTTATCAGGGTAGGAAAACTAATATCAAATTGCGGCAGCATTGATGTCGCTTATATCTTGGATGCTGGTGACGTTGTGTTAACAGCAATTTTACTACTAATAAACTGTTACGTGTTTAGGCTCGAATAAACAGCAATACAGAACGAGTGAAAATAACTAGCTTTTTTAAATTTAAAACATAATTTATTTTTCATGGAAAATTATGAAAAAAGGAGAAGAACTTACGGTTTCAAAAATCAAATCCAAACATAATCTAAGATTAATGCACGAATTAAAATGCAAAGTCCTAGTAATAAATGTTCTAATAGTTTCAAGTTCGAATCCTGAAAGAAAATCTAAGATGGATGACGATGACGTATGCTGTAGACAGCACTGTGCTTATCTACAGTTCCTTGTAGAAATACAAATAATGGCACTCCGGTGTTGGAATCCAAATTAAATTTGTAATCAATATCTTTCCAAAATTAATGTGTGAGCACTACTCAAAATATTTCCAGAGAATAAAGAATTAATCCTTTTGAAATCCAGCTGATCTGAAGAATTATTATAGCTCAAATCTGGCTCCAACAAATTAACTTGACATCAGTATGAAAGCCCAAAACTGAGAAATCTCTCTCAAAACAAAAGATTATATTGTATCATAAGACGCAGTTTCAAAATTTCGACAAGTTGCGAAACCAGAGGGGTGGAGTCACATGATCATGTTTATATCACATGCACAGAATATGTCTTAGATTAGACCAATGATTTAATTCCCTGAATAAAAATTTTAAAAAGTGTTTACTTCTTAAACCACGTAGTCCCATCATGACCTTGACAACAATCAATCATTTTAAAATAAAATATAACTTTGTTTACTAATTCCGTATCCAGGTCAGAATTTAGATCAACACTTGTTGTTTATAAACTAACAGGCAAAGTCAAACAATTTTCTGAAAAAATATCATATGTAGGGAATACATTTACATTACAATAGCATGTAAGAAAAATATAAATTTAAAACTGGCAAACAATTAATTAAATTAAAATATAAAAATCAGATTTACGTAACACCTTCCCCCATATAAAAAGAAAGATTTATATGATAAAGCTTTCTTTTTACCTCAGATTAATAAATAAGTTTTAAGAAAATGATAAGAAGTACTCTTATATAATACAAAACTGTATATGAAACAATACATTGTTGTACACGGGAAATTCAGAGATAATATCGTTCTTGGCATATATTGGTTTAACTTGTCCATGTCCCACGATATGTCCAAGAAAAAATCCACTAGGACGGCAAAACTCACGTTTAGATAAATTAATTGTCAAACATGCATCTCTGAGTCTGTCAAAAAATTACCGAATCGTTGCTAAATGTTCTTTCCAGGTGTCGTTGCAGATGATGACATCATCGATGTATGCATCACAATTGTCTAGACCAGATGTAATCGATTCATGAGGCGTTGAAATGTACTCGGCGACACTTTCATCCCAAACGGCATTACTTTATATTGGTAAAGTCCATCATGAGTCACGAATGCCGAAATTTCCTTTGCTCTTTCCGTTAGTGGAATCTGCCAAAATCCTTTCAGAAGGGCAAATTTGGTGACATACTTGGCATTCTCAATCTTATCAATACAGTCATCGAGTATTGGTAATGGGAATGAATCTATTTTTGTCATACTATTCACCTTCCTATAATCAGTACACATACGGAACGTTTTATCTGGTTTTGGAACAAGTATGCATGGTGAACACCTGTCTGTATTACTGGGTTCTTTAAAAGCATTCTCCATCAAAAATTGATATTCCTTCAAGTATTCCTGTTTGAGAGGGTTCATCCTGTATGGGTGTTGTTTGACAGGTTCACAGGTTTGGAATTTACAATTTCAACGTCATGGAAAATTTGGTTTGTCCTTGTAGGAACATCTGGAAATAAGTGCTGATATTTAAAAAAAATAACTGTTTAAGTTCATTTCTTTCTTGCTCTTGCAAATGTGAAAGTTTCTGGTCCAGATCTTTCATAATTTCTGAATTCAGAAGATTTGTTATTCTAACCTCAGTAGAATCTGATGATATTACTTCACTTAAATCTTCACTGAGTGTGACAGGTAAAACTAAATTAATTGCATGTTTAACCTGGCCATCTCTTTCAATATAATGGTAATTCTATATTTATTTAGATCCCAGGAGCACTAATATTACAATTTAGCTCATTCATATTCTTCTTAACTTTGTAAGGGCCGTAATAACTAAACTGAAGAAAAATTTGAATAATGAGCAAGATATACGGAACTCTATTATTACAAAACTCACAAGTTCTCTCCATTTTAGTTCTATCAAACTATAAATGCACTTCTGACTTGAATTGCTTAATATCAGATTCAAGCAACATAGGCTAGAAAGTTACAGACCTAAAATTTGACCTTTGACCCAATTGGATAGAATTAGGCCAAATTGAGTAAAAGACTTTATCAAAGCTTTTACTATTGTTTTAGATTTTATATTCCTCAAGGGAATTGCCTCTGGAAACCTTGTTGACGCACACATAATGGTCAGCAGGTATTGTTTACCTGACTTGGTCTTAGGTAAGGGACCAACACAATTTACTATGTTTCTACTAAATGGTTTGTCAAAGGCAGGAATATGTTGTAGATGAGCCTTGGGGACCTTTTGATTTGGTTTTCCTACCATTTGACAAGTATGACAAGATCTACAGTATTTGGCAACATCACTTTTGATTTTTGGCCAATAGAAATGACTTAAGATCTTGTGATAAGTTTTATTGATCCCTAAATTACAAGCCATTGGAGTTTCATGGGCCAGGCTAAGTAATTCCTGTCTGTAAGGTCTTGGAACTACGATTTGATAGTTCACTGACCATTCGTCATCAGCAGGTACCTCGGGATGTCTCCATGTTCTCAAAAGAATTCCATTTTTAATGAAATAACAGACAGGAACTTCGGGAGCTTCAGTTTCATTAATGGCCCTCCGAAACAAACAAGAGATCTCATGATCTTTTTTCCTGTTCGAGGACAAGTGATTGTCGTTTATCACTCTGATTAGTATAAAGCAAATTAGTCGTTACAAGAGGATCACTGTGATCAATACCTTCTGATTGATCCAAAACAAGGAGTGAAAGTGACCTCATGAAAAGCCTGACCAATACATGTGTCAGCTAAAGGATTACTTTCCTTATTAGCATCATTCTCAAGAGCTTTCTTTACAATAGCTCCGGTAACTGCATACCCTGTAAATACACCAGGGAATTCTTTTGCAATTGGATCGACTTTCTAATCCAAGCAAGGCTTATCCGTTACAAGTGAATTGACTACAAACTTGTCTCCAGCTAGGTCATTGCCTAGTAATAAATGAATGCCCTCAATGGGTAAAACAGAGACCATTCCGACTGTCACAGGTCCGGAAACTAAGGCTGATGAAAATTTACACAAAGGAGAGGAACATCAACAAAGCCGCTCTTTACTCCCTGAATAAGAACACTATCATTAGAAGAAGAATTCTCAGAAAAAGGCAAAGTACCTGACACTAAACGACTCTGAGAAGCTCCTGTGTCCCTTAAAATTTTAATAGGGATACGATTGGCCGAATCACCCAAGAGTGATATAGAACCCTTCGATATGAATGGTTCATAAATCTCCATAATCAAATCAGACTGAGGTTTGTTAGACCCAACAAATGTATTGCTTTCAATACATGACAGTGACCTTGACCTCATAGACATAAGAGCATTTGGAATAGGTCTGTCTTGATTCTGATGCCTATTTTCAATTTGTAGCAATCAGAAATAACATGTCCTTTTTCTTGCAATAGGTACACGTAGGAAGAGACAAGGATATTGAGTCAAGTTTCTCCGAAGTTTGATTTGTAGAAGTTGTGCCAGTTTGAGTTTTAGAAGGGCTTGTATTAGGCTGAAATATTTTTGGCTAAGCACAAACTATCAAATAATTGCTCTTTTTCTCTAGCAAATTCGACATGAGTTTGTCCAGCTTCTTTTCTATAGTTTCTGAATTTTTGCCGGTAAGCTTCAGTGACTAACTCATAATCCCCTTAGGATGCATTCTTTAACCACATCATAACCACCACTTTGGTGAACTGACAGTGAATTACAAATATCACTAGCCTTATCAGTGAGTACACATTGTAATAACTGAGTCAAATGCTCCCTTGGACACTTCAAATTTTCAGCAACTTTTTCAAAACGAATACAACAAGTGTCTACTTCTCTTTCTCTGAAAGGGGCACTAATAGAATGTTATATGCAAGATCAAAACTTAGATTTGAATTTGAAGTGCGAATGAGTTTTTCACTTGCCAGTACCATTTATTTCATTTCACATCGATATTCCTTTGCTTCCTTCTCTCTCTTCGTATCTATTTGTTTTTCTTGTAACTATTTGCATCTGTTCTTTTTGTAATTCCATGTCTTTCTTCCTCTCTATCCTCTCTGTCTCTCTCTCTCCTCTTTTTCATATTGTAACTGCAATTGTTTTTCTTGCATTTGTCTTTCTTTTTCTTTTTCTTCTGCTTGTAATTTCATTTGTTCTTTTTCTTTCTCCAATTGCAACTGCATTTGCGTTTGTTTGTTTTTTCTTTCTTCTTTCTGAAACTCCAGATTCCCCAACTCCAATTACATCTTGTATTTTGATTATAATTCCTTCATTTATGTATCAGAATCTGATACAAACGTACAGACAAGCCAAAGCACTTTTATCCAAACATTCTTTTCTACCAAATACTAAACCAAAATATATATTATTTCCTGTTTCGTTAAGGAAGCTATTACCTCAGAAAGATCATATTTTCTGGCAAGTTGAATCAAATCATATTTTTTGAAAAGATCTAATTGTTCCTGCGTAGGATTTAAAAGAAAGATTTCCACTTGTGATGCCATTTTAGAAAAAGCTTGTCGATCTCAATAAAGATTTCACAAACTAGGGGAATTCAAATTTCAAAAATCACAAATTTTCTGAAATATTTTAGCCAAAATTAATATATCAAAGGACTAGCGCCCACATTCTATGTTACGTGTTAAGGCTAGAATAAACAGCAGAGTGAAAACAACAAGCTTTTTAAAATTTAACAAATAATGTATTTTCCTGGCAAATTCTGTAAAAATGAAAAAAGAAGAGCGTACGGTTTCAAGAATCAAATCCAATAATAATCTAAATATAATCCACGAATTAAATTGCAAAAGTCCTAGTAATAAATGTTCTAATAATTTCAAGTTCGAATCCTGATGGAAAATCCAAGATGGATGCGATGACGTATGCTGTAGTCAGTACTGTGCTTATATACAGTTCCTTGTAGAAATGGAAATAAAAGCACTTCGGTCTTGGAAATCCAAATTAAATTTATAAGGAATGTCTTTCCAAAATTTATGTGTGAGCACTACTCAAAATGTTTCCAGAGAATAAAGAATTAATCTTTTTGAAATCCAGCTGATCTGAAGAATTATTATGGCTCAAATCTGGCTACAACAAATTAACTTGACACCAGTATGAAAAGCCCCAAACTGAGAAATCTCTCTCAAAACAAAGATTATATTGTATCATAAGACGCAGTTTCCAAATTAGCCAAAGTTGCGAAATCAGAGGGGGGTTACATGATCATGTTTATATCACATACACAGAATATGACCTTGATTAGACCATTGATTTTATTCCCATCATGACCTTGACAATAACCATTGTCCAGTCCTGACGACATCACCGATGACAGTTGTGCCTATGCGTTCGTTGCTTTTGATAAAAGGTATGCGTGTTCGTGTAATTTATCAGCCGCGATGAGGAATATCAGCAACATCGGCGATAACGGCAACACCGTTTCCTAAAACTATTCCATCATGTACGTTACGGATAATATATCGAATAATGGTATAGTCTCAGCGACCATCGCAGATGCCTCGTATAAAACATTCCTGATGACGACGATGCGTCTGTGGCACTTCTTTTGGTTTGTCATGTAAGTGTGTATTTGATATAGTTCAACTATGCCTGCCAAGCACCTGCTTGATCATACCTGTAGGACTGTGTGAGACGGTGAGCATTAATAATGAGATTCATGGTGTAAACACAAGTAATCTACTGAGGTGTTTTGCGACGAATTCTAGACACCACCAATAAGTCGCTGCAGTTAATTTTTTGTCTTCAATATCAATATGAATATTTGCTTCGTATTTAATTTTGAATGACTAACACGGCTCCAGAAAATCTATCGGTTAAATGACCCCATGGATCAGTCGTAAATACCGTAACCTTTGCAGAACTGAAAACTGAGAACCTGTATACGTCGTTGACCTCGGCGTCATGTTTGATAGTGTTATTTTGTTTTAACCATGTCGCTAATCCAGACTTTAGTGTCTATATCGCATTGATACACAAAATTCACCAGTCTGAGGATAAAATGATGGCTCTGTAACCACCATTTTGCGCAGATCCACCACAAGCTGGTGGTGGACGTGCTATACCAGCTCAAAAATGTATGTCAACGACGGATTGTCTTAACAGATATAGATGTTCCAGTGAGAAATAATAGATTGGATATAATGTTGCGAAATCCCACTGAGATATATGCAAACCAGGATCAACTTCTGATCATGACCCATGAATGTCATCAACCGATACCACACGCGTGGAACATGATTGATCTCAAAATCCAGTAACACTTCTTCAGATGGATCTTGATATCCATTTATTCTCAGAGACAATTCACTACCCCTGAGCGTATCAAACACCATTGACTTTCCCTCCCGTTAATCTACCAGTGCGTTATTCTCAAGCACTATGAATAATATATGAAACTCCCTGCTTTAATGCCATCTGCCATATGAATAACCCAGCAACATCACTTTGGAACCTATCTTGCCATGCGAATAACCTAACAACATCACTTTGAAAGCTATCTTGACATATGAAAAACCCAGCAACATCACTTTGAAAGCTATATGTGGTCATCGTCAACCATGATAACGTATCTTTTCAAACAAGTACAACTGTGTGTTAGGCACCGCAGATAACGTTAAGCTACAGCAGATTCCAAAGCTGTGTGATAGTGGAATTGCACATGAAAATTCCTCATCGCCATTTAAGATCGATCGACGTGCTGAGAATCGCTGAAATTGTCATTGATCGATGTGACTGCTCCTCTAGCGACTTTCATTGTTACCTTGCGATTCTCAGGATGTTCATTGTTATCGTTCGCGAAATATCATTGACGGACCAGCAAACCGTGATAAATATTGGAATATCCGGTGGGGCCCGGTATCGTCGTAGCTACATCGCCGTTTTCGATACATTATTCAGTATTCTTTCCGTCAATCATGTATGTGGCACTGTTAAACAACTCTACAACACCATATATTGAACATGATATGTCTTTTACAAGACTGGTTATCTCATAAACTCTTAGTCAAGCTGTTCCATGACCAGAGAGAGAGAGAGAGAGAGAGAGAGAGAGAGAGAGAGAGAGAGAGAGAGAGAGAGAGAGAGAGAGAGAGAGAGAGAGAGAGAGAGAGAGAGAGAAAGAGAGAGAGAGAGAGAGAAAGGAAGTAGAAGTTCAATCTCTCTGGATAGAGGTGTCACAATGACAACGAAGATATGGTTTACATCTTGGGAATTTGGCGAGATAAGGTGCGGGATGATGTAAAGGCACAGGCCTCTTTGAGTTTCTGAGGAGTGAAATTTTTATTGAAATACTCAACATATAAATTTACACTCCAATATCAATCTACATAGACTTAAATTACATATATAAGAGATACGTATTAAACTACGATATTCCTTCACTTACCAGCATCATACATTTGTATAATTCTTGCCTTTTAGAATATAATACAGATAATTAAATATCGACGAAATTCACGATAGTTAAAGAATCTAAAATTCAGTATTTCAGACTAATACCGCTATCATTTGGTATAAATATATTTTACTGAATTTAATCTAAAATGTCGACATATTAAACTATATTATTTAAAAAGTTTTTTATTTCTAAATTGACTATTACTGAATATGAAGTTGGTAGCGAAAGTCGTTTTTTTTTTTCTAATCAATAATATAATTACAAGTAAATATAAGTTCTTCAAACAATTAAACTTCCCAACACATTATATTACAGAATAGCAAAGAAATATTAAAATAATATAATGTTGCAACGTACTAATGTTAGATTAACATCTTAACACCAAAATTCCTTATACTATATGAAAAATTGAACATAGGCGATAATCTTGCCTATAAAGACACAAGCTTTTTTGAGTGTCTGACGAAGGAACTGGAACGTCGGTGGATTGGCGCTTTTTATATCAGTTTCTTTTGACACTTCGAAAAATGGACATGCTTATGTTCTTGTGTACTACAGAATCTCAAAGTGAGGATCCATCGTTCCCTACAGGCTATCGTCTGGGCCTATGTGCGTCATTAGGTAGACAATTCTGCTAGATCAGCTCATTTGCTCATCTAAAAAGAATCCTTGGAATTCGTCTAGTTCATCTATATAAACAACTTACCGAGTGTAGTTCTTTGCTGACTTATGAAACAAGGGAAATGTATGTACAAGGTATTTTGCCTTTTTGCTCATAAGGGCGCAATCTTTATTACATAGTACACAATTGTAATACCAAAAAAATGGATTTAATCTCAATATATTTTAATAGAAAATTACTGTCAATATAATTTAATCAAAACTTACTTTTATACAATTAAGAGAAAATTTAAATCTTATTACTTTTACTAAAATAATCTGTCCTAATATATCATTTACTTTCAAATTTTCCCTACGATCTCAATAAATGGCTCAGCGGGCAGGAAGTATCTGCTTGTATCATGAACTTACTTGTAGTTCGATTCGTTCACGTGCGTCAGGTACACATACATCATAAGAATAATACTGATAATCAAGCACTGATTCATCCTTGAGGACGGGTGAATAAATATCAAATGCGGGACAATACACACGCTTGATCATTTTATTATATTTACTGTTGTCTAAAACGATTTTCCAAAGATAGTACGAGATCATCACGATCAATTAATGACCATTGCTAATGACGTCGATCAGACCAATTCCTTTTCTTTGACTTGCTTTTATATTTTCTCTCTCGTCGTTTTTTTTTTGTCAGAGGCACGCCTGAGAATTTATTCAGCCGTTGATTTGCAGCGTGATTTATTATTTTAGTGACACTTGCTATGATCACTTAAGTGGTGGGCAGGTTTTGCCAGCTTTGATTTTCATCATATTAATCATGTGAGACTGTCTCGGACTGCTGAAATTGAATTATCATTGTTTTGCAATCGGTATTAATTTTATGTTTACCTTTCTGAATAGACCTTGAACAACATCTCTGAATCAATCGCCGTAGATAACAGTATGTGTTGGTAATCATGAAGTTATCATCATGACCAGCACAGGTCCACGTTGGGCCTTGTGTATGATTATGCTATTTTGTTGTCATTGATTTAATTGCATACCTGATCGCTGTAGTAATGGACTGTAATTTCATCGGTAATTGCCCGGTATACGTTCATTTCCATGTTTCCACCTATAAATAAACGCCGAGTAATCGCATCGCAGTAGCTTCACTGATGATTTCGGGAAATTATTACCAATCAGAATTTCTAGTCGATCGATAATATCAGGTACGTTATCAGAGCAAACGTTATCCTGTTAAGGCCACTTCCTTGAATAGCAAGGCCAATTCTAGTTGATTTGTCATGGAGAATCTTTGACATAACTTCTACCTTTTCCTTCTTTTTTCAGATCTAGTTCAAGCTCCTGCTTTTCACCTTGCTTCTTTTGATTTTGAAGCTCACCATTCATTTCGTCTTGTTTTTGTTCCTTTTCTTGTTTTAATTGTCAACATATTATTGAAATGACTGGCCAAGTAATTTAAAATATCCATCGTCATCTCTGACATAAAGGGCAATGCGATGCACATATTTAAGCCATTTAGCAAGACTTTGTATACTTTTGACAAATTCAAATTTCATATCTTCTTTTTTGTCAAACGCAGTAATTCCATGTAGTTTATTTTTATCCATGATAGCTACAATACATTGGCTGCTAAATTGATCCACAATATCAGTTTTAACTTTTGGTGAGTTTTCTTCTGTTTCTGGTTTTAATACGAGCCTTGATATATAATTGTGGTTGAGAATCGGCTAATCAAAGAGAAACTTTTTAGTGGCTTTGGTTCTTCCTGCTATTTTTCCATTTCTTTTAGTGGTTTGTTTCAACGATGGAAAGAACCGGCTCAAACAGTTTCCAGCACGTTCTGCAAATTATATTCGATCACATTGACGTTGTTGCAGCGGTTTTTGACAGAATGGATGACGATAAGACATTTCTTCGTTGCTTATAGTCGTTGTCGAGCTGGCTTTGATGTGTGAGATTACATAGTTAACGCAGAATCATACACTATTATTAATTTCGTAACGATTTAATTATTTCATTAGATGGCACTATGTTAGAATTTTCGTTTATACCGTCGATTCACTCCATGTTTGTAACCTATTTCAGAAGAACCTTACTGAAGCTTTAATATTTACGACCCTTACATCGAGGTGGTCTGTCCCTCGCCCACCCCTCTAATGGCGAACTTTGTTTAAAACCTTATTTTCACGAGTAGTTGGCTGTATGTTACGCCCAGCTCACTTATCATCAGACGTGACCGTAGGCGCTATTGCAATGGATCATTTGCTACAACGACCATATTTGTCCGCATGTTTTCGTCAATTCAGCTCCTCGCTGCTCTTAGTCTCATCCTCGGTGATATTTCTGTGTATATACTGGGAAAGCACCATAAAGTTGACATATTGTCTCTGGCGACTTTCATCTCGTATAATTGATCCTGGTGTTTTATTTAGGCATAGCACGTTGTAAGCTCGGTCTCAAATTGTCGTACAATGATTTTCACTTTAATCCTAGACCGCTCCGTTTGCCTAGTGATTAGAGCGTCTGTCTCGGATATGGGAGATTGTGGGTTTGAACCCGGCTGAGTCATGCCAAAAACCGTACAAAAAATGGTAACAACAGCTGCCTCGCTTGGTGCTCAGGATGAAGGGGTTAGTATTAGGACTGGTCAGACTGGTGTCAAAATAATGTGACTGGGTAGCACATCATGCTAAATTTCTGCGACCTGATGCCTCAGTGCTAGGCATCCCTATAAATTGCCACACTGCAGACATCATAGAGATGAGACCCAAAAATTGTTAAAACTTCGTTGAAAATCAAAATCACACACACAGACACACACATACACATTGATCGATCATGGGTACTTACAACGAATAACGTGAGTATATATTATGTAATATACTACGATCTATGTAATAAAACTAATACGACGGCTACATGGTTCTATATAAATATGGTTAAATTTTTTGTATAAAGAACGAGCAGTGCAAAGTCACTGACATTTTTAGATATTTAAAGGACTGGATATTTAAGGATTGAACAAGAGAACTTTTAGAGGAAAAAAAGGATGTGCGGCAAGCTACTTTGTCTAAGTGTGTAGTACATACATCCATCCATCCATTCATCCATCCATCCATACATACACATACATACATACATACATACATACATACATACATACATACATACATACATACATACATACATACATACATACATACATACATACATAAAACAAAAACGGCAGTTGCCAGAACATGTAGATGTGAAAATGTTCTACATGAACAGAAATTTATTTTTGAGTGTTGGTGTGGTCTCATACCAAATGAGCAAATTATCGCTCAAATCAACAGCAAAAAGTTCGACAAGAGGATTGCAAACCTCGAGGCCGTATTAAGATAAATAAATAATTTGCGCAGCGAAGTTGTGGAACAAAACGGAATCGCGGCCAATGCGACAATCAAGTATTGAGACGGGTGAAAAATACGATTTGATTTGAAATACACGTGGAAAGTAGAACACACTTGGCACAAGGTACTGCTCATTAGTTAATTTTTCAAGGATTAGAATCAATCCTATCCACCATTCGGTGGTAAATGGTTCTCGTTTTCGTTTATGGAAGCAGAGTAAAGTATTTTGTTGTTGTCCTGTATAGTATCTTATCTGTTCTGGTTTGGTTTAGTTTAATTTGTTTAGCTTTCGTTCTATTATTAACGCCCAATGAGTGTGTGTGTGATTTTGATTTTTAACGTAGTTTTAACATTTTTTCAGTCAAATCGCTACGATGTCTGCATTGTGCCAGTTTATAGTGATGACTAGCACTGGGACATCATGCAGCAGACATGTAACATGATGTCCCACCCAGTCACATTATCCTGACACCAGGCCAACCACTCCTAACACTTAACACTTTATGCTGAGCGCCAAGCTGTTCGTACCATTTTTGTAAGTCTTTGGTATGAGGCAGCCGGAGATCGAACCCGCGACCTCCCGGATCTGAGGCGGACGCTCTAACCACTAGGCAACCGGAGCGGTCAACGCCCAATGTGGAATAGTCAGTGGCTCTGCAGCAAATGAATTTGATAACAAAATAATTAAAGCTATCCGGGCAATGACGTTCCGAAATTTACAACATATGTTAATGCTTAACATAGCAAATAATGAAATTGACTATTTATAATACAGTACATTTGGCAACTTGCCAATTATGGAACTAAATTTACGAAACAAAAATATATACGACAAAAATGTTTTCCGACATAGCAATTTCGCAGGTCTTCGTAATCTTAATCTGAGTTCCAGTAATGTTAGACTGCATATATCCTCTCATTTTTTAGCACATTTCAAGCAATTGAACATTGATTGATCTCAGAGAATAAATTTGAAGGATTATCTATTCGTGCATTCGAATACCTTCTTAATCTTCAGATTTTTATCATATAATGAGGTAATAAATCACGATCAAACTGCATATACAAATTATTAATATTTGCGACATTAAAACTACAAGGAAATCCCATCAATTGTGATTGTAACTTGCAATGGATTCAAAAATGGCTTTCGTATCCAAATATATATGGTATGCTTAATATAGACAGTTTTACGCTCACGTGCACCGTATTTAATAGTCCGATTAATTTTGTGATCTAGATGCTTGATAGCGGAGATTAACTTTGTCAGTATAAAAGTCATTGTAACATTTTTATTTGTTTGTGCTGTTTCTTAGATGTATATGCATGTTCGCACATCGTCCTGAGGAGTGCATGTGTTTTACAAGCAATGACAGATCAGTGAATTCGGTCCTGTGGGAGAGAAAACTGTTTGAACAAGTTCCAAGAGAAATACCTCCGGCAGCAACGCGTCTGTACCAGAATGGAAATAACATCATTGTAGGGTCGATACATTCCTTTCCAAATACGACACGCCTCGAGGATCTTTCTATGAATAATTCCTTGCGTCTTTATGGAATCTTTAATCTTTGATTTCCTCAAAAACTTTCTTTGGACTGAACAAATTGCAACGATTATCACTTAGCAAAAACAGAATAACTTTTATAAAAGATGGATCTTTCAGTCATCCTCTTGCAACATACATCTTGGACTTTTCCAATACAAGCTGGACTTTTCCAATACAGGCTGAACTTTCCAAAACTTGCTCTGCAAAAAGAGGGATATTTCTTGTATGAAATATTCTTTGCATCATCGCTCAAACTTTCGGGTAATCAATGGACATCTGATGGTGAATTTCTAACATATTTTGACCATTTCATACAGTCCAACGTCAAAACAATAAAAGACTTGATTTGTGTCCAGTTATTATCGTGCGCCAAAGTAAGGAACTCATACATAAAGTTACCTTGGTGTTGCGCTAACAACTTTACTTGGGACCATCGTGATTATTTTAATTATTCTCTTTTGCGTCTTCAAAACCTGGATTTTCTGAAAGTTTGGATTTACGCAGAGTTCATACTGCGAATCTGCAAAAAAGAACAGGACCAGACAGATATATACAAACCATATGATGCTTTTGTTTCCTACAGCAGTAAGGATGAAGACTATGTGGTGCATGAGTTAGTTCCGGCTCTGGAAAATAATATGAATTGCAGACTCTGCGTTCATTATAGAAATTTCCTTGTCGGAACAGCGATTGCAGACAACATTGTGTTTAACAATGAGTCTTGTAAGCGAGTATTAGTGGTGTTATCTAGAGTGAATGGTGCCATTACGAGTTTCAGACTGTTTCTCAAAAGCTACTAGCAGAAGAGAAAAATCGTGTCATTATTATTATTTTGGGTGAAACTGATAAATCTAAACTGATCCCTAAATTGATATATTATATGCAGAGAAATACGTGCTTAAACCTCGACGATGCTTGGTCTTGGGAAAAGATACTATGTCTTAAGTAAAGAAAAACATGGACTAAAGACATGCTGGTTTTTATTGTTTTCGATTTTTTGTTGTTGTTATTGCTCCTGTCGTCGTTTTCCTGCTTGGTAATTTTTTCGTATTGTTGTTGTAGTTATCGTCGTTTTCCTGCTTGTATTTTTTATTCTTGGTGTTGTCGTTGTCGTCGTTTTACTGCTTAAAAATGATTGATGCGCATTGCTCTTATCTATTTATTGTCTGATAAATCTAAACTGGTGTCTTCAACATATTGGTATTGTTTGTATTTTGTACAGATTGACTTTCCGAACTATAATAATAATAATAATAATAATAATAATAATAATAATAATAATGATAATAATATTACTTAATACAAGATAACATTGATTAATCCACTTAATCGGATGAATTGGATTGTAAATGCCTGGTAATGACACTTTGCTTTGGGAAATATATTTGATATTATTTTGTATGACTGAAGTTTTTTATTGTCTCAAAAACAGAATAACTTATCGTTTAAAGGCCTCAGACATCATAGTTTAAATTGTACTATCGATTGACCATCACCAGCCTCCCTTACCCAGCATAAGATGTAAAACACAATGCAATCGCACTTGTTGAGTATAATAGGTTCCTATCAATGCGCCAGTCTAAATGACCGAAAATAATCATAACATGTTAAGATCTACACTTTAGGTGGATGTGAGAAATAATGTACTGTGAACATCTCCCATTAATTTTACACTAAATTGTCTGCTAACGTTTTACTATTCAGCTCGGAATACACACCTGGATATGTTCTTGATCCTTGATGTGCCGTTACTGAAAATATTGTCAGCATTCTGCACTGATAGCCACAAAATCATGCCATTGCATTATATGAAGTTTACGTCTTTTCGGTAGTGATAGAGGAAAAATATGGCTTTAAGAATAAGTGAAGATTCTCTACACGTATGACACAAACACACAAACAACCACACACTCACGATAGCTGCACTGAAATTCGATATTTGCTTTAAAGTGCAACTTGGTCTGAGAGCTCCACGAACAAGCATGCCGTTTCCGCATTAGGAGGCAATATTTAATGAAGTCTTTAGGCTGAAGACAACATTCAGGTTTGGAAGCAAAGCAAGGTCTAATTAGAGCGAAATTTGAACGCGGTGTCAAGGTTTTGCTTTCTGCTGGTACTAACAAATATTATTTGCTTTCAATATCCATATGACGTATTAATGGTTTGCAAAATTGTCCAATAGCGATCTTTTTGTGAAGACAGGGTAGATCCAAATGATAACTAATGAAATATTTATTCGCTCAAGCGTGTTGTTGCAATGCTATTAGATTCTCTCTCTCTCTCTCAGATATATAGATAGCTAGATAGGTATATATATATATATATATATATATATATATATATATATATATATATATAAAGAGAGAGAGAGAGAGATTTGAAATCATTAATTTTCTCGGACTGTGTTAGTCTGTCTATGTTCTCAGTACCTGCTATTATTTGCGTCCAGATTTGGTTCCTATATACTCTCAGTCTATGTTACCATAAGCTCTCAATTTATGTAACTCTTTCGTCTGAGGATATACATATTATAAGTAGGGGAGCATGAGGCACATATCCAACCCAACCCTCAATTATTGGGCTCGACTGGTTCCTGTGGATCAAATTACGTGCGTTTAAATGAATCACATATACGTCTTATGATTCGGATTGCATCATAACCTTCTTCTCATCTCTTGCTATGAGAATGGATTACTTATAAGTAAAGAAATGTTTTTGCCCATGGTTAGAGGAAGAGAGAGAAGAAAGAGTTCAGGCTCTCTAACAAGTGTGTCAAAAATAAGCGTGTTGATGTGGCTACATCTTGGGGAACGAGGTACGGAATCGCTGTAAGGACAGAACAGAGCTGTTGTGACTCGAGGAACGAACTAGCCCTTCGTAAACCAGCTGATCTATTTATTCAGTTTTTGCTTTCGCTCAGTCCAGTCAGAACAAGACTCTTCACCTTTCTCAGGATCATCGTGTGAACTATCTGTGTAATTCGTCCATTATTGATTTAATAATTCACCTGTTCAGCAGCTTCCCCCTAGTCTAAATTGCTGAGATTTAGATACGAGAGAAATGTATTTTATGCTGACAATTCCTAACATTTAGATACGAGCGAAATGTATTTTGTTCTTACAAGTGCTGACATTTAGATACGAGCGAAATGTATTTCGTGGATTTCTGTACCTGATCGTAAAGCGCGATCTTTATAAAATAGCATACAGTTATATTGCACAAATAGATAAAAATTATCTCAATATAGTTTAGTGGAAAATTGCTTTCAATATAATTTAATGTAGAGGCCGACCGAAACTAAATTTCTGGTTTCGGCCGAAAACGAAACCAGACCGAAAGTTATAAATTGACTTTTGGCCGAAACCGAAGCCGAAACCAAAAGTTGAACTACACCTTCCGCCGAAACCGAAAGATAAACCGAAGTTGCTGAACACAAGATTTATTGAATAGGCCTGGGTCATGATGCAATGCTACACTTCAACAACTGAGTAGGGTAACATATCGACAATGATCAAGTCCATGATGCAGTTATCAATTCGCTGAACTGCAACGTGGTCATCAGGCCAGACCATTCTGCTCTCGACCATTGATGTCAAGGACGTCTGCATAAAATTCGGTAATGCATGTTTAGTCGCTTTCTCTTCCATCATCATCTTTTTCGAGGCACGCTCTGCTCCGTCGTTCATGGACCTCTTGAGATATGTACCATGGAGTTCCTTATGGCAGCTGGCCAGATGACCTTTCAAGCCTGAAACTGTCTGAAGTCTTGGTTTATCGCTTCCAAGTGATAACGGTTTGTTGCATTCTTTGTACTGCGCCTTGCTTGCATCAGAATCGATTTTTGTGAAGTAATCCCACACTGCATTTTTCGACATTCTTTGCGGTGATTAACTAATCCGTTTATTATTAATTTCATTTTTCTACTTCACACAGATTAATTCGCTAAAGTTTAACTAAATGAAATTATCAATATTGTCAGACTTCGAAAGCTCTGTATTCAACACGCGAGTCGACTGAAATGCAACAGTGCCTAGAATTGCCTAGAGCTGACTGACCGGCCGAGAAGCAGAGTAATAGACGCAGCACTAGCGTTCCATTCTGAAAGTTAAAATAGATCTTCGGCTGATGACCGAAAGTCAATATCAGTTTCGACCGAAACAGACAGCAAACCGAAAGCTAAATTTTTGGCTTCGGCCGAAACAGAAACTATGCCGAAAGAGGCCATTTGCCAACTTACGGCGCCGAAACCGAAACCGAATTTCGGTCGGCCTCTAATTTAATGAAAACATTACTTTTAATATAATTTAGAGAAAATGTCAATCTTAATACTTTTATTTACAAGTTCTGTCCTAATATATGTATAAACCGTCCACTAAGTGACCAAGTATAGCTAAAACAATTATACATCTATAAAGCTCAGTTTAAAAACAATTTTTATGGTGTTTTTATTGATCCATATCTAAGGTACCCTATCCTTCCCACCCCAATTTAAATACGCAAAGATATTTTCTATATTAAACTTTCTGTATTTCTTCTTTTAAAGTGCTTCGCATATACTACAATAATTAAATCCTTCAACTCTTAGTATTTGTGTCGTTTTGCGTATCTCAAAAATTGTAATTAAGCTCCTATAACATACATTAAAGGCAGTTGATTTTATATGATGTATCGAAATTAATACCTAATAAAATATGTGTTTTTGAAAATCATTGCTGACTAGTATATTACCCTCATCTAAAGATAAGACTACTTTTATTTGTTAAGATTGACTATTTGCTTCTAAAAATCAGCAAAATCCTGTGATAATGGACAGGCGTACGCGTCATCTATAGATCTGATTTTTTTACTGAGGTTTTTCATTTGCACATATTTCATAAACGCCTCGACTGATTTCTGTTTATTCTTAGCATGAAGTCTTAATAAGAAATGATCATTTAATCTGCAATATACTTACAAATCTTTTCGACCTTGTGCTAAAGATCCTAGTCGTATACTATTTGCGTGAACGTTTATTTGGGCAAACATTCTAAATACTTAAATGAATTATGTTTATGGTAGGAATTAATCATTATCAAGCGATGCTAACTGAGTTAGGTACACACTGACTCGGTCCTTTGAGCTAGGTATCAAGGATGGAATCGTATAAGATTTTCATTAAGAGTTTGGTTCTCACGTTTTACATGTATTTTCAGGTCACAAACTCTCTTGATATATTCTGTTTGACTAGGTATACCTCGGCCTTTCTGAAGGTTCCTCTATACGCACCATGGCATACCGCAGTTAAATTAGGGAACAATAATTTAATGTTCTTTAGCAGGGGCCTAATATTGTCTTTTTTCTATTTCCGTGTACCAATGGAAGAGAAAATATCTTTCGGTGATTTATAGCAAACTATGACTATGTTATATCCATTGTATTATTTGAACGATCATAATAATTATTATTAGCTTGACATAAAAGAAAATAAACAAATCGGGTCAAAGCAAAATCGCAATAAACCTCACTTCACCCCAGAAATCCTGGAATATGAATGATTCGTACCATATAGTATATGAATTTATATGTATCTGTTAATTGTTTAATAAAATGTGACCTAAAAGCTGTAACTAAATTTGGGATGAGTAAGCTTATACTGCAGCTGACACCTATTTGATACCATCTTGCTATGATTAAACAGTTGTTGATGAACATAGGAAGCACTGACACTGAAGCCAACAAGTACACTATTGATATAACAGACAGATAACCTATAAGTGAAATGTCAATACGAGAGCAATATATTTATCAGCGAGGGTCAGTCAATTCTAAAAAAAAACACTTAACAAAAGAGAAAATATCATGTGGAATTGAGAATTTACGTCAGCAAAATGCTGTCCTGTAAATCATTGAATAAATACATGCAATTAACACATTAATATACGCTAATAAATAACTAAAATAGAATTTTGTTTTTAACCAAACATTTTCCGGATAATTGGCCGAATATCTTTCAAATTTGGCACCACGCTGGCCTATAAGACACATGTCAAACACTTAATTAAAGGAACATAAATGTATTTGTAATATTTAAAATAATTTTGGACATATTCTACTATTTTGCACAAAAATTAATAATAATTTAAAATTATTTTGTCATGAAAAATGCAAAGATGGCGTTAATATCACTATATTCGCACCTATATAACTTGGGAATTTCGGTACATTCGTTACTTAGGGAAACTACCAAAGTACCAGTACTGTGAGAAAGAACCGTGGTACGGTCCACTAGACAAAATGCAAATCATTCGTCGATATGCTCACTCACCAGTTCAAGTTCACAAGTTTTAAAGCAAATATTCTCTTGCCTAGAGTCTAGAAATTTCAATAGATACAGAAGATAAACATTATACAAGCACAGTCCTTGAGCAATAACGCGTGACTCTTTGATATTGGACATATTTGACATCACCTGTCTCGTAGAAATACATTTGTATTTTATCCGACATCCATAACTGTACTTATATGTTGGCCTTATATTATGCCTATCATATTAGCCATGGGGTTTGGGGTATTTAATATTAACCGTGTCCGTACGTTCGTATATCTGTATGTCCGTCCTGCCAGGTTTGATTTTACTTGTGATTCTCGGGCATGCACTGTTTTTCATAATATATTTTAACTGTCGCATGAGCGATAATGCTTCTAGATGCTTTAAGCCTAGTTTTTTTATTTTTTTTATTTTCTGTTCATGCATATATACACACTAGAAGAAATGATAATATCATTATTATACAATAACGCATTATACGGTAGATTTATATTCACATCTTGCCTAAACACATACAAAAAATAAACTGTAAGAGCCTGTGTAGTTTTCCAATCAAAAACAAAATAAATTTATTTCATAAAGGAATTAAAGCTGTGGTAATATTATTCATAATATTTGATGTGTGTTTCTAAAAATGAGCCAAAATTATGTTATTCTTTGTTTGAAAGATTGTAATTTCCAACACTCAAACGAGGATTTATTCCTAGAACACTAAAGGGTATTACAATTAGCACTTTAAATGATATACGTCTCAACCTTTTAACGTATTTAGCTTGCTAAGTAAGGACATCAAATCAACACATTAAAAGGAAATGAACAGTCAAACGTCTTTCAAATACACTCTAATGGTGATATATTTAAAACGCATGCACGTTTGCTCATTGAAGTTACTGGTTAAATACGAACACCATTTAAAACTCATCAATGTATGTCTGAAGCATACGAGAAAAACAGCAGCTCACGGCTGTTAATCTGTTTGAATCAGCTCACGATCGCTAATCTGTCTGAAGGAACTATGATAACTATATATATATCTGAAGGAGCTTATGATTTATGTCTCCAAATAAGATAAACTCTGTATTCAATTGGTGAAGTTATGGACATAGTTGTATAACCTAATATAAAAGATTTACCCATCGTAAAAATGTCAGCGCTTAATATTTCTGGGTTCCCACTTGTTAGATATCATCTCAGTTCATAAATATAATTCTTCTCTTATATGCGTATTCCAACCACTTCCAAATAAGACTTGGCTCCTGGAACTGTTAAACGGAAACCAATATATACATCAGTAATATTTCCGTTCAAGATTATTTCAGGCAGATATAGTATATCGAAACTTAAAAAATCAACAGAAACTAAGTACTTTCTGAGCCCTCTGGTCATCTTAGTGCATTGATTTTTATCTTAGAGCAAAGATTTCGAATCAGTTTACATTGATAGGAGGTATTGAATTTGATTGAAATGGTAGTGATCAAACGCATATAATGTTTATATTTGCCTACTCTTGTTAAGGTCCAATATTCAATGACGTGCACGCAATAAACTAGAAATTATCAATAATTACTCCAGTGAGCAATGTGCAAGGGATGTTGAAGGAACAAATCTTGTATCTAGCCGTGCCTAGAAAGAATACTTGCATTGAGAAAATACTAGAAAAGGACATAATGGTAATTACGAAAGCAAATGGTAATCACTTAAGATCGAAATTAAAGAAAGCGTTTACAAGGATGACATAAATTTAGTCATTAGGCAGTATTAACCATCTGTATTAGTTTAGATGGATATATGTCAACATTTATCAGTAATACACATAAATTAAAAGTGATTTATAGATGGAAAATTAGTGTTTATGTATGGGAAAATTTACGATTCAACAGCTGGTTCACAAGGTAACCATATATTCCTCTGCAAATATTAAATCTGGGACTGAATGAGACCATTGCATTTCCTATACCTGTATCATAGTCAACAATATTGTTCCAACAGTGCCTGGCTACCGTTCCAGTATCCTAAATACAACTATTGTTCCATGGTTGCCTGACTACAGGCTCATTAACCTAGATGTAGCGGTATGCTATTAGTCGTTTAGTATTATCATGTTGTACCTTCTTACAAGGTGTCCACTTTTTTTTGGATATCGTTATCTGGAGGGTGATCGCAGTATCTATTGATGCCCAGATCGAGTGAATATTAAAATAAAGTGTCAAACTTATAGATGAAATAAATTGAGATCTGAGCAGATATATCGAACGGAATGAAACGAGCACCCCACCCCCCACATGGAAAAATACAATATTTAATCAGTTATATCAACAAGTGGGATAATACATTACATTAGGAAGATACACTTTTTTGGAATAAATCTGTCACTGAAGGCAAAACCACAAATATATTCATCTAAATAGCCGATCTGTTTAAATGATATAATAGGTTCATTATATAACCGACTGAACGATCGAAGTCATTGCCTTGTACAATTTCATAACCTGCTTATTCTGATCCACTCCAACTTCTCTATGTTGGTTCAACCAGGTTATTTCGCTTTTTCCTTTTTCCGACCTCTCTACTGTCTCGCCTCTTTTCGGCCCTCAAACTATGTGTGGGTAGGTGGAAACGTAAGTGCGTACTTCCGTGGATACGTCCGTGGAGCTATTTCCCCGTACAAAATAAGCAGAGACAACCTAAATATTGTCAGTTGTCCTACAGGGAACAGATAATTTCTCCTCTCTCGTTATGTTAGATATCGTTCTATCGGAATTCAAACATATATCAAAGGTTATCTGGTCAGGTTAAACATGGGACATCATCAACTAACCTAGTATCACAAGATTAATGTACTTCCTAATGGCTATTTAATTACTGATTCACATTAACATTACACGAGACAAAGGTTCCGTTCTCATCTCAATTACACAAATGAATGAATGAAATTCATTGCATGCTTAACTACGTTATTTTCAGCGAATACACACATTCAAATCTTTAGCACACATTTAATCATCTAAGATTGGTGAATTCATACGGATTCTTGTAAATCATATCAAATAAAGTACAACACGAAATTATGAGAATACCCAATTCCTATACAAACAAAACGACAGTTTCAAACAATTCGTCACAAAAATATCATTGTACGAATTCAAATATCAGACCTCAACACATTTATAGACATATCAAGAATATTGATCTAGGAATTTAAGCACAACATTCATGCAAATATAAACAATGAAATTCAAGCGAATCATTATATTGGTATCAGCGACCTACATGCAATTGAGGCAAATACCTTGTGCTTTCAAGCTTTGTTCGCTTCTACCGTCGAAACTGTGTCCGTTGACTTTCCGGACATCACGTTCCTTTGACCAATGTTTTGCGAGTTAATTTCTTCCGAATTCAGTCTCGGAGTCCCTTATATTTTCATTCTTGCCGGACGATTGCAGACTGGTTAGATTTTTTTGATGGAGGCAATTTAAAACCTAGAAATTATTGTGTGGGAAACACGCCCCTTATTTAGCGTAACCTATCAGGATTAAATATAGTTACCGCCTTTTTAGAACTAGAAACCAAAATTGCGGTCAGAATGACTTAGAGAATTCCAAACGACAAATCTGGAAAATATCATATTCTGAAAGTTCCGATATAATATCAAAGTTAACTGTTCTATTTTCAAGTCGTCTAATGGCTAAGTAAAGGAAGGCTTAATTATAAATCACTTCCGTTCTTGACACAGACATTACAAATTATGCAGTCGAGCGATTTAACAAGCACCTTTTCCCATGAATCGAATTAATTGTTATCTGGCCCCAAGTTAATGCGCTCTTCATAGCTCGGCATAAATTTGCATCTATACACTAGCTAACTCTATTATTCTAGCAATGCATGGCTACAGTCACGTTTTCCGAACTAGCTCTAATGTACCATTATTGCCCTGATAAAGTCCAATCTGACTAAAATCCGATTTTCATTGTCCCACATACACATCTGACAGCAACCGGTTATGGGTCATGTTCTGGTGACCTATGCTATTACCACAATCGCTTATTTTATCAGTCAATCAGAAGAAGCCTATTCTGTTTCTATTCGGTAGATTGATCAGTATGGCTGAAGAGCATCAATGTGTGCCAAACGATTAACTCCCTTTTATAATTTTGAAAGCTGCATTTTCGTTGCCTAATTAATGTGGCTGAGATAGTTTCCTAAATTGATCGCTGTCAACTTCCTTAAATTGAGGCTATTGTGTGACATTTCAGCAAGTATTGTTTAGTAATTAAAGATATGGATATCTCTGAAATATGTGTTTCGGATTTATGTTGTTCTCCAATTGCTGTGAGAATGTACGACTCCCATACACACTGTAAAGTACGTAGACACTGAATTACCAATTTTCGACTAGGCAGAAAACCCTTCTGGTGGTCTAAGTAGTTCAAGCGCCATCAGAGGATGTGGCATTTCGAGGGTTCAAACCTCGATCAAGTCATACGGAAGAAATATAAATAGTACTAACAGCTGCTTCACTTAGATCTTAATATTTATAGCTTAGTGATAGAACAGGTTAGCCTGTTGTCAGAATAATGTGATGTGGCATATTCTCTGCATCTTATTACACTGCAGACCTCGTAGCGATTTGACTAAAACTGTTAAAGCTGCACTAAAAATCCAAATCACACACTAGCACCCACACATAGAAGAGGTAGCCATTCAGAGCAGTGGTGTGACTTGGATTTTCAGTCATAACGCTACGATGTCTGCAGTGTAGCAGTTTATAGTGATTTCTAGCACTGTGGCATCACACCGTAGACATGTAGAATGATGTCCCACCCAGGCACATTATTCTGACACCAGGCCGACCAGTCCTAGCACTAAACTCTTAATGCAGAGCGCCAAGCGAGGCAGCTGTTGGTACCATGTATTTAAGTCTTTGGTATGACTCGGCCGGAGATCAAACCCACGACCTACCGCATCGCAGGCGGACGCTCTAAGCACTAGGCCACCGGAACTATTTCAAAGTAGTGGACGTGAGTAGAATGTATCAAAAATGGAATGGATAGCATCTATCTTGCATTTATCAAACTTTTTAGTACACAATGGTTTAGCAGAATTATCACCTTGGAAATGTGCTTGTGTTTGCACTGCGAGCATCACATTGTGTCAAAAATGGTCATCAGACGTCACAAAATACATTTATATATTTGGTGATGTGGTACATAAACTTATTTTCCCATGAACATTTCTGGTCAAGTGAATAATTTTCTACTTCCTTGTTTAACTATCAGCTATCCAAAAATATTGACCTTTTGATCTCACTTGCGTATTTTACTCTTTATAAATTTGTTTATACTAGGCTAGTGTATGAGGCATTCCATATGTGCATACACAATCGTGTATTCACAATGGTCAGATAAATCTGACTGCTAAGCGGTCGCTATCAGATCTCCAAGTAGGACAGTGGAGAATTGATTTTAATCCGCTTGGATTCCAGTCCCAGTATGCTAGGTATATTTGCTGTCGTAGCAGTCCCAGCACTTCTTGATTCAAGAAAGGTTGGTTGTTACTTTTCTTCCGAAAACTTGAAACACGTGCATCAAGAGTTGCTACGATGGCGGTAATTCAAACACCTGATTAAAATTTGTTATTGTGACAATTCTATATATTCTTCATTACATTTCAACATTGATCCCAAAGACATACACTATGATGTTTCAGTGTGTACATGCGACAAAACATACATGTTTACCAGGTGTACTTTTTTCATTCGTCATGGATGCAAACTTCACACGTTTAACATTTTGTTTTTATTTTTGCAATGCAGAGTGACTTCAGTCATTTCGATATATGAAATGCGAAACAGAATATGATGTCGTCATCAGATATGTTCCTCTAGAAGACATCAGAAATGTGGCAGTAAAATACGTTCATGATAATTTTACCGCCCATTTTGATATTTTAATTGTTAAAGGAAAACTATAGGGTACTATCTAAAATAACAATTATATTTAATATACATTTTTTGTGGTGAATGACTAACTCGTGTAGATATGTATTGAAGACATGTGCTTTCTAGAGCCACAATTTTATTTAATATAAATTTGTTGTGGTGAATGGCTAATGTAGATCTGTACTGAAAACATGTACATTCCAGAGCAACAATTTATTTAATATACATTATTGTGCTTAATGGTTAACTCATGTAGATATGTACTGAAAACATGTACTTTCTAGAGCAACAATTTTATTTAATATAAATATTTTGTGGCGAATCTATCTGAAACAACAATTATATTTAATATAAATTGTGCTGTGGTGAATGGCTAATTAATGTAGATATGTACCGAAAACATGTAATTTATAAAGCAATTATTTTATTTAATATAAATTTTGTTGTGTTGAAGGGCTAATTCATGTAGATATGTACCTAAAACATGTAATTTATAAAGCAACAATTTTATTTAATATAAATGTTGTGCTGAATGGCTAATTCATGTAGATATGTACCGAAAACATGTACTTTCTAGAGCAATAATTTTATTTAATATTTTCTTTGTGGTGAATGGCTAACTCATGTAGATAGGTACTGAAAACATGCACTCCTGAACGGGTCATTTTTTAAAACGTAACCCAAAATATTGTTGAATACAATACTACAACAACTTAGAAAGGCTTTCGCTTCAGAGAGAAAATATTGTCTGAGACACTCATGCAACTAGTTCTTTTTGAACGATTCTAACCCTTCCTACGGTATTTAAAACAACTCTCTCCATTTATATGACATTTAAAAAGTTTCTCTTTAAACTCAAGATTCTCAAATACGTGAAATTAAATCCTTTCATATAGATTGTGTTTAATATCTCTGAAATATTTGAGGGTTTCTGAAAATTGAAATCAAATTCCAGACAAGCCCCCAATTTTTGGTGTCAAATTATGTAACGGAAATTAGCGAAATTAAACAAGTTTAGAAAAAAATCAACAAATAAATTTATCTTGGTTATAAAATTTAAAATTTCAGGGAAAAGTGAAGGCTTGTGATTTCAGTCCAAAATAATCCGAAATGAATTCCAGCAGTTTCAAATATGCTGATGTACCAAAGGTCATGACTGAGTAGATGAACCATTGATATGGCTGTATCATAAAGAATTACTGAAAAATCATAAAGAATTATTGAAAAATATCTTTAAATGAATTCACAATAATCCCAAAGTTGTGCTTTTACATGTCAAGGATTTCATTGTAATTCCAATGAATAATTAAACATAAATTATTCCTCACAAATTATATTTGAAAACCACAACAAATAATTCCAGACTGAACTCAAAAGATGAGGGGGAAAATGTTTACCTTAACCTTATGCAAAAGGCTATCAGAATCAAACGACCAAGATGTGGGTCAAACATTTTAAATAAGACAAGACCTTGAACTCAAATATCGATACACAACATGTATTTAAAAAAATGAAAAATGTCCGGTAAACCACAACTTTTCATTCGACCACTGACAAAGGTCAAGCAGACAAATAAATTAAAGCTACATAACCGTAATGGATAATTCCATTAATTGTATATTTTCACTAAGTCATTGGACTGAGATAATTCAAACAGTTTCGTCTGTTGCTATGGGTATGACTACGATTGTTATAGCCAGCTATCAATTAATCCAGATATTGAAGTGATTCGCTTTTTAGAAGCTTATACATAAAAATAACTTCAAAACTCAGAGATAATAAATAATTTTTTCTCAGCTCGCTTGTATTACATACCATATTATAGGTCTTCAAGAACAGGACTTTCGATGAACATTTCACTGAAAGGATATCATCAATCCTATGATAGTGGTGACCGAATCATATAATTGTAATATATCATATACCTCACGCTGTGTAAGTTTTAGAACTAACTACTATAAATAATTCATCGTCAGTGATGTACTGGGGATGTTGACGGGACATATGCATCTATCCAAGTCCAGAAAGAACCCAGATTCGTTAAGTTTATCCTATATTTCTTTCTTTTGTTAAAAAAAACTAGTTCATTCAACGTATTTTATTTGTTGTACTGTACATGGTAAAAAATCATTCGATTGTTCTACTGATGCTAATACACAACTAGCCCACAAGCACACACGTAATACACAAACGTGTTCTTTGGTTTTGGTAATAATGTCTTAAACTTTCCATTAACAATGGGCATAATAAACCAATATGTTTGTACTGCAGTGTTTTATAATGCCTTGTTTGTGTCGCTGAAGGCTGTTTAAGTATAGACCTATATGCATGTGTGTGCTGAAAATCATGACATCAAATAAAGAATGAGCAAAGAGAGTATCTTCTTTGAGGGAGAGACACTAAATGTAAGTGATTTCTGCAATTGCTAAACAATTTAAATGGTATGTAAAGGAGGATCAAATGGACCCATTGCTTGTGGGTCCCCGCGGTGGGTAGGGGGACAGGATCCATCAATCAAATTGCATTGTTTTTGTTATGGGGGCGCTGTAATCTGATTTTGACTTACAGTGGACTGTACAATGCTGGCCTTTTGGACAACCGACACAGATACTACTGGTAAACGCGTAATTATTGATCAGTGCACGAATTCAGTTCATCTTATCAGGTGTTAGGGGCCCCGAGTGGCCGAGTGGTCTAAAGCGCTCTCCGTCACGGATCACTGACATCTCAACTCTGTGTGGTTTTGTGTCTTGGGCTCGGCCAACGTGGATATGTGAGAAAGCCTTCCGGTAGCTTCTCGTGGGCTGTGGTTCCTTCTGGGGTTTTACCGGGTTCTTCCTCCGCCAGTACTACTGGCCGCCATGTATAGCCTATCTTGTGCTGAAAAATTGCGTTAAACCCTATAACAACAACAACTGATCAGGTGTTATATACTGTGTCCGCTAAGTAAGGTTGCATTGTAGGTCTAGATCCACTTGATAGCCATTACTATCTGTCATTTAACTAGTTGCTAAGCGGAGTTTATCTTTAGAACTAACATGCGATCTCAATTTGTCTGGTGAATAGAAACGCCCTGCTACCTACTGAAAAGACTCTCTGCGTTTAACTGTTATCCAGTGCCACATAGTTGAAAGTAACCATAATCTAGTATTTGGTTTGCATATTTTTATCATATATTGAACTCTGTCATGACTAGAAACATATATGCTGACACATATATTTGGAATATCTTCACCCTCACACCGTTACAAATGCTTTAAATCATCAACGACGATTGAAAGCACTGCTTTATGTTTGTGTGAATTTGTTTGTTGCCGATCTCAAATGGAACGTTATTTTGTTTTGCTTATTAGCCTGTCTACAACTGAAAGTAAATCCCTGTGAATCAGTGACTTCATTATGTCATTAAACAGTTATATAACGTTAATGGGTCCTACATCTTAGACGTAGAGAGTTACATAAAACAGACGTCAGAAAGAATATTGATATGCCGCTACTTTGTGTATCTTCGAATCAGCTGATTTTAGCCACAACAGGTTGTTGTAGTTGAGCGTGGTCATTATGAGATGTCCCCTCGTACATCGCAATGCTTGTTACCCGTTCGCGTATTTGGTACAACAATACATGATTTTAAAATTAAATTACCTGCACAAACATTCGAAGATGAGAATAATATATTTATGTAGGTTTGTCACGACTGATCATATTGTCTAATGCTATGTTAAATTAGAAGAATTAAAACACCGAGTTGTGTGTATTACTGTCATGTTCCGACAGCATGGTCGATTTGGATTGGCCGATCAAGTGCAATACCCACTAATCCATGCTTTGTTTACCAGAATGCTTACACGTGTCAAACCAAACTTGTATATAAAGAGCGTCGTTGTTCAAAGTCAGAGACAGATATGGGTAGGACGATAAGGGTGCAGACGAATAGAGGAAAGGGCTGGTGAAGATTCAGATCTAGAATAAAAATTGATTCAGTAAATAACAATGAGAGAGGTAAATTTTGAAAAGGGGAATTTAATTATGAAATTTTGAAGAATAATTTGGAACGTATTCTTTAAATTACAAGTTCTCGTAAGCAAACGAGTTTTCCACACACGAATTTCGGAACCCAAATTTTGATTCCGAAATGCAAAACTTATTGCCCACATTATATATGTTTAACAATCCGGCTTAGTTTTAGCAAATTAGGCTGGTTATAGCTAATCGAAATATATCCATATGGTTCTATCTACTAGAATAATTCTATAAATACAAGTTGAATCTGTAAATTGGTAAAAAGGGTGTAGTTCTGTTTTACAGATGAGAAATGTTTGAATAAACATGTCCTGGATTTGTAATGTTTCTGTATTGTTATTTTTATCTCTATTGCTAAAGTCAGACGAACCCTTGTAGCTTCAAGGTCTGAAAAAGGAAAGCTAAAATCCTGAGTAATTGTCCAGACCCATGAGGTTACAATATATATATATATATATATATATATATATATATATATATATATATATATATATATATATATATATATATATACATCTTGCGTTTAATAGTATGCCATAAGCAACACTTTCTATATTGATTACGACTGGAAACGCATGAAAGAGATGCAGCACGTAAATAGAATACGTGAAACTATTGGATCAAGTAATATTTTCGGTTTGTCATGACGCATTATAATATGAAGAGATTAGGTGCCCTGGATGGTCGAGTCATATTAGGCTCCGGAAAGCCGAGCGGTATATCACGGTTGACCAAGCAGTGTTAAAGCCCAGAGTGGGAGAGTGGTCAGATTTGCTCGAATTTAACAATTGATACCACCTCCATTCTGACCGCTTGTGCTCTAGTCTTGTATTTGACTATTTTAGGACTGTGATAATGGTTGCCTGAAGCATCCCGGGAGTCGGTGGTTCTCTGAGATTTTCCGGGTTTTTCCACCATCTGTTCTTCTCTCTGTCATGTAGATAGGTTCAGAAAACATACATTGGGTACAATATATACACCTTGTGTCCACTAGTATGCCATACACAACTTCTATATGGTGATGACGATTGCAAACGTATGAAAGAGATGCAGAACATAAAAATAATAGGTGCAACTGTTGGACCAATTAAACTGTTTTATATTTCATGAGGAATTATATGCAGAGGTTATGTGTTTCTGATGTCCGAGTAGTTTGAAGCCATGGATAGGCAAGTGGTATGAGGACTTGAGTGGCCGATTAGTCCAAGGTCCCGAGTCGTCTGATGCGCTCGCCTTTAACTATCACAGCCAACCAGGTCATATATTGTGTATAGAAATGACGTTACACCAAGAAAACCACTAACCTTCAGTAGATATAGACCATATTCCCAGATGTCAAATGAGATGATTTGGAGCCACTTACAGAAGACTGTCATTGAAGGAACCATGCGAAGGTAAGTCTCAGGTGAGGCTAGAAGATATCACATCAAACAACACCTATGTCATGACAAAAGATCGTGTTTGCACAGATGGAACGAGGTCAATGTTCTGGTATGTGATTTTAAGCAGTTTAAAAAATCATGGGAAGTACTAACCTGTGATTTAAAAAGTTCTATATGCTGCTGCAAATTATCAAATCAAATTAAAAGAAAATGATATTCCACCAGTTCAAGTGAAATTTCAAACAGCCAGTTAATTTTAGTGAACACGATATCCCATTATTGATTAAAAATACAAAGTAAAATGTGTTGTCATCTTAATGCGAGATATCACACAAGACTGAAGCAGAAGAGAGACTATCCTTATAACTAATATTTGTAAGACCTAGAACTATTGGTGAATTAAGACTCATTCTTAATTTGTAATATTTAAATGAATATATAAAATGGATACTTCGTAAACAGATCTAAATCATTATATTCCAAACTTCTTCTCTTGTCATCTATTGATCTAGGCATGTATAAATCTCCTTTACAAAAGCTAAGGAGAATACAAATGTTTAGGATTTGAACAAAGGGGACAATTGTCCCAATACGTGCTTTGCAATTATGATTCCTGCTCCGGGAAAATGTTTACCAAGATGCTTAAACCAGTATACATCACTTTAGTCACATCAGTGTAAGGTGGTTCATTCATGGTTGGAAAGAATAAAGAGAAATATATAGAGACACTGAAGGATGCTGGTGAATTTGTACCCACCTTAAGACTCAAATCAGTATATGCTTCAAAACATTAACTAGAATTTTATCATTCAACAAAAGATATGATCCTAGATTATTTACAATGGAAATTTCCATGAAAGTCGTAGACTGGGTCAGGTCTCTCTACTTACATTTTACGAAACTACCTGACATTAATCAGGTTTACCATGGTTCTTTTCAAAAGATAAATACTTCTGTAATGAAATCAAACTCAAACTAACATGTTTTTCGCAAAGGATCATTTTCAAAATGTTTAATCAACAATCATGGACAAAGGTTAGATGTGTAATACGTTTTACACATCTGGTGCTTACAATCCGCAGTCATGGACAGAACTTACACAATATCAAAACACCTAACACTAGATTCTGAACAAAATGGAATATATACCATGCACAAAAGGGAATGTATACCATACAGGACCGGAATATGATTCTTCATGCAATAAAACATCAACATCAGTTAGAAATATTCCACAAGTTATCTGACTGCTGGTTTTACGTTTCTCAGCAAAGCACCTGCCGATTTAATGAATGCAAATTCCTCATTGGTCGATACAAGATGTTAAAAATAAAACAAGAAGATAAAAATTGCAACTTTGATATTGCTATGCTGGTAAAAGAACCACCTACAAAATGGAAGCTAATGATAAGCTGTCATACATAAGCCCGCGGCTTGGCCATGAGATTCCAACCCCAAAGACTCGGAGAACGCTGCTACCTGGGGCCCCTGGTTTAAGGTTTGGTACTATGCAAAAGCTAGACAATAAGGTGCTCAACTATATAGTACAATATATGGCGTCTCTGTAGCAGCACATCCTACGCTTTAGGACTCCTTTAAGGCTTTTTAAACTGAAAACTAATATTTGAGAAGAACATCATTGTTTAATAAGGAAACTACAGAGTACTCCATCAGTTATGTGAACCTATACGGATCTGTAACAAGGAGCATAATTAGTACACGTTGACCAAGTTTACGACACGAACAGACATTGCAATATCCATGCACACGAAGTATATGAGGTACTGAAGTCTCAGAGGCTAGTACTAATGTTGTATCAATATAAGATATTCTTCGAAAAGCCGGATGCTCAACTAAAGTCATTCTCACATTTTTGTGATAAAGCTACATGTTAATGTATATATACCAGTGAATGAGTGTGTGTTTTCTGACTCTGGGTTTACGTACCTGCCTCAAATTCTCGTAGAACCACGTAAGTAGTATAATAAGATAATAAAGAATTCTCGTACACACACACACAAACACACCATCATGTACACACATACTACTTAAACGAATCTTCTCTTCGTTACGGCGAACTCTGAGTGGATCAAAATTAACATACTCTGCCAAGATGACTAGTCAATTAACTCCCTTTTCTTGGGTTGTACTTTAAGAACTATTAACGCACAACCAACGCTTTGAAGATTGATCTAAGTCATGGACAGTATGCATCTCATTGTTGCATATGATTCTACAGAATCCAACTCAAACATCGCCTTGAGACTCTTTTAAGTTGGTTGGAGGAGGGGGGTGATTTCAAAAATGTTTCAAAATGTACACGAAATAATACTGATGTTATATGCCTTCAAATGTTTCTTTCATTTTTCAACCGGGTAAGAGCAAACTTGATGGGTCAACGTTCTAACATTTTCATAAATTAATGATCTCCACTTACACGAGGCAACTCGTCATTAAACAAATAACGTTTATCGTCAATATAAGCAGTTCCATGGAAAAGGTGGACATTTACTTTCATTGACATTTATTTGACCCTTCGATAAGCGAGTCTATTTACGTGTAGGCCATTTGGAGTGTATTGTATTGCATCAACAATACCGGGTAACCCCAATGTGTTACCTGTACAGTACATGTATGTGAAATTGATAGACTATTGCTAGGAGAACGCCACATAACTAGGAATAAAGATTAATTCAGGAACCTGAAATTCAGATTTCTAGTTTTACCCAGAGATACTCAAAAACGGCATATTTGGATTTTAAATCTATTTTGGGAAAGGCTGTATACAGATCGTGTCTCCAGGCTGTTACACGAAGGATGATTCAAAGGTAACATTTCTTGATACTCGAAATTTTGTCCAGAATAGTAATTTTGCTATATATAATCTACGTTCAAATAATGACACGTAAAACGCAAACATAGCTAGTTCAAATATAAACACTTGTTGGGAAGGAACGTATCCACAGTTATGTACTATATGCATTTTATTATTTGTTAATTGATAATTTTCTCCCCCTGTGTCTGTAACAATAGTTGTAATTTATCCGTAAAAACAGCGAAAGGAAAATGCGACATTCCTGATCTTTTCAAGTTTAAAAATATCAGTGTATGCATGGGCTAATCTTAAATAGCTTATTCAAGTTTACTTGAGTAACAGTTTCATCTACAATTCAGTCGCATACTTGAGAGACTAAATGACTTCCATACTTTTCTGAAATACATGTAGTCACTCAGAGAGTTCAAAGTCCAAACGCAGCCTTTTTCATACCTTTAATCGATTCTCAAATGTGATAAAACTGAAGTTTAGAAGGAAGAAAATGATTTGTCAATAAATAAATATCTGACATTAACCGTTCTTTGAAATAATGAAGTTAAGTTTAAATGACTTTCAAATTCTCAGTTAAAAATTAAGAGCTGCCAGCTCTTAATCCAGTCCCCAAAGTCGCTCGTAATTCGAGAGTGTACCATAAGTGGTGATGCGATACGGTCAACAAGTTTCTTTAGTGACTAATCTATACATAACAACGTTCTCACGTAGCGAACACAATCATCCAAGAATGAAGTGAGGCAGGTCCGCTATTTTAAACGGATCGGAGAAAATACGTTTGCATTAGATCAAAATTAGACTCGGCTGAATATACGTCATAAACTGCAATACTTTGAAGGACGTATATCGGCTGAAGACAAAACCAGCAGTTGCTGATTTCCGTATAAATTGGAAAGCATATGAAACGGACCTTCAGAAAATAAATTGATTTTTTGTCTGCTCAGAGTTATTTTTATTTCTGTTACGATTATATACTCCTAAAATAAGTAACTGAAAAGTGTAAAGAGCAACAAGCTATCTAAAATTCAACAAATAATTTATTTCTGTATAATACCAAGTGAAAATCAAACGAAGAACTTACGGTATTGAGAATTAAATCCTAAAATAATGCTAGAATTACTTACACAGGTCCTACTAACGACAATCCTGAATTCCCCTTAGTGATAGTCCAAATTAGGGCCAACGCTGAAGGTGTAGATGTGCTAATGGCGACCGGTATCATGTAGTTAAACCAACAGTAGACAACCTTATTATATGCTCATTTTTTCCCCCGTTAACTTTACATTGTCAGAATTGTGTAGTATTAGCCGATACTGAACCCGCGTGCCAATACACATATAGCATTCACGTGCATAAAGGAACTACTTTCTATTGTGAACAAACACTGGACGCAGACGCCAGCACTTTTGATTTGTAAACAAATCATGTACACTCGCGTAAGAGGCGCTTTACGTTGTGGTTGTTTAAATTTGTTTCTGAATGAACTAAAACAGATGTTTCGTGGACTGCCACATACCATTTGCTTTGGCAAATTCCAAGTTGATACAATGTTTAGGATTTAGTATAGCTACATTATACAACGGACACAAGAAAATGTCCTTACAAATAACATACAAGTGACATATAATATACTGTCTTCTTTAGTTGGTGATACGAATGGCAAAAAAATATACCTACAGTTTTACATCCTGAATTTCCTCAAAACGTACTTTCTTAGTTCTGCAAATCGGAATTACATGAGCCATATCACAGGTTCTCAATCCTGATTACACATTTCGAAATTGTACTGTAATTTCCATGACAAGTGCAATTACATCCTCCTTACTGCACTCGGAATGAAATAAGCATTAAATTCCATGGTGTGGTTTTGATAATTGCAATTGAAAGACTTCATATTTTTCCCACATTATGATTTCAAACATTCAATGACAGAAACAGAAATACATTTGCAGATGTCAGCACACTTCTCCCATGTATTTCATGTGGAATTGTCACATACAAATTCAGTCCATAATCACAATTTCTTAATATCGAAAAAGATACCAAAATCTATTCATTCCAGATCAAATGGAAAAGTTGTTGCAATGCACATTCATTCACAACATGACTCCAAATTTCAATTTTAACTAGACACGCCATTTTCTTTCGAAAGTTATGTCGAGCGCCCGACTAATTTCAGATTTATCTGGATGGAGTTAAGTGCGCAGTAATAATGTTGAAATTGTGTAATGATGAATATGCGCTTGTGTATTTAGTTTGGAATACGGCATACATTCATTTACGTTGTTTCTTGATGTGTCTTTTTTTTTATATAATTAAGCCTTAGGTAGAATAAGAAAATGAGCATATAATAAAACGGTTGGTATGGGAAAATATGAACTCGTTTTGTCGGATGGATATGCAGTAACCGTTCTATTATATGCTCATTTTCTTATTCTATCTATCGAGATATCTAGATCGTATGCAAGAGGAGAATAGCTTTAAACCATGTCAACTTGAAGCCAAGATCTAACTGGTGACTGAGCATGTCGAAGAATGAATTGCATTTGTTTCCGGTGGTACGTACCAGGGTACTTTTTCAATGTATTGATATTTCAGTAGGTTCCGCGAGTAAAGAATTTACGAACATTTCTTAGTAATTGTTTCATGAAATTAATATTAACCGCATGTTTTACTTTTTCATGGCAAAATAAGTCGAAAATATAGTTATTTTTTTTCATTAAAGAATTGAATTTATCGCAAATTAGTTTTTGAATATTATACATGTATTTATAGCTCATTTAATCACGCACTTATTTAATACGAGTCACACATATTATCGTGGTGGCCGGATGGCGAAAGACATTGGGACCAAATTCAACTTTTGGACGAACTTTTGGATTAAACACAAAATGTAATTTTTTTTAGTTATTTACTAGAATATGTTAATGTATTAAGTGCAAGTATTCTTTTTTTAAAAGATTTTCATTGACAGCATTCGTTTACGTCATTTCTGAAGTAAATGAGATATTTCTCTTTAGTCGAGTAACTGCGTTCTATGTTTAGTGGTCCCGCTGATAAATATAATATCTTGCCTTGGTATTGGCATCCCACTCAAAGTTTCTCTGCCTTGTATATCAATCGTTTTGGTGTAGATTACAATGTAAACACTTTCTATTTTGATGAAAAAACTGTTTAATGTTATCACTATGATTTTCACAGGGTCTGAATCACAATGTGAGCGTACTCGTTCCAATTTTTGTTACAAGTTTTTGATTGCAATGTACTTAACAATTAATGCACACATAGGATATTAATCTACTATAAGTATAGTCCATCTATGTATCGGTTGTCAGGCGGTGGGGTAGGGTGGGTGGATGTTAGGTGCGAGTTGGTTTTGAGCTGATTTTATTATTATTATTATTAGTAGTAGTAGTAGTAGTAGTAGTAGTATATGATAGATTTAATATAGTTTGATATTGTTCTAAATCACAGCAAGCAATTTTGCCATTTATTGATAGACGTTTATGTAAAAAAGATAAATGTCAGGCGCCTGTCCAAGAACATTAAATTGTTTGTTCCTAATACAACTTATTTTTACCATGGTACGTTTCGCGGTATGTTTCAATGTACAGCTGTACAAAATTGTTCATGGTACCAAGTTCTAATAATGAGACTCCCTAGTCGAACAGAAATAATTAAAGGAATTTAGGACATATAAGCACATTACAAACTTGTCAACATGACAGCGACCTTGTGGCCGAGGTCAACGGGCCGAGTGAATGTGTCGCATATATAATTGTCATTACTTGCAATGATTCATCCCAAGTATCAACACAATCCATCGGAGGATCTTGGATTTATAAGCACATGAACTTGTATGCAAATGTTTTATGATTATGACCTTTAGCACAAGATCGAAACAGTGAGTAAGTAAATTATATAATAGACCGCTCTGGTGGCCTAGTGGCTAGAGCTTCCGCCTCGGATGCGGGAGGTCGTGGGTTCAATCCCCGGCCGAGTCACATCAAAGACTTTTAAAAAAATGGTACTAACAGCTACCTCGTTTGGCACTCAACATTAACAAGTTAGTGTTAGGACTGGTCAGACTGGTGCCAGGATAAAGTGACTGGGTGGGACATCATGATGCATGATGCCCTAGTGCTAGACATCATTATAAACTGACACACTACAGACATCGTAGCGATATGACTGAAAAACGGTTAAATCACACACACATTATATAATAAATTGTCTTTGCTTATTAACAATTCAGGTCCAGAATGAAATGAAACCCATCGAGGGGTTTAAGAAATATATGCAAATGAAAAAGCTTCACCTGAAACCTTAAATAAACCTAAAAAAATAGCCCAAAATGTCAGGCCATTCCATTAATACAGGTCTTTACTGATTTTGAATAGCACATATGCTATTTTAACTGTAAATATGCTATTTAGCGCCAGTTAAATGATTGAACATACAAAAAGATGAAATTCAACTAAGAACAATTTAATGACAATTCAATAATCAAATGAATAAAATTTTACCAAGTAGTCTCCTTGCGCTCGACTCTGTGATATCCTATTGCATTATTTGTTTTGTAGTGTGAGATAGTTTTCCACCTGTCCTTGTATTCTACTCATCTGTCTATTTTTCTCTCCTATTCCTTCTCTCACTCCCGACTTTTTCATCATTCCTTCTCCTCGACTTCTCGTCCCTTTCCGATTTCTCCTCCTCAACTCCTTTTCCTCCTGCTCCTTCTTGACTCTGTACCGACTAGACTTGTCGACTCAGACTGCTCTGCTAGTCGCACTTCCGTTTTCCCTCTTTGAGACTTGGAACTCACTGTACCGGAAGTTCTGTCCCCAAAATACTTCCTTTGCGAAGCTGTGTCTATCCTTAGCATCTCCTAAGTATTCCCGCCAAATTACGAGTGACTTTTTCGCAGTAATCCTTCGTCTCAATTCCGGTTGGATGTTGCTTTGATTCGATCCAATCAACTTAGCGGACAATGCCCTTCTCGCTGTCTGTCGACGTGGGGACCGATTTAGAACACGCACCGGTTCGATTCCCTCTTTGTTCCTCTGATCTTGGACAAAGATGTAACACCTAGGTGAGAAGTCGCTCAAACTGACGCCTATGCCGAACCAAGTGTCGTTTCGTCGCTCTGGTCACGGTAGCCTTGCGTAAGAGATTAACTCCAGCCTGCGGTATGTTTAGACAACAACCATGGCTTGTACTAATACCTTAGTTTATACACGACTTACCCACTGGTATTTAAAAAACGTGACTGGGCCTTACATTTGTATGCCACATTAACAATACATACATACAACCGGTAGACCAGGTAAACACTTACCTACCTACCTACATGCATGCATACATTGTTGCCGCCATATAAGTGACTACATTTCCGTCCAATGTATTATATAAATATTGATTTTCTTTAAGCCAAGAGGCAGTGATGTATGTGGTAGTTGTAGTTTAATGTACTATAAGCGATCACATGATAATGTTAGAAACAAATTCGACATAGTTCATACATCTTATACTGATTAACCGGCTGTCCCATAGGACTTGAGTATGTGTTTGTTATCACTCTAAAGGAAGGAATTTAAGATTGTAACGAACCGTGACTTTGTCTCTTTTCTATAGTTTTGATAAACTATCGCCCTTCGCCCTGGTGTAAAAATGCCATTCTGTTCTGTGTAAGGGTCTGTCGTCCTAAATCCTAATTTGGATGAACATTCAAGAATTTTAGGGCTACACTGATTATTGCACAGTGTTCTCAAATGGAACCCAGTAATAAGTTTGATGTCAGCAGTGTTGGTGTGCCTAAAATTAATGTGATAAAAGGAATATAAGAATCTTGGAGGAGTTTCAATGGGATAAGACCATAATGATAGTATAGCAAAAGTGCTTAAAATATTGTTTCCGTTTATTCAGTTGTTGTACATGATTATGTGTGTGTGTGTGATGATATTCTTTTATTCCTCCATTTTCTGAAGATTTTAAGACAAAAAAGAAATGCATTTAAATACATAGAATCACAAAAATAGTGGATTCGTCACTTATTGAAATTATTTCCAATAGCAAACGAATAAATAAATTAAAATCATTACTAGACTATATATATATATATATATATATATATATATATATATATATATATATATATATATATATATATATATATATATAAATGTTCTAATAATTTCAAATTCGAATCCTGATGTAAAATCCAAGATGGATGACGATGACGTATGCTGTAGTCAGTACTGTGCTTCTCCACAGTTCCTTGTAGAAATACAAATAATGGCACCCCGGTATTGGAAACTTGTAAAAAATGTCTTTCCAAAATCTGTGTGAGCACTCTTCAAATATTTCCAGAGAATAAGTGAATTGAAGTCATTTGGATTTTTAACGTAGCTTAAAAAAAAATCAGTCATATAGCTACCTTGTCTGCAGTGTGGCAGTTTACAGTGATGTCTAGCACTGGGGCATGATGCCGCAGACACGTAGCATGATGTCCCATCCAGTCACATTATCCTGCTCCAGGCCGACAAGTCCTAACACTAACCTTTTGATGCTGAGCGCCAAGCGAGGCAGGTGTTAGTACCATTTTTTGTGAGTCATTGGTATGACTCGGGTGGGGATGGAACTCACGACCTCCCGCATCCGAGGCGGACGCTCTAACCACTAGGCCACCTGAGCGGTGTTCCAGAGAATAAAGAATTAATCCTTTTGAAATCCAAATGTTCTAAAGATAATTTACTCAGAATCTGCCAAAAACAAAGAAAACAAATTGATACCAAGTGTAAAAGAAGCGCAAACTGAGAAATCTCTCTCTACACATCACTATTAAAACTAACAAATGCGTAGTTATGGAAAAAAAGAATCTCAAAATCAAAGGGGGAGTCACGTGATCGTGTTTATATCACGTACAAAGAACTAAGTTTGAATTAAGGTCAGAATTTAGATCAACATCTAGTGTTTGTAAATTAACAGTCAAGGTCAAACAGTCAAGGTCAAACAATGTTCTGAAAAAGTATCATCTCTAGTGAATAAATTTACATTACAATAACATGTAAGAAAACTATTAAAAATATTTAAATCTGACAAACAGACAATTAAATTATAATAAATATATATCAAATACACGTAACACTTCGCAACATATTTTATATAACCTTAGCATTGTATTTTGCCTCCTCTATTTGGACAAATGGCATTTTACTCTGTATCTTTATAAACATTAGCGATCAACTCATCGTCATCTGCTTCATCATCAGACTCCGTTCAGGCAAAACAAATCGTCAACGCTCCAACAATTCGTCCCAGGAAGGTTTGTATCTCGACGAAAATGTGATAAAATTATGTTTATTGATGCCTATAGCCTCGTGATAGCTTAAATTAAAGCAGAATATATTCTTTTCCTCCCACCCATACACACACACATATACACAGACATATATACACACATACACATACACATTCACACACACACACATATTCACATACGCACACACACACACACACATACATACATACATACATATATATATATATATATATATATATATATATATATATATATATATATATATATATATATATACACATATGCATATACAAATATACATACATATCCATGTGCATATATGTTGTTGTTATTATTATTATTATTATTATTATTATAGGGTTTAACGCCATTTTTCAGCACACGATACTATACATGGCGGCCAGTATTAATGATGGAGGAAGAACCCGGGAAAACCCCGGAAAGAACCACCGACCCACGAGAAGCTACTGGCAAGCTTTCTCACATACCCACATTGGCTGAATCCGAGACTCCAATCCACGCAGACAGAGGTGAGATGGCAATGATCCGTAACGGAGAGCACTTTAGACCACTCGGCCACTCGGGGCCTCCATATGCAAATATACATATGCATATACTTATATATAAATATGCATATAAATATATACATTTCCACACATATACATATATACGCATGCGTATACATAT